>CAWUFW010000661.1:0-1200000 GCA_963921515.1 Calotriton arnoldi
GGTGAAGGAAGGTGCCATGGTAATATGGCGAGGCGCATTCTGGCTGTGCATGATGAGAAGGTACAACCGCCAAGGTAAAAGGAAAGCACAGTGGATGAGAAAAGGAGGCAGGAAATAGCACGTACGGAGCGTGCATAACATGAGCCCTGTGCAGGCGAGGAACAAAAGCTGTAATGGAATGGAGAGCATAGTGTAAGCCCCCTGGTTGACGTTTGTGCCTGTCGGAGTAGACCTTGTGCCTTCCGCGCTAACCTAAGGAAAGCACGTAACTCCTCCTTGTTCTTATGCTCTGGTGCTTTCCTAATGGCATCCAGTAGTTCCTTCTTGAGTTTAATGCCATCCCCTGTGACCAGATGTCCCAAATACGTAACCTCATTACATGCAAATCTACATTTACTATGTTCTGTGGGTAACCCTCTGTTCTCTAAAATACTGAGCACTTGGAACAATTTTTTATCATGTTCTTCCTTCATTTTGCCCATTACTAAGATATTATTGTGGACCATTAATAGGTTATTTACATCTTTAAAAATCACCTGCATGAGCCTCTAGAACATGGCCGCAGCAGAGGGCAGACCAAGTATTACTCTCTTGAAACATTAACAACCGTACGGTGTAACGAATGTTGTGAGACTTCTGCTATCTGTTTGTAGAGGAACCTGATGATAAGCAGCTTTAAGACGATGGTAGAAAACTATTTAATTCCCTTGGTAAAAGCAAGCATTTCATTAATGCTTGGTAGGGGAAATTGGCCAATCAGAATATTATTATTTAGGTCACAAAGATCTATGCAAAGTCTCAACTTGCCATTTGCCCTTTTGACAACTACTAAGGGGGCCACCCATTCAGAGGACTCCACTAGATCCATGACTCCCTCCTTTTGTAACTTTTCCAATTGCACCTTAACCTCATTTTTCAATGAAAACGGAATGTTCCTAACCTTATGTACATGGTGTTTGGCATCATGTTTCACACACATTTTATGCCTGAAATCTTTCAACTTCCCTATATTCCCTGGAAATACTTTGGGAAACTTCTTTAAGACTGACTTACTGAATTCTTCATCAGGTTGTACCATGAGTACAGGCTCAGGACTGTTAGGATCCAAGTTGATTCCTAGCTTCCATCCTAAAACTGACGGACCCATTTTAGAAACATACAGTTTCCCTATGACCGCTATGTCTTCAAACTGGAATTGCAATTTCCTAAACACTACTATGTCTATGGGTTCCCCAGTGAATTAATTGATGGAGATATCTGACTGTTCTAACTCGCAACCTAAAGCCTACACAAATTTCTCTTCCCACACATCTTTGTTAACGATCATTTACGGAGGTCCTGAATCTGCAACGATGGATATATCAAACCCTCCCATTGATATCTTGCATAAGGTTGTTTTTTTCCTTCCCCATCTCCTCATTGTCAATTTACAAAACCTGTACATCCTCTACACTGAGCACACATGTGTTCAATTCTTCGTCTTTCGATGTACTAGAGGAACCCACACTGTCCTGTTCCAGCATCCTAACAGAACTGCTTGACTTTTTCTGACACACTTTTTGAAAGTGACCCATAATTCTGCACTTGGAACATTTCAGTTTTTGTGCAGAGCATTTTCTGTCATTTGTCAAATGATTGGCGCTGCCACATCTGTAACATCATCTCCTATTGAAACCTTTGAAGCTTTTACTATCCATGTCAGTTTTCTCCTGACTTTTCTTTTTGTGAATCGTTGATGTTTTGGTTCCACTTTTTTCGGCCACCAGAGATTCTTCTCTCTTTTCTTTATTTTTGGATAGGAAAGCTTTAGCGCACCTACCAGTTAGTTCTGCTCTTTTGACAATGTCAATGACTTCTTGCAGTGAAATTTCCCCCTTGGCCAACAGCTTGTCCTGAATGATAAGGTTAGAGGCTTGCATCATTATTTGATCTCTAATAAGATTGTCGTGCAGGTTACCAAAACGACATGTAAGGGCCAGATTTTTCAAAGCAGATACGTAATCCTCTCTAGGTTCCTCTTTACCCTGTTTTCTGAGATAAAATTTGTAGCGATCAACAACGACTCAAACAGTAGGCTTGTAATAAATGTTTAAATCCTCAAGAGCATTAATGTAGACCACTCCTTGGTCCGCCATTCTTGGTTTCTTGTTTATTCGGTTATATACTTTTAACCCCCCTGAACCTAAACTATGTAATAGAATTTTCAGTTTCTTTTCTGTAGTGAAATCTTCGTCATCATCAAATGTAGAGTAGTTGGTGAAATATTCTCTCCATTCCTCCCATTTAAACGCTGGTTCACCCAAAGCGGGTAGAAACGCTTGCAGTGGTGAAAGATTTCACACATTTCCAGACGCTGTGTGTACACTGCCTCTCCCTACCTGTAACTCCGCTACATAAGGTGGAAGAGAAAATGCAGAGTGTCTTACAAGGGCACTGAAAACATTGAAATTTTATATGCAAAGTACTCAGATGAGGATACCGTCCCAGATGAATAAAACAAAAAACACGCAATACAGTACTAAACGGCCTCACCAACAGTACTGTTAAAGAATGGAATATAAATGCAGTAGATAAGGTGCAACCTCAATGAATCAGGAAGAGCACACACATTCCTGAAGGTGCAGACTAAAACAGACTCAATTTTCTGCCAAAGCGGAAGAGCGTACCAGCGAGTACTGCGGTGCTGCACGCTCAATTAAAGAACAAAGGAGCAGATACTTGAAAAGCAGTATCTTGTTTTAACTGATGTGCACGCACACATGTACGATCCAGCGGTGTGCAACACATTGAATGTGACTCATTGATTACGCTCAATTAAAAAACAAAGAAGCAAAAGAGCACTTACTTGAAAAGCAGTATCTTGTATTAATTGATGCGCACGCACACGTGTACGACCAGCGATATACGACTCATTGAATGCAGCTAGTCGGTGCGCATACACCTGAAGATTGACGTAATGAGCGCAGGAGTTTAGTATGAGTGAAGGCCCAGGAGTAAGATGGCGGCACGCACATTGCGTTGTATGTATGTGGCTATATACGGACTATGCATGTGAAAATACTTCCAATATGGAGGACCAGCGTGAATCACGTGCTGATGTAGGCAGTATGTCAGTTGCTAGTTCACCGTTGGGGCAGTTGAGCCGTCATGTGGGAGCCCCTAAGAATAATGTCCATATTTCCACCATAAGGTAATAAAGTTTGAAAGTATTGGCAGTGCATTTATTACCTTGCACCACTTTGACAATTGATAACGCAGAAATCTCATGGTAATCTTTCTTTGGAAATTTAGAAAATGTGGCACCATTACCTTTAATTACCATTACCCTTGTTTCCGCTCAAGGCGATAGATCTTGGCCACTGTATTTTGACCAATAGAGCTCCTTCATAAACATGGGCAAATAATTAAATTCAAATAAACATTTTAGCCAATAATGAGAGTTGTGAGTAGTTTTAAAGGGATTTATTTTCTAATTAATATTTAAGATTCTCTGACTCTCCATTCATTAGTTAGGTATCAATCAGATTACAGAAATGATAATAGAAAAATAAAGTTAGCACAGAGCATATCATAAATTGCATACAGCGCGTTCCATAAAGGAAAGAATTCCTATTTTAAGAAAATGAGGCACAAAAGATGTCAGTCGTAACTCATGAAGAGTTCAAAATTAAAGCAAGAGTGAGATTAGCATGAAGCTAAATCAATAATTAATAATTGCAGAATCTCCCATAAAGAGAAATAAAGCATAGAGCAAATAAGCCTTAGCAAAGCCAGTTAATCAAAGCATAAAGCTTGGGGATTTTAATAAAAGTCCATTTGGAACAAAACCTGCATCTAATCTGCCTTCGTCTGCCTCAGTTCTGCTCTTCATCAAAGCCTGCCCTCTCCTTCCCTGCAAATCACATCTGCTCTGCTCCCTTCAGTTCTGCATCGAAGTCTGAAACTCCTCTGCAGCCTCCCTTCTCTAAATCTGTCTGCAAGGGTTCTGAAACTCCTCAACTAGGAACGTGTTTATATCAAAAAATCATGTTAGAAAGCATGTTGCGTGATTTTCGTTCTGCATCCAACTGGAATCCAGCATTCTCCAAAAGGACACCTCCACCCCCTGCTGTCTGCGCACCTCATTAATAAGTCAGGTGAAAATTCTTCCCACAACACATTCTGCATCTTATTTAATATAACTTCATCTCCTAACCATCCTTTAAAGAAACATTTATTTTTAACTAAACTCATAACATTAGCTGCAAGAGAACTTGTTATTTGAGCAAGAAACATTAAACATAACATGGTAATGCACTTTTAAAATACGTGTGTTTTCTATTCTCTCTAAAGTAAAGAATGAAATGAGGCTTTGTTTAAACATTTCCAGCAACTAAATAGATAAGGCTCCGAGGATACAGGCTGTAAATTATGCCAAGCGTTCTTCTTTTAGACGGAGACATTCCTTTGCTTATCTCGAAGGAACTTACAAAGCAAGAGCTAAATCATGAGCTGGTTCTGGGTTAATACATCATAAAATGTCATGTTAATTCTAATACAATTTCTATTCTACTAATGCACATTTAACATTTTTGCAGATTAAAATCACATTCTATAGTGAGAACAAAAATCTAAACTAAACACATTTAAGTCAAGCTATAAATCCCTTGTACATGGGCTACATAATTTATTCAGTAGAAAGCGTCTGACTAAAGCCAATGAATATCAAAGCCTCATGTTTTCACTTTGCAGCACCAAATGTCTGCGTGACACTTTTTAAATGCAGTTTCATTTCTAAAGCTCAAGGCAGGTTTTCCATTAGTAATGCTAAATTGTATTGGAGATTTTCATGCCCTTTCACCATCATACATTTTGCTTGCGAGAGTGGAGAAAGCTCACGGTGGCAGGAGGATAGCACTGTGCATGCTGATGGGGTCGGTGTGTTGGAAATCGTCACCACTTCTGTAAAGACGATTCCGAACACAGAGGTTGAAGTAGTAGTCTTTATTAACTTCCAACACACAGGAGAGGCAAGACGCGGAACAGCAGTCTACTGCGTCCTCTCCGGTCACTCATCAGCTGCGCATCTGTCAACATTACAGAAAGCTCAGCTGATGACAATGACTTGAGGGAGCAGCAGGTGCGGTGACAAACAGGAGACACACGATAGTACAATACACAACACCTACATATGCCATGCGTTGTACATTCATTCTCATGGCTCTCCTTTCTCTTGTCTCTTCCCTATCCCATTTTTCAACACACAGCGCCTGGTTACCCTAAGACAGTGTTTTCTATGTAGTGCACGCAATGTCTAAACTAATAGAAATGAATGTCATATAAAGAAAATATATACGCCTATGTCTCCTGTCATTACAGTCAGGCAGGAAGGACTTTTTACGAAAGGCTCACACTAACATGTAGGAGGCGGGTGAAGTATTTTTGCATGAAAGGTGGGAAGGGGTGCTATCAGTGGCGGCTGGTGACATTTTAATGTGGTGGGGCGGAAAGGTTTGGGATGAGCGCCCTGTAGCGAGCGAGCCCAGGAAAGGGGGGGGTTCTCCCCCGGGAAACTTTGGGGAAAAAAGAGTGGGCAATGGTTAATTTTCAAGCAAATTTGTCACCAGACAGGCCCTGTGTTTTTGTTAGTTTATGTCCTGGCAAATGGCTTGAATTTTACTGCTTGCATTTGTCTGCTCCTGAGGTCAGCAAACCAGTGAGTTTATTATGTAGGCTGCATGCAAGCCATTTGTCAGGCCATAAAGACAGCAGACAGGACTGAGGCCAGGGCTCAGGAGTCAGACGGTATGACACGGCAGCTGAAGTCCACTGTGAAAAACTATGAAACAGCTTGCAGTGGCCCCTCTCTCTCGCATGTAAATCACATTTTCACAATAATAGTACTAAGCCAGCTCTCTGGAGGTCAGAGTGCTGTGCAATGAGTCTAAACGAGTGGTTACTTCAGCCAATAAGTAACCCTCATCCCGCATAACAATAGGTTTCACAATCACAGGCATAGCAATTAAGAAGGAACACACAAGAAAAATTCCAATGAGCACAGTGACAAACTATGAGAAATGTCTGTTTCTATCAGTGTTAAATAGCGCTAATTCTCACTGAATGCATTGAAGCGTTTTACATGATCCCCAGTTACCTTACAAACAGGAAAGGTCACATTTTTGTTTGTTAGGCTCCAGGATTAAGTGATTTGCGCAGATTCACAGGATGTTGTGAAACGTCGAGAGTGAGACTCAAACCAGGTATCCCGCCCATTTCCGAAGTCGGGAGCTCTGGCCCTTAGGCTCCATTCTCTCCACTTATTTGGACTTTGACTGTACCAAATTCCTATAACCCCACACGCGACCTAAGTACATAAAGGTAGTAGGTATGTGTAGACACCTTCAGTGTGGGCCCAAAATGTAGAACGACCTGGTTGCACTTCCAGAATTCGCTTCTAGCGGCAGTGCCTGTAGGTCCCCGCGGTTGCCTGCAAGTGAACATGCGTGTTTTAGCAGTGACAAAATTAGCCATTGACAAGGTGGCCTGCCGGCAATTTTTCTTAGGTTACTTATCACCAAAAATGCGAGTGAGCGGCACGCTACTTCAGTCGCGGCTCGCAGTACTCGCGGGGGGGTCGCGCGGGGGTGGGGGGCCGACCGAGGAAAAATAAAATTTAGAAAAAACGTACCTGACCGCCTCTGCTCCTGGTCCGCCTTGGCGCCTCTTCAGGAACAGCACTGGAGTGGCAACCCCTCAGCCAGGATTGGCTTAGGGCACGGTTATTCTTCGCCCGCCCATTAGGAGACCGAGGGGCTCCTAATGGGCATGCGCAAGCCAGTGCAAACACAAGTGCGCATGATTGGGCACGGGCGAAAAATTAGCTCACCTTCCCCACTCATGCGCACTTGTGCTGCTGCCTGTCCCTGGCTGGTCTGACAATGCATGTCAGTCAACATGACGCTGGACCGCCCACCCCTTCACTCTGAAGGGGTGGGCGGTCCGACGTCATGCTGACTGACATGATTGTCAGTTCTCCCTCGGCGTCTCTGAACTTAAGTAAACTGAGTCAGAGACGCCGAGGGAGCTGCGGGAGGGGGGGGCAAAGCCCCAAAGGACGCACCGTGCGCGCCTGGGTGCTATGTTGCCTCCACTTCAATGTGAATCAGTAGGGGGGAATAGATTTTCCCTCGATTTTTTTCAAAATCTCTCTCTTTTCTGTATCCAAATGTTGCCATGTACGTGGTTAGAAATATTACAGATTGAAAACTAGAATGTCTTCGGGTATAGAGACATCGTTACATATACAGCAGTACTTCCGTGTTTTTCGTGCTAGGGCATTGCCTGGTTGCTTTTCAGAACACCCAAGCTGCCGTGCTACATACATTTACTTTGACACAACCACTTTCAGGATGGAAATCCCCGTCTTGTTTACTTCTCTCCCAGCCCATCCTCCCTCCCACTTTCCTTATCCGGGAGGATGACGCACGAGACTGCCCCGACAGATCTATTGCTGGCCAATCACACTCCAGGAGTCTGATGGGGGGGCTTATTTTTATTTTTCACCAATCAGAGACGCAGGTTTTTTTTTTCTCGATCGCGGATTGAGATCCAATCAGCTCAATGCTCTAAGAGAGCTTTGGTGAATGACGTCACCACTTCAGTCTGCGGCAGGCGGCCATCATGAGTGAGGCATAAACTACGGCTATGTAGCGTACAGAGCGTGAAGGCGCAGAACTTTATCCCGCGCACAGAGTGCGAAAAATTGATTTCAAATCGTTCGCCACCATTCACTTAGTCAATTACTCATATCCGCGCCACACTCAGCGTTTCCTCTTGAGTTTATTCGGCATCGCTCAACCCTTCCTGCTCTTCATCCGTGTCTCAGCAAGTTTCTCGTTTTCCCGATAACTCAACCATACACCCCCCCCCCCCCCCGTATTCTCCAGACATTTTCTTAAGGTATTTCACACATTTCTTAGCCTCACACTTTAATGTCAGTTATTTCTCTTCCTTTATACGACTACCTTCTTCATATTTACTAAAAATTCTCTTTTACGTATTCACTCCCTCTCTCTTCGCTTGTCCGAAGTTCTCCCCGACTTTTCTTCCCCCAGCCAAAAACTGCAGCATGGTATCTGGTATACTACTTATAGGTCATAGATTTGAATTCTGCCATTGACTGGTTTAGCTCCCATCCTCCTAATGATGATAAAGTGAGTATTGTTAATTTATGTAAAAGTAACATTCGTGTTTATAACAATTAGAAATGGAAGAATTCCAAGATGGTGGACTGGAAACCCCCATAGGAACCACAACTTTTCATTTATTTTAAACTAATAGGTAGATTATGTGAACACTTCTTTGAGACATGATTTTTGCAGGCACAGTGGTATAAAAGGTTGCGTTTTTTAATGGTTTTTGAATGTTTTTTTGTTGCTAATCATGCTGTATGAGACGAGGGCACTAGTGTTATGGTCTCTTTTATGTTATATCCACGAAGTCTTGGAGAATGTGCATGTTTACACAATATTATAATGTTTTCCTGATTCACGGGACGCATGTAAGCAGAGGTTAAATGCCACCAACAATTAGTTATAACATAGTAGTCTGCCAAGAGTATGTGTGATTAATATGTGCTTTGTTTTATCATAGTTACCCCTGAAGAAGGGCAATTGATGCCCAAAATGCATTGGGTTCAAAAACATTATGCCGCGCTTTGAGGAATGGTTAATCCCCAAATGTTTAAAGTGAAAGCCCGGATGGGCACATGTCAAAAAAGTAGATGAAATTTGGAGTCTGAATATATTTGCATCACAATGGATTATGGATTAAAATGGAACTAATAAATATGGAATACAAATTGAAGAAAGTCTTGGAACTGATTTGTTCGTGAATGTGTTTCACTTCAACGCAGTGCATCCCGATTTGGGACCTAATGAAGTTCCATTATGTTCTTGAACTATTTTTTGCGCGCATGGGCGGAGCGCGCGTCTCACTGTAGCATGCAATAACCTTGAGTCTTTGAGCACTATAAATGAACTTGATTAATCTGGTGTGCATGCTACCATTTTTAGGTCTCGCCTAGCGAAGCGCATGTGCTGCTCTTGGAGAGGGCCTCTTGGAATCACTTCAGACTTCCAAGAGACTTCTCCGTGTGGGTCTGCCTCCTCCCATACATCCTATTGGCCTTTGCGTGTGGCTTTCAATAATGAAAGCACGCAAATGGCCAAAGACGGGTGCATGTCCCGCCTTTCCTCAGAACTTTCACTCCCATGGCCTAGGGGTCTCGGGAGCGAGCAGAGGCGCGCATTGTGCCAGCTGCATTCCTCCCTGATCGTTATCTTGCCTTTCGCGGCCGCACTTATTTTTATTGCTCCCTCAAGCCCACTGCTGTGCTCTGTTCTGCTGGCCCCACCCTTGAAACCTTCCTGCCTCGGGTTTGTGATAATATATCCCCTCTTTCACACACGCACTTCAGAAAACATGTTAAAATGCTCCATGACAAAAAAAACTCGCTGTGTTGTTCCTTCTTGCCCTAATTAACGCTGCTCTTTATTAATTTGTTCCGTCACAACCTCAAAATGCTTCCAGCAGGTAATTTTTTTTTAACCGTAAATAACACGAGAAAATAGTTATGGGAAAGCAGTTTAGTTGAACCGCTCAGCTGTACTAAGAAAACATCACTGCGAAGGTTAAATAAAGTATTTAATAGCAACCGCGGACTGGTCGTGCCTGATAAGGCAGAAACACGAGCCTGTGTTCCCACCGAGAGCGCGTGGTGCCGAAGGCCCGGCCTAGCTTGTGCTAGCACCAGGCCGCGCAAGGCAAGTATGCACTGACGCCTGCAGGGGTGTCCGTGTCCCTCACCCGGAGGCATGCATGACTTTACCTTTATCGCGCAATCTGCTCTCTGAGGTCTTAGCGCTTGGCAGCTCCGCAATTTCCATGAGAAATGAAATTTCTCTTCTATGAAGTCACCAACATTCCACGAACCTGACACTCGCCTGGCTTCTCAATCTTCAGGGACGGTCAGTTTGACTGCTGGGTCAATCTCTATCCAATATTTTAATCGGCATGGAAAGATCTCAAAAACCTTTCTAGCTGCATATGTGCAACACCGCACTTAATGACATTGCTGACTTTTGGCCCAAAAAATCTCTCTAGGCGCAAATACCTCTGTTGTTGGTATTTCAAAATGTGTGTTCAGTGCATTGACAGCTGATGCGCCGTCTGCTGATGACATACAGGGTGGACGCAAATCCCGCCGCCATTCCTTCAAGACAGTACTGTCACGCGAGACGCAACCACAGGGTTGGACCACTGACTTTGGCATCACCACAGGACAGTGGAAGCAGCTAGGGCCACCGCTCAATCGCAGATCAGTGGGACCTCCTCTCACAGCATGAGACCTGTGTTTAAGACTGCCAAAACTACGACCTTAATGCATTCTAACCTGGGTGCTGGAAGGTAGAGATCTTCGGGAAGAGGGCATGCGAAAATGAATTTCTCCATGTAATACAACTTAGGAATTGCATGAAGTATTATGAATTATAAGTCATAAATTGCTTAGAAACGGTTAAATCATCGGAAAAACTTGACAGCATTGACACTAAAAATGATATATTTCACAAATGAAAAATGTGTATATAACTTTTTTCGATGTCGCAGCGCACCTTTCAGTAATACGACAGCCCCTCTTTCAATCACCTAACCCTTAATTTATGGCGTTCTTCTACACTCCAGGGAATTCCGGGGGAGCGGCGTTCTGTCTCTGTCCCGTCCAGGCCCTTACACCTCCTTTCGCTCTTTCCTTTTATGTGTGCTTACGGGGTTGTAAACTTGCTTCAAAACATTTGTGATAAGATATCCCCTCTTTCACACAGAAAAATGCACGTTTTGAATGTTTAATGCATCTCGCAGCGCACCTTTCAGTAATACTACAGCCCCTCTTTCAATCACCTAACCCTTAATTTATGGCGGTCTGAGCCCCACCCCCTGCAGACGTCTCGCTGTCGTTTAGGTCTCCACTAATCCTGACCGAGGTGTACAACTTCCCCTACGTCACGTTGAACACCTCCAACCATTCATAGCTTTTTTGCTAACGGGGGCACTTTTCATGCTGAGATTTGTGGCTTGTGAAAAGCTAAACTACACCTCCCAGAATGCAACATAATGATTGCTTGAGAACCAAGACCAGCTGAAAGCCCAACAGTTGACGCATTGCTGGGGAACCTTCCTGTACTGAGCAGAGTGTGCTACTGCTTGGACTGTGAGCACAGGCATGGCACTGCTATGAGAGATCTACCGTTTGCAGGTAGTGCTGGTGGACCGAGTCTAGCCGCTAAGCTCCAAGACTGAGTAGGCGGTTTTTGGAGGAAATTGAATAAACTACTTGTTCGCCCTCCGAGTCAACCTCTTTTAACACCTTTATTTGATTTCTTTGAGCTCATTAGCTGTACACGTTTTTAATGCTACTCCCCAGCAGCAGCTCATTTAAGGTTCGAGTCGAATGGAACAGTAGGCACTGTACAAGAGTGCATGTGTTTTCCAGATGTGTCCCTCGTGTACTGCTGTTGCTCTCTCGCCCCTGTGCTTGTCTCCCCTCCCTCAGTATTGTGTTCGCCCACGTGTGCTTCTCGTAAAAGCTCCCCATTCCTCTTCATCGCCCTTGTTGCTTCCTACCCACCCTCCATATTGCTTCCCCCACCTATGCCTTCCGCGTTGCTTCTGCCACCCGCCCTCCATGTTGCTTCCCCCTGTTATGCTTCATTCCCCACCTGCAGCCTTCGTGTTGGTTCCCCCCACGAGTCCTCTGTGTTACTACCTCCTAAAAAAATGCTATTGTGTTACATTTTTTAATTCACCAATCCAACTCGGATTTGTAAATAAAAATAAAAAACAGCAAAGCCATTGCGAGACCTTTGCCAATGCTTGTTCTACTTGTACTTACCTTTTCCGTCCTCCGGTATGTTTGCACCCAAGGATAAAGAATTGAAGTAAACGAACAATGGTTCATTATATTTTTGGACAACACGACATTGGAGGTTCACTCTTCCGTCAAAATCACACGTATTGACAACAGCAACAGACTTTCTCTTTTTTGACGTCCCACAGGACTTTATCATCTCATAAAGGAAATATGCATGTTTGATGGCTTGCAGCACTGTACATTATGATATCATCGTAGTTTTAGCACATATGTGGTAGTAATTGACATTTTGATTATTTTTCATCATTAGATTATTTCACGATGAGTTGTGGGGGCAAAGAATGAGGTTTTCGTTGTTGTGTTTGTTGATATTTTATTTACATGTGTAGACAACACGGGGTAGTCATAGTATTTTGTCGAGTTCTATGGAACTCGGGGTCACATGATATGATTTAAACACACCAGAGTTGAGCATTACCATTGAATCGGCACACTGGTTGCGGCGGTTGGAAAGCGCTCGCGTACATTTGGTTTTAAGGTAATAGGCACATTAAGCTAAGATATTTTCTTTGTTGAGACATGATTATCGTGGTCACGGTGGGATGAAAAGTTGTGGTTCCTATGGGGGTTGTGGTCACAAGGGTTTGGTTGTTTTTATTTTGTTTTAAACTAATAGGTAGATTATGTGAACACTTCTTTGAGACATGATGTTTGCAGGCACAGTGGTATAAAAGGTTGCGTTTTTTAATGGTTTTTGAATGGTTTTTTGTTGCTAATCATGCTGTATGAGACAAGGGCCCTAGTGTTATGGTCTCTTTTATGTTATATCCACGAAGTCTTGGAGAATGTGCATGTTTACACAATATTATAATGTTTTCCTGATTCACGGGACGCATGTAAGCAAAGGTTAAATGGCACCAACTATTAGTTATAAGATAGTAGTCTGCCAAGAGTATGTGTAATTAATATGCGCTTTGTTTTATCATAGTTACCCCTGAAGAAGGGCAATTGATGCCCGAAATGCATTGGGTTCAAAAACATTATGCCGCGCTTTGAGGAATGGTGAATCCCCAAATGTGTCAAAAAAGTGCATGAAATTTGGAGTCTGAATATATTTGCATCACAATGGATTATGGATTAAAATGGAAGTAATAAATATGGAATACAAATGGAAGAAAGTGTTGGAACAGATTTATTCGTGAATGTGTTTCACTTCAACGCAGTGCATCTCGATTTGGGACCTAATGAGGTTCCATTATGTTCTTGAACTATTTTTTGCGCGCATAGGCGGAGCGCGCGTCTAGGGGTAGCACGCAATAACCTTGAGCCTTTGAGCTCTATAAATGAACTCGATTAATCTGCTGTGCATGCTACCATTTTTTCTACTTATACTTTTAGAAAGTTGGCATTTTCCTGCCTTAGTCATTTAGTGCCTGCAACATGTCTGTGGGTCACATGACTGGGTGTAGTTGGATTTTGTGTATTCCTTCTAAACAGCCACACGCAATAGAGAGCTTAGGTGTACCTGGATGGGCCATCACTGGCAGAATGGAAGGGCGGGGTTAGGCACTGCTCCACTTACACCTGAATAGGCTTTGTCCTGCCCTAATCCAAAGGATTGCATACCCCATGAAGTTAGTCTGAAGCCAGGGCAGGGGAGGCAGGAAACCTGTGCACTTCAAAGGGAAACCTTTAGAAGATTCTCCCACTTCAAAGGAGGCCCCAGGTGTAAATATTGTACCTCAGACACCAACTTCAGTGCACTCCTGAACCTATGGATCCTATAGAAGGACTGCTGTGCTGCTTTGCTGTCAGAAGGACTGCCACTCTGTTGCCCTGCTACTCTGCTGCCCTGTTTGCTGAGAAAGAAGGTTAGACCTGCACCCTTCATCCCAGGCTGAAGTGACTCTAGGGGTCAGTCAGCTGATCTCCTGTTCTGAGCTACAGGGACATAACAAACTTCAGAAGCTCCCTGCAACTGCCCAGCTGACCTGCAACTGGATTTGCAATTGGACCTACCTGAGCCCTGCTGTCCTCTGCTTGAATGAGTTCCTGGTCTCCAAGTGGTGCCCCTCTGGTTCTCAACCCTCGGTGTGGCCCTAGTTCAACTGCAGGTGTGTAGAAGGGACCACATAGCAAGCCAAATCCTTTGTGAAGCAGATAAGGCAGAAGGGAAGGAGGGGGGACCGCAGGTAAGAGTGCTCTGGCAGGAGAATTGTAGGAACTACTGGCAGTCTACAAAGGTGGGAAATCTGACCCACCTGCAGATATTGTAACACTCTACAGGAAGACACTCCTAGAAGGGATGCAATACAAACATGCAGGCTTCCAGCTCAGCTGAAACAGGGACCTTGCTTAAAGTTTTATGTTGGTATACACGGATGACAAAATGGATTCCATCTTGCACTCTCCTCAACTATGCATGCAGTCTCTACTTTTATTCTGCACCATTCACATTGTGTACCAAAATCTTTCATTTATTACCCATGCCGATGTAGGTGAATGACCCTAGGCAATGAAGACTGACAGAAATTTCTGCATGGGTGAGGTCAGTAGGCATTTTCTCCTGAAGGAGACAGGTTAAAGAACTGTCCCTTCACTCTGAAAAATGCGGTTTCCCTTTAGTCTCATAAATTTCCAGGTAGAGAGGGTGATGGCCACTCTCTCAAAGAAGAGGCACTTTGGGTGGCCACTTTGATATCAGAGTAAGGCTCTGCGGTCTCAGTCCATGTGATCTTGCATGATTCTACAACAGGACTGGAGGCTTCAAATTATGCAGTCTCCGCTTCACTTTTACTACTCAGCAGTCATATAGTAAAAAGAAAATAGCATAACACTTAATAGTATTGAAAGAACTACAATACCTATACGTATAGAATAAAGACATATCTCATAATACCAAAGTAGAATGACCTATCCATATAAACTATGAAGACCAATTGAAATCTGCCTCTTCTTTGCTGTTCGGTGGCCACGTTAAATACTAATTTTATTCTGTTGTCTATATTTGTATTATGATGAATGTTCAGACTAAGGGCCTAATTTTTACGTTGTCGGAGAAGGAACTCTGTCGCAATTGAGATGGTGTTTTCTCACCAACAATATGGTGGTCTGCCCGCCCGCCCGATTTAAATGTGCCCGATGTAGCGAGGGCTGCTAGAGAAATGGCTATATGTCTGTCTGCCCAACCTAAGGCGACTGTGGGCGGACACATAGCTGTTTTTTACTATCAGTCACTGCCAGGCAAACCTTAGTGGTAAGGGGCAATAATGTCGCCCCCGCCATGGGAGAGGACTCCCTGGTGAGGGGGCATTATCTTTTTCATTTATAAAAAGAAATTCCTGCTTCGGGATTCCCTTTTTGGAAAAGAAAACAGTTTGACGGAGCTCTGCATCAAACTGCAAAAAGCATTGACTGGAACGGCCATGACTGCGGTTCCTGGCAATGCTTTGAGAAATGACCACCGCATGCTTTGCGGTCATTTCTAAATCTGGCAGACAGTACCTCCATCAGGGCGATTGAGTAATTTACTCTGTCGACCTGGTGGCGAAACGGGCCGTCCGCCAGAATAAAAATTTGGCCCTTATTTGTAACTTTAATTTTAAATGTTTAACTGTTCCAGACTTTTATTTAAGCAGGTTGCATGGACTTCTGTCAGCGACAATGTATTATTCCTTCTTTACACATGTCCCTTTCCAATGGTCATGTTGTTTCCACTATCAGTCACCCGCGCTGGCGCCAAATTGTACATTAATCTCCTCAAGCATCTGGTCGGGGTTAGCTGTTTTAAAAAAAAAAAAACACATTTTTATCAGCTGCCCTTACCTTCCAGTCTTGTTTTGTTGGGTGTCACAATTGCTTTGCGTAAGAAATGGTGTCTGAATGTCACACATATAGGTAGATCAATGTATGGTCTGCAGTACTTTAAGAGATACGCTGATTCTGCATGTACCATAGACACTGCAGACAGCTTGTTCTGAAATGTAATGGGCTGTTTTGAAAAAATGGATGTGTTGAGAGGTCCCTGACAAGTTAGTACGACATCACCCTTTCCCACAGTGATCCACTCGCTGGATGCGATGTCATGGCATTCCATTCTCTATTGCCTCCACATGAGTTATTTGACGGCTTTTGACTGTTCAAGTAATTCACTGAGTAGACGTGTAAGCTTATGCAGTGGCTGTCATACTCTTTCTCTTTATTTAAAGAAGCAAGTTTCCCCGGCCGCATTTGTTTTCCACGCGCCACTGGAGGACATCACTTTTTGACAGCAAGCTGACTTTGGTAAGTTTAAGGCAGCGCTTAATTTGTGCCGGTGCTTAGCACCGGCACTTATTTGTCTACTGCATAACACCACGTGTCTGCAGCTCAGCACGTCATATGGCAATGTTAATGTTGCGTTCGCGTAGCCGTAGACTAGACAATATATAAAATTAAATTACCTCACTGACTCGGCGTCACAACTCATAACTTATTTATTCCATGAATGAATCCAATATGGATGGTCACGTTGCGCATTTTGAATTTGCTTTAGTTAGGCGGCACCGTGGCGGCCCTTGCCGGTGGGTGGGACACTGATTGGGTAGGGGGCTGGATTTGGTTCTGCGCAGGTTCTGTGGGGGTAGAGCTGTGCGGCAGGCAGCGTGTGAGTTTTTTCCCCCCAAAATGCCACGCCCGGCACACCCGCACGCACCCCACCACGAGTCATCAGCAGTTGAGGTGGTTAGCCCGGGCCGACGACGACGTATTGCAGGTAGCAGCAGGCCTAGGCCGCCTATCGAATAAAGGCAGGCAGGCCAGTGCCCGGCCGCCCACCACCACCAGTAACCGTAAGTAACAGCCATAATAAGCCATTACCAGCGCTGCTTTTTTTTGGTGGGTCGTGGACTCGTGGGTCGTGTGACGTGACGGTCACCGACGTGGTAGCTCCGACTCCCGCTGGGCTCCATATGAAATCCGGGGTTAAGTTAAAGTGGCCCTGCACCGGCCCCTGCCCTCCTTCTTCCAGCCTTCTCCTGTCCTGACCCGGGCCGGGCAACTTGCACATGGTCAGGTGCCCCGTGCCCGGCGCCGGAGGCATGATTGCTCAGGGCAGGCCTTGGACTCGTCACTCGGTGGTGGTTCACTTCACAGTTCCCTTCATACGCATGAAGTGACAAGTTGGCGCACTTCGGTACCTCTCTGGTTCGAGCGAGCCGAGGCTTCCACCTCCAAGGCATGTCACATTTCTAATCTACATTCAAAGTGCAGCCTGTAATTACCAGTGCAAAGTACCGTGGAGCGAGATATCCGGTCAAAGTGCCACCCGTAGCTACAGGTGTAAAGTGCTGTGGGGCAGGACATTTTTTCAAAGTGCGCCTGTAACTTCTAATGTAAAATTCTAAGTGCTGCAAAATCCCTTCAAAGTATGCCGCTCGTAACTACCAATACAAAGTTGGGGAGGTTGTGGGGGGAATATCCACTCAAAGTCCAGCGTGCAGCCCATAACTTCCAGGGTAAAGTAAATGGGGCAGGGATAGTCATTGAAAATGCAATGATGTACAGTGAATATAGAGTGTAACAGTGCAGGGGATATGTATTTTGAGTGTGGCCGGAAGTATGCATTCTGTGCGCGACAGGGAAGTGTGTGTCCAAAGTCTCGCTGTAAGAACTCAACCACTTTAAATAGCAGACGTAAAAAATAAGTGAAAGGGAGCGAAAGATGAAAAAGAAAAGGCAGTTACTTCTAAGTGCATACAGTAAACTATAAATAAATAGCAGAACGCAGCGAGTGGATGTGAACTTGAAGTGCCACAGGAGCGGTTTAGGAGACTACTGAATCCATCTGCTGGACATCACAATCCGAAGAGGGAATGAGCATGCAAAGTAGCCAATGAGATTAGCGGAAGTCCCTGACTGGGCACAGTGATTGGAGGGATAGAAACTAGGGAGACAAAGGAGAGGGGGAAATGATATATACCCGTCCAACAATACATCCAAAGCGCCAAATCCGGGTGTTTTCATTTAAACAGAATACAATCTGGCGAAGCCTCTGGCTTATTAGCTCTTATTTTCTTTTTTTCTTTTTACCTTTCTGGATTCACAATAATCCAAAAGAGTCTCACTCTCTAGTATATTTATACTTCTGAGGTATTTAAAGGTTTTTCTCCGCTCCTCTCTACCTAGTTATACCTCTCTTGTATGTACAAGATTGTTTCATATATTCCCTCTCGCTCCAAATACCGTAGATTTACCTCTGAGGTATGTAGATGTCTCCTTCATATTTCCCGTGCCCATATACCGATGTCTCCTTCATATTTCTCATGCCCATATACCATGGGTATACTACTCGGGTATGTAAATGTCCCTTTCGGTAGCGTAGCTCTCTTGTCCACATACTGCAGACGTATGTAAGTGTCACGTCACCAATCTCCACATTCTGTAGTTATACCTAGGTCTGTATATGTTCTCTTCCCGAACCTATAGTTAATACTTTCAGGCATGTGAATGCCTGAGTCCTATACCTCCTCCTCATCTTCCAGGTAATACAGACAGATCTTTTCCTCGCCTATTTCTGTCACCTGATAACATTCACTCCAAACCCCCCAAAACTGAATATAGTACTCCGGATACGGCCTCCAGAACTAGGCACAGCCTTCTTCATGTGAGGTCTACAGAACTGAAAACAGTACTCCAGGTATATATGGTGTCCAGAACTGGACACAACCAT
This sequence comes from Calotriton arnoldi, assembly GCA_963921515.1. NCBI lineage: Eukaryota > Metazoa > Chordata > Amphibia > Caudata > Salamandridae > Calotriton > Calotriton arnoldi. Next base: position 18,618 of record CAWUFW010000661.1, read on the forward strand.
CCCACAAGTAAGGTCTCCAGAACTTAGTACAGTATTCCAGACATGGCATCCAGAACTGGACACAACCATCCTCCAAGTGAGGTCTGCAGAACTGAATACAGTACTCCAGGTATATATGGCGTCCAGAACTGGACACAGCCATCCTCCAAGTGAGGTCTCCAGAACTTAGTACAGGATTCCAGACATGGCGTCCAGAACTGGACACAGCCATCCTCCATGTGAGGTCTCCATAACTCAATACAGTACTCCAAATATGTTGTCTGTCTTCCAAAAGCTCAGTATTGACCAATGTGATGTTCGAACAATTCATCCAACCTGGACTTAAATCCAATGAATTGAGTTGCATTTATGCATTGAGTTAAAATCTCAGGAAATGATCTACACAGACATTTGAACGTAGATTTTTGCCTATAGTTTGTGGCTCTGTCTGCATTTTTTGCGGGTTGTAGAATGTTGTGATGCGGCCTCAGAAACCAAAAACCAGTCCCAGATTTCAGAAAAGACCTAGAGACTCACACCTTCAAGGGATATCTCACTCACCTCTGATACAAAGCTCTCCAAGCTCCCACCATGAACAGGCGTCCCTGTCCCACCTTCGTCTTGCTAGACATGTTGCTGAATCATCTCCATGACCTCCCTGGGGGTAGGAAGATCTACAAGGACAAGCATTGACAATGCCAATCTGTCTGGCATTGGCTGTCATCCTTTTGGCTTTTTCAATGCTTGTTTTATTTTGCCTTTTTAAAAAAAAATAAAACAATGTTGTAGAAGCTTCGGCACCCTCTCACCAACAATAAAAATTTGGTAAAAAGCAATTTCTTTGTGCGGGAATGTCCTTCTTGTGAAAGAGAAGAATGCTGTCACTCGAGGTGAAGTTAGCCAATTGCTGAAGTGGGCATGACAGCTACCTCATGGTGACCTTGTTTGTGTAATTCAGAGAAAGCCAGAACAACAGTTGTTTATTAATTCTATATACGTAAAAAACAACTAATACCTGCTCCCAAGCTATTCTTATACCTTTGGGGGCCTCAAACGTTCTGAATTGTCACACCGGTAACAGTGTGATGGTTAGTAGTTGTATAGGTACCGTCATTCGCAGTACTGCCAGGGGTAATGGGTGGTGCAAGCTGGGGTGGCCTCTTGCAGAGAGCCCCGGCACTTATTTTTTTACAAATTAAGCACTGGTTTAAGGTCGCCACTTCTCAGTTGTTTTTAAATGTTTCAATTATAGATAGCCTTGTGGTAAATACATCCCATTTTTGATTTTTAGAAACCCTTGGGGATCGTGAAGTTACACTGCAGTCTACATAGTTGATGCTGCATTTAACAAGACTCTGTGTTTAAAAGTTTTAATCAGTGAGCATTTCATGCCCATTCTGACAGTAATCTAAGTATTATGTGTGATGCAGGCCCATTACTCATTATGTAATTCTAGTTCTGCCTCACAGTGAACCCCTTTGGGGGTCTCTCCATGTAGGACTTTGAATAGAGATTTATGGATACTTGTGGATCCGTTTTGTGGACTCTATCCTGGACTTTTCCTAAAGTTGTCTTGTATATAGGTGAGTCACGCACAGCGTCCTCTTGTATTTTAAAAATGTTTTAGACAACACAGACGATTCTTTTGTGAGCAATTATCTCCCCATATAGGCTGTTCACAACTTTCTAGTCCTGAGGAAGACCTGCCACTATGTCTAACTAATAACACATACAAGGTCAAAACGTCGACGGCAAACCTATCGTTCCATGTTCTCTGTCAACCATCTTAAAAAGTGCCAATAATGATATGGGGTGTTTGTTGAACTGTTGATATGTTAGAGAATGGAGACATTTCTTTAATTTCTTTTTTCTGTATATCATGTTGCGACCAACTTTTTTTGTATTGTGTAGTGTCAGACTTATTTATTCACTGTGTGTCACTTTGTCACATTGTTGGTTAATTTTGTGTTTGTGACAGCCGTATATGAAACCAAAAATGTTTACCACTTAGATATATGACTTTGAATATACTATGTAATTACAGTTGTTGGTGTGTTGTTTATTTCACCAATGTGCTTCGGGAGTGCCAAATGAAGGTCGACATAGGCCTACACTCTCTTAAAGTACCTCAAACCATACATTGATCTTCATATATAGGTGTGACATTCAAAAACCATTTCTTACGCAAAGCAAGTGTGACACCCAACAGAACGCAGTGTCGTTCTATAACATTGCATACCCAGGTTCTGAGGGACACAGGGCAACTCCATTATTTTTGATGGCTTACCTTCCAGTCGGCAAGGTTTACTTCTTTGATTGCCAAAGGGGATTAACAGCCTGCTTTCACAATACTCTACCGTGTGTCTGACGATCCCGCTTTCCAATGCTTCGACTCATCTCACCCGAAGTTGCAGCTCATCTGACTCGCATCCCTAGTTAGTCCTGCTTTAGTCCTGCCTAACCCCTCCTACTCCCCACCCTAAAAACACCAATAAAACCATCAAATTAACACCCACAAACATTTCAACCTTTTTTATGATGGTTTTTACATACTCATAAGATACCCTGACTTATACGAAAATACCAGGGTTAAAATAATAATTTAGAATAGTTATTTAATAACTGTAAATTCTTTACTTCAACTTGGACTACATTTTACTCACAAAATATTAGATTTATACAGTTTTACACTGTGACAGTAGCGACTAACCCCATATACTAACAGGGCGGTTATTATTTTAAATATTCAAAGGGTTTTAATTGATGCTGCCACATATAGTATATTAAATATACTAGGGATGTCGAGAATAATTCCACTAATACTCCGGGTGATCTAACACCAGAAAAGAATACAATTTTGCTGTAGGTTCTGATAAAACTACTGTTGACAAGATTTTGCAAAACTATTTTCAGAAAACCATTACTAATACTTTACGCACTATGGTTCGACAAATAAAACCTTTATTGTCTTTCATCCTAGACCCAAATGAAAATCCTGGTTTACAACCCCTAACCCCTGCCAAACCAGCTGAGCCAGAGAATTTAAAAAGGGCATATTTATATGCTTTCCCTTACATTACTGAACAGGATGGGGAGGGTGATTTCGTTGTTAGTGTACCTTCTAGAGATAACTTTGATGTGAATTTATAATCAGATACCTTGGATGAGTATAGTGAAAGGTCTTTGAGACCCGCACCAAAAAAGGAGAGGTGAAGATGATGATGATGATGCAGGAGAAAGATCTTCTAATTCACAAATTCCTTCTTTTCTTCTTCTAGACACTTTTGATCCAGAAGAAATTGTACATTCTGACTAGGCACCTGAGTGGGCTGCTGCATACATTGAAAAGCAGGTTAGAGAACCTTTCCCGAAGAAAGTCCGCAATAGACTTCGGGCAGAATGCCCAAAGACCAACCCTACCAGCACAAGTTTCACAGACTCCAGATATAGAACCTTAGTTGTTAGTCTTTCTGGGTATGTTTAAAAAGGCCTTAAAAAAGGGTATTGATAGGTCTTGGAAAGCCCGTCAGGATAAACTTCTAGATTTGTCAGGTCTGCTTTTGACAATTCTAGAACTAGCATTCACAGCTAAGGATCAGGGAACTACTATTGACCCTAAGGTTCTAACTAGTTGGGCTCAGAGAGCCATTTGTCTTTTTGGCAATGCCAATTGTGCCCTATTCACTGAAAGCTGGAGGTCCACACTATTACATATTGATCCTAAGCTTTGTGATCTGGCAGCTACCAGAGCCAGGCCTTCCGCGGGGATTCTTTTGTAAAAGAGGTTACTAGATTTGTCAACACATTTACTTCTTTGGAGAAGGCCCAAACAGCTCTTTAAAAAAAGTGTTCCGGGCAAACCTTATTAGAGGGCTGGCAGAGGCAGGGCCCCTTCCACCAGCCTTTTCTCCTAACGGGCTTCGTACAGAGGATATCTTTGTCGCAGAGGACCCTGGAATGATAGAGAAACACCCCTTTCTTTCTATCCAGAGGTCAGGGTCAAAGAGGACACTTTCCATGTGGAAACTACGGTGGAAAATCAAGAAACTCTTCCTTTCAAGTTGAGCCATCAACATTATTCCACTAATTCGTCATTTTATAAGCAATTGAAAGAAATCGACAAATGATATGTGGGTTCTTTAGACTGTCTTAGGTTTTTATGTAGAGTTCTTCTCCACTCCCATCCAAAGAAGATTACCAAAAAAGATATTTTTCACAGAACAGAAACAAACTTTATAGATCAGGGGATCTGTTCTCCTTATCAAAAATGGGTCACTGGTCAACTATCCTTCATCGTAGGGGTTTCCTTAGCAATTTTCTCTTCTTGTGGAGAAAAAAGACACTTCAAGATGGAAGGGATCATTTAAAAGAAGGAGAATTTATGGTCTGGTTAGATCTCAAGGATGCTTACCTAGTGGTTCCAACTTATGCTCCCCATCAACGTTTCCTTACTTTCAGTGTAGAGATCAGACTTATTATTTTGTAGCTCTCGCTTTCAGTATGTCTTCGGGCCGTTGGTGTTTCACAAAGTTGATAAAACCAGTATTAGAGTTTCTAAGGAGTATGTCTAATTAAATACTTAAATGATATTCTAATAATGCTTCAGCATACCATCATACTACAATAACAACTGAATCTGAATATTTCCGTTCTTCAAAATGTAGGCTTTGTCATAAATAGCTATTGTTTGTCCAGAGTTATGTAATGTTCATGAGGACATCTTTGCGCCATGGCCCATTTTAGGAAGATGGTCACTTAAACACACACGCATCCAACACCTGCCTCACAAACTCAGGTAACCTTGTAAATAAAAGGAAAATGTATGCATGTGTCTTAGTTTCCAATACCATATAAACCCAGCAGATGTGCTTGTCTGGCCCAAACCACAGCATTTTATTGGAGACGAGGGGCCTCGTAACCCACCTGCTATCACAGCCCCACACTGATTGAGGTTTACTTGCTGTGGTGCTGCTGACTCTCTAGGCCCATGATGTTCCCCTGCATATTCGTCTGCTTGCTGCTCACTGGTGTGTCTGACTCTTGCCTGTATTAGTGGGAAAGAGAGAGTGGCACCAGGTGGGGACCTGCCTTTATGAGATGGCTCTGGGTAAGATAGGGTTCATTGAAAGTAAATGAATTGCGGTTCTGTTCCATCCCAGAAATTGCCTGCCATGTTGGTCACCTTGTCCCTCGAGCGGCCTGCTCATCGCTGTCGGAAAATGTGTGTCTTTTAGGCACCCCTTGAGCTCCTTCTGCCACTTCATCCCTAAGCTCTGGAATTCTGTTCTTCTAGATCTAAGGCACTCAAAATAACCTCTCATTTGCAACGCAATGAAAACATTTATTTTTTGCTGTGAGGTTTTGTGAGTTGTCTGCTGGTCTTTTCTTCTATCGCAGACGTTTGCGTATCTGTACGTTGCTGTCCCTGTTGTTTTACTTTCAAGTTGCTATAGGGATGCCTTGTGAATGTCTCTCTGGCTTTGCCCATGGTCTTAAAGTTTTAGTAAAATTATTAGTTGTTCAGCACCTCTGTAGTAGATTGCATTGCATGTAGACCTTTATAATGTATATGTGTTGTTATTCAAAGGCAGCTCATGTGTGCAGTTTGGAATGGCCTGGCGAGAATTCTAACTTCAACAGGCATTTGATGTGGTGATATTTGCTGGCCGGTCTCAGCACATCGTGGGTGTTGCCGTAGACTTGAAATAAACCTCTATGTTAAACCAGCAATATTTCCAGTCTACTTACTACAACCGCAAAGCCTTTCTGTAATACTTGTGCATTCTAAATAAATAAATAACAAAGTGAAATGAAGAAGCATTGATCTATACCGTAAGTGGACCAGCCATGTTGACGTGACCCTAGCATGGAAATGCCCATCAGCTGCCGAAGCACCACAGCTCGCATACATCCTTGAGGCCATCTGCACCATTTGATGCATCACTTCCTGTACTGCAAATCACAAGACATGAACTTTGTTCTGGTGGGGGAGAAAGAAAGTAGTGTGCTGCCCAATGGCCCTTTGTCACCTTCGGGCCTCCTTACGTTTGCATAAGTGACAAAAAAAAAACACATGTAGGGAGAGAGAGATATTTAAGGAGCCAGTGTGGCCTCCCTATTTTATATATAACCAGGGCCACTTCAATTAACGTGGCAGGGTAGGGCCAAATTATGCAGCAAAAATAGGCGAATTATGTGGCATAATGTGGCACATTATGTGATAGTGTTACACACAAATACAGCAAGAACCAACTGAAAGATAACTAGTTAGCTTTTAGGTAGGACCTTCCACTGCGCTGGAACATGTGTAACTGTGTTTAAAGTAACTTTTGAACCATTGAGGTAGAAATATTTTTTATGTTAAAATCTACAAATTACGCAGCAGATGATGGATTATGCAGCAAACCCATTCTTATGCTGAAAATGCTGCTGCCACAGAATTGCATAATTCCAGTGGCCTGGTCTATAACCTTTCACTCAGAAGCTTTTAGGTTCTCATTGAGCAGGAGATTATTGTGATTTAAACATTCTCCTATATTTCTATAATCTATTTATTAGAATGTGTTCTCACTCATTAACCTATGGTGAAAAATGGGGAAAGTCATTAGCGAAGAAAAAATGATTTTAGAAAATGACGCAAACCCTCACCCACATTAGGAATTTCAGCTCACATGCTATAACTAAGCAGATGACACACTTATACGCCTTAGATTGGAAAGCCGCAAAGACATTGGAAGCTCAAAAATCTTCATTTGCCTCAGAACCGTTGATGAGTGGATGACATGGGGCTATCTCAAATTGTATGCTTCCAAAACGGAACTATTCACATGTGGCAATTGGAAAAATTATGACCCACTGTAAGCCTGCCCTGACGATCTGGTACCACCTCCTAAAGTAGCTAAAGAAGTAAGAAACCTTGGAATTACCATGGACTCAAAGTTATCAATGAATGCCCAAGTGGACAAATTAGCAAGATCAAGCTTCATTACTATGAAAACTCTGTGATGCATCTTCTCCCACCTGGGATTTCCACACAAAGCCCAGGCTACTATCTCTTTTGTACTGTCAACACTTGATTTCGCCAATGGCCTCTTCCACGGATCATCTTTATCAACTACGAAAAGACTACAATGGATTCAGAACTCTGCTGCCAGACTACTCCTACATGTAAAGCCACAAGCCCACATCTCCCCTGACTTGAGGGCCCTACATTGGTTACCGGTTGCCAAAAGATCCACCTTCAAACTGCTTTGTATCACCCACAAAGCAATACATGGAACCGGACCTCTTTTCATCAGGAATAAAATCACCAAATACATTCAACAAAGGAACCTCCACTCAAGATTGGCACCTCGCCTCAAATCCCCAACATATAAGAAAGAAAATGTAGGTGGTACATCTTTCTCTGCTCAAGTAGCCAAACTATGGAATTCATTACCCCCAAACATAAGATGCACGGATAACTATCTTATCTTCAGAATACTACTCAAGAGTTGGCTCTTTCCTACATAACCACCATACTCAAACACTAATGTACAGCATATCCCTGTGTTTGTAAACATTTATAATTCGATACATGTATGTATCTAGATGTGTATTTTTTTGTACAGATATGTATAATAACTATGGTTTTTAAAATATATAGATATTCTTTAGGTCTGCTTAACAAATGTATATATTACTTTTTGTTAAATATATATATATATATATATATATATATATATATATATTTGTGTGTGTGTATATATGTATATGTGTATATGTATATATATATATATATCCGAACAACCCCTGCTCCACATGGAAGAGAGCACGCACACTAGGAAAGCTGGGTTTAAGGCATTTTTTAATCCATAGGGCCTCCTCCGACCCAGCAGACAAGAGAGACGCGTTTCGGCTGTCACAGCAGCCTTTCTCAATATATATATATTATTCTAGGCTTAACATGTTTATATATCACTGCATAGTTTTCATATAAGTTATTTGATTAGATGCTTCTGGGTCTCTGTTTTATTTATCTATCACAATATGTAAATATTATAACTATTTAATCTACCAGTGAGATTGGATGAAAACGCGGAAAGTGATATGATTGAATGGGGATAAATGTTAACGGCAGTGACGGTTGCAGAACTCCAACAAAATGACGACACAACGCCGACGCAATCATCAGTGCTTGACACACAGGTACTCAGCGCGGAAGATAGTGACAGCCCCTCCGCACACACATAACTTTAAATTAGGTACATCATCCAACCTGAATGCCTACATAATGCCTAAACAGAACAGCTGCCGGGATGGAGGAGGGGTGGTGGGTGGGCAGGAAATGTTCATGTTCAAATATGTTTACAAGGGATCATCCTGCAGTTAAATAAATTGAAAAGGCGTTGCAAATATATTGTAAATAGATAGGTCGTGAATAATAAGGCAGGTTGTTGTATAATGTGATAATGTAAGGAAATGTACGACATACTTTGCGATGTTATGAAGCAGTGCTATCAATAAAAAAAGTTGACAAAAAAATAAATCCTTTTTCCAGCTTGAAAAAAAAAAAACTATTTAATCTCCAAGTGATTCACTATTGAAATATTGAGGAAAAGATAAAATTAAACTAGAAAAATTAAAAAAATACACAAACAAATTTGCTTCCAGTACAGCAATACTTCTGAGCCTGAGTTTATACAATACAACTTAAAATCTCAATATATTACCTTCCTTTTACATCTATACCCTTTGCATGTAGTAATTGGGCCAATTACAATGTCGGTCGGAAAGCATTCTGACCGACTCGGTCTCGGAATGGTTTCCAACTGAATCAGATTCAGGGAGTCCAACCGACCGATTATGATGTTTCCGAACAACGTTCGGTCGGACTCCCATTGAATTCAATGGGAGAATGTGTTCCGACCGACAACACAGGCTCCCATTAAAAAAAGAGGTGGTCACAGAAAACCGTGCACCCTGTGGCGGGCACCCGTTGGTGCCTGCCACACCATGCATGGTTGGAAAGAGGAGACCCATGGGTACCCCCACGGACCCCAACCGGAGGCCTCCAAGTGAAGGGGGCCTGCTACGGGCCCCCAAAGTCCTATTCCGAAAACCGATCCTTGTCGGACAGACCGATTCGGAAAGGCTGTCCGAATCCGGCATCGTAATCAGTTGGTCGTAAACATGGTCCATAGAGACGCACGAGTTGCCTCCAACCGACTCGGTGTCTCGAAAGCCGTTCGGACGCGAGTCGGAACCGAGTCAGACACTCCAAACGGTTTCCAACCATCGTAATCGGTTGGTCGGAAATGTTTCAGAGTCGGTCGGAAACAAAGCTTCCGACACGGATTCGGACGAACCGAATGCCGTTCAGAGCTTTTCCGACCAACATCGTAATTGGACCCAGTGAATCTATATTTGTATTACTTTATTCCTACTGTAGAAGAAGAAGAAAAAACTTTGACTCTCTCCAATACACTACTCTGTCTCACCCTATACCTCTATCAAAATATTCTCTACTTCCACTCTCTGACTCATCTCAAAACTCATTCTGCTACTATGATCTCCGAAATATAACCCATTCTAGATTCTTCCCTCATGTATCCCTCTGTTAACTCATCCCAAACCTCATTTTACTACTATGATCTACCTAATCCCTTTCTAGAGACTCTTCACTCCTCCATCTCTCCTTTTACTCATCCCAAACCTCATCTTACTACTATGATCGCCCAAATAACACTTTCTAGACTCTTCCCTCTTCTATCCCTCCATTATCCCATTCAATCCAACTAACAGACTTGCATGTCCACCAATCAGATTAACTCCTATTTCCCTAAACTAATCCACCACTAATCCTTTTTGGGTACCAGAGTAGCGTGCTACTCACCGAAAAGCGCTTTGACATCTCATCAGGGGTAGTAAGCACTGTATAAATGCAACTGCAAATACAATTACAATTAGGTGGCATGCTTCATCATAGGTGCGCTCTTTACTTGCACTGTATTTTTGCAGGGCGGACTCATCCTGAACACTTTTTGTGATTTGCCATTTTTCAGGGATAGGAAACTTTATGAAACAGGGGTTAAAATCATATTGAGGCAGGAACATTGCAGGGTAGTTTGTCATCAGTTAATCCTGTCTCATACAAGATTAAAAAGATAAAAGAAGCCGGATGGGTTGTTTTTATTATGATACCTCCCTCTTTACCTTGGTTAGGTCAACATGTTTCAGCCCTTATCTAGTGTATTCCTACATCCATGGGCTTCTTCAGAACCAAAATGACCATTCTATAATTACTATCCTCCTTGATGGATTCCTTCTGGTTGGAGACAGATAAAGGTATAGTACCTATCTGCATTGCCTATCCAATACAATATCATGTATAAACAGGGAGATAATTATTCCTTCATCTTCTAAAAACTAATGCTGTCCGTCAAACTATTCCACTACAGATGTGTAGCAAGCTCATTGCAAAGTGTGAAAAATGGTGCATTCTGATGCTCACCTATTTCCCTGTACCTTTACACTACTAGTAACAGGAAGGTAGAGCATGCATCCCACCCACCTCATACTATACGTTGTAGGCTCTGCAGAAGAGAAAAATGCATTTGAATTTAAACTAGAGGTTTCATGTTTCAGAAATCAATCAATCTATTGTGTGGTCTTTATGGACCTATCATTCTGTAGTACACCCTCTGGGATAATAACATACCGACTGGAAATGTGTGCTATCTGGTAAAAGGCATTCATTTAGAATCCATGTATTAGAGTTGTTAAACCGTCAGTTGGTACTGAAACAATATAACATATGTAGTACAGAAGTTGAATGGTAATAAGTACCACAGAGTTGGGAGACCGCCTCTCCACTCTATATATGGGGCCCAGTAGTTTCTGTGGCATTCGCTTTTCGACCATAACATTATTTGTGTTGGCTGGTACCCTCTATGTTTTAGAGCCAGGAAACCACATCATTAAATTTAGAGTCAGGAGATTGCCATTGCATACTAGGATTCTTCTTCTTTCTTATTACTGGTTGGGAGATCACCTCAAACCGTAATAAGGAATCTGCTGTAGATAATAAAGGTCCTACCTCATCAGAGTTGGCGAAATACCCTTTTAGTATTTCCCGAATTCACATACGTTATATCGTGCTCTTTCACTCGGTTCACCGAACAGACTACAGTGTAATTGCGTCTGCACATGAAATACTCATTACCAAATCACATAATAGGTTTGGAACTACACATCAAATCGCAAATAAAAAGGGGTATATTTTAGGATGTCCCTTCGAATTGGCACATATGTGGTCGCAAATCATTGATGGGATACCAACACCTCAAAGCAGTTGGTAACCCATTTGCAAATGGGAAGCAGTAACTCAGGGACCACTTTCCCTTTGTGAATGTTGTAAAAATATTTTTAGCAGTAGTCTTTGGGACCACTGCTTACTCTTAAAAAAGTTTTGAAACATTCCTCTTTTTTAAATTTTTTTTAATGCATCCTGTTTTCCTTTAAGGAAAACAGGCTGGATCGGAGATCGCCACAAGCCGTAATAAGGAATCTGCTGTAGATGATATAGGCTCCACCTCTTCAAATTTGACTAAATACTCTTCTAGTATTCCCCTGATTCACATAGGTTGTCTGGCGCTCTTTCACTCAGGTTCACCTAAACATGATCCTCAGGTCCCTTCTTGGCGTTACGTATCCAAATGGCATGCTTCCTATGTACTGTGTTGTGTTTCTGGCCCTTAGGCACAGCTAGTGTAATTTCGACTGCGCATGATGTACTCATTACTGAATCGCATGGTAGGTTTGCAATTACAAACCGAACCGCAAATTGAAAGGGGCATGTCTCGATTGTCCCTTCAAATTTGCGCAGTTGCGGTCGCACATCATTTATAGGTTACTAACACCTCAAAGGAAGCAGTAAGCCATTCACACACAGGAAGGGGCACCTTAGGAAAACATTCCTCTTTATTATTATAATAATTTTAACGCATCCCGTTTTCCTTTAAGGAAAACTGGCTTCAATTTTTTTTTAAATGCATTATTTAAAAGCAATCACATACATTGTGGTCTGCTGACCCCAACAGGCCACCATCCCTCTTATGGCAGCAATTCGTAGTGGATCGCAATTTACAACCTACCTCATGCATATTAACGAGGTAGGTCAAATTGTGACCCCCTATGAATCAGAATGTTGCGAACCAATATGTTTGAACATATGTCGATTGACAAAAAAACAAAGAATCGGTAAAAGTCAGATCGCAAATTGTGACCACTTTTACCGAATGCATTGTATGAACATAAGGCCCTTAGTTAGTTTGACCAAATGGGTGTACATATAAATGTAACCGTCATCATACACTGAGCAACATATTTTCGTAGTTAAGTTTCAAATTCATCAATTTGTGGGGATTTCGTTTCGTGCTCTGCAGAAATCATCTGATGCTTGCTTGGCCTATCTAAATCTAATGCTTTTATTTTTGGGTTACTGGTCTCATGCTATGGCATACATTTTCAAATTCCCCTCAGCCTGTTGTTTGTGAGGAACACCTTTGTTTTGCTGCACATACTCTAAGTCTCTTCACTTGATGTGGTCTGGTTTATCTTGGACTTATGCATGTCTGCTCTGTTTTATCGTCCAGCGTATCTTCCCATTCAAACCATCTTTGTGTTGAAAAAAGAATGCATATGCCACCTCCCTTCTCATGAGTTTACTTTCCATCTTCCTTTGATGTCTTAGATGAGAAAGAAATGCAGGCCTCCTTTTCGACTGCCCCCCAGAATCAGGCGGGTAGCGCCTCCCTTTCTCTCTTTCCTCCCTTGCCCTTAGAGACATCCTTGGCAATTATGCAGGGCCTCAAGTCTGGCTCACCTGCGGACCCTTGTCCGGCCAAATTTATGGCTGCCATGGCGGAGATTTTAAACCCGACAGTGAATAGTTTTCTTAATGTATCTCTGCATAGTGGTCAGGTCCCAGTAAGTTGGAAGAGCGCCAAAATAATTCCCTTATTGAAAAAACCTACGGCGGATCCACTGGAATTATCTAATTACAGACCCATCTCTTTGTTGCCTTTCTTTGCAAAGACAATAGAGAAATACGTTCACACGGTGATCAGCGATTTTGCTGAAGCCAATAACATTTTCCATTCGAGCCAGTCTGGTTTCAGGCAGAACCTTAGTACAGAGACGGCGCTGCTGGAGGTCTCCGAATCTATCAAAGAAACCCTTGATAAAGGAGGCAAAGCAGTTCTTGTTCTTTTAGACCTCTCTGCGGCTTTCGACACCGTGCCCCATGGCCGCCTCCTGTGGAGGCTACGGGAGTGTGGACTTGGAGGAACGGTGTTGAAGTGGTTCTCCTCTTTTCTGAAGGACAGATACCAAGAAGTTTGGCTGCCTCCGTTTTCAGCCAGTATCCCGCCCTTGAACGTTGGCGTGCCACAGGGATCTATCTTGAGCCCAGTACTTTTTAATATATACATGGCTCCCCTGGCTACCCTAGCAGAAGAGTGCGGGGCTATGATTATATCATATGCCGATGATACCCAGTTGCTCTTCACCTGTGAGAAGGGCGAGGAGTTCAATGGGGTAAAGATAAATAAATGCCTGAAAGAAATTTTTGCCTGGTTCCGACTCAATAATCTTAAATGTAATCCGGAAAAATCCGAAATTATCTTTTTCGGCACCCTCCTCTGGACGCCTGGAAACAATGGTGGCCTACTGATATGTCTCCCCCCCAGTCAGCAGTTAAGACTGTAAAAAATCTGGGAATGAAAATGGACGACGCCTTAGCTATGACATCTCAAGTACAGGCAGTGGCGGGCACGTGTTTTGGTCTCCTGAAAATGCTCCGCAGGTTTCTCTTCCTTTTGCCGACCTCTCACAGAAAGACAGTCGTTCAGGCCCTCATTACCTCCAGATTGGACTATGCTAACGTCCTCTATCTGGGCCTTCCAGAGTTCTTACTGAACAGACTTCAGGTCGTGCAGAACGCAGCGGCCAGGGCAGTCTTGGGGCTCAGACCTAGAGATCGGATCTCTCACCATCTGAAGACTCTGCATTGGCTGCCTGTCCGTTGCAGAATACTTTTCAAAGCATTGGTCCTGGCCTTCAAAGCTCTTCACGGCATGGGGGCACATTATCTTCGCAGAAGAGTTTCGTATTACGTGCCTGGCAGAGCTCTGAGGTAGGCGCACCAACACCTAATTATTACTCCAAAATGTCTCAGAAGTCGCCGCGGTGGACGGTCTTTTCAAGTGCAAGTGGCTAGACACTGGAACAAACTGCCTCTCTCGCTCAGGCAGGCCACGAACATATTGGCGTTCAGGAAAAAACTAAAAACCTGGCTGTTCCAGCAAATAGTTTAAAGTCCGTTCTCCCCGGTACTGATGTGCTCCTCTGTCAGTCTTTCTGTCTCTTTCAATCTCAGCGCCGGGACACTCTGTTGAGTAGCTGCGCGCTCTACAAATCCACTCATAACATAACATAACATTGTCTGCACAAGTGTGCCACTAATGTTTCTCTCCTGATAGTTCTGTTACAATAAGCACTCCGAGATTTATCCTTACCCATGGCAGTTGCTTTACAATTCCAGTTAAGACGAGCTATAAAAACACCAAAGTGCTGCCTATAAAAAGCAAGTAAAAAAAAAAGAAAATATTTGAGACTCCAATATATACTTTAAATATTAACTTACATTAAAAGGAGCATAACATTTAAGCAATTATATTTATTTACTATTCCACTATTTACCCAAACCAGCTACAGAGTGCAAATGCACATTTGCCAGTACCTGAAAAGTTTCAATGTGGCAAAGGAATTTACATACTACTGTGTGACAAACTGAGAGGGAATCGTGGGCTTTCACTAAATTGCCAAGTATCATTGGCAAGGACCTGGCTGGCCACATACTTTCTGAAATATTCTGGACATTTGATTCCAAATAGCATTCTACCATATATGAAAGAGATCACATTATAATATAGAGATCAGTTTACTTTGCCGGGAATGGTGCAAAGAATTTCAGTGCTCCAGGCAAAATAATATTTTGTTTTACTTTGGTCCCATTTAGTGGGCATCTTTAAGAAGCAAACTTTATTAAAGTTATAGTTGCACAGGGTCTGAATATGCATCAAACACCACCAGCAACTCCGTTTTCTCATGTAACACTTCATTTTATCCAGCTGCCCTTGAATGTCCTACATTTCTCTTACATAATATATTGAAAATGATTAAGATTAAACGCATACTCATTCCAATGAGGTGAAGGTATATAACGTAGCCACTTTATCCAATGAAATAAATTTAATTAAACAATACTCAAACTAACAGCTGCAGAAAAAATACAATAACAGCAGGCATAAAGCAACGCACAGGCCTCAATCTGACTTTCTTTCTACGCCAAAAGCTGAAGTACCCACTGCATACCAATATCTGTTCTGTCTCATTATACACATGGTAAATGACAACATCTTGGCAAAGCACACTAAACAAAAAAATAAACTGCAATATATTCGGGTGTGGAGGAAGCCTGTAGAGCATCATTTTGGACTCTGGAACTTTTAACATTTTAAGTATGGCCTGAAAAAAATCGTAGTGTGGAATGTGCTTTCGGCAAAAAAAAGTCAGGGCTGGGAAGGTACCACCCATGGAATGTGACCACTTGATTAGCGGGATTATGGCCCTTTAAGAGTTAAATTGTGCTTCTGCTTTTTCAAAGAGATCAACAGATGCGTTTCATATCCTCTTCATGCGTGTAAAGCTCTCATACACACCTAGGGCCATTTAAGAGAGAGATTTGGAGAATAAAATAGAGGGAATTTAATTTTCCCATTAATTTGCATTAGAGTGGAGGAAGTTATAAGTGGGAAACAGCTAAAATTGCATCATTTTTAGCTTGCAGGTAGAGTGTCTCCCACCTAAATTGTGAGTGTTGGCATGCAAGATGAGCCATATCCAACAGAACACCAGAAAAGTCAATAAAAAAGTAAGATACATAAGCAGACTTTGAAAATCAGAAGGAAAATAGAGATGTTTGAAACTGCACACACAAATCCTAATTGAGGTGCGTAAATAATTTACAGGCACAGTCTAGGTGATCTCATTCAAATATCCATCACTATAAAACGAAGAGACATATTAGCAAATCATCTTAGAGGATTGTGTAGATGAGCGAAAATCACAAACCTAACTCGGAGAGGTTGCATTCTCTTCCATACAGTACTGAGTGAAAAGTAAGAGAGAAAGTGCCTAGATTCCTACTGCAGAGCCCTGCTCAGAGATTTATTTTAAGTAACATTTGTTCTTTTATGATACATTATTGGTCTGCACAGGCCCAAGCCGGGAGAATGGGAAGCTTTACATTTTTAACCTTTTTGCTCCCCTTCTGAAGTTGGAAAGTTATTCAAAGTCCAAGGGTGATGAAAGGTGCTGGGTCTGGAGAAAATGTTCTTGTTCAGTACTCCCAGGTCCCCAACCCTTGTAATGGCCTGGCTTTAGACATCTCCAGCTGGTCCTTAAACACAGACAGTCTCCCCACAGAGATGTTTAAAGGCCCAAATGGTTGCCCTCGGAGATTATTATCTCACCGTCAGAAACCCTTAGCTGCTGTCAATAAGACACACCCAGCTGGTCCTTCAATATCCCATGGTACTTGGGCTCTGCGACCCTTATGATGTCAGAAGAACATCAGAAAGCCTGCAGCCATGCTATAGAGTCCCTTTGCCAGCATTCAGCCACTGTTAGCTACCTCTCATAAACATGTGGCCAACCCCAGATAAACTAGATCAGATCATAGAGCTCCTCACTAGGACCTCAGAAACCTCAAGACAATACTAATCAATTCTTTATTGTTTCGGTTAAATAAAGTCATAACAATATCATGTGGCAGTTTTACCATCTTGATTTATTTGTCTATGTGATGAAAATGTTCTATGTTGGATGTGTGATGATGTGATATGGAATGTATGATAGTATGACTGTGATATTTGAATGAGACGTGTGGGACATGGTTATTGTAGTAATTTGATATTGGATTTTGCTTTGTTATATATTTATTCTGCAAAAAATTTCATCAAATGTTTTTGATAATATGAAAATAAAAATGAGAAACCATTCTGATTGAATAATTCTTTGGTTGGATTTTCTCGATATGTGTCTCTGGCTGCTCCGGTGTGTGCCTATTTATATTAGGACCCTTTTCTAGGGCCTTATTTAATCCTGTGGGCAGGTAATCTTTTGTGGCTGGTTATTATTATAGTTATAACAACATCATAAAGTCGAAGATAAGTTGAGAAAGAAGTACAATCGCTCATTCTGAGGATAGAGCTATAAATTCATCAATAAATAACTTTTAAAACCAATCTTGATAGTTATAGAACTAGTGCAAATCTGCATGTGTGCGATTGAGCCAGCCAAGTGAAGCATGTGTACAGACTGAGTGATTCAACCCAGGGGGTCAGTTTCTTTTGCTGGCATCCAGCCCTTCAGCTGGCGACACCGTTTACTTTGGTAGAGCGTTGGACTAGGATTAATCAGTTGGAGCCATTGTCAAGATTCTCACGATTTTACAGTTTAACTGCGGGTCCACAGGGCTAAGACTCCCAATAATTGCTTCCCTGCACATTCAAATGCCTCTCTTGTTGAAGCTTCCCTTTAATATAGATAAGTGAAGCTTGTGCAGTTTAGGACAGGTGCAGACCAAATTGATAAAAGTCCTCCTTTTTTATGTTGCAAAGACTTCATTCTGTGGGGCCGGTATATGTCCATGTTGGACGACTGGCCAGTGCTGGTGTTTTGCCAAAATGCAAAGTCATAAGGCTGCACTTTATACCTGCCAGAAATAGAATGGTTAAGTATGGTGCTGGTGTTAAATCCTCATAGTGTTTCATCACCATCCATGCATGCGACCGAGAACTATATTTTTATCTTCTAGACATGACTGGAACTTCACTGCCGTGTTTGTTGCCCTTTTGAAGATGTCCAGCGACACACTCAAGCCCCATAGTTTAGTTAGGTGCAGCTGCTTGATGGAAAGGTATAAATATTTGTGGTATGCCAACTGCTGGACACTTGCCAAGCCGATCATAATGCGCCGTTAAGCATGGTGTCTTGAGCCTGCATTATCTTATACCAGGTTTTTATTGTTGTCGACCTTCTAGCCAGGTCTTGCCTTATGAGGCCGAACTCAAGCCGGATTTGAGCCGGGAAGGAACATTGAGGAAGGGAGAACACGCCAAAAGCCGTTAGTCTGCAATTTGTCCAGTACTGCCGCATCCTGCCCTCTCATGGCAACACTTGCATAAGCAATGGTTGGCAGTAACTTGGCAGAGATGACTGTTAGCAATGGCTGAAACGAGGATCCATTCAACTTTTTAGCTAAACTGTTAAAGGAGCGAATTAAAGGCGTTCCCTTTCATCACTATGTATTGTTTTTGATGGAAGAAGTTTCCTCTTGAATCTAGGTACAGCCCCAAGTACTTGTAATTACTTACTACATCCAGCTGGATGTTATTTAGAAGAATTGTGGCAGCGCGCCCTATCAGGTTCCTGACATCCATGGTTTTTGTTGCATTTACCTCAAGATAGTTAATTCTGGCATATGATATCAGGACTTTAGCTAGTCTTTGTAGACCCACTTTCGTAGAGCTGAAAAGTACAATGTCATTGGCATATGACAGGTGGGCGAGACGGAGGGGACTCATCCGAGAAGGATGGGAATTTTCCTGATCCAAGTCTGGTGATAAGTCTGCCATGAAGAAGTTAAAGAGGTGGGGCGCTAACACACATCCCTGCTTGAGCCCTTAATAAGTAGGTATCTTCATTGATATCCTAGTGCTGTCTCTAATTTTTATTTGGATCCAGGTTTCTGAATAAAGCTCTTGTATTGCTCGTAATAGCTTGTCAGGGAGACCCCTGCTCTTTAGCTTGTGCCATAGTAGCACCAGGTTAACACTGTCAAAAGCTGCTTTAAAGTCAACAAAGCAAAGATGTTATTGCTTCTTGGACCAGTTACATTGGTCAATTAAAAAGGCAGTTGCTAAGATGTTTGCTGTTGTGTCTTGGCCTTTCCTGAAACCTGTCTGGTTTGGTGGGATCACGTTTTTTACATTTGACCAATCAATTATGTAACCTAATATGAGGGAGGCATAATGCTTGGCTTCAGCATCCATGTGGCTATAAGCTTGTAGTTAACCGGATTGGCCCTGTCACCTCCTTTAAATACCGGGGTTATGATGGAACCACGCAAACTCTCAGGCACGACACCACTTAGCTGAACCTCCTTATGTAACGTAGCCAGTACTGCTGACCAGAATTGGGCATCCTCTTTAAAAATGGCACATGCTTCCATTAGATTTCTCGTAATGTTGATACTGCGGATCATTAATTCTTTGGACAGAGATGCAAGATCTGCTATGGATTCATTGTTGCATTGCAATCGCCTTAGGTTAGTTGAGCTTGTTTCACCAATATTTTCTGGAGCCAGTGCATGCGTTTGTGGACTTAATCCTAAGAGTAGAATTTTGTATGAGTGGTCACTGTCTGTTGTGTATTTGATGGTGAAATGCTGGATCAATAGAATTAATGGCAAGGAAACAACTGTACAGTCGAGAGTTGATCAGGAGTTTGGGCCATAATAAGTATAGTTTGGGGATGTGTCATCTGCAAATTATCCATTCAGGACCCTCATACGAAGGAATTCCAGGGTTGTAATGAAATTTTCCCCAATGAGATCTCGACGTTTGACCATTGATCCTGCTTGGGTTGGAACGTTCCAGAATATGTCGATGTTTAGCATGTCGTTATCGTCTGGGGTGTAAATTAAGTGTGAGTTAAAATCACCAATCAATATTATGTCCCACATAAGTTCACAATCACACACTCCCAGCTAGTCATTGCTAACCACCTGTGGTATTAAGAACCTCTCTGCAAACCCTCAGGCAATGCCAGCAGGCCTTCGCCCCTCATTCTGACAGCCCAATTTATCTATAGATTGACTCGGTTGATGCTTGAACCATCTTCAACGACCTGGAGATGGTTCTTAGACAAAACCAGAGACATTCAGACTGTCTTCAGGTACCCCCACCTGGTATTGAATACCCCTTAGAAGCCGCTGGTCTGCTTCTATATACACCCAGTCAGCCATCTTTTATCTTTTCCTCAGTTACCCACAGCTTTTACTTATACATTAGTGCCCTTCCTTCGGAGAATCCTGGTGTGCTCCCAGAAACCTACATCATCACTTCAGAGAACACCAGCTTGTCCTCAAAGAGACACAACCTGCCCGCAGTCAGATCCAGTTGGTCCTCTTAGCTGATCCTCAGTTGACCTGCAGACATCTCTAGCAGCCCCTCGAAACTCTAAGAATATCTCAGAGACCTTTAGATGGCCTTCAGATGTCTGACGACTATCAATGATTCTCAGCTCACCCTAAAACACAACTAGCAGGCCCTCACCCAGCCTTCAGACAGCCACAGCTGGTGAATATACACCTTCAGTTGGGCAAAGCGCTGCCAAATTAACAGCACTCAGTCATCAGACTGTTCCTATGAGGAGCAGGGTCGGTACTGACTTGAATAAGGTGGGCCTTTGTCTAGAGTGGAACACTGGGTAAAAAATGATGGACTGGAGCCCCAAGCGATTGCCAGTGACTGAGATTAATTCAAGCATTTCATTGTCACCTTGTTGTTGAAATCAACAGCACTGTCACACACCCCACCAACATACACCCTAGTAACAAGTCAATAAACTAGTGCAAATACAACACAGTTTCACAAGCACAGCATAGCATCATAAAACCCATGGGTTGAGGTGCATGGACAAAACAATGGCCGAACAATGAATCCACAGCCTGAGCAAAAGAAAAACAAAGTTATTCGGCAGACCCACCCATTTCAATAAATCCACTACTAAGATCACCCTAGATAAAACTCATTTTACTTTAACACTGAGTCACATAAACCATTTTGAAACTTAGAGATCAGTAAACTCTATATTAATCACACACAACTAAACACCAATAAAACAACAGACACTTTAAAGAATTGGCTTCTACGGCTGGATGTACAGCCTCCTTAGGCCTCATGAATGGATGCCCAGACAGAGAATGTAGTGCAACAATGCCATAAAATGGTGGTTAGGAAATGTGAATAACATAGAATTCGAGATTAAGTTTGTTCTGTGCTCACCTTCACAGTCCTTGGGTCCAGGCATGAAAAGAAGGTGACAAGAAACCAAGATTCATATTTTCATACACACACATTTTTTGTTTCCTGTGAGACGGCTGCTTTTCTGTGTCAGAGGATCAAGGCTAAATGACAAAATCCTGCAAGGCGTTCTTTATTGTGTTTCTGCTGCGAGTAAACAACAGTTCAGGTCAAAACGACTTTTTAAAAAGTTGGTACAAAATGATCTTTCTATTTACTTTCCTGAGAGAAGCGAGGCACGAGGACAAAAGACAAGCAGAGCGCTGCTTCATGCCTGTTGATGTGCAGAAAAGAGTGAACAGCCTTGGAACAAGAAGACTGACTGGGTCGCAGTGCACTAGGAGCGCATTACTTAAAGAAAGAAACCTTTTATTCGTATTATATATATATATATTTGTCAAGACATTGTCTTCCAGAAAGTCAGCTTATCAATGTGTATCCTGAAAACTTTGGAACCTGAAGCTGTACCCTTTTCCATTTGAAAACTTGGGAGTTTTGTTTTGATTTCGTGTTCAATGCAAACAATGTATAGCGCAGTAGGTACACATTTTTGGAACGCTGAAACCATATTTTCTTCTGACAGACTTTGTTTCTATTAAGGCCTGCTGGCTAAGAACAATCCAGGTATTTCTTTTAAGTGTATACAATGGCTAGAGGACTCTTAATTACTTCCACCTTAGAAACTAGACATGCCAAGATGAACTTAACCATTGTAGTTCTAAGCTGAGGAAGATGCAAGCTCTGGTGTGCTGTTGGTATTATTCTAACAGCATTATCCTATTGCAGTCTATACATAGCTCGTGGTTGCTTCCTCAATGCTATCTTTGATTTCTCACGGCTTTAGCATCAGAGTTGATTCACATAGTGAAAGACATCCCCAGGTTTCAACGGGCAAGAACAGGCGGAAGATCGATAGTATACCTGGGGTCGACAGCCTGGAATTTACTGCCTTTGGATCTAAGGGCTACGAGTGATGTAGCATTATTTAAGAAACAACTGAAAACGTGGCTTTTTGCACAAGCTTAAGCCTCCTTTTATCTTGTTCCATCTTTGGTGTAGTGGCTTTTGCGCCGGGACACTCCTTGGAGTAGCTGTGCGCGCTATAAAACGCTTTCATCATCATCATAGTGAGACATCTTCATTTTTAGTAGGGAGTTCTATACATTAAAACAGAGTTATTTAATTCACAACGGGAAATTCTTACATATTTTCTTCTATTGTTTCAGGACTCCTTCCTCGCTAACACCTTCTACTCGACGTCTACTCATCTAGCCACTCTAACGCCCTCTATCACAAGGACAGGCTCGGAGGTGCTAGAAGCAGGGCTTTAAGTGGGCCGGGTCCTGCCGGTGCTCAGCACTGGCAGTTCTAAAATTCGGGTGAAAAGATGGGTCCCTGTTGGGCTCTCCATTTCTGCCCTCACCCTCAGGGTGAAAAAACAATCTCAACTCTGCAGCAGTAACACCCTTACCTGCCTTTGAGTAACTTCAAAGAGACTCGTTATAGTTCTTTCGCAGTCTCATCATTTCAGAACTGAAGCATTTTCAATATTATATACAACAAAGCCACAGTTGTTGCTCATTTATCTTATGCAACTAACAACCATTGACAAAGCCAATAGTCCTGGCTTGTTGTAGGTGTAATGTTAGTTGTTGTATTACATACCTGGATGCAATGACAGAAGCAGCAAAACACCACTTGGGCTGCACAGATTTTTAGCTTACGTGTTTTAAGCCACGCCCTTAATTAGATTTGCCACGCCCCTTTGAGAGACCCTCCCCAGTTTTTTCATCCCACTTAAAGCCCTGGCCAGAAGGGAGGCAACTGTTGAGCATTGAGCCAGCTCTTAGGACGCCGGAGCTACTGACATTGTCCTACTAACAAGAGGAGTGGAGGGAGAGCAGCCTCTTTCAAGAACTCCTCCCCCACACCAACTTCTAAATGTTTTCAGCTGCAGTATGTGACTTCTTATTTATCCACTGTTTGTCTTCTTCCAACTACTATAAACCAGACCAGCCTCAAACCAGAGTCCTTCTTATGAACCCAGAACTCTGAACTTCATCCAACTGCTCTCTGGTCCCTTGTCCACTGGCGGGCACAGCTGTGAAGCAATCGTCCCCTGCTAGTGCACATTTGCTTGACCGCAAATGAGCCCATCACCTGGAGAGACCACCACATCATCCATTTTGACTCAACCTCCCACCTCCATCTACATCACTCTCATAAAAAAAAGATCCTTGCCAGACCATGGAAGAACCTTGATCTCTTCACTCTTCAATCACCTCCGGTGAGTATGATGTCAATCAAACCCATGACAAATCAATTTATTATGTGACTTATCAGGGCATCTGTCTGGAACAGCTACGTCTTTATCATCTGCAGGAATTTAAGTGGTCATGGGTTGTACTTCTTCCTGATGTGAATGTGTTCCAAAATTTGATTGTCTGCACTAAAAAGGAAGTTGTATTTATACACGTGTTTGTAGATTGTCAGGAAAGGGGCCAATTTAGATAAGTGTCCTTCTTTGAGATTATATTCAGAGTTTTAGTTGGTATAATGCAGGTACCCAAGGACCAAGGCCATCTGGCCTGCACCCTGTGAGGAAATCCGAGATGTGGGAAGATGCAGCGTAAGGTTCACTTTGTGCAGAAGACACCTCAATGGAGCGGGAGCAGCCTTCTAGCCCTCTACCGGAACATCTACACAATCTCCCATGACAGGGGACTGTACATTCATCCCTGTCTTTGCGCTGATATTTTTCTGTGTACCATCTTTCAGGTCCGTTGTGTGAGTGGAGCACCAGGTGCAGAGTGAGTTATGCCATATGGAAGATTCAGAGAAAAAATAGAAATCCTAAAAAGAAACTATCTTAATTGGAAAAGTGTTTGAATTTTAACAAAGTCTGTGCCTGCTGGTGCCACCAAAGTTGCTTACTTTCCCTATCCGGCTGGGTCTCGTAATTCACCTGGGCATTGGAAAGAGAAATATTTGCTAGAAACGGGACTCGGTTATATAACTGTTTACTGCCATGGAAGAAAAGGAAGCTGTATTGTCCACTGCACAGAAAGTAGCAAGCCCCTACCAGGATGACAAAGACCAAGGCCAGTGCTGGGATGGGAATGACCCCTACGTGGGACATGTACTCCTGCCTTGAATGATGACCAACTATGTGCTATGATCCTGACCTTTATTTTTGGCCCTGGAGTCGTGCTAATCTACTTTGCCTGAAAAGGCCTATGCCTCTCCCTTGATACTGAGAGTTCGAGAACCTGCCCTAAGACCTGGAGGGGTGCGCCAAGTGTACCTTCAGAGTGGAAACAGGACTACTGTCTCTATCATGGGTTTAGCACATAAGACGATGGTGGTAGCATACAGTGTTTTGTGATCTCATGTAGTTGACTAGACCTTTTATATGTGTCAATGAGGGTGTGGCCTACTAGCCCATCTACCTTAAAGTTCAGCTCCTATGTCAAAACCCAGAACCTTGCACTGACTTTCTGTATGTCGAATGCGGAGGTGTGTATAGTATGCTTGTAGCACATGTGTAGTAGTAGGACTCTGTGTGCATGGTTCTGAGTCCTGAAACCCGTGGGATTCATTTTGTATGCCTCTGATTTTCCACTGCAAAGGAGAGAGGATGAGGGCAGCTCCTCAGATAGGGAAAGTGTATTGCTTGCATTGACGTGGATGAATGGTGGAGATAAAACACTGAAATGTGGAGACTGAGAGAGTGAAGCTAGGAGCAACCTGTACTGCATAAATTCTCCCAGTCTCTCAGTGGTTCCAGGTGAGAACCGCAAATGTCCACATAGACTGCACATCGGCCCGAGGGGAAGCTGCATCTACCTTGCCATGTGTACTGTTGCAGGTTGGGCTGTATCTGCCTTGCTGTATCTATTGGCCCAGGTCAGGCTATATCTACCTTGCAATGTGTATCAGCCCTGGCCGGGCTGTATCTGCCATGCCCTGTGTACCAGCCCACATCAAAGGTGCATCTTCTGCAGATCTCTGCCTGTGGGCTGACTAAACTCTTGCTGAAAGAAGAGTAAAGGACTAAAGACTGATTTGCTGCCCTCTATGACACTGTGGGTAAGAACCTGAGTAAGCTGTGACTGATTGCACATTAGACTTGTGGGGAAACTTAATTTGATTCTGAGCTGAAGTCCCACTACTACCACCATTTTTCTGGGGGACAGAACGAACTAGAGTCACCTGGGTGGGAGAGAGCACAGAGTGAGGGGTAAGTGATGTATCGCCCACAAGAAATCTGTGCTAGGTTGAACTGTGTATTATTGAGTACCGCTGTGTAATTAAAAAGTCTGCCTTTTTCCATAAGAAAAGCCCTGGGCTGTACAATACAGTGATTGTGTCTATTAAATCCGGTGACTGCTCGCCCTTTCTACCCTGGGAGTCAAGTCCTGAAAGGGTTGTTCTTGGCCCAGTTTCCAGAGCCATAGTAGGATGGACCCCGAGACACCAGTGGCAAACAACCTCTACCACTGCACAATTGGGGCCCAGTAGCCCCTGTTTATCTTGTGCACCCCTCCCTCAAACAGGGTTTGACACACAGCTTATTTAAGATGTAGTGGACCCCTGGCAGCATCACTGAATGGGCACAGAGACTTTGTGTATTGCTCAACTGGAACTCCAACTCATCATTTCACTTCACAGATCATTTCTTTGGGTGTACACCTGAGAATTGAAGCCAGGAAAATAGGTAGAAGGCAGACGAATCAAAGCCAACTCAATACAGATAGCACTCTGTCTGGCACCATTGACCCACTGAATGGCTCTAGTAAACATAGACGACAGTGAACCCAGTAGCGGCTGGTGTTGTGGAAGAGTGGAGTGGAGGGGGAGGGAAGGGGTTGTAGAACGACCAAATAAAAAAAAAAATTAATTAAAAAAACTTCCCTGCAGCCTGCTGCATCGTGCTCTTCTGCCCCTCTCCTTGCAGGCACAGGCTCCCAGACTCCACTGCAGCCAATCCTGATGCTGCTCTCATGTCATGAGAGCAGTTTCAGGATTGGCCTGAGCACTCTGAATTTCCACTCCCAGTGAGACTAGGAGCCTGTGCCTGCTGTCTCCAAGCCGGCAATGCAGCTTGGGTTGGAGGCCGCTTCAGTGCGCATGACGGTTTGGCTGGCCTGAGACGGCCGGCCAAACCGTCATGCACACTGACAACAGTGCTCACCACTCCTCCTGCAGCCTGCCATCCCCCATGGCCTCTCTCCCAAAGACTTGGCAGGAAAGGAAAAATAAAAAAATGATAATAAAACGTGATTATTATCGTTTTATATTTCCTTTCCTGCCGTTTTGAGGCAGCAGGCAGTGTGGGTGACGCTCCTCGGCCATAGCGGAGGAGCCACCGCTGAGTAAACTTAGGTTAGACGAAGACAGCTGAACCTATAACATATGATAACACTGGCATATTGTAGTAGTATTGCAGTATATTTGTGTTTGTGATCTTATCTCACAGACAGGGCTGTTTATGTGTTGTTCGGTATTTGAACAGCTCACATCCCTACTTGTAAATATAAGATCCATTTTTTAAAGACCAATTTTATTGAACATTCAATGTACTGATTTATTTCAGCTATACAACATCCAAGTCCTGATCCTCATAACACCTCCTCAAATACACCTTGACTGATTTGCTTGCTACTGTTGGAGAGCCAAGTGTACAAAAGGAGTAACTTGGTACTCCAACTGTAGTGGAATAGCACAAGAGGCCCTTGGACACTGGTAGTACCAACCAATGTACTCGCCACTAGTTACTAACTGTGCCTGAATCCAGTGAAAAGTTAAGCGCTTGCTTGAATGTCTCAATGTCCTGGGTTGTATTCCATCTGGCCTAGCTAGTTCCTGCCTTGCTCTTTCAATGGGTTTTTATACAGCTTCTAACTTGTAAATTTGTTATCCACCGTGGGTGTGCATCAATGCTTTGTCGTAAATAATGTGGGGTATTTCAACATCCCTTTCACACTCCACCAAGTTCTTATTGGCAATGTGTCTCTTCTCCTTTAAAATTCCACCCTTCTGCTTTTTCCTATAACCAATACATTTAAAAATAGGTGGATCGTTTTTTATCTCCCTTTTTAGGCCGAGCCTAGCGGCAGCGCGCATGCACTGCTCACTCTGCGAGGCATGCTGTATTAGAGTATGCACTGGAAGCCCTGCCCACTCTCCGCCCATATTTGTCATTGGCTTGTGTCATTGTCCTTCGTAAATGCTGGCTTCTGATTCGTAAATAGGCTTGTTAGTCCCTCCTTGGTACCGCCTTGTCTGCATTTGTTAACGCCCATAACGACAGGATCTTTTACTTAGCTTGTTACACGGTCTGCATTATAAGTGGGTGAGCACTATTTTGTTTAATGACACTGATGGGGACAATGGCGGCCGCTTTTCTTATAGAGCGCTATGCCGCTCTAACTTGCATGCTGAGCACGGCACTGACTTTAGGGACACCGCGCTAAGTTAAAAATGTGTTTTTTTTAACTTTGATGTTGAGCGCGGCGCCTGCTTCAGGGACACCACACTTTGTTTATTTTTTTATAAACTTTAATACTGAGTGCGCCTCCCGCTTCAGGGACACCGCACTTGGTTTCATTTTTTTTAACTTTAATAGTGAGCGCAGCACCCGCTTCACGGACACCTCGCTCTGCAGTACAATAGGTATAGCTTTTGCAAAACTTTGAACTATTGGTATTGTAAATGACAATGCCTTTTAATATTATAAAAGGCATTGCCATTTACATTGCCAATAGCTCAAAAACTCGCATAAATACAAGACCTATTGCATTGCAGATGCTTGTTGGCATTTGCTGTCCTAAATCCTTTGGTTGCATCCTTTTGACACTGTCCTGTCCTTTTACCCCTGAGATTCCTTGTGCATCTTAAAAATCAAGAGTAAGATCGCTGCGTTTCACATTTGTCTCCCATATGTTCACGCACTAACCACGGATTCCTCTATCTTCTCCATGATGCTTTTACTCTCTCCGCATATTCCCCACGTGTTAAAGTTGGAGGGAAAAGGACAAGCGAGGACGGTGGCACTGGAGCCGGACTTCCTTCCATTAAGGGCCTGAGACAGGCCCAGCCTAAACTTCTCCGAGGGGTGACTGGCGGTCAGTATGTAAATGGACCCCACAAAGTTTTTGTTGGTTTGCACCACCACTGCTAACACCCGTGAGAAATATTTCTCCAAAGCAGGCTTTGCTAAACCATCTCATTTTGTGGCTGGACATAGAATCCGGTGCAAAAACTGACCGATGAAATACTGAATTGGGGATAGTTTTGTGCCCAGTTCCATATTTTGCACTGTACAACGTGCAATAACGCCCAAAAACGATTTTTACGGCTGTTTTTTTTTTATATTTAAAGAGACTGCCACTAGAGTAACGCTTTGCCAATGCTATTGACTTCTTTCTTATATTACCTGGAGCGTGTACAAAATCTAGGGGCTGTGTGCAACAATTAGCATAAAGCTTGATACACGCCAAGTGTAAAATCGGGGGCAAACAAAGATTTTTACACTTACATTTACTACTACTAGGATGCTCAGGATGAGGGCGGACGTTCCTGTTGTTGGTATGGACAGCTCCCCCCAACTGTTCATAGAATAAACCACAGTATACAGTGATCACTGCCTATCTTTATTTTCATATCATATAGTAGTAGTATTTGCAACACGTAAAACCTTTACGTAAAAAGAAAGCGACGCAGACTCCCCATCATACAAAGAACTGCAGAAATATGTTTTTCAAGCGAAATATGAAACATACACAGTGCAGGGATGTGTATAACAAAACAAAACCTGGAAAGCTTATTGTACTCTAGGAATTTGAAGAATAGGTAGCACCACTGTTCATCTAGGGAGGATTATGAAACTGAATGCCCAAGCCTCACTAATCCCCACTTTATAAATCTATGTCAGGCCTGCTCTCGTGTACGCGAAATGCACTGTGTGCGGTGTGTTTTGTTTTGGGCTTTCTTTTCCCCTCTCCCAACCTGAAACTCGGTTTGTGGATGGACTGTTCTAAAAACGCTTTAGCATTTTGCAGTGCTTAATTTGTGCTGGTGGATGATGGGCGTGGCACTCATTTGTGAGTACCAAGACTTGTTTTTCATCATCAGATTGTGACTCAGAGCAACAGAAAGTCATAAAAGAGAGAAGGAGGAAGAGAAATATAGGAACACCGTGACAAAGAGAGAAAGGAGGAATGATAAATCTACAACATTACGGACAAAGAGGCTGGAAGTGTGGGATGGTGAAAGAAAGAGGTATGAGGTGGAATCAAGACTAGGCAGCCTTGGTATTAAGCAACAGCTGTATCTGGCTGCGTTGGTGGAGGGCTTCTAAGAAAAACTGAGTCCTTGCACTTTGCAGTCACTTGTTACTTGGCAGTCCCCTGGTGGGTAACTGCTGTTTATTACTTGTGTCCCAAGGGCTGAGTACTGCACTGCTCATAGGATGTCAAGTATTTTTTTTATTAAGAATGGGTATGTTGGTCGAGCATTCAATGCTTACTTTAAGAGCTGAAGAGGGTTTGAAATCCTGATGGCATAGGATACAAAATAACATTCAATAAAGGTAATGTCACACCCACTTTTATCTTTTAGAATAGGTCTGTATTTACAACGAAAAAAGTTCAAGAACCATAAATGGTATTCTAGCACTTAGAAGTTCTATCCGCAATCACTATAAATAAGGAAGAAGCAATAGCTATAGTGTGTTTTATAATGAATGTGCTAAGCAGTTCAATGTTCTGCCTCGGCTGACCCCAAGGACTGTCAATGGATCAACAAGAAACTAAGGCGCTCTAATATAACCTTAGTGCCCGACGTAGCGGGCTCTACCGGCCATTAAAGGCCCATTCCAGCGTTTCGGCGAGGCCCTTTAACAAGAGAGTGGGCCTTTAATGGCCAGTAGAGCCCGCTGCAGAGGGCTCTAGGGCTCTAAGGCTATTAGAACATTCCGCCCCTAGAGGGCAGAATGTTCTAATTTGTAAAACAAAGGTGTCACGGAGCCCGAGTGAGTTGAAATCCCCTTGTGCTCCGTGAGGCCTTTGTTCAAAGCAACAGCTGTGAACAAACATTGGAATGTTGATGCTCCGGGCTTCTACCAGCCATTAAAAGCCCAGGGCATGCCATTGCCTTCAATCGAGCGCTCAACATTCCAATGTTTTCATATGTCTAAGCCACTGCAGCACTGATCATGCCAAAAACCTAATAGACTGCCAGCCAGAAATGAGCTGAAACCAAACCACTCCACTGGAAGGGCGGTGTCAATGGTTGGCAGAGGGGGGTTTGGGTACCAGAGGGAGCTCCAACATGATCCAGTCCATGGTGCCCGCTGGTACCATGAGATGGATTGGTATCTTATGGACAGCACTCGATGGGAGTCTCAGCACCAAAAGGAGCCACTTGCAACAGAATTCCAACAAATTACCTCAAAAGGCCTGGTGCTAGAGACAAAAAAAGGTAAGTACTGAGCAGACGTACAGGCCTGTGACTTTGCAAATCTTTGCAGTAAGCTGCCTCAAATCTGGTGCAGCAACCTTCTTCAGACAACTCTTTTCCAGTATTGAGGCACAGTGCCCGGGTGCTCGCTACAGACTTTTGGCCCGCTGTTGAAGCACCAGGCATAGGGAAAGAGCTAGCTCACCAGCAGGTAAAGTCTGTGTCTCTAGCACACATTCAGTTCTCTCGGGGTGCAGATGTATTTGTTGCTTTTGAGCTTAGTTCAAGTCCATTCTATTCTAGATCCACATGGCTGCTGTGCTAGTTTTCTCAGTGAGAGTTCTCTCTCAATCTCTGGAGGGTGTCAGCAGTTCTTCTTCCAGGCAGGGCACATCACAGTTTGAGGGAATCAGCAACACAAGTACTGATACTGATGTTTTGCCAATAGACCTTCTGATAAGGCTATGAAAAATATAAAGTACTGACTCTGATAAGCCAGTATTTATACGAAAGTGGAGGTTGACACGAAGACAAAACAGATAAGAGTATATTTTATTTAGTTGCAAGTTTTAAACCTATTTGTATTCTGACATTTGCAGTAGTTTACATCACATTCTTTCATTTCTTCTTAATTTGAAATTATATTTCATGGTTTTTGCCAATCCTTGAAGGAGCATAGCTGTCGACCAGTTCCTCTGACTTTACTTCAGATCTTAACAGTCAAATACTTTCATTCAGGCACAAGGGTGCATCCCCGCAGCAGAGATTTTTGAAGAAAATATGCAGGCCCATTCAGTTAAGACCACAATTTTATTAATAATTATGCAGTCGCGGCTGGCACAGGTAAGAGCGGTGGGACGGGAAAGTCGACATCCGACGGGATAAGTTAAATTACATTTTTTTTAAAATAAAACCACTTACCTTGCTCTCGCCACATCGCCGAATCAGTGATGCAGCGAGCGCAAGTTAAGTGGTTTCATTTAAAAAAAAAATTAATTGAACTTATCCTATTGTATGTCGACTTCCCTGCCCCGCCCAGCCTACCGCTCTTACCTGTGCCGGCCGCCACTGTAATTATGTATCAGAACCAAGGTCTCACCACGGATCAAATTCAAAACCTGAATTGTATAAATGCTGAACATACCTTCTCTGAACACAACTGCTTTTTCTTAAAAAATCTCTAGGTGCAGGATATTGGGTGGTCATCTTTAGACTGAGGAGGGAGGTTGACGACCCCTGCCAAGACCGAGCTCTTCGACTGAATGGAACTGCTGTCCCCCCACCCCCTCCCAG
This sequence comes from Calotriton arnoldi, assembly GCA_963921515.1. Classification (NCBI taxonomy): domain Eukaryota; kingdom Metazoa; phylum Chordata; class Amphibia; order Caudata; family Salamandridae; genus Calotriton; species Calotriton arnoldi. The sequence continues at coordinate 50,546 of CAWUFW010000661.1, forward strand.
CGCCTTGAGACCCTCACGGGTGAGTAGTGCGCATAAAACTCCCTGATTGATTGATTGATATTCAGGGCAGAATGTGCGCTGTGCAAATGCCTCTGACCAGGGCAATTGGAATTAAGCGATTTTTTTTTTTTGGCAGTGGCATCCTCCTCATAATTATGGATTTGCTGAATTTACCAGATAATCCATCAACTGCTGTATAATCTGCAGAATTTAAAAATAATTTGTTTCCACTTCAAATAGATCAAAAGCTACTAAAATCATGGTGACCTGTGTTGCCGTGCAGTGGAAGGCCCTATACATAAGTTGACTGGTCATCTTTCAGTTGCTTATTACTATATTTGGATGTTAAACTGGTACTAATGAGGTGAAACCTTAGCCCAGAAAGTATTAACATGTGAAAAAATGGCATAAATATGAAGTAATACTATCACAAAATGTGTTGCATTAGGTTGCATAATTTGCCTTTCCTTGCAGAATAATTTAGTCAACCCTGCTGCATAATTTGGTCCTTCCCTACCACATAATTCCACGGGACTTGCCTCTAATATACCTTAGCATAACATACAACATAAAAACTATCTGCATAAGCAACCAGCCGACACGTGTTTCGTCACAAAGGGTAGTAACCCGTGACTCTTCAGGGCTGAAAGGCGGTGCCAACAAGGTGGATTCAAGTGACCGTTCAAGACTCCAAAACGGCAATGAAGAGCAGTGTGAACCACGGTAGGTGGACTACTGCCAAATGTAAGGAAAGGAAGACGGATATCGCCGGGCGGCGGATAAGCCAATGAGGACTATTGACCTTCAGAAAAGTCGATGCAGTCTGTGGCGACGAGATTAACCAAGTGCTAAGTAGCACAGGGGGGAATATAGAATTAGGCGTGCCAGGTCAGTAGTCCAGGACGACAACGGCGGATGCGCCGGAGTACAGGAAACTGGGAGAAGTGTTGTTCAGGAAGGAAAATGGTTCGGAATGGTTCGGAAGAGTTTCCTGTACTCCGGCGCATCCGCCGTTGTCGTCCTGGACTACTGACCTGGCACGCCTAATTCTATATTCCCCCCTGTGCTACTTAGCACTTGGTTAATCTCGTCGCCACAGACTGCATCGACTTTTCTGAAGGTCAATAGTCCTCGTTGGCTTATCCGCCGCCCGGCGATATCCGTCTTCCTTTCCTTACATTTGGCAGTAGTCCACCTACCGTGGTTCGCACTGCTCTTCATTGCCGTTTTGGAGTCTTGAACGGTCACTTGAATCCACCTTGTTGGCACCGCCTTTCAGCCCTGAAGAGTCACGGGTTACTACCCTTTGTGACGAAACACGTGTCGGCTGGTTGCTTTTGTTTTGGCTGGTTGCTTATGCTCTGTTACTATATTAAACACCTATGATTATCATTCTGGTGTAGACCCTCTACATTTCTGCAGTATGAGACATTTCTCCTGATATTATATCCTCGTTACGTGTGCCCGGGACTGTACCTACTTCATTTGTGTGGATTTCTATCCATACCATCACTGGGGTTTTAGGGCATATCCCCTGACCTGGTTTGCACCGTTCACACTCCTAGTATAACATAAACTCAGCGCGAATTAGCTTGAGCGCCATTATTCCTGTCAATACTAAAAACCCCACACTGATACATAAAAACTATCTGCATGTCCACCTACCTTGTCCCAGAAAAGCACACCTGTACAGAGTAGACAAAGACCCGGACGTTTGGTATAAATCTGGTTTATTTTCGACAAATCTCCCAAAAGTGCAGGTTTTCAGCAGGTCGGATGCTAGAAAGAACTTGCAACAGTTATACATAGTATTGGCAAGTGAATGTGGACATCTAGAGAACTGGAGTTTCTACATATTTTCCGTGTTTATATATTTGAAGCATGTCACTAGGTTACTCAATTGCTTGTGTTTTTAAAACTTCAAACTATTTTTACGTTTTTCATCTGGACGTTTATTTCAAAATAAAAAATGCATCATCCTCTCCAGTTACGACCAACCCAGGGCTAAATCTGGAACATGAAAGACTTCAAACCTCACCAAATGTGTCTGGCACAAATATATGTCATCATGCCATGGGAGTTCCCTCAGACCACCCCGCTTGATGAGAAGATGTAAGACTCCTATCTTTGGAATGTTCTAACCTCACATGCTTTAGTGAGAACACATTGAAATAATATACCACAAAATCCCTACAGCAGCTAAAATCTAAAATGACACACCCTCTGCATGGTGGTTGGGAAATAACAGACCTACCGAACACAACAATCCTACTGAAAGGTCTGGCTCACTTTCATGCACTTTTCTGATTACTTTATGGAGTCTGGAAAAGAGGTCATACGCGAACATATAGATGTAGTTTATGAAATCCTTGTCAAATCCAAACATCACAAGTACCTCAACTTCGAGAAAGTCCTCTTTTGGAATCATCTTAAATCAATGATGAACCCAGCACATTTCTGATTCAAACCATGTTCCTGCCTTCAAGCTGAACACCCAGAGGAAGACGCACCGCTACTTTGGAAACAGTCCCAATTGAAGGCGTCCATGAAACCTGTTGGGCTTGATGTGCAGTCTTTTGGAGGACTCTAGCCAAAAAATAGGTAAGAGCCAGGCCTCCTGACAAAAAAATCATAATTAATTTTCTGGATCATCAAGAGTTTACTGATGCATGCCAGTCCTCAATTGAAGAGTTTATAAACGTCAACTAGGATAGCATCCTTCTAACCCATGGGATTTTATGAAAGTCCTTACAAGGGGTGCTTGACAGTCTCTTGTCATTCGCCAAAACGACTCTAAAAATGATAGAGCAATACAATTCCTGGCAGCTAAATGGTATGCTCCAACAACTACAGACAGAGAAAAGAAGGAGGCAGGATGATGTCAGGAAGTGGGGCTGGAGGTGCTGTTTTCCGTCATTTGTGGGTCAAGTGCGAGGAAGCAGTACCTTATGGCCATCCGCAATGAGTGCCTTTCAGCAAAAGAAAGGCTAGCAGACAATAGAGTGAGAGCGCTGACTGGATTTAGGCTGTGCGCATTGTAAATGTGTTGCCCTGTAGAACACCTGCCGAGAATGAGGCAACAACAGCCATCTTGGATCTTCAGGTGTACATTTCCCTGTGTTGCTCAGCAACCTTACAAGTGATTCAGTTCCAGTGTTACTTCAGCCAGACCTCCCAACATGGATGTCGGTTTTCAAGTGTCAAGACCACTAGTTCTTAAAGATTGGATTATAGTGTGCAGAGTATTATGAAGTCATCCGTGATTTGAAAATGAACTTTGAACTGTTCCTTGTGCACTTCTTTGAACTCTTAACGGCTGAGGATGTATGGTCTGCTAACAGTTTCTGTGATGGGCCAGGACAGATTCCTAAGACATTTCATATGTATATACATGCTAATGAAAGTAGTATATAAGTAAATTATATTTCCAGTCTGTGTATATATCAATGTGTAGGAAATCCCAAGATGTAAATGCAGTTCCTTATTTTCCAGTTCCTTACAAGTCAAGTGAAGAAACTAGACTTATCTTCCACATAAGAGTCTATAGTAACCCACCTTGAGGTAGTAATTTTAAACATTGGTAAATGTGGTAACAAGATATTTATGTTTCTTTATGTTTAGCTTTCAGGAAACTCCCGTTATCTTTTAAAGTATAGAGAGGTAGTTATAAATCGTTAGGCCCAAGGTATATAACTTAACAGTATAAGTTATGGTCAGTGTTCCAATCTGTAACAAATCTCTTTGTGTAATAGAGCTCCACTACAACCTGTACACCTTGACGTAACAAGGCAAAATGTGGAGTCCTGCGTCTGTTTTTTCTTCTACCACATTCACTTTTCCCATCTTCTACCACTGGCCTACATATCTTAGTGAATGTGGTCAAAGGTGAGGACAGTGAGAGAAGAAAAAAAAGATTGCTTGCGTTGCATTCGGCACACAAGGTTAGTGTAAACTTGACATGTGACATGGGGCTTCTGAGTTTGGAACCCACCTAATTTTGCTCAAACAAGAAACTCTAGCTAAGTATCAGGAGGGAGGCCTTGTTAACTTCACAGTTATAGACTCCGGGCATGCAAACAAAGTCAAAATAAGGAAAAGTGTTAGCTTTATTGATTAAAGAAAAGAGTTAACTATACATAGATATCTTGTTATTCTAGGTGAAGCTTTCACCTGTATGGGATCTCATGGGGCTTTAAAATTGTGCAATGTTGGCCAATTCAATTGTTTGTTCACTCCTTAGTTCAAGGTTCAAAAGTAGGACTTATGGAGTATTAGGACTCTTAAAGTTGGCATGTCAGTATCGTGTGTGTCGACATGTTTCTGCTCTTAAGTAACCCTGGGCGTAAAATTCCGCTCGGCTCGCGGAGTTTTGCCAATTCCGCAAAGAACGCGGAGTTGCCGAAAAACTCTGCAACGGAGCGGAGTTTTATTTGTTTGCGTGTCCGAAATGCGTTTTTGCACGTGCAGGAGCAACTTACCGGGTGCCTGCAATCGCTGACGAGATTTCCCAAGCCGTTCGCGAGCGCTACGAGATTTGCTATGTGGCCACATGGTCCCGCGAGAGTTTGCAATCGCGAACACGTCATTCGGACGCGCCATCGGACTTCCGGCGCAAGTTTTGTGAAGAACGCGATCCCGAACATGCAGAATCTACAGCAACTGCAATCTGGAGAAGGTTCTTTCCCGAGCAACATCAAAACCTTCTCAAAATGATGATTTGGATTAAAAAACTCCTCAAATTGACATTTGGCTGTACTTTTTTGTGGAAGGAGTCCTTTTTCTTTTTTTACTTTTTTTTTTAAGAGGAAGGAAGTGCCCCAGAATCTCCAACTTCCTGTTCAGCAGGCGCCTCCCAGTGCTTTGTCCATCTCCTGGTCACTTTTCATTTGGATTTGGAGCTGGAAGGATCACTCTGTTTGTGCTGCATCATATATCATTGGATTTGATTGAGGACTTTTTAATTTGAGATTTCACAAGTAAGTTGGAAAATTGGTGTTTGTTTGATTGGGGCCATGCATCTAGATTTATTTGTACTTTTCATCGTTTTAAAAAAATGTATTGTGGTGGGTGGCTTGTAGTTTCAGTAGGGGCCTAGTTGTTTCTTTGTAAGTAATTTTACTTCTTTTATAAAGGTTACATGTTGCACAGTTCACTACATTTTCTACAACTTTTGAAATCAATTTGCAATATTTATTTAATTCACTATGTAGCCCAGTAGTCTGCCAATGGGCCTTGCAGCCAGTAGGCCCAGAGCTACTCATGGGTGCATGAAACAACTATTTCTGTGGTTTCTGTTGAATTAAACATCATTTAGGGCATGGACGGCGATGTATTGAAATACAAAATGTGTATTTTGTTGGGTGTTTCACTTTTTAATTTTTTTCATGGGTGTTAAATCAAATGCCTTTGTTGGATGTGTGTGATTGTAACTTGCAAACATTTTTTTAGCCCTGTGGATTTTCGTTTTTGGCATTGTTGCATAAAGATGTGTGGTTTAGCATGCCTCCTTTGTCTGGCCAGTGTGTGAGTGTGTTTGTAATAGTGGGCCATCATTTGCCTTGGCTGAGCCTCAAACTTGTGGCCAGGGGCCATTTTGTAAAGTCTGTGTCTAACCATATCGGCCTGCTTGAGTTCATTGTTTTCCAGGCTTCCTGCTTGTTGTTGTGACCATGTGGAGGCAGTTAATGTGCTTTTGCCATAGGCCTGCATGTCTTTCCTTTGTTCCTCTTGGCTCATTGCTTCTTGTTGTGGTAGCCTGGCCAGATGGCTGGCGGCCATTTTGTGAAGGCAGCCAGTGTGCTTTTGGCATAGGCCTGCATTGTCTGTCTTCCCTTTGCAGGCTTATTGCTTGTTGTTGTGGCCTGGCCATGTGGCTGGCGGCCATTTTGTGGAGGCAGTTAGTGTGCTTTTGCCATAGGCCTGCATGTCTTTCCTTTGTTCCTCTTGGCTTATTGCTTCTTGTTGTGGTAGCCTGGCCATGTGGCTGGCGGCCATTTTGTGAAGGCAGCCAGTGTGCTTTTGCCATAGGCCTGCATTGTCTGTCTTCCCTTTGTAGGCCTATTGCTTTTTGTTGTGGTCTGGCCATGAGTCTGGCGGCCATTTTGTGGAGGCAGTTAGTGTGCTTTTGCCATAGGCCTGCATGTCTTTCCTTTGTTCCACTTGGCTTATTGCTTCTTGTTGTGGTAGCCTGGCCATGTGGCTGGTGGCCATTTTGTGAAGGCAGCCAGTGTGATTTTGCCATAGGCCTGCATTGTCTTCCCTTTGTAGGCTTATTATTGCTTGTTGTTGTGGCCTGGCCAAGTGGTTGGCGTCCATATTCTGAAGGCAGCCAGTGTGCTTCTGCCATAGGCCTGCATGCCTTCTTTGTGGTGGCCATGTCTTCTTGCTGGTTTTTGTTTTGCATGCAATTTTTTCTTCTTTTATTCAGCGAAAAATGTAGCACAGTTCACTACATTTTTCCATGTTTTTAATAAATGTGCAATATTGATTTGAATTGATTCACTATGTGGCCTAGTCTGCCAATGGGTTTTCCAACCAATACTAGGCCCAGAGCTACTCATGGGTGCATGAAACAACTGTTTCTGTGGTGACTGTTGAATTTAAACATCATTTAGGGCATGGATGGCATTGGATTAATAAAAATACAAAATGGTTTTTTTTGTGGTATTTATTTCACCAAGTTTTTTTCATGTGTGTTGTTAAATTAAATGCCTTTGTTGGATGTGTGTGGTTGTAACTTGCAAACCTTTTTAGCCCTGTGGATTTTCGTTTTTCTGCATTGTTGCATTAAAGATGTGTTGTTTAGCATGCCTCCTTTGTCTGGCCAGTGTGTGTGTGTTTGTAATAGTGGGCCATCATTTGCCTTGGCTGAGCCTCCCCATTTGGCCAGGGGCCATTTTGTAAAGTCTGTGTCCATACTCCATATAGGCCTTCTTGAGTTCATTGTTTTCCAGGCCTCCTGCATGTTGTTGTTGTGTGACCTGTGGCTGGCGGCCATTTTGTGGAGGCAGTTAGGGTGCTTTTGCCATAGAGGCCAGCATGTCTGTCTTCCCTTTGTTCCCCTTGGCTTATTGCTTCCACTGTCATTTGTCAGCTGCAGCTTCCTGAGTGCTGCATCACACGTGATGCACAATGCCAAACCGTTTCATTTGTATTTTTGTGGTTCTTCTTCTTTCCTATCCTTCCTGAGTGTACTACTGTAGTGTACACAGTAACACAGTACACCATGAAAGCCCTTGTTGTTGTCAAAGTCTCACAAATGGTTACACTGTATTGTTAATTGTTTTAATAACTGAGGTAATAATAACACTAACAAGTGTGACCACACACACTAAATCACATTATATTTGTTTGTACTAATAATTGAACCACAACAATGCCACGTTTCACTGATGTTCTTCTGCTTCTTTGATTTTAGGTGCACAAAAGAGGAGGAGACAACATCACCCATTGTACTGCCAGACAGAAGGCCTGCGCCCTGCGCACGACGTCACGTGACGTGTGACCACAGACAGGCATCTCTTCAACTTGTGCCACTGCGTGCTAACTGACATCTTCAAGATGGCCCCAAAGAAAGGTACCAGGTCCAGTACCAAGAAAGTTGCCAGTGAGGAGAAGGCACTGCCACTTACCACCATCAGTTTGTCACCCAAGACCTTTTTTGGGAAACCAAAAATTGCGCCTGCAGCAGCGGTGTCCGGGAATCAACCTGGGAGCAGCACCCCTGCATCAGTGCACCCACCCCACCAACCTAGGCCCAAGCCCATGTCTGTCGCAGAGGCAGCCAGTCCAATCACGACAACGCTGATGAGCAGTGATGTTGAAATTGACTTATTGTTACTGCAAAGTAGTACCCAATCAAATTTGCAGGAAACTCAGATAAGTGGGCAACAACAGCCGCAACCACCCCTAATAGTAGTTGTTCCTCCCGAAGTAGGGGAAGTTCAGGAGATCGAGCTTCCTGCTGAGGAAGAAGAAGAGCAAGCCTGTGGCACTCTTTTAGAAGATCCATTGTCTTCCAGATCCCCAGCAAGGAAAAGGAGGGTTAGTCCATCAACTTCCTCAGCAAGCCCCCCTTCTGATGATCTAGACGCCACTTGGAACCCACCTCAGTCTGAGAGTGAGACACGCCAAGCAAGGCTAGGGAAAAGAAAGGTTCCAGAAAGCCTTCGAGTTATCGAGGTAGATGTAGAAGAGGAGGAGGATGATGATGACGAGCCAGTCATCATGGACATTAGCCCCGCGCCAGTGGAGACCGACATTACTCCATCCCAAAATGCTGTGAGGGCCGGATACCACCTACACAGATACCACCACCACCTACAGCTGCCATATTTACAAAGTCCAGCAGCGACCTACATCCACCGAAACAACCACCTCAGTAGAAGTAGGTACTGCAGAGAGTCAAACGTCACGCCCACCTACCAGTTCATCTGACATTGCAAGTGGCACCAGGAGCATCAGAAAGTTGACCTCCCCAGTTTGGGACCACTTTTCGGTTAGCAGGAAGGAGGTGAACATTGCTATATGCTCCATTTGTGGCAGTTATATACTTAAGGCCATGGCCGATGGTGGCTATTTCAGGGTCCTGTGTTTGGCGCACTGCATTAACATCATTGTTCAAGACTTTCTGAAAAAAGAAGACCGAGTCAGCAACTTACTGACTACCTGCAGAAGAATCTGCACACATTTCAGCCATTCTTTTAAAGCCCGGAAGCAGCTGAGGATCATTCAACATGATACTAGAATGCCAGTTAAAGCACTCATCCAGGAGGTGCCAACACATTGGAACTCCACTTATTACATGCTTGAACGTCTGTTTGAGCAGTACAGACCAATCAATGAATATGTCATGAAAAGAGGGGATGCAACTGTGAAAGGCATGATCACAATGGGGCCTAGTTAAATGCCTGACAGTGATGCTGCTTCTTTTCTAGGTCTTCACACGTGAAGTCAGCAAAGATGACTGTACCATGGGCCAAGCTATCCCATTGTTGCACATGCTACAGGAACAGCTGAAGGGGGTGTCTGCAATGTACACAGGTGTGGAGGGGAAAAAAAGAAGCATATGAGTTGGTGGAGAGCTTAACCCTTCGCTTATCTGAAAATACAAGGGTGCAAAGAGGCATTGTGTCATCCAACCATTTCATTTGTGCCACAATTCTTGATCCACGGTACAAACCATTACTGCACACTTTCATTCCTTTTTCAGACAGGGATGTTGCCAGCTACAAAACTTGGATAGCTGTGCAAGCCAGTCAGCTAGAAAAAGAACGGCCGGGAATTAGAGGCCCGCTCCTCCAGGGCACAACAAGTACTGCAGGGCAGCCTTCAAGTTTACCTTCAGAGCCTGAGGGCAGTGCGGTTGGCTCACAGCAGCCAAAACCACCAACAACACCAAGAACTACACCAACAACAAGAACAGGAGCATCAGCCCCAAAATCGGCACAGGAGTGGTTTCTACAGGCAGGGCTTAAGTCCAGTGCTGAGGCAAAGACAAAAGAGGCCGAGCAAAGCGGAGCACCCATGATCATTGAGCAGATGGTCCAGGCCTATCTGGTTGACCCAACAGAGGTCTACTTTGATCAAAACCCATTGCTGTATTGGTATGGGAAAAGGCGCCAATGGCAGGGCTCAGCAGGCTGGCGATAAACTATCTGGCTTGTACTGTCACAAGTGTCTCTGCTGAGCGTGTTTTCAGTGCTGCTGGTGCCGTTCTGACAGTGAGAAGGACCACTCTCTCCCCCAAAACATGGAGAGGTTAACCATGATCAAAATGAATCAGCACTTTATACCACCGGAATACACCATACCTGAAGTAGCACAGCAGGAAGATGATGATGGCGACTCAGGTCATGGAAGTAGTGTGTTACGTGGCCTACTTCTGGGTGAACCACCAGAGTTTGAGGACGAGCTCTACTTCCCTGACAACTAAGCTTTTGAGTTACTTTCTTTCTTCCTTTGACGCCCCCAAAAAAGACATAGCTAAGGAATATTATTTACTTTATTTTTTGTGTGTCACTGTATTTCTGGTTCGAATCACAACAAATCCATCACCACCGTCTTACTCTTTTATTGCCGGATTAGAGTTACAACTGTGTGCAGTCAGTAAAGAAGTAAGTCCACTCCTCCTGACCCGCCCTAAATCCATTTCCCTCAAGCCAGACATTAGATGGAGAATACATACAACAAATGTGAAATGTGTGCCTGCTTCGAGTCCAAACCTGGGCCCTGACTATATATCTTTCCTTTCCGAGCCTAGAGGGACTGCCCCGGAAGAACAGGTAAATGATGGCATGCATTGCACGCTGAGTGATTGGTGTTTGTTGTGCATGATGTCTACTAGTATTCTACACACAAAAAAATTGACAAGTCAATGTTTCCCTTCATGTCGTTCAATAACAAAATTGTACTACTGCAGGCCGATCCATTGCATTTTGAGTCGGGACGAGTCTGGACTCACTCGGGACACTTTTGGTACAGAGTTGGACACCATGACCATACCATACTCGCAGTCAGAGTCAGGAGGATCGAAGATGATTGATGGAATAACTCGGGCGTGAAGTGGCCTAATAGGTAAAAAGCAACACCAGACCTACATGTCTGAGTAGTGGTGGAGGCGAGTGTGGTGTGACTGACAGCGGTGCATTGATTTTGTTACTTAATTTGGAAAATGCTGTGTGTGTATGTGTGTTCAGTGCTGTCTGGCTCAAATTCAAAGCTAAGTGGAGGTTGGGGCCTGCTTCTGTTGTTGGAGGTAACTGCTGGAAACAGACATGATTTAGCCATGCCGCCTCTGAAAGCCTTCTTGTTGCATTCCTCCTTAATTATGAAGTTTAACTTTTCTCCTTGATTTTTCAATATCCTTTTTATTTTTCCATCTACAGGCCGGCCTTTACCCTGCGCTATACTGGGAAAAACAACTCACACTTACCTTACCAAACCGCATCCGCCAGGCACCCAAGAATGACGGACGGACAGTCCAAGGAAGGACCAAGAGGAATGCGGAGATGCAACTCCCAATTTGGCAATAATATAGTATCATTTGATTTGATTTATTTTTCTCTTCAATCAATACGACTGTGTGTGTTGTATATGTTTGCTTATATTTGACTCCTACAGATATTTATTAATTTTATTTGCTATCTTTCAAAGGAAGCCCGATACAACAGTACATAAAATGCATGTAACTTGGGTCTCTCTGGGGGCAGACAGGCAAGGCAATTGCATAATTAATAATATACTGCCCTGTACTAACCTAGTACTAGTCATCAAGTGATCATCATGCATGCATTTCCATTTTCTCCCTTAACAGATTTATGATGGTCGGCGGCCAAGATGAATGTGTGTTGTCCATGTGTAGTGTTTGTCGTTGTCAAACCTTTCCCTCAAATCCCCCTTCCCAACAATTCATCAAACCCTAACCCTCTTCCCCCGTCTGTGTGATTTATATTGAGGTGTGACTAAATTAAATTTACACCAATTATTGATCACACACTTGCTGGGCGGATGTGGTAAAAGCAACACTAACTCAAGGCAGGGTGAGGATCTTCTTCTGCTCTAAGTATATGTACTATAGCCCACACTGTCAATATATAGATTAGATTACCCACCCATGCACAGTATTCGATATTCAAATTTTTTCCAGAGGAACATAATCCATCATAGTATAATTGCCAGCATCGAGTCCTCATCCTAGTTCCGGTACTAAAGGTTACGTATTTATTTATTTATTTATGAGATTTGTAAAGTGCTCAATTACCCATGGGTGTCTCGGCGCTAAGGACAGCAGGCAGATACCATATATCGGAGAAACTTACTGATTGAACAGCCAGGTCTTTGTCAATTTCCTAAAGGTTAGCAAAGATTGGGAAGATCTGATCTTTAGTGGAAGAGAATTCCAAAGTTTTGCAGTGGCGACTATAAAACGTTTATCGCCCCATGAGGCTGTTTTAGTGCGTGGGACCCTAAGCAGAAAAGCAGTGGATGAGCGAAGGGCTCGGACCGGAATGTAAGTTGCTAGCTCCCTGATTAGAAACTGAGGTCCTGTTTTACGAGAGGCTTTATAGGCAATACACAAGGCCTTGAACTTTATACGGTTCTTCACAGAAAGCCAGTGATACTTCCGAATAACATGAGAGATTGGCTTGTATTTAGGGGTTCCCGACAGCATCCTGGCGACTGCGTTTTGGACTGACTGTAGCTTATGGATGACTTTTTTCTGGGCATTTACAAGAAGCCCGTTGCAGTAATCAATAGTAGACATAACTAATGTACTAACCAGAGTTTTCCCTGCAGTCAATGGCAGAAATGGTAAAATCTTTTTTATCATACGTAACTTGTGGAATGAAGCTGAGACCACTGAGTTAGCATGAGGCAGAAAAGTCAATTTGTCATCGTATATGACGCCCAGGTTCCTAACCCTGGTGACTGGGAGTGGGGGGGAACCCAGTGAGACAGGCCACCAAGAGGAGGACCAGATAGGAGATAGCTTGCCAAATGTCATAACCTCTGTTTTATCAGAGTTTAATTTGAGACAATTGCTGGTCATCCAGCTGCTAATTGCAAGCATGCCTTTTTGAAAGTTGGCTGCTACCTTTTCACCATCATTATGTATAGTCAACACCAGTTGCGTATCGTCGGCATACGATGTAAGGCCCATCCCATGAACCTTGATTACTCTAGCTAAGTCCGACACATAGATATTAAATAGTGTTGGACTTAGGGATGACCCTTGAGGGACACCACATGGGAGGGCCAATTGGGAAGACTGGAAGGTGCCAAAATTTACCGACTGTGTCCGGTTGGTGAGAAAAAAAGTCAACAGTGCTCTTGCATTATGTTGGATACCCATTTTAGTGACACGGTCGATCAAGATGGTGTGATCGACCGTGTCAAAAGCTGCTGAGAGATCCAACAATATAAGAACAGCTGTGCCTCCCTGATCCAAAATGATTCTAATGTCTTCAGCTGCTTTAATGAGTGCAGTCTCTGTTCCATGGCCTTTACGAAAACCAAATTGAGTGTCGTCTAACAGATGATGATCTTCAAGGTACTTGGAAAGTTGAGTATTCATCACCTTTTCAAAGATTTTAGCTGGAAAAGGCAAGCTGGCTATTGGCCTATAATTTTTTGTGTCATTAGGGTCTAAGTTTACTTTTTTAGCAGTGGTTTTATAATAGTTTTCTTCCAGGCCGTGGGGTATATGCCTGAGGCAAACATAATATTACCAATGCTAGATAGAACAGGTGCCACATATTCTGTAACTAAAGAAAGTACAGCCGGAGGACAAGGGTCAATAGCAGAGCCTGATTTTACAGAAGAGATTAGGGTTGCAATCTGATCAGGTGTAGTGTTATCAAATTGTAGTAAGGAAAATTCAGTAGTATCCCTTGCTAAGGACTGGTTAGTAGTATTGGCCTTGGATGCGAAATTAGAATAAACATAATTTACTTTTTCAAAAAAGTAGTTCGCTAGAGAGTCACATAGAGACTGTGAGGGGGCTAAAGAGCAGGAGGATGTTTGCCCTGACAATTTGGCAACTACTTGGTAAAGCTGTTTGTTAGAGTCTTGCGCAGATTCAATCTGAGCAGTGAAATATTTACTTTTTTCCTGCATAATTAGTAATTTATATTTGCTAAGCTCTTCTTTATATAGGAGTTTCTCCTGACAGTTATAAGATTTGCGCCACTTGTCCACTTCATAGCTCGAGTTGACTTCTGTTTGTAACTTGTACTAGGCTAGTCCTCCATTCTTTTTTTAATTTACTTTAGCATTGCTTATCAATCATGGTTTCTTGTTTGGCAGTCTTCTTCTTGTGTACTGTACTTCTACTACTCGTTTCCTAGTCTCCCTCAGGTGACTGACTGTCTCATTTTCTTTTTTTGCAAATACTACTGTCAGTGTCTACTACTACTATCACCACCATGGCACCTTGGGAAACAAAACCATCACCATGCAGCCATTGCTTCACCTATAAAGTATAAACATCACAGGTAAGAGAAGAAGTGTGGGGGAGGCATAATGTACATACTATGGAAATTAATTAATTCACACACCCACAACCTTCCGAGTCCATAGGGGTTTTAGTTGCAGACTGGATAGACTAGGAGGAGAGACTGACTGTAGTAGACAAGTGAGGGTACCGCATCTATCTGTTGATGTGCTACACTATCGGCAGATTTCAAACAAAAAATGGCTGCGGCCCTGCAGCAAAGAAAACAGTGCGAAGTAAAAGAGTAACCCCCTACAAAAGATTTACATCATATGTAAACTATAATGTATTCCCCTAACAAATAAACTAGAATGAAAAAAAAACACAACACCTGACCCACCCCCCTCCCTAACCCCAACCAATGTCCGGTAAGTCCAATTGTCCATAAAAAATCCAAATGTCCATTAAAAAAAAACGTTTTCCCCAATGCCCAAATTCCCACCCACCAAAAAAAAGATTTAAAAAGGGGCAAGGGTCAAGACAGAGGTCTAGCGGCGGGCTCGCCGGATCTTCTGCTCTAGGGTGTTTAACCGCTACTCAATCCTGGGCTCTAGGTGCACCATCCGGAGGAGCATGCGGCACTGAAATTTCTTGCAGGAACAACAGGGGTGGGCAGCAGTGTTTGAATTACGGCGGGTGGCTGCCAGACCACGGCGCGTACCACCGCAGGCACTGGGGGGGCCTGGCTGGGGCCTGGGGCATTGGAGGCTGCAGCTGCTGCCTCCTCCTCCGCCGCCAGAGCCACCAGCCGCCAATATTCATCCAGGATGGCCCCCAGCTTCCGTTGTCGGGCCCTGGCTGCTAACTCCTGCCTGTTGGGTTGTTGTGATTGGGAAGGAGTAGCTATATCAAGAAAGAAAAAAGACCATTGTAACCAATACTCTTAGCAAAACAGTAACACAAAATTATACACATAAAATTATAGTGGCACAGTAGTACTAGCACAGTACATAACATTTGTGGTATCCTCCCACTTCCTCGGCCCCTAACATTTGTGTGATTAGAGTTTCAGGCATTACTAGGCACTATGGAGTAGACAAGTCGTCTTCTCTCTCTTGTTTAGCTAAATTAACCTTGTAGGTATGCCAGCTCAGTCAGCTGGCGCCTTAGACAGACATACTCGTGTCGCAGTCGCTGACCCACGTTTTTTACTTTACTACTGTCTGCAGGTGGGGCAGCTGTACTACACAATTATCTATTTTTCTATTATGGGCATACTCTGTTAAATCAATGGTAACTGCTCAATTTCACTTTCACCCTGACTACTACAACAAGGCAGATGATATCTGATTACTAATATGAATGATGATATACGGCACAACGTGAGGTACTACTATTGTTTGATTACACTATGTAGCCGATAGGCCACCCATGGCTGACACGGTCAAAATTACATGGATAGGGAGCGGGAGTGGGCCTCAGAGTCGGAGGGAGGCAATTGATAATGGGTGGGTACATACACAATATATATATGTTGTGCTTGCAAACTACTGTGAGTCAAGGGAGTATTCTGAAATAGAACCTTGAATCAAAAACCTTTAAAAAAAAAACTGTTGTTTATTCTTCTTCCCTGCGATTTTTTTCCATTTATCATTGCTTTGCTCTTCTAGCATTCTTTTTTTATTCTAATCTTCACCCTTGGCTTTGCTACTCTGGCACAGTTTATTTTTCTTTTACATTCTCTTCATCCAGTCGCCACCTGTGCTATGATTGAATACCATCCAGGCATCCATCCATTTCAAAGTAAACATGCCTATCATATCATTCTTAATCTCAACAAACCTTTCACCAACAACATACACTTGTCATTTTATTTTTATCTACCACCCAGGCGTCCTTGGTTGCCTTTGAGTTTGACCCATCAAACCCCCTGGAGGATTCCTTTCACCCATACAGTTTCACCCACCCAGGCAGGCATCCTTTCTTTCACCTTTCACCCATGCATCCTATCAGCCATCTATACATCCCGGGCCCCCTTCCTTCACCCACGCCTCCTTCTCTGCCAGTCATATATTACATGTCACCCATCCTTCCTCCTTCCATCCTTTTTTCCCTTTTCCATCAACCCATCCATCAAGGTCGTCTGACCCTTAGACTTCTTCATAAAACTTTCTCTGCTGAGTTGAAGTCAGATAGAAGAGGCCATTATAGTTACTCAACTCCCACCGCTAATGCTAAGTAAAGGGTGTCTTTTGTAACTGTTGTTCAAAACTTAGTCTCTCTCAACAGTACAGCGTGCACCCTTGCGAGTGTATTGTCAATAAGTAAGGAATATAACTTATCACCGCCAGCCACTGCTGCTGGCTTACCCCCCTGCAGCTGCGCATCTGGTGCTCCCTCCTTACTGGCATCGCCTTCGCCGCTGGCTCCGGCACTGGTGGTCGGTACGCCTAGAAAAAAACATTTCACATTTTTTAGATGCCATATACGCCTCCCCCTATTTTTTTTTTTCTTCACTAGCAAGATTGAAAATACAATACATACACCACACACATCACTAGTACAATTCGGGGAGTAGAGTCGACAGTATGTTCTATCAAAAATAATAAAATATCCGGTTGGGCATTTTGTTGGTGGCAATTTTCGAAAAACCTCTCAAGAAGAGGACAACCCAAATGACTGGACTCAGAGGCAAGAGCTATTGGTGAATCTGAGTTTTTAAAAAGAAAAAGAGTGGCCAACTGGGCAGACAATCGGACATGAGGTTTCTCTTGGTTGGAAAATATAATGGTGCCCTCCTCCTCATACTTCCTTCCAGCCATGGTGCATGGTAATCAGTTGTTCACCATCAACTGCTGCTAATAAAATAGTACTAGGCCTAGACGAGAAAAAGTAAAATACACCATTTTGTAGTGTCCAACGTGACCATTTTATTTACTGATTGAGCATGAGAAAGTAAAAGAAAGCCTTCTCATCTCAA
Source organism: Calotriton arnoldi (assembly GCA_963921515.1). Lineage (NCBI taxonomy): Eukaryota > Metazoa > Chordata > Amphibia > Caudata > Salamandridae > Calotriton > Calotriton arnoldi. The sequence goes on from CAWUFW010000661.1 coordinate 67,459, forward strand.
CAAACATGCGTAGAATACCTTACTTGGGCATGCAATCTGCACAGCAGAGCAGTAGTACTAGTAGTAGTAAGGACCAATGGGTTCTCTGAGTCTTACAGTACCACCACTAGGCAGTCCACAAAATATAAAAGGGAGAGGAAAAGCTGACTGAAAAACCAGAATAAAGCAAGCTACAGACAGACTAATAATAGAGTGTCAGAGGAAGTTTGATTTGATTTTTTTTTAAAACAGACACTACAAATATAAATAACTAAGTTGGTAGGTAATGCAGGAATAACAAGAATTTAGAAACAGATAAGTAGACCCCAGCGCGTCGAAAGGTGGCGTCGGTCGGCTCCGCGTTCGTCGTTGGCGTTGTGGTCGCAGGGATGACGTCGCGATAGCTACTTAGATGCCACCCTTGCGCGCTGACGTCAGTTCTTTACACGACATTCTACGCCAGAAGCACAGAGCCATGCAAGACACTGACCACTGGTGCACAAAACTAGGGCCCTGAAAGGGATTCCCTGACCGCAGAAGTCAGTTTGCAGAACGGGGAGGATGGGCGGGGCAGTAAGGAATCTATAACTAGTCTATGTCTCTTACAGATATATCGTTACCGAAGGTAAGTAACTTGTTCATCTGAAAGAGGCAATTAGTTATAGATTCCTTACCTTAGAATAGATACCCCAGCAATACCAACCCCGGAGGTGGGTCTGCGAACCAAGTTCACACCAAAAAGTCCTGGAGAACAGAACGGCCAAAGAAGCTGTCTCTCCGGACTTGGCTGTCCAGGCAGTAGTGTTTCGTGAACATGTGCAGAGATGCCCACGTAGCTGCCTGACGGATGTCATTGAGGGGGACTCCCCGTCCCAAAGCAGTGGTAGCTGCCGTCGCCCTGGTGGAATGGGCACACAGTCCCACTGGAGGCCCCTTCGCCAAAGAGTAGCAAGCTTTAATGCATAAAACGACCCACCTAGAGATGGTCCGTTTGTGCCCGGCCCGACCTTTTTTGGCACCCACGTAGCCAACAAACAGCTGGTCATCCACCCGGAATTGCTTGGTGCGATCCAAATAAAAGGAAAGCGCACGTTTTGGATCCAGACGGTGGAGCCTCTCTTCCTCCTTAGAAGGATGCGGAGGCGGAAAGAAGGAGGGCAAAGTGATGGTTTGACAAATGTGGAAAGAAGTAACCACCTTGGGAAGAAAGGAAGGTCTGGTTCTGAGGACGACCTTGTCCGGATGAACAGCCAGAAAAGGAGGCTTTGAAGACAGGGCTTGGAGCTCACTCACCCTGCGAGCAGAGGTGATGGCAACCAGAACGGCAGTCTTTAAAGTAAGCAGTCTGAGAGGACAGTTCTGAAGCGGCTCAAAGGGAGTGCACATAAGGTAAGTAAGAACAAGGTTCAAGTCCTACTGAGGCATTATGAAGGGAACAGGAGGAAAAAGATGAGTAATGCCCTTAAGGAAGCGATTTACAACTGGGCACTTGAAAAGAGGAGGCTGATCAGGAAGCCTAAGAAAGGCTGAAATGGCTGAGAGATAGCCCTTAAGAGTGCCCAGAGCAGAGCCCTGCTGGGCCAAAGAAAGGAGGAACAAGAGGACCTCAGAAAGAGGGGCAGAAAGGGGATCCACAGCCTTTGCTGTGCACCATGGCACAAATTTGTTCCATCTGCAGGCGTATACCGTCTTAGTGGAGGGACGCCTGGCTGCCAAGATAACATCACAGACTTCGGGAAGAAGGTCAAAGGCTGTCACCTGTCGCCGCTCAATCTCCACGCAAGGAGGTGGAGGCTGGACAGGTTCGGGTGGAGGACCATCCCCTGCTGCTGTGACTGTAGATCCTCCCGAAGAGGCAGTCGGATCGGAGGATCGATGGCCATGTGTAACAGCTCGGGATACCAGACTCTTCGTGCCCAATCCGGAGCCACAAGGATGACTTGGGCCCGGTTGCGCTTGATCTTCTTCAGCACTCTGGGCAGAAGTGGTATAGGCGGAAAGGCGTATAGAAGACTGCAACTCCACTCGCGACGAAAAGCGTCGCCTAGCGAGTGCCGCCTTGGAAATTCCGACGCGCAGAATTGCTGACATTGCGCGTTCTCTTCGGTGGCCAATAGATCTAACCAAGGCTCTCCCCACTGCCGAAAGAGACCTTGCACCACCTCCGTGTGAAGACGTCATTTGTGATCCATCATGCACCTGCGGCTGAGTTTGTCCGCCCTGGCGTTCAGTGAACCTGCCAGGTGTTGAACCACCAGGGATATGCCCTGATGTTCCAGCCATGTCCAGAGACGGAGAGCCACTTGACATAGGGTCCATGACCCCACCCCGCCCTGTTTGTTGCAGTACCACATGGCGGTGGTGTTGTCCGTGAACACCTGCACTACTCTTCCTCGGACAGAAGGAAGGAATGCTTTCAGCGCAAGACGGATCGCCCGGAGCTCCAGAAGGTTGATGTGGAGCCCGGACTCCGCCGGAGACCAGAGGCCTCTGATCTCCGCCTCACCCATGTGGCTGCCCCACCCTAGAAGTGATGCATCCGTCACCACCGTGTACTCCGGTTGGGGAAGGGAGAGGGATCTGCCGCTGACCCAATCCTGGTTCGTTAGCCACCACTGCAACTGGCGTGCAGTGCCCTCCGAGATCTGAACGCAATCGGACAGATTCACCTGATGCTGTGCCCACTGGAACTTTAGGTCCCACTGCAGAGCCCGCATATGCCACCTGACATGATCTACCAGCAGGATGCAGGAGGCCATGAGGCCCAGCAGCCTCAGGGTCATTCTGACCGAAACCCGGGATAAAGGCTGAAAGATTGGAATCATAGCCCGAATATCCCGGACTCGCTGCTCGGGAGGATAAACCCGAAACTGCATCGTGTCCAGAACCGCTCCGATGAAAAGGAGCTTCTGAGAGGGAGTCAGGTGTGACTTCGGCACGTTCAAAGTGAACCCCAGCGAGTGCAGGAGGTCCGCTGTAGTCTGGAGGTGGGAGACGACAGCCTGGGTTGAGCCCGCCTTCAACAGCCAGTCGTTGAGATTGGGGAAGACTGGAACCCCTGATCTGCGCAGATGAGCTGCGATCACCGCCATCACTTTCGTGAACACCCGAGGGGTTCTGGTAAGGCCAAAGGGGAGCACGGTAAATTGAAGGTGCTCGTGGCCCACCGTGAACCGCAGGTAACGTCAGTGGGCCGGCAGGACGGGGATGTGAAAATAAGTGTCCTGCAAGTCCAACACTACCATCCAGTCTCCAGGGTCGAGGGCAGACAGGACCTGAGCTAGCATCAACATTTTGAACTTCTCATTCCGGAGGAAGTGGTTGACGTTCCTGAGATACAAGATAGGGCGCAGGCATTTGTCCTTCTTGGGCACCAGAAAGTAGTGGGAATAGCAACCACGATCTACTTCAGGGGCAGTAACTCGCTCGATGGCTCCCTTGGCCAAGAGTGCCGAAACTTCCTGTTGGAGAAGGGCCAGATGATCCTCCAACATGCAATGGTGCTGAGGTGGCATGGATGGAGGGGTAGTCTCGAAGGGCAGGGAGTAGCCCCTTCGGACTATCTTCAAAACCCACCTGTCCGACGTGATGGTGCGCCAGTGGGGGAGGTGATGGCGAATCATGCCGCCGGCCTGAGGCTCTGGGCGGAACGTGGCGGGGCACCCCTTCTGTTGCCACGAAAGGGGCGAAAGGCAGACTGCGCAGGGCGGGTGGTGGAGAGGCCCAAGGACTTGGCCGTAGCTCGAGAGTCCTTAAAGCGCTCTAGCGCATTGTCTGCCGTGTCGCCAAACAGGCGACGGCCATCAAAGGCAATGTCCATAAGAGTAGCTTGGACATCCCCTGAAAAACCAGTCAACCTCAGCCAGGCTTAGCGTTGAAGGGCTACCGACGTGGAAATCGTCCTGCCTAGCGAGTTGGCGGTGTCCAGTCCACAGCGAATGGTAAACTTTGCTGCGTCTCTCTCCTCGGCAACTGCACGGGAGAGTACGGCCCGGGCCTCCTCCGGGCAGTGGGGCAGCACCTGCGGCATCGTATCCCACACGGAGTGGGTGTAACGGCCCAACAGACATGCGGGGTTTACCGACCGCAGTCCCAAGCTGGAGGAAGAAAACATCTTCTTCCCAAGGTGGTCCAGCTTTTTGGATTCCCTATCAGGTGGTGCGTTTAGGGAATGGGCCTTTGGACGTGGAGGCTTGGACCACCAAGCTCTCAGGGGAAGGGTGTTGGGAGAGGAAAGAGGGGTCGCCCGGAGCGGGGCAGTGGTGTTGGGCGATCATCCTATCCACAGGAGCCCCTGTGTTGGGCCTGTACCAGGTGCCCAAAAGGATGTCAGTGAGGGCTTCATTGAACGGCAGCAGGGGCTCCGAAGAGCCTGCAGCCGGTTGAAGCACCTCTGTCAAGAGGTTAGTCCTGACCGCCACCGTAGGTAGCTCAAGGTTGAGAGCCTCGCCCGCCCTACGCAACACCACTGCGTAAGATGCTCCCTCCTCCGTGGCCACGGTAGGAGGAGACAACATGCCAAGGTCTGGGGAAGTATCCAGTCCACTGGCATCCCCCAACTCCTCTCGCCAGTCCGGATCATAGTCTACCTGGTCAGTTAAAGGGTCTCCAGACCCCTCCCAGTCCTCCTCACCCGCCTCTGGTTGCCAATCTGGCCTATAAGAACCAGGGTGGAACAAGGGCACAAAAGTACCCGTCGGCGCCGGTCGATGTCGGTCCGGCTCCGTGTCCACGTCGGGGTGGAGGCCGAGGTCGACGCCGGCTGGGGACACAACCTGCGTCAGCTGCGGATGTGGTGCCGGTGGAGTCGGCGCCAGGGGAGGTGTAGTCAGGTCGACCGGTGCCGATCCAGGCCTGGATCCAAGGGGATACTGCGGTGTCGGGCCGAAGCCGCCGGCGGAGTCGGGCTGCCTAAAGATGGCATGCATCGCTTCGTAGAAACTCCGAAGCAGGGCAGGGGTGGCACCGGGTCCCGGGAAGGAAGGGAAACCCGGAGTCGACCCACCGGGCTCCGCAAGTGGAGCTGCGGGAGGGGCACCACTCTCGTCGCGTCAGCCGACGGACGGGGAGAAGTCGAAGAGCGATGATGCTTCTTCGACTTCTTCTTGTGCTTCGACATACGGGAGGAGTGCGAAGACTTGGAAGAAGATTGGTGGTGGCTCCGCGACGGGTCCCTCGACCTCCCACGCGACCGGAACCTCGAGCGGCGCGGAGCGGACTGCCGGGCCTCGAGAAGCTTTCAGGACCGCTCCCGCAAAGACTTCGGGTTCATGGTCTGGCAGTCGGAACACGACTCAACCGTCGGCAGAAACCGCAAGCCTTGAAACCGGGCATCCCTGACGTGCACCAGGAGTCGAAGACTCAAAAACGACGTCGACAAAATTCGGCAAAAAGTCAGTCAAACAGTGACTGGAGGTACCGCTCTCTCCGGATCTGCGCTGGCTGGCACGGAAAAAGAAAGAACTGACGTCAGCGTGCGAGGGCAGCGTCTAAGTAGCTACCGTGACGTCATCCCGGCGACCACGACGAATGCGGAGCCGACCAACGCCACCTTTCGACGCGCAGGGGTACTGCTGACGAAAAATTCTCCGGATCCAGTCTGACGCCTGGGGGTAATTCGAAGGTAAGGAATCTATAACTAATTGTCTCTTTCAGATATATATATTAACAACAGGAGGACTTACTGGGGCCAGCAGAGCCATCTGCAGAGGAGCGATCCTGCTGGGAGCACCTCCTCCAGCTCCCGCCTCGGCAGACCCAGTCTTCTTGCCCCTGGATGCTGATCATGTAAGACATAACTAAAGAGGCAAAAATTGATTGGTGTGAAATAAATATTAAAAAATAGGTTCAAAAAGATTTTTTGACAGGAAACGGCAATTGCAATAAAATCATCCTATCTAATCAGATCGACTAGTAGTAGTATCGCGGTCGCGGACAGTCCTATCTTTATTATTCCACAGTTCCATTCCGATTCCAGAATCCTAATAAGTACCTAGCCCGCCTATTCCAAAGACTTTGGACTGAATTGCAAAAAAATTATATTTGCTTCTAAGTTCCGATCTCATTCGCAATCATCTCAACCCCCTTTGACGGGCCAATTCACTAAGTCTGCATTTATTTTAGGCTTCTAAAATGCATAGCTGGACGCTTGCATATTGCATACACCAAATTGGTTGGTTGCTGAGTTGCTATATTATTCACTCACTAACACAAAAGGTTCGACTAAGGAGTCAGCAGCACGTGAGAGGAGGACGAATCACTCGGGTCGCTAAAAAATTACCAACTAATACTAAGTAACTAACTACCTACCACTATCTTAGTGACAGGACAAAGGAAAGGAGTCTCTCTTGTCTGCATTACCTAACTTAAGTTCTCTAACCTCTCTTATATAATCAGCCCAAGCGAGCGCAAAGTTGCAAACAAGTAAGATTAGTAGCGCCGAGTACCTGTCTAGAAGAATAACAATCACATAATATAAGCTGTTTAAACGTAACTTACCTGCATGTAAGCAGCATTCTTGCTATTTAGGAAAAAAATAATATTCACAATAACACAGAACACACAATAGTAATATAATTAGCTACTCACCAAGCCCCACGACCTCAACACCTAGCAGGTCCAGCTCCCGGACCAGGATGTTGGACCACTGGTGCGTTAGTTGGTTATGGGTGCGCCGGACTTCAGAGAAGCGAAACACTGCCCGGCGCACCCTCGCCCACCGGCGGCGATGCTCCTGGATCCCGTACCCGGACCCAGGCCTGCTACCAGGGTTAAGGGGAGGAGGCGCTGCACAAAAAAAAAGAGTGCAGCCAACTCCACCTCAGAAAATAAGGCCTGGGGCTGCACCCCTTCCAGGCGCCGCCTTCCGCAAGGAAGGCGGCTCCTATTTCCCCGTGTTGCACTCTGTGTAGTACTCTTCTTGGCCATGGTTCTGGGGGGAGGGGGCAGAAAAGAAAATGTAGGAAGTAAAAAATTAAGTCAGGAGAAAATGAAGGTCGGAAAAAAAGTTTTAGGAACAAAGGATTGAAAAGATTTAGGGAGGATTGAAAACAGGCCTAGAACCATAATCAGACAAGAAAAACAAGATGGCCGCGCCCATGTGCGACAGCGTGGTGAAGTTTGCGCGATATTTCCCCCGAACACACAATCCGCGTTGCTGAACGTCAGAAACATCTCGCGAACATGTGGAACAAGCAACTCCGCATGCTCGCGGAACTCAGCGTATCGCTGCAGAGTTTCTTTTGCAGCTTCGCGGAGTTCCGCGTAGAGCTGCTACGCGAACTCCGCCCGTATTTTGTCAGGACTATAGGAAGCTTATTGTCTTATACAAAGAGGACATACCTTGCCCAACGAATCAATGGAAATTGCAACTCAGCTAGGGAATTATACAAAATAGTTAAAGAATTTAGTAAACCAATCAGTATGTCTCAATGTCTACCTCCCTCAATAGAAGCTTGTGAAAAAATCAGTAATTTCTTTTCGGATAAAATAAATAAAATATACTCCACTTTTAGCCCGATTATGACCACAGAAACAACCGATCTGAAATTCTGGACCCCTCATCCAGAAGCTTTATCATCATTGAGCAACTTCTCCCCCTATCAGAGACTGAGGTTCTAAAAGCAATGGGCGAAGTGAAAGCTGGATCACCTCTGGACCCCTGTCCCCATTTCATTTTTCTCAAATCGCCTCAACACTCTGCCCATATGTCACGCAGCTCTTTAATAACTCTCTTAAGTCAGCTGCATTTCCTGACATTTGGAAACAGGCAGTAGTAATTCCCCTACTGAAAAAGCTGGCTCAAACGTCCTTAATCCTGAAAATTATCGGCCTATCTCCCAATTGCCTTACCTTTCAAAAGTTCTGGAGAGGCTAATAAATAAACAATTATCTAATTTTCTGGAAACTAACGATTTATTGGACCCCTCCCAGACGGGTTTTAGGGCCTCCAACAGCACCGAGGCTACACTACTGGCAGTATTGGACAATATCAGAATGTGCACTGACCAGGGAGGAGCTGTTGCCCTGATCTTAGTAGACCTGTCGGCAGCGTTCGACACAGTCTCACACAACAGATTGTTGGAAATCCTTTATGGAAAGGGAATCCATTCCAAAGCTTTGGAATGGTTCAGATCATTCTTAAGCAATCGTACTCAAACGATTCAGTTAGGGCACTTCCGATCCCAACCTAGCTCCATCAGTTGCGGTGTCCCACAGGGGGCATCATTGAGCCCAACCCTATTTAACGCCTATGTTTCATCCTTGGCGAAAATTGGTAGAAAATGGGGAATTGGCATTTGCTCTTATGCGGACGATACCCAACTGATGGTGGCTCTTGAGGAAAATTCTGAACTCACCAAAACTAACCTGCATTCCTGCCTCTCAGAGATGGCAGAGTGGATGTCTGAGCATTATTTAAAACTAAATGCAGGAAAATCAGAAATCTTGCTCTTTGGGGGCGCCAATTTAATTTGGGACGCCTCTTGGTGGCCACAAACTCTTGGTGCTGTTCCAACCCCCAAACAGAGCGCAAGAAACCTGGGCATCATTATTGACACCTCTTTATCCATGAAGGACCATGTGCGGGCCCTTTGTGGGAAAGGCTTTGCGACTCTGAAATTATTAACCAGACTTTTCCCTTGGATTCCACTTGAATGCAGAAAAACGGTCCCAAAGGCACTACTTATAAGTCAGCTTGACTATGGAAATGCCCTGTTCGTGGGCATGACCGAGCTCCTTTTCACGCGGCTGCAGGTGCTCCAAAATGCTGCAGCCAAATTAGTATGCAATAAAAACAGACTAAGTTCCGCATCAGCATGCATGAAAAAATTGCATTGGCTTCCAATGCGACAAAGAGCAGTTTTTAAGCTGCTCTGTCATGCACACAAAGTATTATATCTAAGTGGACCCAAAATTCTCCAGGGAAGAATTGAGTTCTATGTCCCTTCAAGGAGCCTTTGGTCACTCCATCAAGCATTAGCCAGAACTAAACGCATCAAGAAAGTGAGGACCGGGGGACGGTCTTTCTCATACTTAGCAGCTCAGAGATGGAACGGACTCCCCTTGGACCTACGTCTCACGACTGATTACCTGACGTTCCGAAAAAAGCTTAAAACTCATTTGTTTCCGAAAAATTAATCAACCATCTATTCTCTTATACCAGCAGCCAAGCATTTTTGCGATTAGCGCCTTGATATCCCTTGGGATGAATGATGCGCTCTACAAATAAATAAATAAATAAATATTTATGTCTATCATTGATGTGTCGACCTATCTGTGTATAAAAGAAATGCAGGAGACCTGTTTCCAGTGTAAACACAACGGCTTGGTCTAGTAACCTTCGGACATTGAGGTGTAGAAAAATAAAGTATGGGTGGAGGGCATTGTTAATACCCCTGAACTCATTTCAAAAACCTATTTTGGAAATTAGATGTGTCATCAGTCAACCCCAAAAACAATAATGTGGCGGATGACAGTGGAATTCCAAATGGATTTTATACATTTTTCCGAAATGAAAGAGAAATAAAAAAGCAAGACAAAAAAGAATGGCAGCATCATGAAGGTCCAAGCTGCTGTCCAGAGGATGGACTTCTCCAAATTATAGACTACATGCATTTTCAAGTCCTGTCAAAACCTCCTAAAATCGTGCCTTTTATCACATACACATTGATACTTTGAGCCTGTTTGATTACGCCGACCACGACCATAACATTACTGAGTTACTAGAGTTAGATATATTAATGTACAGAATTTATCATATCCTGGCTATTTGGTTACGTGTCCACGAAGTAACACATTCACTCTTTTCCACACATTGATAAATCTGATTCCACGCCCTAAAATTTTGATCTGAATACACTTTCTTCCCTGCTCTTTGAATCCTCTTAATTGTGATCTGCTGTTATTCATTTTCCGTATTAGTGCCTGGCACTCAACAACAATTCAGGACTATTGGAGAAATACTGCTACAGAGGATTGATTTAATCAGACTACTCACCCCAGTACAGAGTAACGTGTCCACACTCCTACTTTTTCTTTCTAGTGCAGCACTTTGGCTTAGTTCCTTTCGACAGACGAAATTCGGCCTCATATTTTCTATTACATGTCTTTCTTAGTAATGTACACGCTTCACTGCTTACACTGCTGCTTATGAAGATTGGTAGCTCTTATGTATCATTTTTCTGGGTATCTGGATAGTGTTCACTCATTTGCATATGCATAACAAATAGTAGTAGTAAATGTAATGGCCTTGGGGAAAACGGGCCCCACTGCTCTCCACCTATAGCTGTTTTTTTACTATTAAATTTTTTTTATTTTTTTTTATTGTTTTTATTGAATATTCTTAGTCATACATAACAATGGTCACATCTGTAACAATCCCATTAAATACAGTTCAATAAGAGATCCAGTACATCATATCATCCAGTAGCATACAATAGAGCACATGTATAGCATTTCAGTGTCTCTCTGACCAATCAAATATTAGGATTAATTAGTGGTTTTAAGTAGATCAGGATTTTCACGTAAGTGGTCAGTAAGTGGCCCCCAGATATCTGAGGGTTTAGAAGCAGTTGGTAATTCTTCCGCATATATTCAAAAATTATCTCTACAGTAGACAGCGTCTAATATCCAGCGTTCTAGGGTAGGGGTCATCTTGCTGTCCCAGTGCATCGCTACTCTACGTTTTGCAAGCAGTAACATTATGGCAACCAGTTTCCTTTTTGCAGACCTCACAGGTATGTTGAGGCCCAATAGGCACAACTGTGGTGTGCATGATAACGTACAAGGTACAAGCATTCCCAGATGGTGGATCACAGCTTCCCAATATTTCTTTTTCTGTACACAATTCCATGCAAGATGTGCGAAATCAGCCTGGTCAGCCCCACATCTCTTACAGTGGGCGTTATCCCGCAGTCCGTATTTATATAGTTTGGCTGGAGTGTGGTATACTTGGTGTATATATTTGTAATGTATGAGACGTAGATTGCCATTAGGTGTTAGCAGTGTAGTGAGTGTGCAGCAGGTAGACCAGTCTTCATCAGTTAGGGAGACCTCTAATAGTTTATTCCAGTTGTCCCGGGCTTTGTGTGTATTAGCCCCTATCTCCATTTGTACCATTTTATATAGTCTAGAAATTAAATGAGATGGGGTGGTAGTGGCTATCAGAGTCTGTAGTGTTTGCAATGCAGGGGGTTCAATAGGAAAGGATGGATAGAAGTCCTTGATCGCAGCTCGCAGTCTATGATAAAGGAATCGGAATAAAAGCGACTGATTACTTATATATTCCAAGTCATCAGGCGTAATGAAAGTTCCATTAGGGTACAGGTCGCCCAGCTGTGTTATACCCACTTGTTCCAAGAGCAATATGCTATTTTTCTCCCGCGTGACAGATAGCGCCGGGTGGTTCGCTATCGGCAGATTTTGGGTGTACCGGGGGGTTTTGTTTGCTAATTGACTGATGCGCCGCCACGCTTGGGAGGTCGTCCGTATCGTGTTTATTTCCCGCTTTGCCAAATGAGGTCGGGTATGCGTGAGTATTTTGGATAGCGGTATGGGATGTGCATCGCCATCTTCCACTGCGAGATGTGGTAAGTATTTTACTGGGTGATACCAATAATATGCATATTGTGCCTGGGCACATAGATAGTACAAATACATATCAGGGACTGTAAAGCCTCCTGCAGCATATGGAAGTGACATTGTTCGTAGGCTTATTCGAGCCTGTTTGCCAGCCCATATTAGTTTGACGAGATTCGTGCGTATCCTGGTAAAGACTGCAGCGGGTGGTGGTATTGGTATATTAATAAATAGGTATAAGAGCTTAGGTAGTATCACCATTTTAATTAATGATATACGATCAGCTAAGGAGAGAGGCAGAGTAATCCATCTATTTATTTGTGTTTCTATGCGGACAATCGCGGTGCCATAGTTGCATCTAATTACTAATTCAGGGTCTCGATGCACCCAGATGCCAAGATATTTAATTGGATCTTCCTGCCACACCAAAGGAAAATCCATATGTGGTGCTTTTGTATTCCCCGTTAATGGTATTACCGCCGATTTGTTCCAGTTAATTTGCAGGCCCGAGTGACGCCCAAATTGTATATATTCTCGCAACAGTGGTGAGAGATTCTCTTCAGGATCTCGCAGGTATAGTATCATATCATCCGCATATAGTGATATGCTAATAGGCCGTAGACGGAACCGCAGCGCCGTGTGCGCATATTTCTGACGTATTTTACAAGCTAGTGGTTCTAATGCAATTGAAAAAAGCAGAGGGGACAGCGGGCATCCTTGTCTGGTGCCACGTTGTATCGATATTACGTCTGATATATGTCTGTTGACTTTGACGCGGGCGACGGGCTTGGTATATAACAGGGCGATCCATTTGAGAAGCATTGGTGGCAGACCAATTTTTTGCATTATCGTGAACATATAGGGCCACTCAACCGAATCAAAGGCCTTAGCCGCATCCAATAGGACCGCTGCTGCCTGTAATTCCGGATTTAGTTGGTGTAAAAGGGCAAATATAGTGCGCAGGTTATGTGTAGTCGATCTGTCAGGGATAAATCCCGATTGATCGGGCAGGACTATAATGGGCATGAAAGGTTGCAGCCGTGTGGCAATAATCTTTGCCAATATCTTGACATCCGTATTTATTAAAGATAGGGGTCTGTAGGAGTCCTCTTTGGTAGGATTTTTGTCTGGCTTTAGCAAGGCCACAATAAGCGCCTCCTGCAGCGTTGGAGGAAGGATTCCAGCACCATGGGCTTCGTCATACATTTCGAGTAGGCGTGGGATCAATATTTCCGAATATGCTTTATAAAATTCCCCCGTGTATCCGTCAGGCCCGGGCGACTTACCATTGGGCAATGCCTTTATAGCAAGCTTCACCTCATCCTCTGTGATAGGTGCGGTGAGATGCTCGCGGTGTGAGTCAGATAACCACACCACTGCTATGTCTTCAAGATAGTGCAGAAGTTCGGGTTCTGGCACTGTGTGCTGTGTTCTATAGAAGTCACTGTACGTTTCCACAAAGGTCCTCAGTATGCCTTGAGTGTCGTAATGCATCTGTCCGCTGCTATCCTCAACTTGTGTAACAGTGTGCTGTTTATGTTCAGTGCGCACTTTTTGTGCTAGTATACGGCCTGGTCTACCGCCTTCACCCAATTTGCGTGCTGCGTGCCGTCGAGATGTATATTTTATTTCATCATCCGCTAGTGCATTGTATTTATTAATCTCATCCCGTAGTTTACCTAGAGTGAGTGCACTATGGGTGGTGTCATAGTCAGCTTCCAGCCGTTTTATACGGTCTTCGCAGTTCTGCAGTTGGGTTCGGATATCTTTTAAGATGCCTGCATTTGTACTAATACATATACCCCTCAGCGTCGCCTTGAATGCTTCCCACAGCACTCCAGCGCTGTCCACTGAGTGTAGATTATCCGCAAAATAGTTTTCTATCGCTAATTGAATGGTTTCTCTGTAGATGGGGTCTAATAACCCGGTGGCATTGAAACGCCATACAAATGGGGGGGGGGTGTGTATGTCGGAACCTGTAGGGTCAGGGTGACAGGTTTGTGGTCAGATAGTGTCTTGGGAAGATGGGTTATGTCCCTGGCCCATGTGGAGGCATGGTCGGTGAGGAGCCAGTAATCTATCCTAGACCAACTGTTATGTACCGTCGATGAGTGAGTGCCTTCCAGTGTAGTGGGGTGTCGTATGCGCCATGCGTCCTGTATGCGAAACTCCGTCATACCATTTATAAGAACAGAGGCTGCACGTTTATGGTGTTCAGTGGTATTTTGAGATCTGTCCATCTCAGTGTCCAATACAACATTTAGGTCGCCCCCCCATATCAGCTCCATAGTTGGAAGTTCCCGTATTTTTGTCAAGAGGTTCATATAGAAGTCAGGGTCATCCGTATTCGGACCATAGACGTTAATTATACCGACTTTAGTACCCCTTAGTGTGCCTGTAAGTATAAGATATCTCCCTTGCGTGTCTATAAGTGTCTGATCCAGAATAAAGTTAGTGCCCTTACGTATAACGGTAGTTACCCCCCATAGGAAGAGTATGTTGCTGACACTGCCAGTTCGGCCCATCTATGGCCGAGTTTATCTGCCTTGTGGGGGAGCAGATGCGTTTCCTGGAGCAGCGCTACATCCACCGAATGCCTATCTAGGTAGGCAAAAACTTGCCTAATTTTCTTGGGGTTGTTTAAGCCCCGGACATTCCAGGTTATAAATCGCAGGGAATTGCCTTTAGGCACATTATGTAATGCTAGTGTCTTCTATCATATCTAGTAGGGCTGATGCCATATTTGTCCGCCGCCACCTAGTTGCGCTCACATGCGTACCTCTTAATGATGATGTGTAAATGTACATATGAAAAGTGGATCTCAATAAATATGTGACCTTTAACGCCTCAAACCCACATCCCATCCCACCCCCCTCCCACTTCACCATCCCAATCATGGCAAAGCCAGTACCCTGTAACTTCGAACGAAAGAAACTGTCCCCTTCAAATCTCTCTATTTGACCAACAAAGGGAACCAAACGTTGTGGCACACACAGGGAGGCGGTAGCCGCCAGCCGATAACCCCAGCAAGCACACAGCTGGGGGATCGAGCTACCATCACGTGTAACTGTGATAGTATAAGATGAATGTGCTATAACCAAAACGTATTGAACAATTTCCCGCAAAGAGGGGATTCTCAGACTGTGTGAGCTTTTGGGATATGATAGTCTGCAACAATGGTACCTCTGCCCTTACTTACATATTCAGCATGTTTCTAATTTACATCTTGTAAAATAAGTGCAGCTGTTAGTCCTGCAAGATAGTGTAATTTTTTTTTTTCCCCCCTGTCGCCGCATAAGTCGCCAACAGGTCCAGTTGTTATTCAACGTCTGATGTGTGGTCCTGCTCAGCGTGTTGTCCTCGCGGAGACCTGCGCCGAAGAGCATGTGGGTGATGCATTTGTAAAAATTTAAGCACTTCCTTAGGGTCGTTACAAATAGTGCTTTTCCCATTGTCTGTGATTTTCAAGCGCGCCGGGTAGAGCATAGCATATGTAATATTGTTCTCTCTCAATTTCATTTTCACATCCATGAACTTCTTTCTTGCCTCTTGCACTTGTGATGTAAAATCTGGATAGATAGATATAGTCATTCCTTCATGGTTTAAAGTTCCGATTTCTCGGGCCTTGCGAAGCGCGGCATCTCTATCTCTATAATTTAGTATTTTAGCTATTATGGGGCGAGGCCTTGCCCCAGGTGGTGGTGGCGGTGCAAGAGATCTGTGGGCTCGCTCTATTATGAATACTGCAGAAAAGGTATCCCTAACCAGGACTGTAGTTAACAGCGATTCGACATACCGTTCCATGTTTCCTGTTCGTGTTGATTCCGCGACCCCCATAATGCGTAGGTTGCAGCGCCTTGATCTGGCTTCCAAATCTTCTGTTTTAGCCAGCAGGGTTTGCACGATTTTGTCCGCTTTAGTTTGTTTCATTTCTAGCTGATGATGGAGGTCTTCCGTGTCTGATATGCGGCGTTCCGCCATGTCAATACGCTCCGTATGTTTATCCAGACGTTCCGACATGCGGTCAACCCGATACGTTAATGAGTCTATTTTCCCATCGATGTTGGATAGGGTTGTTTGTATCGTTGCAAACATTAACTGAAAATCCACTGTCGTCTCTGATCCCGCAGCAGGTGCAGTTACTTGGCTCTGTTCCGGGGCCTCAGTAGATACCTCCGCCACCTTCCGTTGTTGTTCAAACTGCAGTTTGGGTTGTGTTTTATCCGGTTTCCCCATCTCCCCGACACTTATTTGGTGGATGTTTGACCTGGGCAAACGCAGTAGAGTCCTGTCGATGAGAGGGTGCCCCAGACGTTGATTTATTTGCCCCGCAGATGTGCCTATGCAGCAAGTACAAGTGTAGAGTATTGTCGTTTTTTTTTTTCCCCACTCAGGCTCCAAGTTCAACCATTTATCTGCGGTGGTAGCATCTCCTACAGAGACCGAGCAGGACGCGCCCGGAGGAGCGGGGGGCACCGCGGGGTGTTCCTGTATGAGACCGGTGGCGCAGCCCGGAGGACAAGGCGAGGGCACAGCACAGCGACGCTGCCGGTATCTCAGCGCCCCGCCAGGAAGGCCCCACCACCAGGCCACAGGCGCCGCGAGATCTCAGCCACACGATGTCCGTGAGTCCACGTGGGGATTAAGCAGCCTTGGTGTGACCCGCGATGCCTCTCCGTGCCCCCACCCCGCCTGCCACTCAGTCCCTCTCCACTTCAGAGCCTTGTACAGGTTTGCCAGAGCCCTCGTTGCCAGCGGGGTCCAGGACCTTCGGGACGTTCGGCTCCTACCTCCACCCTGCCAGTCTCTGTCGCCGTACCCGAATTAGTGTGGGGTATGCAGCAGGCAATTAGCATCGGCGGCCCTGCCGCAGTCCCTCTCACCTCTCAGGCGCAGCTCCGGTCCAGCGCTGTGGATGGGCCGTGTCCCCGCTGAAGTCCGTTCACCGCTCGCAGCCACACACGCAGCTCCAGGCTACGCAGCCGCTCCTTGACCTCGGCAAATGCAGGCAGTGGAGTAACGGAGCTAGATGGCTCCAGGTGCACTTCGGTGCTGATAGTGCCCTCAGTGCTCCGATCCGGCAACGCCGATATCTCCCTCAGGCCCTCCTCGCACAAGTTCAGCCACGGGCTTGCGTGCTGGTTACGTCGCGACGTACGCCTCGATGGGTCTTCAGCTGTCGGTCAGCGATCTTGCCCCGTCGGCCCACGTCGTCCCGGAGAGAAATGTTCCAGCAACAGATACCATATATTGTATGTGGTTTCCTCCTCTATGCAGGCGCTTGATTTCAGCGAGTGTTCGTCGGTTAATTGCACAGGATAATTGTAGGATCGTTACTCGATCGGGAGAGCTCGCCTACAGCGCGGCCATTTCCTAGCGTGGCTAGCTCCGCCCCTTTTTACTATTAAAATTTGATGTGCAAAAACATGCTGCTCCTCAATGCATTTAATATGGATTTCGGCTCCTGCACTGAGCTGGTCCCACTGCACTCCATACAGCAGGCCACAATCCGTGAGTGCCTGCCTAAGCTTATACAGAAAGTGAGAGATCTTGGAGTAGTGAGTGAGCCTCATCAACCAAGTTAAATATGCTAGCCAAAGAACCTACCCACCACCTGTGTTTACTTTAGGAGTCATCCCACTTCTGTCAATATCCCAGTAGCATGGCAGTAGCGATATCCTGCGTACACCACAGCAACTCAGTCTATGATGGATTCCAAGTCAAGACAGAGATGGAAACAAGCATTTGCATTGCAGTAGGCCTCTCAAAAACACGAAAGTTTGAGCTATTGGCGTTGCTAATAATAATGCAACGCCAATAGCTCAGACTTTCAGTAATGCGAGAGCTATTGCATGGCAAATCAATCGCGGCACCAGCGCTTTAGCTTTAAACATCTTGAGCTAAACCGCTGGTGCCGCGATTGCTTCAAAAGTAAAGAAATAGACAAAAAATGCATCCCCACGCCTTTTTTTTCCCTATTTCTTTACTTTTGAAGCAATCGCGACACCCATGCTTTAGCTTAAGATGTTTAAAGCTGAAGCGTGGGTGCCGCAATTGTAACAAATGGAAAAAAAGGCGTGCAGCCGCATAATTACAAATAAGTGGTTACAATTATTCTGGCATTTCCATTATCTTTTTGTAACGAGTCACCCCAAAGGCCATGTCTATAACTGGTCGCTATGCCAAATGGGCTTAAGCTACATCTTACCAATGGGGCGCAATAATGACTCTCTAGTTGCTCGCTTTGCTGTGCAAAGAGGCCTAGCAGTTCAGATAGCTCAAGGCAGATATAGAAAGGGCTGTAGATAATGGCACGCCTTACCTTATATGTAAAAAAAGGTCAAAGAATTAATTTAGACTAGAGTGGGGGGAAATACATTATTCAGTTTAACCGCTCCTGTCTCCAAAAAAGCGGCTTTAATACCACTGATATAAATAGGCATTTAGACTGCTATACATACATCCTCTAAGACTACGACTTCTGGAGGTCACAGACTCTGACTGAAAGAAAAGATAAAAGTGCAATATGATACCATGAGGAGTGGCAAATCCAAACGCCAACTATGGAATGCTAAATGGGAGCCTGGCATCAATGACCAAAGCAGGCCTTTCAATTAACAATCCATTCAGTAAAAAAACAAAATTTTATGCATGAGGCTATACAAGCAGGTCTCAAACCGAGCGTTCATTGCGGAGTGATCTATCACTTAGAGAAAATAAAACCCTTCTGTCATCAGATGCAGTTTCAACATCCTTACTAAGGCATTTTATGATGTTGGAAGACTTTCGACTCCCCACCTACAGGATAAAGTCCAAAACCTAAATCAGGACTGGGTAATCGGGTAACTGCCATTATTCTTAAAATTTGGTTAATCGTTATAAGCGCCATATAGAGAAAATTTGCTAATTGGATACACAAAGCTTGGGGTGGCTGTTTGAAAAATGTTTTTAAACCTGACCCGGAAACAGCTTTGGGTAAAATGTGATTTGCATTTTTTGGGGGGTTTTGAGAATTCTTATACATAAAATATTTTTTGATTATGTAGTGTACCTCAGGGCTTGTTGAACGCCTTGTTTTGAAAAGGTTAGGCTCACATTCAAAACATGACAAAGCATTCCCAAAACAAAAAGCCTACATCAGAAAAAAGAATAAAAAAAAATTTCTGCACATGGTTATGCATGACATCAGTACATATGGTGACCAGGTATACGTTTTAGATGTAAAGCAGTGCCTCCTTCAATGCAATACAAGTAATTCATAGGAGGTGGAATGATACAGGCAGCCAGAAATACTCCTCTGGACGAATTTAAGATGTGAATGACAGTGTCAAGAAAAAGGCTAAAAGAGGTAGATATAGGGTTGGTGGCTAACCTAAAGCCTACTCTACATATATTGTGAGCAACAGGCCTTGCAGATAGTAAGAGATCGGTAAGACGTGTCCCCCTGTTCCCAGTTTAAAAAGAATGTTGTGTGTTCCCCTTCCCCGTAACTCATAATGCTGCGGGTCCAACTTCGGAAGAAAGGCAACAGATACTGCTGTGGGCTCACCGCCACAGTACCCCATAGAAGAATGATATTGTGGCAGAAAAGGACAATACTCGACGATGCCATGCACACAAGAAGACATAACCTCACCGACGGTGGCTGATTAACTTTTGAGTCCCCACCCGTGAGACTGTCCAATACATCGTCTCCGATGTTGTTATGCTCCAAAGGGTGGTTTCGCCTTTCGCCTTTACCTGAGAATGTTGTGGGCCTCTATGCTCCGATTCTGGTTACTCGAGCACACCACAGCAAATCGGAGGGGTGCGGCAGGCATTCTACTGTCCGGAGCCTGAGGCCTATGTGATGGCGCCGGCAAACTCAGCATAATCAGAAGTGATGCTACCCTGTCAACGGAGGTAGAAACAAGGAATGTACATAGAAACTGCCAGAGTGCAGCGAAAGAGAAGAAATACATAAACAAAGGGACTCTATAAGCCTTAAATAAAGACTGCAAAGGGTAGAAGAACACTGAGGGGAAAAAAGAGATGAAGGACAATACGCTGAAAAAAGTTTCCCCCCCCATGTACACGTAGCAGAGGACTGTGCTCTGAGAGTAAAGGGCACAAGAAGAAAGACTATCTACAGATGAAACAAGTTGTTTACTGCAAGTACTAGCCCCTCCCAAGCAGCCTTGGGCAATGTATTATGGCCGCCATTGTTAATTTTTCAATGTGACGTGCCGCGCTGCTTACGATAAAATTTGAATATTGAAAAAATTGACTTTGGCGGCTCGCCCTGAAGGAAAAAAAAAAGGCACGGCTCGCTAAAGTCTATTTTTTCAATATTGTACGTTTTTCATAAGCAGTGCAAGCCACCTGTGCCCCGCTGCTTACTCAAAGCCTAAAATACAGAAAAATTTGAATTTGGCGAGCCGTGCCTTTCGCTGGAGTGGGGTGAGGCACACGTTAAAAAAATTAAGGCATGTGGCCGCCATTGGCTGCTTACTGAGATGAAAACAAAGGTGCGCGGCCGCTTTTGTTAAAGTGCTGTGCTGCCAAAAAAATATATACTTTATAAATGAAAAGGTGCAAGCTGGGCAAGTCGCGCATTTTGAAAATATCACACGCGGCCGCCATTGCTAATTAAAGTGAAGCGTTGGGTAAAAGAAAAATACAATGTTGCAAAAACAGAGTTGGGAAAGCCGCACACAACACAAGGAAAGTTTAATGGCAGCAACTGTCAAAGTTCAAGCATGTGTGCTGCAAAAAGTCATTAAGTTGAGGGAGAGCGTGTCGTACATGCAACAGATGGTAGGAGAAAGTCATGTAAGAAAATAGTGCTCACAGACTGTAAATAAAGCATACCGAGTAACAAGACATATAAGAGGGGCAGTCCTTATGGGAGGTTACAACATGAGAAAGGAAGTGTAAGAAAGTAGGATCTGCTTTCATGGTTACCCCCACGTTTTGCTGGTGTCATACTGTTTTTCTGACTAGTCTGCCTGGGATACCTCTAATCAGGACCCAAGTCACTGTGCTTCCTCCCTAAATTGGCTATGGTGAGTATCTTGGAACATTCCTAATTGGCTGCTGGTGTACCCTAGTAAGTCCCTAGAATATGGTACTAAGGTACCTAGGGCCTAGGTACACCAGGGGTCGGCCATGGGCTGCAGAATATGTTATGCCACCCATAAGAGAACCTCCGAACTCTGACGACAAGCCTGCCATTGCAGCCTGTGTGAGTTGGTGCATGCACCTCTCACGAAAGATGTGTCCTTATATCTACCATCACTGCACTTGAAACCTATAGTCACCTCTCTAGCAGGCCTTTCAGTCCCAAAGGCAGGGTGCTTGGTTCAGAGTGTGAGGGTGGCCCTGCATGAGCAGACCACCCCTACAAACCCCGGAGTCCATTCTCCAGGCTTTGTAAGTGAATCAGCCATTACGATATAGAGGAGCCATGCGTCATTATGTTATGACCATCTCTAAACTGGCTGGAACAAACTTGGGCATGTTTGGTATCAAACATGTTAGAATCATACCCCAACACCGTATCCGGTGTTGGAGGTATGATTCCATCCACGATGGGGCCCCTCCGGGGAGCCCTCCCTGATACCGGGACCGATCTTACAGAGCCTGACAGCAACCTGGGGCTGCTGCCGACCACAGACACGATTCTGCCCTCCTGCTGCTGGGCCAAGCCCGAGCAGGGGAAGGTAGGACAATGGGTTTCCTGTCACAGGGAGGTGTGACCACCTCCCATACAGGACTTAGTGTATTGGGCCGGGATGGGGCGCTTGCCAGCACCACATAGTCTGCTGGAAGGGCACATTTGGTGCCCTCCGTGCATACTCCAGTTCAAACCAGATCAGCCCACTCTGGCGTGAAACTGGAGAAAGGACATGGGAGTATCCTGCCCACTGTCAGACCCCTCCTCTGGGAGGGACCCCTGAATCATCCCAACCCTCACCTTTGGGTACTTAAGGGCTTACCTGTGGGTGGGTCCCTAGATTCGTCGTGGGATTCGATTCAGATCCAACTCCACTTCTACTTCGACCGTCTGGGTACTCTGGACTCTGCTGAACTTCACTCTTGGCACCGAGACCGCATCTGGGAAGATCCCTGCTGCTCCTGGCCTCCTCGTCCTGCAAGCACGCTGCAACGGCTGTGCCTGTGCTCCATACAGGTCATCCCAAGGCCTGTGGACATCAAAGACAACGGAAGGAATCTCCCTTGGAGTAAAGGAGTCACTCCCCTGCATCTGCAGGCACCGCAACACAGCTGACCGGTTTGCTGATCCTGGGCTCCCACGGACTCCACAAGGCTCAGCAACACAGGTGGTGGTTCTGTTCTTCCTCGAGGCCTAAGCTGTCCTCTCATCAAGTTGAGGCCAGTATCCCTCGTCGGGGTCTCAACAACCGAACCCCTGTGCACTGCGTCGTTGCATCGCTTCACTGCACAGCAACCGCATCAGTTGTCCCGACCGACTCGTGCAAACAGAGTCGGACCCGTCGAAAGGTTCTGTCAATGAGTCTGTCCCCGCTGTAACTGATTGGCGCTGACGCGGTTGGTTGGAATGGACGAACTCCGTCATCTTCAGCGGCACGGTAGCTCGGGCAGAGCTACAGACTCGGTGCAACAGTGCTTGAAGCTCCTCATCATTTTTTTACCTGCATCCTTGAACTCGAGTGGCCTTCGCCTTCCATGCCTCCTGGTCACCCCTGGGTGGCATCGACTCTGTCCCCTCTGCTTTCAGGTACTCTGCGACTCAAACTCGCGTGTGGGTTCCAACCGACTCTTTTTCATCCTCCGGTGGTAAGACTGCAACTGCGACGTACCCATTGAGTAGTATTGAGTAGGCGGTTCTGTATCCTCTTTGCTCACGACCATCGTAGGGTTCCTAGACTCACCTGAGGTGGTTCCTTGGTTTCCCGACTCTTGTACGTCTCCTGGGTCCAGTCTCAACTTAGGTCGTGGTTCATATCCCACTATTTTGATATATGGTTTGGTCTCCCCCTGGGAGTATTGGTGCTACTTGCTGTTCTATGTCCAAAGTATTGTGTGCATTGTGGTTATATCTCCAGGTAGGAGATATTGTAATGTGATAGTGAGTGATTGTAATAAGTATCTATTTTTAGAAGTACACAGTGTGGTTCTTTTTCATTTAGCCTATACTAAAAGATTAGCTAATGGTAAACTGAGCTGCTTTGCACTCCTCCTAGATTAAGCCTGAAGGCTGCTCTCCACAGCTACCACTTAGAGAGCTTTCTATGGTTATCTAAACCCTTAAAACCATTATAAGGGTCGTCCGAGTTAGTGCAGGGTGCTACACTTACATAAGAGAGCACCATATACTGACCCGGCATCTCAAAGGGAGGTACTAAGGAGGGACTACTAAGACTATTAACAAATCAAAAGCCACCATTTACAAAGGTTAGTAATAGGAGCCAATTGTATAGATGGGCGGAACATGGATGGAGCTTAATGCTCATATCCAGAATACTGCATGTCTCGAAGAGACAGCGCAAGCGCTGCATAGG
The DNA here is from genome assembly GCA_963921515.1 of Calotriton arnoldi. Lineage (NCBI taxonomy): Eukaryota > Metazoa > Chordata > Amphibia > Caudata > Salamandridae > Calotriton > Calotriton arnoldi. Next base: position 90,540 of record CAWUFW010000661.1, read on the forward strand.
CGAGACCTAAAAAACAGAACGCTAATAACACTTGAATAAGCCAAAGCCTTCAGCGATCTGACTTCATCACTGCTCTCTTATCTGCCTAGCTCTACAACACTCTTACATCAAGACCTGCAGCCTAACTCACAAAGTGCAGCATGAAAAGGCACCAAGTTATTTACTGATTTGGTCCAGACTCATAAGCGACCAAATTTTAAAGTAGGCTTCCCTGAATCTCATGGGCATTCAACTGATTAAATGCAAACAATTGGGCTCGAGCTCTCTACACTCAAGGCCAAAGACCCTCCCCATTTACCTTAGAACTTCCACAAGGAACTTTCTCAGATAACGATCCCACCTTTCGCATCTATTTAACTGTCTGGAATGACCCTAGGTTACAGTTAGCTGGCACCAGCACTGACTTTTAGGCAGAAGAAGGGATGACAAAGAATTTGCCAGAGTGAGCTAAAAAGAGACGAAGTATAGGGTGCTGGGAGAAAATAAAATGGGGTGGAATAAAAATATTAGTCAGCCTTGATATTTGGCAACTCTGCAATTCAATAACACAGACGGAAGGCTCCTGAGGCAAACTTTGAGGCCCTGCATTTATTTATAAAATGAAATATCTCTTATATCCTGTTAATTCGTGATTGTCTGTAAGCAAGCTAATTGAAAGATTTAAGAATTGAAGCACTACAAAAATGTTTCTAAAGCAACTCCCACTGTTGTCTCACCTGAGATAGCGCATGCGCTGTTGCTTGTAGGACATTTTGTTGTTTTAAAGGGGGCTTAGAGCCTGGAGCGAAGCTTGGCCAGTAAGACTGGGGGGTGTGAGCTTCATATTTTCCGACAATCAGGCTGGCATATAATGTTTAAATACATTATACGACAAGCAGGGTGCATGAGAGGGGCCTAAGGAGCAGTGGAAAGGGACAGGAATGCGGGTTAGGAGGAGTGCTAAGGGAGAAAACACAATATTATATAAAGTAACCAATATTTTTGAGGACTTTCTAAAAAGAGAGGGAGATGGTGTGTGTGCGTTTTTGTCTGTTTGTATGTAAAAACATACATGCCAACCCTCCCGATTCAGGTGGGAGACTACTGATTTCAAGGCTATTCTCCTGCCTCCCGATTTCTACATCCAAGAACCCGATTCCTCTGCAGGCTTCTGGTGACAGGGACTTGTCTTGTGTGACTCAGTGTGCACTGCCAGCAACCTGCTGCTTTGTCACACTCTCTCTGGCTGCCATAGCGCTTTTTCCGTGTTCCTGACAGGCAAGGGGAAAAATGTATTTTTCCGTTTCTAATATCCGATCCCGCAGCAGCACAGTTGCAAGTCCCATATCTGACAATAAACCCGATTCCGACCTCAACATAAGTCAATCGGAGAAATAGTCTCCCAATTATTTTTTTTTTTAAATCTCCCGCTTTCCTATTCTAAAATATTGGCATGTATGGTAAAAATCCCTCGTGAAATCTGACGAACCTCTCAATACCCGACTGAAAGCAGCTGTAGCTTTTTATCAGAAAATACATTTATTGGGGGTGGGGGGGGGGTGTAACATCCCAAACTCACCCCCTGAAGCTACGCCCCTGCCTAGAGCCTGCCCATTGCTTACCACGGGTTGGCTTCGTCACTCCTATTTCTGTGCAATTGTTTGGCTTGGGCGTGCTGGTTTTATTTCCACTTTGTGTGTTTGCTCCTCTTGTGGTGAATGGCCAAAAAAATAGTGTGTGCTTTGATGGCTGCCCTATTTTTAGGGCTCATCTAGGCAGCATTTGTGCTATCTCTTCGAGACATGCTGTATTCAGGATATGGGCATGAAGCTCCGCCCACTTTCCACCCATATTTTTAATTTGCTCCTGTCACTGTCCTTTTGTAAATGGTGGCTTTTCATTGGTCAATAAGCTTATTAGTCCTCCTTAGTACCGCCTTTTCTCTTATTGTAACCTCCCATGAGGACACCGTTACATGTCTTGTTACTCGCTATGTTATTTATTAGTTTTGGCGCACTCTTTTCTCATTTTGGTTCTTTAAGCTCAGGAACTTCCCACAGCCATGCTTGCTCCCTCTCCCGGTCTGCAGCTGACTCCTCCTCCAAATTTGTTCCTTCTCTTCCGCTGCAGCTGCCTCCTCCCTCCTGCAATGCAGGGCCAACAACATCCTTATGTTTAAGATTTACGCTTTTGAGCATTTGTGGCTTGCACGCTCGTATGGGTGCCGATTCACGGCTGCCACGCTTCAATGTAATTGAGCACTTCCCTCGTGGCACACGCTTCACGGACGCAATGTTCTTTTAATTTATGCACCCAATGTTCTTTTAATTTATGCACCTGCTTCGCACAATATTCTTTTTATTTACTTAAGCTTTTTGGCGATGCTCAGCGCAGTGCCCGCTTCACGCAGCTGCTCGTGTTAACTTTAAGGGCTTATTTTATTTGTTATATCCTCGCAAGCCTCATAAAACTCTTCTCAGCAAGGCTCTAATAAGTGTCTTGGTGCATTCGAAGTGCACGTTGTGTGCTACATTTTACTGTTTCATTTCTCTCACCAGTTGCGGTTTCTTCACTTCGGCGGGGGAGCGTCGCCCCCCTGCCAGCTGCATAGAAAATAAACTGACAATGAAAAGGTGTCATTGCCATTTTCTTTTTTACTGTGGTGCGCGATGTAGCAGCCAGCCTGCCTCGAGTCCAGAGACATTCGGGGCATGTCCTATGCTGCCAATTGGCAGCAGAGGACAGGAGCAGTGGCAGGCTGGATGCTCCAAAGTGCGCATATCACTTTGGATGGCTGGCTTGCGCCGTCCAAAATGACATGCGCACTTTGAAGCTCTCCACCTAGCTGGGTGGAAACCAAGCACAGGCCTGAAGGAGCGTCCAGCCAGGACACTCCATCCAATCCTGGTGCTGCAGAGCAGCGCCATGATTGGTTAAGCAAGTCAGCTGGTCACGTGCGGCAGGAAAGAGGAAGATCAGGTCCAGAGTGAGGAGCGAGGTCAGGTAAGTGGCTTTTTTTCTTTTGTTATGTATATTTTGTGTGTAGTGTATGTTCCCGCAGCGGTTTACCCGCCCCACCACTCCCGACAGCTACAACTCTCTCTCACTGGGTGAGTGCTAGTGGGGGAGGGACCCTGAGCGCTCATGGTACACTTTTCAGGGACGGGTCATGCACAGCACCGCTAGTTTAATTGCAGGCGACAGCATATTGAAGAAATGCCTTACTGCGGACAGACACCTTTAACAATGGAAACAGTGAAGGGAAAAACATTCGAGGAATGCGAGTAACCCGCCCATGTGGGAAATTTCGCTTACAAAGTTAATTTGCTCATTTTCCACAAATGTATTGAGCTGGGTAGATTTTGGGGAATTTTGCAGTGTTCGCACAGTTTTGAGGGTTCCTCAAACGCCTCACCCCCATGCAAACCACCTTGGGGAAACACATGCTCCGCCTTTCCCTCGTTTCGGGCTGTTCTCTCTCTCGTATCTGCCCCTCCTCATCTACCACAGGGACGTGGAATATTTTTATTGTATGCTTGCCCCTCTTCCCTCCCTCCTTTTCGTCAGTGTCTCTTTGCCTTCTCATACCTCGTGCATTTCTCTGCCTTTACCTCTCTATTTCAGCTCACATTCAGTGAATCTTTCTTTCTCTTCTTTGTGTTTCATGTCTAGAGGTATACTGACACCGCAAATGAACTGAATCCAGGCCCCATTGGGTATCAACACTGCATTCACTTCCGTATCCGTCTGTTTTCTCCTTCCCTTGCCCTTCAATAATATGTTTTGTTTTAGATGATTTTTTCTACAGTTTTGTTTTATTGCAGTTGTCAGAGGGTGATTGCACGAATGAGTCAGTGGACTGCTCAATGGTGCATAATTAAGGCTCCCAGTTTTCTGTTTTTACAGATTTAACAGATAAATACAGACAAACTATGTGTTTCCTGTCTGTATTAATTTTTAAAAGCGGAAAAATATGGAAAATTGTGCTTCTTTTTGGCGACTCTCCATGCTGTTTTTTGCAATTCCCAGGAAAACAGCTGAGCAGATAGACAGCATGGGAAGTTAAAAAACAGCTTGAGATTTCCCTAAATGCAGGCGTATGTTAACATATATTTGTATTATAGTGCTGATATTTCCTTTAGGTGTAGTGTTTTACTACATTTGGCTGCTTAATTTGCTAAAACTCAACAGGCAGCAAAGTATGAGTGCATGTTTATCAGTTGAATAAATGTGGAAATATACCATATTAAGACGCCATATATTCGCAAAACACAAAATAAATATAAATACCAATGAGATGGCCAAAAAATAAATATGGATAAATACAGACGGAAATGTTAAAAAAATAAATACCATAAAACCGGGAGCCCTAATCATAAGGGATGCATAGAATGCAAAGATGAGTGAGAGTACAGAAACCGCTGACGATTAGGAGTTGGCGTGCAGGGGTGGATTGGTCTGCCCACCAGGAGAAGCCACTCTTTGAAGCTTGTGGCTGTCCTAAGAAGCATGAACGTATATGGGGGAAACGTGGTGATTACGGTCTATCGATCTGATATTGCAATGATATATATTATTGATGCTTGGGCTGCTATGTCACGCATGTTTGCCGATCTCACCTTGCACTGTGTAATGCTGTGTGTTGCCGCAAAACTTTTCAATAAAGCTGGTAATAAAAAAAAGAGAGAGTGCATGTATGATGCAGTAGCGGCTGGCAGGGAATGAAACCACTTACATCCTCGCTGAGTCTCTCCTCCGTCGTACCTCCACTCCGGCCGGAACCAGGAAGCACACCGAGGCTCTCCTAAGCCAATCACAATGCAGCGTTGTGATTGGTCCGAGCGCCGTGGTTTGACACTCAGACAGGCAGTGGGAGCCTGGGCATGTTACTCATCTGGCTGTGCATTACAGCCTGGTGGGGAACATGCAAAATGCACATGACTGTTTAACAGGCCCAAGAAAGACGGCCATACCATCATGTGCACTTAAGAGTGTGCAAACTACTCCTCCCCCTGTGCCACCAGACCCGCCCTAACCCAGCCCCGAACCCACCAAAAATAAAATAACGTTATTTTATTTTTCCTGCTCTGAGAGCAGTGGGGCGACGCTCCTCCGCCTTAGCAGAGGAGCTGCCCCTGATATGATGACTTAGTGTCTAAAAACATCGGTCACAAAAGGCACTTTCATTCATAAGTCAAATCTATTGCCACTGATAATGCTTGTCAGGTACATTTATCATCTCTTAGCGTAGGGAAAGATAAAAATTATGAGACAACAGGACTAGACCGAGTGGGGTTGATAAAGCCACAGAGGAGGTAGCACCCACGGTTGACTTTTCAATCTTCCAGTGCAGCAATAGCTATGCTACGCTTCTTGATGCGGCAGACGTTTTAGATAAGCCTGCACTAACAAAAAGTAAGGCACAAAAAGGGGGGCCTAAGGTAAAAAGACGATATAAAAGGAAAGTAAATCCACTGTCTAGACCAACAGTCTGCACTGGGGAAATTGTAGTCCATCATAGTGATACTAACGACATACATTCAAACCCCACCTGTAGTGAACTGCCTGCACCGAGTTCTTTAATAGCCCAAATCCAGAATCTGACAGAAGAAATTAAAGCGACACTAGTGGGCCACCTCTCCGAATCCTTTCATAGGGTCCAAAACGATGTCCAACTATTAAAAGATAGTTTGGGTGATAAATCCACCCCACTGGCCCATGACTTGGGTGGGTCGGATAATCATCAGCCTTCGCCAAGAGCCTCTCAAACCACCAATATTGAAGATGGTAGCAGTGGCGCCAGGTGCCCAAATTTAGGATTGGTCAAGAGTCCACTCTGCACCTAATAGGGTAGTACATCATAACTCACCTACACCACATCAAGCGATGGCACCTCTATCAGGCTTCTCACTCCCAAGGCACCCGTTCTCTCGTGGTAGCAACCCCTATGGTAGTGACATCAACCCAGTGCGGAAGCGGACAATTTACCTAACTAAAGTACCCAAGCCAGTACCTGGATTAAAAATAGAGGACGAGGCCTCTCTGATTAATAAATCAATTCACTGGATAAGGCGAGTGCGGGGATGTAGATCCATCATCAGAGAAGATATTGTTGGGGCTAGAAGGCACTTTACCCCCGGGGATGACACGGATACCATAGCCCTCACCTTAACACACTATGATTTGGTTGAGAACCTGGTAAATTAAGATTTACGGACACAACATCTCTTCGAAACAGGCAGTCTTAAATTCAGCCCCCCTAGTGGGACGAGTAAATTCATCTCAGATAATCTTGCCGTTCTCCAGCAAACTGCATCCATACTAAATGAGATAAATTGACGGTCATCTTCGCCCCCTGGGGATAGCATGCTGGCTGCACTAACAGATCGCTCCATCACGCATCCTACCCCATTTATAACAGCGATCCCTTTAACTAAGATAGGATCCCATGAAAGTGCCCAGACCCAGTTAAATCGAGAACCTGATCCCATAGACCCAATTGTCTCTATGAACACAGACATCCACCAAAAGTCGCGGACCATTTCCTTATTATCTTGGAATATCGCTGGGCTAAGGAATAGGAGCGACGTCCCCGATTGGAATAATTTCATAGAAAAATTTGACATTTGTGTTTTCCAGGAAACCTGGTCAATAGAGCTGCTTTACCATCTGGGATACCTAAATAATCATATTCCAGCTACCAAGGGTGTCGGGACGGCCGCTAGGGGGCCTCACAATCTGGGTTAGACAAGACTTAGGGCTTAAGATCCGGGCCATACCTTCGAACTGCAGCGACATTCTTGCAATCAGGGTGGCGCTCGGGCCGCATGGATCTCTTACCATTTTCAATGTATACGCTAGAGGACATAGAGGGGGGAGAAGCTCTGATACCATCTATGCCTTAGGGGGGCTCTTAGACAACATCACAGGGGAAGGTGGAGCCATAGTCGCCGGTGACCTAAATACCACATTTGAACCGCTTGACGGCGAGGACAACGATCTAGCGAGGGAGGAGGACGAACAATGGGGTGTCCCACTTTTGAAGTTACATCCAATTAAACGGTGGACTGAGGCTGCCATTCAAACAAAAGCTCTTTCCCTGGAGTATGGCCTAAGAGCTGCCAACGGTCGAACCATCTCAGATAGACTAGGCTCAAACACATTCAATAACGTTTATCATTCTAGCCGCATTGACTACCGGTTAGTCAGTCTGAACCTATGGCACACTCTCTAGGATATGGCCATTCAGGCACGCCTAGAGAGTGATCATGATCCCCTCTGCTCACAGTTCACATTCAGGGACCTTAGTGAACCAGTTCAAACAGTCAGTTTACCCACCACTAGTGACCTCGTAGTTTCAAATAATATGCGCTGAGTTAAGTGGTCCAGGATTATAGCTTGCCCTGAAACACTATCAATCATAAGTAGTGAGCTTGAGTTCACAGTAAGCCAGATGGAGATAAGCCTCACCTCCCCTGAATCGGTAAATGAACTCACACTGTTGCACAACACACTTTTTTCAAAAATTCAAGGGCATTTTATAAAACAGAGTAGGTCCAGGGCGAAAGCTCCCATGCCCAATCATCATCATTGGTACAACCACGAATGCAGGCGCGCTCGTAAGGCGCTAGGGGAAGCAATTAAGACCGGCGCCGTGGAGAGAGCACGTTCTGCCAGGACCACTTATAAGGACGCTGTTTACCGCGCCAAAAAATCCTGGGATGAGAGTAAATGGCAGAAATTAAAACGCGCATGTGATAGTAATAACCCCAAGTGGTTTTGGAATGTGGTAAAATTGGGTAAGGGGGGAATGGCGCAGAAACCGGAAAATCATGTTGAACCCGACGCCTGGGTAAGCCATTTTGCCACCCAATACGCTGATGATGCAGATGACAAATCACCATTCCTGATCTATCCTTTCCCGGCTGGCAGGGTATTCAATGAGGCAGATGTTAGTGGAGCACTCAGTGCCCTAACGGGGTAGAGCCCCCGGGCTAGATTGTATCCCTGCAGATATTTTCCTGCATGATAGACAAAAATGGTCCAACTATATATTATTACTTGCCAACGCTATAGCCCAAAGCGCACAATTACCAGATACCTGGCGGGGGGGCGGAGATAATCCCCATATATAAAAAGGGTGACAAATCCATACCTGGTAACTATAGGCCAATAAGCCTCATAGATTCTATACAGAAAGTGATCGCTAGGCTTGTTTTGGCCAAGGTCCAGACATGGATTGAGGCTAATTCCATTCTTACCCCACTCCGGGTAGGTTTCAGGGCCCATATCAGTACAATTGACCAGGTCTTTCATTTTGTTCTTATATACTGGCAAATTATTATTCTCGGCAAGGGCAGCATGTATGCTGCCTTTGTCGACCTCAAATCCGCCTTCGACCTGGTCTCAAGGAATAAGTTGTGGGAGGTGCTGAAGGAGTTGGGGATGCCACTTGATTTACTCTCCCTGATTGCCCGCCTCCATGAGGATAATTATGCGCATATACGCTGGGGGGTGGCTGGAAACAAGACAGATCCTTTTCCTGTGCAAAATGGTGTTCGCCAAGGGTGTGTGTTGGCCGCCACACTGTTCTCCCTTTTTAGGTCTCGCCAGGCGAAAGCAGCGCATGCACTGCTCTCGCGAGTACCTTTTGGAATCGATTTTGCCGAGGGCTTTCATGCACGCGTCTGCATGGACAAACATGGCTGCTCTTGCCATTTGTCCATAGCAAACAGCATGCGCGTGTCCGTACAGACTGTGGACAGTCCGCCATCTTGCGAAGCTTTTGTTGCCATAGCAACAAATGCTGCTTCCTGTACGCAGCTTGTTGTGTTTCAACGCGCGGCGTGGAACTTGGTGCGCATTCTTGTGTGTTTTTGTTATTGATTATCACAGTAGCATACTTGCAAGCTACTGGCACGTTTCGTAAAAAATGCTGCTTCCTGTACGCAGCTTGCCGGGTTCAATGCTGTCTTTCTTGTACTTAAACGCTTGGCGTGGAACTTGGTGCGCATTGTTTGGATGTCTTTCCTGGCGGCAGAGCAACAGTTACTATATGTGCATTTTTACGTATCCTTGATTTATGTTGGGAGATTCTATATCTCACTTCTTGATTGGTTTTGCAAAACATAAATCAAGGATACGTAAAAATGTCCAAACAGCGCAATTGGTGAACCATTGGAGATTGAATGCACATACTGAGAAGGAATTAAAATGGACGGTCATCTCGAAAGTAGATCAAGACTGTAGAGGAGGCGACTTAGAATTGAAATTGACTCGAAGAGAGGCCATGCTGATTGTTAAATTTAACACAGCGGTCGATGGATTGAACGAACTGTCGGAGATCTATAAATTAGGTTAAGGGAATGTTTGCATTTTTTCACAACTCGAGAGACTAGTGACCAGATGACTGCCTTGACTGGCTTCCACCCTTGTATTGTTGTCTCCTTTGGAGTTTATTGATTTATTTTATAGGGGACTGATTTTTCACAATATGTCGAATCCATTAAATTAAAGAAATGAAGGAGGTCTATAGATGTGAATAGGCCTGTTGTCACTGGCGCATTTGAAATCACCTGTGTAAAAGGAGAGCCGTATTCCGAATGAGAAGCTGTGATGAGTACACCGTTTTGGGCGGAAGACTACATTGCCCAAGGTGCAATGCGCAACGTAGGAGAGTAGCGCTGACGTTTTTATACGCCTCCGGCTTCCCATCAAGCGAGCACCAACATTGTTCGGTGACCCGCGACGATACCACGCAGTGGAGTACTCGTGTCTTAAGGTACGTGTGTAGGGACTAAGAGGTCCCATGAGGGCAGAGGATTGTAGTACAGTCGCAAGCGAGGATCCGACATAGATCTAGAGGGTCCGTGACTATGTTTAAATCGTTCGGTTTGCCAGTCGTTCTGTTTAAGAGAGACCGCTAACAGAGCATAGGGTTAACATGGCTCCGTTTTCTCCCCCTCCAGGAAACGGGACATGAACGAATTGTTTAATTCCTTCTCCATATTCTGGGGCAGTCCAGTGACTACAAGGTAGATCAGTTTGGTCATTTAAAAAAACCTTATTTTAAAAAAAAAAAAAACCTTATTTAAAAAAAACCTTCTTGTCTTCAATTAAAACTTCGAGTTGTCAAAATAGCTTTTCCTCCTTCTTTTTGTTCCCGGGATCCAAGACAGGACTTCTAGAGGAGCAAAAAGAGCTCGAACAAAAAACAGTGGTGATTGAACGTCGTGCAGCGGTGGTTAGCTGCCATCAAAGAACATTTTGAAATATATCGTTTATGGCATGTAAGAGCGTAGTTCTTGTCCAACTCTGCAAGATTGACACATTGATTAGATATATATTGTTTTTGCAGAAAGAGTTTGTTGTTGTCAGAAGCTTAGATCGGCTGATCTACTGGCCGGATTTAGGTAAGTTGCTTATGGAGCTCGGGCAGGGCAGGAGAGAGGGGCCATTGTTTTTTAAAAATTTAGATACATGTTGTGTTTGTGTTTTGTTGCAGCTTGTCGGTCCTGAGGAGAACCCCGGAAGTAAAGGGGGTTCGAAACGCGTCGACCTGTTGATGGCCAATTGCGTGTATACAAGATGTTCAAATTAAGAATTTTGTGTTCATGTTTAAATTGATTTGTCTTTGGCCTATATTGTAATTGCATTTCTAAATTGGGTATTGTGTTGTAGTGGTATGAATAGGGTTGGGTGGTAGGCTGCTGGTATGTGTATCGAGTGTGATTAATGGATGATGTTCAAGTATGTTGGTAATGATTAGAAAGAATGGGTATGAAAGTGAATTGGCAGTGGATGTAGGTATGTTTTAAAGAAGAATTAGTGTGAGTGGGGAGAAAAGAATGTTTTTATGCTTTCTAAATTAAATTCATGAAATCATAGAAGTGATTATGTTGAAAAATAGATTTTGATTAAAACATATGGGAACAGAGGTCCTGTGGTTACATTGTTTAATTTCAATGTGCTGATATTAAGCGGTGAATTGGTTATCAGTACTGGCATTTTGTTGTTTATTGGTTTTATTAAGTTAAAGCCATTTGCTTTGCTAATGGTATTGTATAGCAAAGCAAATGGCTTTAACTTAATTAAAGGCAAGACCGATTGCATTTTTAATGCTGGTTATTAATGGAGTTGCAAATTTCCTTGATGCCATCAACACCGATGCCCCTGTCTTAGCTGGAAGAAAAATCCCCATTCTAATGTTCGCGGATGACACGCCGAAAATCTCAAAAACACCGGGTGGATTGCAGCGTGCCCTCCAGCGCTTTGAAGAGTTGTGTCTCATGAGGGGTCTTAGTCAATTCTGCCAAGACCAAGTTCATGGCATTCAATCAGCACTGATTGTTTAAAGGGAGAATGATGGATGGGTTACCCCTGGAGCAGGTTGATGCTTTTGTCTACCTAGGCATCAAACTGCAAAAGGACATGAGGTGGAAGCCACATATCGAAGTTATGGCACTAAAGCATCGGCAGTTAGCCGGAACCCTTAGAAAAGAACTCAAAACTTCTTTTACAAGGCTCCTAAGCCCGGTACTCCAAATCTACAACGCCAAAGTGGTGAGTTCAGTCCTTTAAGGGGAAGAGCTGTGGGGCCTTGAAAACTTGGTCCAGCTAACAAAAGCCGAGAATGCGTTCCTGCGCGCAATCACTAGTACGCCACAAAGTACACCCACGCTCCCTCTAAGAAACGATCTAGGTAGGAAAGCCTTGATGGACTTAGCCAGACTACGGACAATTTTATTCTGGCGTAAAATTTGGTGCACACGGGAACTGGCTGTGTTCACACAAGGCTTAAGGCACATCTTAAATTTGGACCATTTTCATAAAACCAGTTGGCTGCGCGAACTGAGAAGTTTGCTTAATAAAATGGGCCTATCACATTTGTGGGACTCCCCCTCCACTGAAACGTTCCCATCAAAAAATAGTCTCAAAGAAACCTACTGGGAAATGGTTGCGCAAGAGGAGTTCAGGCGCCACTACCGGACTTCCTCTCGGGGTTTTTTCTCCAGATTAAACCACGCCCCAGTTTTGAGCCATACTGGGATAGTATTGAGAAGCCCCTGGACCGTAAACTTTATTTTCAATTTAGATCGGGATCCCTGCCCCTGAAGTGTTTTACATCTAAATGGTCCACTACTAGGGATAACAAATGTCACATATGCGCCACACAAGTAGAATCATTCATGCATGTGTTTTTTGTTTGCCCAGCTTATGTTGGCCCACGGACAGCCTGGCTGGTTCAGCTTTGCAAGAACCTGGGCACAAGATCACATAACAGCCCTGCGTATCCTCAGCACTGATCCATCTCTTAGGTATGCAATTCCGGTGGCTAAATTTCGGAGGTGGATGTGGCTTATACGTTCCAAACAAATCAGGGCTGGATAAAGTATAGGATGGAACTCCCCACAATTGTGTAGGACTGAGCTCATTTGGCCCCTTGGGGTCTTTTATGTCTGCTAACGTGTTAGGGACTGTTTCATACGTGCTGTTTTAATACTGGTTTTTAACTCTGTTTTATTATTCTATGTGTAACACAATGACGGCCATGATTGCTTATCTGAAAGAGACACGTTAGTGACAGATTCCTTACCTTAGAATATCCCCAGGCGTCAGGCTGGATCCGGAAAGTTTTTGCGTAGCAGTACCCTTGCGCGTCGGTAGGCGGCGTCGTGCGGCTCCGCGTCAGTCGTCGGCGTCGTGATCGCCGGGATGACGTCGCAGGCAGTACTTAGGCGCCGCCCCTGCGCGCTGACGTCAGTTCTTCTTTTTCCGCGCCAGCAAGCGCAGATCCGGGAAGAGCAGTGCCCTGGTCATTTTTTGACCATACTTTTTGGTGAATTTTTTCACTGTTTTTCTCAATCGACTTCGAGGTGTCGTAGGGATGCCCGGGTTTAAACGTTGCGGCGCCTGTGCTCGGATGATGTCCGTCACAGACCCGCATTGGGAGTGTCTCTTCTGCCTCGGCCACGACACGGAGTCTTGTACCGACTGCCAGGCCCTCAACCCGAAAGCTTTGCGAGAGCGGTCTCGAAAGCTCCTCAAGGCCCGGCATTCGGCTCCGCAGAAGCCCCGGTCGCGTGAGAGGTCCAGGGGTCGATCGCGGAGTCCACACCGGTCGTCGGCATCGAAGTCTTCTTCGTCCGGTAAGTCGAAACACAAAAAGTCCAAAAAGCATCATCGCTCTAGGACTTCGCCTCGCCGGTCTCGCGACTCGGCTGAGGCCCCTCCCGGCACCGTCCCCGCGGCCCCGGACATGCCTGTGGAGTCGCCCCCGCAATACCCTCCCTTCCCGGGTTCGGATCCGGCCAAAGTGCAGGAATTCCTGTCGGCCATGGCCCGCCTCTTCGGGTCTCCATGTCCCTCCGGTGCGCCTTCGGGCCCCGCGGGCCCTGATGGGGTTGCTCCGGCGTCGCCCGTGCCTCCAGCCTCGATCCCGGCTCCGCAACCACCATCGACGCCGGTCGACCTAACGACACCTCCGCCGGCGCCGATGTCTCCGGTGCCGTTCTCGACGCCGCCTGGGGCTCCGGGCGGCGTCGTTCCCCAGTTCCTTCCGGCTCCGGACATGGACCCGGACCGACATCGCTCGACGCCGGTTCCGGCGCCAATGAGACCTTGGGTCCCAAATGTCCCTCCTCCCCCTTATTTTGAACCTGAGGAGGACCAGGAGGACTGGGAGGGGTCTGATGACCCTCTGACACAACAGTGTCAGTACGATGATGACTGGACAGAGGGTCTAGGGGATGCCAGTGGTCTAGATACTTCCCCTGACACTGGCATGCTGTCTCCTCCCGTGGCTACGGAGGAGGGAGCCAATTTTGCAACGGTGTTGCGTAGGGCGGCTGGAGCCTTACATCTCCAACTCCCTGCTGTAGCGGTCAAGGTTAATCTCTTCGTCCGTCCTTCTTGCCAAAGGTGGTTACTGCTTTCCACATTGGGCAGACCATCACTTTGCCCACCTTCTTTCCGCCTCCTTCCAGAGAGGAAGAGAGGCTCCACCGTCTGGACCCAAAACGTGCGCTCTCCTTCTATATTGACCGCACAAAACACTTCCGGGTGGATGACCAGCTCTTTGTTGGCTACGTGGGCGCCAAAAGGTCGGGCGGTGCACAAGAGGACCATCTCCCACTGGGTTACCTTGTGCATCAAGACCTGCTATTCTTTGGCTAAAGGAGCCTCCTGTTGGGCTGCGTGCCCATTCCACCAGGGCAACGGCTGCTACCACGGCCTTGGGCCGCGGTGTTCCGCTGCCGGTTATCTGTCAGGCCGCTACGTGGGCCTCGCTGCACACGTTTACGAAGCATTACTGCCTTGACAGTCAGGTCCGGAGGGACGGCTTCTTTGGCCGTTCTGTCCTCCAGGACTTCCTTGTCTGATCTTTGTTCGCAGACCCACCACCGGGGTTGGTATTGCTGGGGTATCTATTCTAAGGTAAGGAATCTGTCACTAACGTATCTCTTTCAGATGCACAAGTTACTAACTTGTGTAACGATATATCTGTAAGAGACAGTAGTTAGTGACAGATTCACTACCGCCCACCCATCCTCCCGTTCTGCGAACTGATTTCTAGGGTTAAGGACATCCCTTTCAGGGCCCTAGTATTTTTCAGACACCTATCTCAGCTTCTTGCATGGCTCTGCGTTCCTGGCGCGGAAAGTCGTGTACAGAACTGAGCGTCAGCGCGCAGGGGCGGCGCCTAAGTACTGCCCGCGACGTCATCCCGGCGATCACGACGCCGACGACGGACGCGGAGCCGCACGACGCCGCCTACCGACGCGCAAGGGTACTGCTACGCAAAAACTTTCCGGATCCAGCCTGACGCCTGGGGATATTCTAAGGTAAGGAATCTGTCACTAACTACTGTCTCTTACAGATATATCGTTACACAAGTTAGTAACTTGTGCATTTGCACTATAGTTTTATTTTAGTATTTTAACTTCTTGTAATTTTGATTGTTTTAATTTTTTATCTGCAATGCTTTTATGACTATATAGTCGAATAAAGCTTTCTTGATGATGGTATTTATATTTTTGTCATTTCAGTCTGGATTTATCCATATTTATTTTTTGCAAATTTTACCTGTATCCATATTTATTTTAGGTTTTGTGTAAAAATGAAGCTGAAATGTGAATATTTCTGCATTTATTTAACCAGTTAATGTGCACTCGCGCCTGAATGCCTGACAAATTTCAATTATATATACACACTGATGGTAAAATATGCACTTGTAAGAAAATATGTAAATTTTAGTATCAAGGTTGTGCAAATCTACTGTTGTTTAAGGCTCTTTACTAAAATCTCTATTTTTTTTTAATCCCCTTGCCTGTCAATCTGCACAGATATTGGCCTGGCAGTCATGATTGAAAGCATTTAGAATCATTCAAAATTAACTCAATTTCCGTTTTTATCCACATTTAAAAATAAATACAGACAGGAAAATAAATGGTTTTCTGTCTGTATTCATCTGTAAAAACGGAAAACAGGGAGCCTTAATTATATACTTACTTATAGAGGCTATCAGACCGCCCTCTTCAACCACTGTCTGTTATGGTGTCACTCACATTTTTCTTCTGCCCACTACTCGCATTAGGCAGTGGGTCAGGCCACTATGACCATTAGCTAACTTCACTGTGTGCGACTACATTCTGCTCTTACACAAATAGCACATAAGGGACAAGGACTATGATTGCATTGTGCTTTTTTTAGGCCATTTTTTTCTCTTGGCCAACTTTTTTAATTAGATTGATAAAGACACAGCCCCTTCCCCAAGAATAAAGAACTATGCCCAAACCAAATAAACATTGGTAAAGCCGAATGGCTGGTGGGCAACATCAGACCTACTGGCTTTGCCAATGCCGGTTAATATTTGGGGCACTTAAGTCTTCATAGTGTTTTTTCCCCTGCAGAAAAGATATTGAGAACAAGCTTATATGTAGATTAAAGCAGTATCCCATGCAAGCCTTCCTGCACAGGACAGGACTCACTCAAAAACACACACCCAAAAATTCTTTGAATTGCAGATTATAGGGTTTGGTGTAACTATGATATTTGGGCCTGAGGTTGGACTTCATCCAAGTTAACCAAACAAACCCTGAAAACTGCACACCAAGGTGGAGTGGTTGGCATGGATAACACTAGCTTTTATTTTTACCAAAAACGCCCTGCAAACAAAGCCTGGGTGAATTTTAATTACGCTGCAATATTTGAGGAATATTGGGTTACTTTTTGACTGCAGACTACCGAAAATTACGCAATTATGCCTGTTCACATAATTTGGCACAAAAATCTTACAAGAGTACAGTAACAACAAATTTAGTGAGTGCAGGCAGCTGCTGCTGTTTGTGTTCTGTTGCATTTGAGGCTATTTTCTTAGTGGAAAATGAATCCTCTGGTCCATTTTGGACGCAAGGTGAATTTTGTGCTAAGAAAATAGCTATAAATGCTGGGTTACACCCCGAACGTATTTACGTAACAGCAAATAATGCGAGTTACGCCCACCCCTACTGCAAATGTCTCTCGGGATAAAATCACAAATTTTCCTCACATTCCTCTGATGGAAAGTTCTGGAATTTACATGGATCAACAAAAATCTTATAGACCTGCAATAGGAAAGACCCCAAAATACACATTGAAAACATTCTGTACATGTAGGTGGCGAGGGTATTTGAGACAATCAATTGATTAACCAGCACCCAAGAAACTCTCTAACACCCCCTCATCTTAAAAACAAAACAAAAAAAGCAGTACAATAAGACTAGTGGTCCCTCAGAATGTGTTTCGGGGAGGACATACCTTCAGTTGCCCCCAACCCTTAAACAACGATCCCTGGGTCTAATGCACTGTCAAAAACAGGAGAGTCTCCCTTTTCCAATAGTATTTCTTCTGTTGAGATCAGTGCTCAGGGGGCTGAGCTGTGGACCTCAACACCTATGAAATTGGCTGCTGCCAGAGTTGTTAAGCTTCAGCTGGTTAATTTAGAGTAATCTCGGGCTGCAGGAGAAGCACTTCCCATGCAGCCCAAGGTGGTGATATGAAAGAGGATTCCAAATGGTGCTAGCGCCAGGAGGGATTCCAAGCCCTTGATGGTGATGCAGAGGTGCAAGTTCTGCACACTACGTGGGAAGCAAGAAAATAAATGTCACTTCATCCACACTAAAGGGGTTAAGGAATTAAAGTTCTAGATGAGTGATGAGCAAATTATACCAACAAAAAAAAATCAGCGGGAAAAGAGAGTTAGGAGAGGTGTGCTCACCTTTGCCAACCCCACCCCTCAGGTTGGGGAGGTGAAGCACACATCTCAGACTGCACCATCTTGGAGATGAGGGGACACAACCAATTAGGAAGAGGCTAATGCCCCCTCCCACTGGAGGGTTGTGTTGCATAATAGTGGATGTACTCACCCCAAGGAAGTGACCCATTGGTCCCAGCCTGCACACTCCTCGAACGCCCCTAAATTTAGTATTATGGGGCAACCCTGAACCTTGCCTCCTCAGATTAGAGGAAGAAAGAAGGACCGAAGAGCTATGCTAACCCAGGAAGAAGAGGACACCAACTGCTTTGGCCCCAGCCCTACCGGCCTGTCTAGACTCTGACCAGACTACAGTGGAAACCACGGCATGTCCAGCAGCCCCCCAGAGCCTGGAGGACCTGCCCTTCACTCATCTGTAAGACTGTCTCCCGTGAGCACCGGATTTGCTCAACAAAGACTCCAAGACCAAACCCGGATCCAGGCGGGTCTGCTCACGGCCCGACACCATGAGGTCTCCCTGGCAATCCTAACCCGGTATCTGGTGATCCCCAACCTCCCTCGAGCTTCAAGCCAACATCTGCAGCCTGAACCCGAAGGGTTCCCCCGCCCGAAACTGGCTAGAAGACCCGACACCAGAAGACACCCCTGCATCCAACGCCCCACGGCCTTGGGTGACCCAACCGACTGTGTCCAGAAATCCCCCAAAAACCCAACTTACCTCTCCAGCCGGTGGTCGCCTTCAGGAAGCCTCCCTGATGGAGCCTGTAGCATCTTTTCCAAACAAGAGATTTCCATTGAAATCCACAGGGTCCCCGACATCTCCTTGGCAATCTGCATCCAGCCGCCCCAGTGTCACTAGTGGTGCAGCTCCTGTGCTGATTGTTGGCCCCTGCAATGCTGATCCTAACCCCCAGGAGCTTTGCTCCCACAGCCAAGTGGCCTGCTCACAAGGAGTCCCTGACCGAAGGCCCCCTTAGCCCCATTGGGCTCCTGCACTCTGCACCCTGGCGGCCACCCCAGTGCCACTGGTTGTGCAATTTGAGTGCCTAACTGGACCTTGGTTCTAACCCCCAAAAGCCATACTTGTAAGTAGTTTATTTACCTGTTACTCTTTTTCCCTTAGGAACCAATGTTACGAGTTTTGTTCCAATAAATGTGTTGACCTGCTGTTTAGTATGGAAAGAAAGTAAGTATGCTTTAACTTAAGAACTGTTGTACTTACCTGTAAGTGACCAACCCTAGTGTATGATATCTCAGCATATTACCTCAAGTGCTCAAAGTAATTGAAAAGTAATCAAAAGTAATCATACTGTATTTTGAACTGTTTTAAAGCATTACAAACCTATAAACGATTCCAATACAATCCACAATTGCATTTCTGTGTACAGCTTTCCATTTTAAAGTATTTTTTTACTTGCCTGTGCAAAGTCCTGCTTGGTTCCCACAAAATAAACCATTCATATACCTTTTTATACTTCCCTAATTGGTCAGGATTCTGTCTACGAGTGTGCGCCATCAGCCTTGATTGAGTCAATACAATAAATGCTTAACACACCCTCTTGCTCGCTCACACTACCACAAAGAGCTGTTAGTACTTGTCTAATTTAGCCTCTGCTATACCTCTGGGGACCCCCTGGACTCTGCACATTATACCTTACTTTGGTATAGTATATACAGAGCCAGCTTCATATATAATCTGTGTGATGCACTTTTCTATGCCAGTGAAACCAATACCCGGGGTTATGCATGTGCTACTGAAGCATGAAGGTGGTCTATTCCAATCCAAGTAAAATTGCTTTACAGGTTAATTTGCCAGCTAGAGAAGTGTATAATCTAAAGGTGGTTACATGACCACCACCAAAATAAAATATGTCCAATTATTAATGTGTCTACACGTTAATGAGACTACTATATGATTGATTTGTAACCTGCAAGTAATTTTTCTTTAAGTGGATTTAACGCTCATGCAGGATGGAAGTAAGATACCAAATACTGGTCGGGATTGGGTAGGGTTGTGGGCCATGGTACCATTTCCTGAGGGGTTCACTTCATGCCCCTCTGCAAAATTGGTGCAGCCACAACGCTCAAGCAGGATGGAAGTAAGATACCAAATACTGCTCGGATTGGGAAGGGTTATGGGCCATGGTACCATTTCCTGAGGGTTTCACGCCCCTCAGCAAAATTGGTGCAACAACAAAGCGTGCTGAGGGACAAATTATGTGGTAGTTGAACAGTGCTTCTAAAGATTTACGGGAAGCATTACCTGGTTTGGCGCGTTTCTAAGCGGTCATCTTTCAGACATCATTCAGTGATGAAAGGAAATGCTGTTTCACCAGTACCCATCAAAAGGGTGGATGCTCACTGCGCAGACTTCTGTGGGCCTAGGAGTGATGGCCGAGGGTGGGTAATGCAGACTCACTGTGACCACAAAGGGCAACCCTGTACACCCAAGAACCTGGGATAATAGCAACAGGGGTTTTTTTCTTCTTCTCTAAATACATATTTGTGAAATTATCATGCAGCCCATCAAGCTAACTTGCTGCGATAGGGAAAAGGCAGGCATGCGCCATAATTAACACTAAACTGCACATTCCTGTCATTTCCCACCACTGGCACACAATGTACTGCCTAGTGCCAACGCAGGCACTCTTGCACCATGGTGCAAGGATACTGGTGTTGTAAGCTGGATTGTTTTTGTGCAGGGTATCTTACTTCCATCCTGCTTAAGTGTTGTGTCTGCACCAGTTTTGTGCAGAATGCAGCACACATAGAAAGAGGAAAAAATAAAAAGATTTCTCCTGGTTACGCCTCACCTGGGAAGGCAGAGCATTTTGTCACATTTCCAGGTCTACCAGTGATGGCACATTATCAGATTTACCAAAACCAATGTGCGTTGAGTGGGTACACCCATGCAACGCCTTCTTAGGGCAGAGTAATGCAACAACAATTTGCACTGAGTTGTGTTACGCCTGATTTATCAAGGCACTCAGGGCCACACAGTGGCCTTGCGTAGCTTGAGAAAATTGCATTTTGGGGTTGTGTGGTGCAAAAGCGACACAATCCCCTTTATAAATTGGGCCCCGAGTTAATTGTGTGGAATGTATCATCTATTCATCGTCAAACAAGACAACTCCCAGACTTTCAGTTAATGAATATCATACAAATACTATCTTTGTGAATGAGTTGTCTCGTTCAGCGATCACTCAGTTGGAAATATGTTCAGGAATGCCACAATAAGTAAATACATTGTTTATTTAGTGGTTCTGAAATAACCAATGTTGCTGATACTATGCTTTTACATGATAGGTAGGTGTATGCCTGCTTGAGGGCTAAGGGCAATCGCCCATGAAAGAGGGAGAGCAAGGAAGGTCTTGCTTACACAGCCTTAACGTTATTTGAAAATCCCCACTCCCACATTCCCTACCATTTTACTGACCGTAAAGTTTCAAAGGGAACCCAGGTAAAAAAAAAAATTTATTTTGTTTCCGATGAGCCGCAGCATTAAAGTTTAAAGACGTCTGGCCTACAGTAGTCACATCATTGTGCTCAGTTGCACCAACATGCGAATGAGCTCACCCACTGTCTAACTGCTGTTGTCTAATTAAATCCCCTCCCAGACAGTTACATTACAGAAAAGGAGCCCAATTAAAATAAATAAATCTTTACATGGACATAACTGCCTAGTTTCATTCACACTAGTGCCTAGGGTTGCCACCTTTATCAGAAAGAAAAAAAATACCTGCAATTTTCTGTATTGCCCAATAGTTGGTAGGTGGAAAAAAATTGTAAGGCTTCTTATAATCACTCTGCACCGATTTAGAACATGCATCATAAAATATCTGATGAAATTGATGCAGCCAAAACATTTCATAAACACCATAAAAGAGTCACAAAGATGACAAAAGCAGTCTTGGTCCATGAATTCTCATGGGGCTGACGCATAGGGCGAAAGTTTCTAATGGAACCCTATGATATAATGTACAGATTAAGTCATGAACTACTATGTCTCAAAGAGCTAGTGCATAGAGCTAAAGCAGAGACACTGGGAGCACCCTGTTCGATTGTGATATCAGGACCCGCATTAAGCTTGGAAATCATGCGCCTAGCCCTCCATCGTCAGAAGGTAGCGGAAGACAGCAAAAATAATGCTTTGACTCATGTCGTATCTTAAAATAGGAAGAGCCTCAACATTTTTTTAATCCCTAAATTTCGGAATATTGGGAGTATCCATTTTTTTTCCCCTCTCCTTCACATAGGCGGAGCAGAACTGTGCATGATCCATAGTTTCCTTGCAGGCATCACAGAAGGGGCATGCCCACCTATCCGTTCATGGGGCCGAGCCCAACTTGAGATGGAGGAGAGCATGGGAAGGATGCCATAACAAAACTGGAGGTATAGTGTCCTAGCTGCCGCAGGTTCAATCTCATCAAGGAACAGCTCTGTCTTAAACATCCTTCACCAAGAGAAAAGCCTTGGTTAGGGGGCTGAGGTAGGGATGTGACTGCATTAGGTTAATTGTGTACTGGCCATAATTGGCTTTGATGGTATTCTTGCTAATAGACCCCGCTTTCATCGTGTCTTCCCACAAAATCCCATTACCCGACTTTCTCAGTGTGCCTTTGATGTATCTAATCCATGGGATTTTGTCAGAACCTGGCAGGCCCAAGATTTCTTCCAAGCCCAGGTGATATAAGCTCGGGAGTGGCCCAGAGCCTCCTTCAATAAAGTATTGGTCTTGTCCCTATCTCTTCTGAGATCGACTGAATACCCATATCTAACCTGATTGGAAGCAATGGGGTGCTGACAGGGAGGCCCGTCGGCTGGCGTAGTAGTCTATTTTCCACTAGAATAAGAGCCACTGCATCCTTGTGGCCCCAGAGCTCCACTCCGTAAAGGGAAGCCTCCATGGCCCATTGTTTATAAATTTACAGCACCTGGGAAACTGGTCGGAATTTGGTGCTGCTCTGTACTTTAAACAATGTTGATCGAGTTTAAGTCTGTACCTATCAATACGACGAAAACAGTCCAGCTGCTCAGCAAGGATTCAATCCTAGGTACTGAAAAGTGTGCACATGCTCGAGAGGAGCCTTTAAACGTTGGGTTGGGTCCAGTGGTGTTACAAGGACTAAGTACTGTGGATTTTGTTTTTGTGACGTTAATAAAGTGTTGTCCGCTAGCCTGATGCCTGCAAGGCTTGGAGAATCTCCCCCCCTCTCCATTTAGGTTGTCAATTAGGTCATTAACATACATTCACAAAAAGGTAGGTGCTAGAACGCAACCTTTCTTGACCCTCTCCTGTGACGTAAAAGCACTCTGTCAGCTGGTCTTACTGACCACACCTCACCTGTGCATAACTGTGCTCATGATGCCTTATGATGTTGGCCAGTAAGTATTTAAAAATATCCATATCAGCCAGCCCCTGCCAGAGTGTGGGCCTCGGAACCAGGTCAAAGGCAGAACAAAGATCTACAAACACTACATACACCCTCTCCCATAACCACTGTCTTCCAGAAAAGCATTTAGAGGCAGTCCTGATCTAGCTTGCTGGTGCGGTTCCTAAAGCTAGCCTGTAGGGGGTGAACACTTCCTTGGCATCTAGCCTTTCTTGTAACCTTCCTAGGAGGATTCTGCTGAATAACTTCTGGGAACAGTCAATAAGGCCTATAATTAGATGGAAATGATGGGCAGCCTTTTTATATAAGGGAACGATTTCTGCCCCGCCCAGTAGGCAGAATGGAAGCCCCCATTCAATGTAACATTAAAAAGAACTGTAAAATAGGGACCCAAAACGTTGAATCTCAAAGCAAGAGGTCACCCGGAATTGAATTTTATCTGGACCTGCGGCTAGAAAAGTGTGACCTAATCGGCAGCAGAGGCATTTGTCTCCACAATGCGGAATCCCCCTGTAGAACCTGTTGATACCAGGTTCCAAAATTACCACGGATCTCCCTTTCGTACAGCATCTAGAAGTCCTTACCACTTCTCACCCTCCCACTCCCGTTTAGTGTGGCACACAGCCCTTTTACACGCAACCCTCCTAATTTTAATCTCCTTTCTGTCGTCTTGCGTTAGAGCAATCCTGGTCCGCCTGCAGAAAGAGTTAAAGCATGTTGGAGGAGTTTTCTTCCATGCAGCTTTAATTGTTTCAACAAAGAGGATTCTATGAAGCTCTTCTAACATTTTAGTGTCCTGCGCTACTCTTCTCCTGTGTATCGCAAGTGTGCCAACCCTGCCGAGGATAGTAGCCCTTCCACATGGTCTATGATTTTGTAAACTGCCACCACAAGCTCTTCAGAGTAAATCATCTGCCAATTTCACTATGGGCATGTTGTTAAATAGCCTGTCTACTATCGAAAGGATATGGGGAGGGGGGGGGCGACTGCCATGCCACAGAGTGGAAGGCTATGATAATAGAAAATGCGTTGTGATCACTGTCCTGTCCCAGGAGGACTACCATGTCAATTAAATAGGGCCACACCTACCAAAATGTAACAAATCAGGCTGGTGCAAGAGGGACAATTAAAAGTAGGATTACCTTCCCTATCGGATGCGGTTCTGTCGTTACAGGCTCGTTGCAAAATCAGCCAACTGGTACCTGGTCATTAATTGGCAATACGCTCCTTGCAGACGGAGTGTAAAAAAACACACCACTCATTTGCACCTCAATAAAGTGTTCTGCTATTCAGAACTAAATAAAAGGACGTCCCCCAGTTTACACATTGTCAACTTCTTGAGATCGTAATGATATCCAGCGCCCCCGTCAATGAAGAGAAGAAAAAAAATGCCCCGCCCTGAACTTCTATGCTGATAGAGCTTACTTCACCCTCCAGAAAGCAAAACCGTAAGTGGGCAGAACTTTACACAGTTGAGCACGAAAGGTCTTCTACCCATTCCAATGTGATAGTGCTGACGGTTTTCAGAATTTGCTAGATCAACTTCCCTTCGATTATAGGTAAATACGCGCCTTATTTTTTAAGCCACTTTTACCGATTCATCCTCGGTGCATCTCAAAGTAGTTATCGGGGTATCTCAGAACAGTTATGTTTTAGAACTAGCAGCGATATGGACCAGAGCGTCCGCATCAGAAAACACCTCTTCACATGCGCCACTCCCAATATGGCGTCCATCGCCTGACAGAACGTTGCTCAGGGCTGCGCGTGCGCACTTCGCAGGACCGGGTCCGGAATACAAGATGGCGGCGGCGGTGGGGAGGGAGAGGCGGAGGCGGGACAGCAGTACGCAGAGTGGAGCCTGTTCCCGAGTCCCCGCTAATCCAGCCCCAGGTAAGGCTAGCGGCCACTCCGCGCACTGTCGATATGACCGCCCAATAGCGGAATCCCTCAGGCTTCCGAATCTGCTACCGGCAATAAGAACTTAGTCTTATTTAACAGAAAATCCACCAGAAAACGCAACAGTCGTCGGCGCCCGCCATTTTGCTGCTTCCCCTTCTTATTGTGGGCGGGAGACGCGGGCACGCGCACTGCCAAAAGAACAAAGAAATAAAAAGTAAATAAAATTCAATCAGCGGTCCACTGAAGGAAAAAGGCTGCTTAGAAGCCGTGTTTAGAGGCCTACGGGCCACCGTCGTCCAGAGGGAAGAATACGACCGGAGACTGCCGAGCTCACGTCCGTCCCCCACGGCTCCCGTTCTCCTTCTGATACTCGTCGCCCTGCTGCCTTTTGTTGGCTCACTCAGTCAGCCCAGCGGGCCGGGCGCGCGCGCAGGGGGAGGGATATGGCACGAGCGGCAATGGCGAGCGCGTGCGGGGCGGGGAGTGCGCCTGCGTATACACGCAACAACAAGAAACATACTATCTTAAGGCTACACGATGGTGTAGGGGCTGCTCTGACTGTCGTTGACGCTATGGCTGCCAGCGGAACGTGGTGTCTTGCTCGCCTGTAGAAGGCACGCGCGGCGGCGGTGGCAATGAGAAGTACACCGGGCGCGAGATCATCATTTTGCTGGCAGTTGACAGCTCGTGCTTTTTGGGACATTTAGGCTTTGAAGGTTTCGGAACAAAACTAATGCCGTTTATCAATGGCGGCCACCTCATTTCGAGTGACGAATGTGGTGGACGTAGCCATCGTTCATGGTCGTTTCAATGAACCTTTGGACAAATAACACATGAGCAAAGCGCGTAAACGAAAATGCAGCTGTGAAGCATTTAAACACATTATTTTTGTATATGGACGCGTTTTTTGGGGTAAACGACGTGTTAATAACCCCGTTTTGGTTGGCTCGGTCGACGGGCTCCTCAAAAAGGCTACAGTAGCATTTGTTCACAGGAGCATGATAGGTGATGCATAACCCATGTATATTTTTCTTGTAACACTCGAGATAAATAATAAATTATGTTGGCTTGATATTTTAAAATACAAAAAACACATCGTAGACTGAGATAAATTGAGAACGCTAATAATTAACGACATGCTGAAACAGCCGGACCAAATTTCATATTCACGTTTGTTCATAGTGTTTTGCAGCCGAAATACAGTTGCTTGAATAAAACGAAAAGTGAAAAGGGTTCAGCAGTAGGACCCAGACACGTGTGTGTCTGTGTCTATATGTATATACCTATATGCATACACACAAGGGCACACTGTTGTAGCAAATGGCAATGCAATAGGGCTGGCTTATGAATGCACTGTCATGCCAGGTATAAAAATCCATGTAAGCTAGTGATTTCCCTCCCAATTTGGTCTGCTGCCTGAGATAAACGCCGTATATAACCTAGTTTTATAACACACTTTAATAGTGGTACAATGGCTCAAGCCCAGGCAGCTGGACTAAACAAAATGATCCGTGCTCTGTGGGGGACAAGCTAAGCACTGTTTTGTAGAAGCACACAACTTCTGCCCAATTATAACGTGTTCTTGCTCCCAACACGTGGGTGGAGCCAAAGCCCCTCTCCTAGTGATTCTCACATAATTGGCAACAGCTCCGCTGTCAAGCCCGACCATAATGAAATTGCTGATATCAATGCAACAGCATGCACACCCAAAATATAGCGGCTTGACTTAAACATAAATGTATTTGTAAAGCGCACGTATCACCCAAGGGTATCAATGCGCTGAATAACAGTTGTTTTATTGTTACCCAACAAATGATACTCATTTTATCGACCTCAGATGGATGAAAGGCTGAGTGGACCTGCTGGCATTTGAACCTGTGACCTTGAGGTCAAACACACCCCTACAGTGGCCGCATTAGTCCACTGAGCCACCAGACCAGACACTTACAGTGGTCAAGGCAGTTGCTTCATGGGGAATGTTTGGAGGGTGACACCCCCAAGTAAATGAATTCTTGGCAGTTGGTTCTGGTGGCCCTGAGTTGGGCCTGCCATGTCTGTTTTTTCTCGGTGTGCATCAAGAGTAAAAGTGAAAACTGACCTTTGATGTAAAACAGGAGTGAGATATACATCTAGTGGCTGATTTTCCAAATGTGAAACCAGATATCCTGTAATTAATACGGCCTCCCTTCTTGTCCAAATTAATGATTCTAGGCAAGCATTTTATTCCCCAGAGCCTCCTTTTTTTATTATCACATATGAGAGCACTTTTAATACTTTAGTTCCGGATGTAACCTGTACAAGCGCCTCTTAAGTTTGATTTTATAGACTATAACGTTGCTCCATCTATAATAAGATTCGGGCCACTCTTAGGGTTTACATGACTACTGACTTGCCTCTTAGTTCACTGATGACATTGTTGTGGGGGGTGGCAAGCCATCACTTCTTATAAATGTCTGTCTATAACACTATACATGCCCAACATTTTCCTGGCTTGGAATGTGCATGGACTCTTAGAGCCAATCCAGATCCATGGCTCGACTCACACTATTAATTTGCTGGTGCGCCCACCTCTATTTGAAACTTGGGTTAATACATGGGGCCGTCAGTCGTTTGAAAAAACTATTTTTGAAAGTCGATGATTTGAAACATGGAACCCTGCCTACATGCACCAATTTGGCAACACTACCAGTGGCGGCTGGTGACATTTGAAAGTGGTGAGGCGTAAAAGTTGCAGGCAGCGCACTGTGGCGAGCGAGCGTAGGGAGCGAGCCCGAATGTATGAAGGGGCGGTTCGGGGGGTTCTCCCCCGAGAAAATTTTGAAAAAAGCGGCCAAATGGTGCATTTTCAAGGACATTTCAGAAAGCAAGAATGTTAATAAAGCAATTGGGAAAGTGTAACAATTACATCCATATAGAGATTTTGTATGATAATATAATGTAGGTTGCTGCTTATCAATATAACCACAGATCTTCAATACAGACTTAAAAGAATGGGTTCCTGTTGCCCACTCACATGTCGAGTGGCTTAATGCACATTCTTACTAATACTTCTGCCACTTTGGTTGTGTGCTCCGTGTTCCCCTGCAAATGCCCTGTAAGTTCTTTTTCCGTAATTTATTTAATGGTTTTGCCAGATGCTGCACTGAACAAAAACCACCTCAGTCAGAGCGGCAGGGGGAAGGCAATCTCAATAGAAGACAAACTAACATGAAACTGGTACAGCCCTGAAGCTAATCTAGGAATAGTCCAAGTGATTGCATGCCAAATACTTAAGTTCAGAGTCCTAGAGATACAAAGCTATCGTGCAATAGTTCATTACACAGAGTTTTGACAAAAGCCAGCAGACTGAAACAAACCCCCAGGAAGCAGGATGTGAGATTGTGGTAGTCTAATGAACGTTTGACAGGGCAAAGGCAGGATGGACGAGATGCATTTTTAGGATTTTTTCTAAATCTAACGAAATTCTCTTTGTGTCTGGAGCATTCTCACCCACATATGATTAATATATGTAATAGTGCTAGTTTATATAGCGCGAACTTGACCGGAAGGTATGGGAGCGCTTTTACATAAGCACTAGTTACATAATGTTACACAAAAAGGCACTGTAATTTTTAATTGGCACGGGGAGATTAAATAACTGAGCCGACGCCGAGGGTCGCCTCGAACCCGGTTCCCCAGCACCAAAGTCTGCAGCGGCAGCTCTAGCCGCCGTAAGGCTACGATATCCTCTCCTGTTCTGTTGCAGCATGTAGAGTTCAAGAGTTGCTGGGCAGAACTACTTCGGATGTTAATTCCTGTCCAGTCTTCATTTCAAATATTGTCCTTATTGGTGGTGAGGGACAGGCAGGACGCAGACTAGTGTCAGGCTGGTGGCTCACTGGCCCCTGGAGCCATAAACAGCCGCAAGACCTTCATAAATTAATTAATGCCGGGCGTGGGCCCTGGGGTTGAGGTTAAGAGCCTCAGCCACGCAGACACACAGTTTCGGTTTCATGATGAAACTGTTTTCTCGTATTTGAATGCAGACAGTAGAGACAAGAGGGAGCCCCAGTTGCTAATCTAAACCAAGAAGGGGCCGCTGGCTGCTGCTTGAATTATAAGATATATCAATAATCAGGGTAGGGGCCCCCTCGGGCCTCAGTCTGGGCCCTGGTGCCACTGCTCCCCAGCACCAATGGAAGCTACACCCCTGCATATTTTAGGTGCAGCATATGTGCGTTTGTTGGGAGGTCCGGCATAGATGGGGTGGGGGGCATTTGATTTCAGATCTTTGCATGGGCCCCTGGGATAACTGGACTACATTCCAATGTCAGGCCTGTGCTTCACACGTGCCAATACAATAATAATATTACATAACATTGCCTTGATTAAACTGTAAGAAATGTACTTATAAGTAACACAGCGTGGGTGCCTTTGGTGGAGTATTGGGGGTGGAGGTCAAAGCATAACGAAGTGCACCTTGTAATATCGACTAGAGCGCATATCAGAATGGCTGCATAGTACCCATACCCAAACATGCATTGTTATTGGTTTGTGACTTACCGCACGCTTGTCATGTTTCCGGGTTCCATTGTACATACACACCCAAATAAAGTTTACATTCAGATTCTGTTTGTACTCCATTTTGTAAAAAGCATGGGACTTTCTTCACCGTTTCTTAATTGTGCTGGGAGTGCACCTGGTTTAGGCGTGCACGTCTGGTTCGGTTGTTGCCAGTCAAGAATCTGGAGACGTTTTTCGAGATCACGTGCTGATTCCAGACTGCCAAATCAGAAGACTGGATGCGGCTGACCCTTGTTTACCCGGCTGTATCCTGGCATTTGACAGGGCATGGGGCCACTGTGTCAAAAACACATCACCGCTCGAGCAGGATGCTATCTTCAGACATGCTGCACTACACTAGGCATGCGCAGCATATCTAATGGTTTGTGAATCTGAGTCGGGCGCTGAAATGAAGAGCGCTCCTCTCTCACATGCGCAGTCCATCTTCTGGACTCCTGCTCTCGCCTGCGCTGTGCGTTGACATGTGCACTTTCACCTGTGTGAAGCCAGGCCGGAAATGTAAACAGACGAATTGTGAAAGCTGTCAATTCGTCTGCTTACATTCCTGTTGCCCGAACTGCAGTGAGCAGTTTCTTTTTGTGTTGATGCGTAGTGGGGCGCCGCTCTGGCGCCCCTATGGACCAGCCGCCACAGAACACTACAATTGAGGCTTCTCATAGAGATGAAGAATTGTGCATGTGGTGAAAATAGATTTAAAATAAGTGATCATAGGGTAAGGACTCCAGGCCATTATGTTGAACATGACCGTAGTCATAAGTTCCCATCAAGAACTGCCAGGCCCAAGTGGGACCATCGGGAATGTAGCTTTGGGGAGGGGGTGTAGGGATGTGACACCCCAAAATGTATTCTTGGCTTGTTGTTTGTTTCTGGGGGTGCCTTGAATCAGGTTTGCTATGTCTGTTTTTCTTGTTCTCATTTCACTAAGAGCTCTAACTTTTCATTTTTTGTAGCAGAATGTTAAATGTATAATGTGACAGGTTTACGAAAAAATACTATTTCTACACTCATAGAAGTACTCCTTGAATGGGGCAAATTTACTTCTTTTTGGAATTCATTAACATTGGCAGTAGTAGGCTTGGAAAGCTGTGCCATTCTCAGGTTTCCAGGCATACTACTAGCAATTAAACACCCAAAAGGTGATGGGATGAATGCTTGCAAATAGTCTCCAGTAACAATAGCTCTAGGTAGCAATGCAACCCATCATTTATGCCACTCTAGAGAGATGCCCTCCGAATCAGTACTGACACTGATCCTCATTTTTTTAATAATATATATATATTTTTTATTAATTTTATTTTTTGGGAAAAGTGAGATTCACGCACCGAACCTCACCGACTACGCTAGACCGCTGAGTCAAGAGAGTCATATTCCCATAATTATTGGTGAGGCTTGTGTGATAGGTGTAGCTCCATCCCACTCGATTTAAAAATTCTAAAATTATACTCATCTTAAATTTCTTATTTACGCACCACTTTTAAATTAATATAACTAGCTTACCTTCGTACAGTGTTGTCAAGTTGCTAGCCAAACTACATAAACTATAACTCTCCACTCTACTATGCACAGTGCTATCACAAATGGTGTCATTTAAGTTGTCATAAGTGTTGGTATGAATGCTATAATCTCACATAGTATAAGTCATGCAATATTAAAGGGTATAAGCAGTGCAACGTAAAGGCACAAGTTTTATGTAGTATGGTTAGCGAGTTGCCAAAGTTGTACACAGGTGCACAAGTTATAGTAATTTAATGGTGTTGCTCAAATTATAAATTTTAGGTATACGTATAGTTTAAGG
The DNA here is from genome assembly GCA_963921515.1 of Calotriton arnoldi. Taxonomy (NCBI): domain Eukaryota; kingdom Metazoa; phylum Chordata; class Amphibia; order Caudata; family Salamandridae; genus Calotriton; species Calotriton arnoldi. The sequence continues at coordinate 121,423 of CAWUFW010000661.1, forward strand.
AGTTCTAAAGTTTGTGTACTTTAGTTAGAACAGAAGAAATAATTAAAGTTATAGTAATTTGAAGGTGGTGTGTAAATTATAAATGTAATGCATAACTATAGTTTTTGAATTTCTAATGTTTGTGAAGTTTAAGTTTGGTTTGTATCGAAAGAAGAAGTAATGTTTTAATATTTACAGCTAAGCTTTGACCTTTGTTTTTAATAGTTGAGTTCTGATCTTGTTTCTTCATAATGGGCAACTGAGTACGTCACTAGTCGCTGATTATAAAGAAATTTGAGATATGCATTTTTATAGGGATTACAGAACCTCATGTATTATAAAGTAAGATATTACAATTTTATGTCAGGACTGGAGGCGAGGATTCTGCTTTTACTTCCGTTGCTTTTTATTGCAGCAGACATTTTTTTAAACATCTCCACATTATAAAAAGCAAATAAAAAACTACCAGACCCAAGAACCCCTGGGAATGGTTCAAACACAACAGCCAATCAAATAACAATAAAGGTCCCAAGATGTGTCCAATCAGGTTGAATCCATGTTGCATATAGTCCTTCCTCTATGCTGTGACCTCCTTTTTCTTCGCTGCTCGCAGCCCAGATAACACGTTTTTCGTTGCTTTCTACGCACATTGTTAATGATCTTTGTACAGTGTGAATTTATTGCCTGCAAGTGTTTTACACATAACATTGTAGTGCTTGTGTTCTTACAGTGTTGGAATGCATTTCGCGCTCTTTCACGGCCACTTGCTTAGTGCGGCACTGTGCCACGCTGCAGCCCGCCTGCTGCCTCAGTTGCATGTGCGAGGCTCTGCCTGCAGCGCAAACTCAATCAGTTTCTCCTCGGTGAGTCCGGAGTTGCGTCCTGCAGAGCCGATCACCTGTCCAACCCTTGGCCTGGAGAGTAAAGCCTCACGGTGTGTGAGGTCTATACTGCCCATATTTCAAAGCATTTTGTGATGCCAATAAGAGTCTGTATTACTTCTCCCACAGAGCGCCCCAAGGGGTCTGTATTTTAGTGGCTTCAAGGCCTCACTTGGGAACATGCTCTCAGGCTATATCATCGCCAATAGCACCAGGGGAGCGTGTTCCCGGGCTGTGCACTATAATTGTGTGGCTTTGCCCCACCCAATACCTGCACTGGGGTCCCCAGTCCCTAATCTGCAGCTCTCTGACTGCCTACATTGTTTCTAAGTGCTGTGAGGCACTGCATTAGCTGGTTCAAGAGACCTATACCTTTGGCCAAAGGTTCACTGCCTGTTTATTGCCCCTAGGGTATATATTACGCCTGACAACCTCTATTTTGGAAGCCTCAGACAGCAGGCATATGGAGGAAGTTCCCTTGGGGAGAAGATTTTTATGATGCAGGGGACTCCTCCATCTATAAGGAAGTTGAGGAGGCCATGGGGCTCATGGAACAATGCCTGGCACAATTAATTGAGCGCAAGGTGCTAAGAGACTTCTCACGCCGCAGGAGACCCCTGACCCCTCCATTGCACCCCCAGTCCTGCTGGAGTCGGATGCAGTGCCTCCTAAGCGCCTCGCAATGACAGCGTCAACCATGATGCCTTCGTCAGTCTTGAACAGGCCTTAATGATGCAAAACATGCCCATCCCCCTTCAGACTCGGTGGGGGTGCCAGACGCTCAACCTCCCCTCGCCCTACCTCTAAGAGGACGACTCCCACTCGGATGATGAGACTGGGTCTTCAAGACCATGGCATCCTACCCCCCCCATCTGACCCTGGGACTGCGGCTGCAGGATCCGTTATGCTGGACCCTGATGACATCCTCCACCCTCGGTCTTCAGAATGGGTCACTGGGGAAAAAGCGCCACATTATGTGGTGAACCGCCTCTGCAAACCACTTGACAAAGAGGCACGTAGTTGCCTGCGGGTAGAATGCTCCTGTCCACGTTTTTAGACGGCAAGGCCGCTTTGACCTCGGATATTGACCCCAAGATGGCCACCTTTCAGGCCAAATTTATCAAAGATGCCAAGAAAGGCATAGATCGATCCTGGATGCCATTGGTCCCTTAACAGAAATACTGGACATGGCAGAAGATGCTAAATCTTCTGGAGCCTTGATCTCACCAGAAGCACTCTAAGGATGGGCACAGCGGGCGATTATTTTCCTTGGAAGCGCCAACTGCATGCTGTCAACAGAGCATCGTCGCTCTTTGCTGATCAGCTTTGACCGAAATCTCGGGGGCGGTGGCCGGGGAGGTGGTGCTCTTTGGGGAACTTTTCATAAAGGAACTGGGTACATTTGTTAATACCTTTTACCTCCTTGGACCTAGCCCAGTCGTCCATCAAGCGGGTTTCCAGGAGGCCAGCCGTGGTTCTCCCCACATTCTCTCCAGAGGGCAAAGCTCCAGGTGAGGCTACTATGAAGATCAGCTCTTCGCCAATTTTTACCCCACCAGGAGTCAATGGCTCAGAGGCAGAGGCTTCAAGGAACAGTCCAGCAACACCAATTCCGGTGAGTGTTCATCCTTCTTCCCTGGTACATGTCTGGGGCAGACTGGCGCTCTTTCTCCACGCATAGAGGGGTATTACGTTGGATTTGTGGGTTTTACAAACAGTGCATGACTTCCAGATAGAAATCTACGGAACCCTGTTTCAGCCCACTGGCTGAAGACTGATCCATTTTTCTTCTCAGGAGGCTTCGCTTATAGAAGCACTAGTCCATTCTCTTTTGGCGAAAGGCGGTGTTCCAGCCACCGACCATCCACCATTATGGGTTTATCAGCAATGTTTTTCTAGTGGACAAAAGCAACGGGGCTGACGACCCATCATCAATCTGCTAAAGTTCAATGAATGCCTGCTCTACTTTCATTTCAAAATGGAGAAAAAAAAGAAAAGAAAAGTGTTACAGTGCACACATCAGTGTTTTCAAACTTCTCTTTTCCATGTTCAAACATCGTTCCTTACTTATAACTTATTTAGCGTGCAACCAGGACAACAGGATCCACCCTAGCATCCCACATTTATGTACAACATCAAAACGAGGAGCGAAGTTTCCACTCCAGTTCGGTGCACAGCCTGTAGTGTCATTCACCATATAAGTTTACCACAAAGTCCAAATTAGCCAAAATAATTGTTCCAGAATATTCCAAATGAATTTCATGAGTAGATTTTATTTCACGTTGACAATCACACGTACGATGCAGTAGCATTTAAACAGCTTCTTATGCTACAGATATGCCCATCCAGGCCTTTTTCTGAGCACGCGATAAACGCAACGTACATCCTCAATCACAGAACTTCTTATACCCAATGCATTTCGGGCCGAAATTGGCTCTTCTTCAGGGGTTCACTGTGAGTAAAAAGAGCATAATATTAACATGCCATCTTGAAAAAGAACTATTAGTACATGTATCATGTCATATTTTTTGTTAACCCAATTCAGCGTTCTCCCTCTAAGCATAATTATACTTCAACAACAGCACTGTCTGCGTCAGCCTCTGTAATAATACACAACCTAACCTCGTTCCACTATCTCATCAAAGGTAACCACCCTGGTATGTAAACCCTCAGTTTACCTAGTGCCACTGCCCTCTTAGCACTTATTGCTGTAAGCAAAACATGCCTAGAACCTCCCCTTGTACCTTAAAAATTTCAAGCGATGTGATCTCTTTCCCAACACGATCTTCTCTACTGAAAGCGGCGTTTCAAAAACGTTACTCCTGCTACCCACTTTTTAAATTTATGCGTCGTAACTCCACCCCTCTCCATCAACCAATCGCTTTGAACCTGATCTTACACTGTCGGTCCTCAAAAAACTTCCATACCCATAATCCACTGCTGTAACATTCCGTAAATGTGGACCCACTTCATTCTGAACAGTAACTATTTGCAATAACAAGAGCTTAAATGAAACCTCACTCCAGACAATGATGTCCCTGTGCCCCGCCCTCCCTCAAGATGTTAAAAACGCTGATGCTAAAATATGACAATTCATTACAATAATCCGTGATTGCATGAAACTGTACACACATAAATCTCAAAAGGTCCGTAATCCAAAACGGTAGAAACACAGTTCTTTAAACTTCTTTGAACAGGATGCAGCATCCTACGTGTGAGCTTATTTCCATTAAATCCATTTGGTAACGGGTGCAACATGTAGATAGGGCAGAAACTTGCATAAGCAAAAAAAGTGTTACAGTGCACACCAGTGCTTTCAAACTTCTCTTTTCCATGTTCAAACATCGTTCCTTACTTATAACTTATTTAGCGTGCAACCAGGACAACAGGATCCACCTTAGCATCCCACATTTATGTACAACATCAAAACGAGGAGCGAAGTTTCCACTCCAGTCCGGTGCACAGCCTGTAGTAGTGTAGTGGCTAATTTGGACTTTGTGGTAAACTTATATGGTGAATGACACTACAGGCTGTGCACCGGACTGGAGTGGAAACTTCGCTCCTCGTTTTGATGTAGGGCGAACTAGTAGCTTCTAACACGACTATGCTGTTAACTGGAATCTACTCAGAATATAAGCCCTGGCGAAGGCGAAATTCTCGACGAAACCCGTGTTGGCTGCTGTAAAGAATCAGCCTTGTGAACAAGCAAAATATATGACTTGTGGAGTCCAAGACTTGGATTAATATACTGACGTGTGGAGTCCAAATTCAGAAGAAACACAGCAATTGAAGAGTTGAATATTGTGGCTGCAAAATTACGCATATATACTGATTAGTGTGTGCCGATTGGGTTTATATAATTTATTTGTAATACCATGGCGGTATAAAAATAGGGTAAACAAAAACTCCAGAAACTTTTAGGAATCATATGAGCGTGCTTAAAGGTGCTACAATAGTTGCTCACCCTTTGTGAGCGTACACGTCTCATAATGCAGGAGGTGTAACCATACAATAGTGATTTTAAATATATAAACTGCCTTGTTCACTGCAACAGTATATACCAAAAATAAGGGGAAGTGAGAGGATGTACTGGGTTCATCCTCCAAAATGAGTTTATAACATAACAATATTCCGCAGCGGAACGGGATGGACCCAATGATGAAGCATGCCACAAAGGAGTAACTCTGGTGGGTGAGGGTTTTATAAGAAAATTATTTTCTTTCCACCGGAGGGTTAGTCTATTTTGCAAGACTGGGTTCTCATTTTTTTCACTGCAACAGTATGTCAACATTACTTTCTTACCAAAAACAAGAGGGTAGAGGGACAGAGCTAATAGTTTGTTAGTCTAAAACCCAATGTGATTACTAGTGGTGGGCTGAATGTTTCATTCTGCCCGCGGCATTGGCGGAATTTTGGACACTCCGCATTACTGTTTAACACGGAGCTCAGGCCAAATTCCACCAGTCGCCACATGGCGGAGTTTTTCTCCTGGGAGGCTTCAAAAAGTGCGAGCTGGTGAGTGCAAGCGAGATTTAGCATGCCTTAGTGTGATATTCTAACGTGTGTGGTCGCTGTCAGAGGGTTGTCGCTTGAGTAGATTTGCTGCCGCACGAGTAGGTTTTCTAATCGAGTGGCAGCAACGTCAAATAGAATGGCCGTGTGCTCTTGTGCAACGCATGGTGCAGTTTGCAATGATTTTTCAGTGCTGCTCGGACTACTGGCGCTAAATTGCAGCATGAGCTGCATATTTTCTGCCTGTTGGGGGAACTGTGCGGAATCTCCGCAAAATTCCACTGAGTGAAAATCCGCACGTTCCGCCCAACCCTAGTGATTACTGGTCTTAGAACAAAATGTTCGTAAGCTCTGTGAATGAGGTGAGATGAGGTAGGGCAGGCATGTAGGAAGTCCTTAGGATACTTAGGAAGTCCTTTCTTACCAAATGGAGGCGGCAGCAGCATTACTGTTTGCATTTGTCGTTGTTATAGTGTTTATAATTTCTCTGGTGGAAAGGATTATATTTTTGATTCTGAGACAGAGCTCCTCTTTAGTAGTTAAACTCTACGCAGAGACATGTCAGCTCCCAGTCTTTTTCTTGGCTTTTACCTTTCGGTCAACTGGCACATCCTCTTTCCTCTCTCCCCACGTTTTGACAAACAATTCACTGTTTCCTGACTTTTCTTCAACTTGGACACATCTGCTCATTTCTCTGTCCACAGACACATCTAATCCTCTCCCCCTCCCCTCCAATTTTCAGATATTTCTCCCTCCCAAAGGATCTGTGTTTTTATGCCTCTAACCTGCTTTTCACTCGTAATTATAATAATTAAATATCATGCTGATGCCGGTCTTTGAAGAATCAAACTTTTTTTCTTCCACCCTCTAACTGGTGCCCCATTTCTACTGGTTTTCAGTTTGTACAGTTAGAATGCACTTCTTTGGGCATTTCAGCCTTATCTTTTCTCTCACTAAAAGCTATACTTAACTGTGCAAGTCTCAATAATTTGAGCATTGCGTCATTTCTATTTGTTACCTCGGTTAGTTTTACAGCTTTGCATTTCCACTACTTTTAAGCCGCTGTCCTGGTCCATCTTAATGACTCTTTATGAGAAAGGAAAGATTTGTAGCTGGCCCAGAGGTGCTAGGAGGTAGAACGTCATTTGTCTAAAATCCCCTTGTTCTATAAATCCAAGAATCTGCTGATGCCTTTTAGTTTGTTACTCTCACCTCTGGAAACCTTTTCCTCAGATGTCTAGTTAGTTTTTAACCCTATGCTGTGTTGTAAACATTTTAACACTAAATTATTCAAGCCGACCCATACTTCTCTTTGATGGCTCTAAAAATGTGTTTCCCCTTAGCGGTTTGTCTCCGATTGTTTTTGTTTTCTGTGTGATAATTTTTTTCTTGATCACCCTTTAAGCTTCGAAATAGATTTTTACTTGCAACATTTTCAACTCTTTATTTAATTTTGCTCTTACTTTTTTCCCTTTTCAACTTATTTTTTATTCAGGCCACTGTTACTCGTTGGCATTATTTTTATACTTTATAGGTTGTCTAAAAATAGAGACAAGTCCCCACCCTCCCAACAGGCCTAGACATTTCAGATCCCCTTTTAAGGTCTCTAGACAACTCTAGTATGCTCACCCCGCTCACAAATGTTTGGAGCTTTTTGGGTATCCCAAGATATAACTATACTTTCCTTCCTTACAAACATATTCACTTTCCTTCCTCTCAAACATATTCACAACACTCCTTTTCGTGCGCTCATGGATGGAATTTTTTCTTCAGTCAGCATAGCTCCTTCTCCTTTCTATCTTTTTTTTAGTTGCACACAAATTAGACAGGATTTTTTCCATTTAAATTCAGACGCTGGTGCTCTAAGGTGACCTTGGATTTTTGTTTCCAGACTTGTGTTGTCGAAGCAGGGATATTAAGTATGAAACTTTGGGCGAAACCACAATCCTATAAGCACCAATGCAGTAATCAATGGATTAAGGCAATTACCCAACATAACACAGTGACAAAAGGAATCTAATGGTATCAAATCTAAAAGGTCCATTACATAAAAGATAAAGGCTATCATGTTTATTAACGATTTGAATAAAATCAAAGATCTGTCATCAAACGCACAGCTCTCTCACCCGCATACAGACAGTGTGTACTCTGCCAAAGATATAATGGCCATTGTCAAGGAATTCACATGCCGGCATGCCATCTCCATGGTGGTCACACACCCCAGGACCTATGTAACAAACTCTCCATCTACATCTCGGAGAAAATAAAGACCATCTGTATAAACTTTGCCCCCCAACCGGATCCTGCATCCATCAACCTCCTCCATTCGACTACCAGCACCAAAACCAGGCCCCCAACTTTCATGAAATCTCCACCATGGAAACCACTAACACCATGCAATCTATCCAATCCGGAGCTCCCTTGGATCCATGGCTGCACTACATCTTCGTAGAAGGACTGGACCCCATCTGCTCGCTGCTTACTTCAATATTCAACCTCTTGCTCTCAACCATCACCTTCAGAACACCTGGAAACATGCCACCATACCATCCCTTAAGAAAACATTGGCTGACCTGACGACTACGGCTAACGATGGGCTTGACTCTCTGCTACCATACCCCAGCAGTGTCCTAGCAAAACTGGTCAACACTCGCCTCTCTCGCTGCCTTGATACCAACTTCCTCCTTGAACCACTCTCAGTCTGTATTCAGAGCTAACCACATCATCGAGATAACCCTCATCTCAGCCACGGATGACACGCCAAATCATCAACAAGGGAGACTCCGCAGCTCTCATCTTCCTGGATCCATTGGCAAACTTCGACACAGACTCTCACCCTGTCCACATCTAGAGACTCCACAAGGCTGAAATCCCGGGCCCCACCCTACAATGGATCCACTTCATCACCAGATGCTGCTCTCAAACAGTCGGCCTAGCCCCCTTCCAATCAGTCGCCACCAAACTGTTTTGCGGAGTACCACAGGGCTTCTCCTAGACTCCCACCCTCTTTAATGTCTACATGACTTCTGTCACCTCCATCATACGTTTTACTTGGCCTAAGCATCGTCTCATATGCAGATGGCTTGCAACTCATACTTTTACTCTCAGAAGACGCTTCAACCACATAATCCAACTTGATAACTTGCATGTCCGACATAAAAGAAGCTGTCTCAAGCCAAAGGTTGGCAAAACTGAAGTGCTACTGTTTAGCAAGCACACCTCTCTGTGGACCCCGGCCCGGTGGCCCGACACCTTAGGACAACCACCCATCCCAACCAAAGCATCCAGGAGCATGGAACCCATAACCACCAGACAAATTTCCAGGGCCAGCCAAGTCAACGTGGTATCGGCAACATGCTCACACCATCAAGTTGCCCGAAAAATATGTCATAAGACTCCCACTGGACACCCACAGGACAGTCCCATGAGCACTCATCACCAGCAGACTAGACTACAGCAGCAGCCTAAGTAGGATTCACCTGCCAAGCTCATCAACAAACTTCAAATGGTTTAAAACAAGGTTGCCAGATTCACTGAACCTCTCCTCATGAGCACATATCTCCAGACACTTCAGAGACCTTCAGTTTCTCCCCATACAAGAAAGTGCCACCTTCAAACTCCTCTCTCTCACCTACAAATCACCCAACAACTTAGCCCATTCATACCTCAACAACCACATCCACACCCCTAAAAGGCACATGAGATCGGCTGGATGACTCTTCGCACGCATTTGACGCATGAAAACGGGAGGCATTACCTTCTCCCATGTTGTCTCCAAGACCTGGAACAAGCGTACCCTCCCATCACAGCTGCCAGCTCCCTCCTTGAATTCAAAAGGAAGTTGAAAACCTGGCTTTTCAACTTGGCTCTTCTCAGACAACGTAGTTATCTCCTTCCAGGGTGCATGGAGGCCCTCAAGGGTGATCAGTGTTCCTTACACATCCCCATAACATCAGGGCCAATACCAGCAATATGTCTTAAACCTTATTACTTTAGGGGCACGCAAGATAGAGTATTTGTGTTACAGGCTTGGCCTGTTTGCCTGGGGAGAAATGAGGCAAGCCTGTAAGTATCTTATAACAAGCAACAGTTAATTTTGTATCTTTTTACATGAAAGCATTGCCCATGGTTTATGCTGCTGTCCAGCTTACAAGCAAGCACACCATGTACTCTTATTACCATCTCCGAGAAGATTAGGCCTTTGGACATGTAGCTGGGAACAATCTTTGGGTAGATGATGGTAAGCTTCTTTCTGGCTTTGTTAAATTAATGAGAACTGCCCAGCAAGTAGTAACTCGCAGCTCTGGGTGTGTGTCGCAAGTGAAAAAACATTGCTAGTCCATTTTGTGATCGCTAATTTACTTGTTGTGTATTGAAGTCCAGGGCAGAGTGTATTCAGTTTTATTTTGTTAAATGGAAATGTCTCTGGTGTGAATTTGGCAAATAACTACTTGGCTTTGTTAAATTAGCAGCAATGCACAGTGGAAAGTAAAGTGTACCCTTGTAGTAATACATTGAGCTAACACACTTAAAATTGTTTGCCTTCCCTGTGACTAATGTGCTCTGTAGTTTATGAAAATATACAACTTTTAACATCCATGCTTCTCTTTAATCTTACCCATCCAATGAGTTCATCCTTTTCTTCTCACACAAACATGGCAGTTCTACTTTTCGCTAGGCATGCCCATACCCCTCATGCCCAAACACATACTATCCCAACTGTCAATCCGCAAATGTGTTTCTTTAGCTCCCAAAGTATTTCTGTTCTCTTTTCTACATTTACAGGTGCGGCACTCTGCTGTTCCAAAACATGTTGGCTTCGTTGTTCACCATAAGCATGCCCTTTTCTCTCCTCGGATGCAAGACTGATATCCCTGCTCTAGCAGCCTAGCATGTTTTGCTCCTATCCCATCTTTTTTATTTGTTATTTCTCCAGCCCCAAACATGTTGGTTTTTCAGTAATAAAATGCATCAGGTGCCGCCCAAATTTATAAACAATAAAACACGATGTGCTTGGCTGAACAAACAGAAGGGCGTTATTGAGGGCCCTCAGCTAACCAGTGCATGGCATCTGGCATTTGCTCACAGGTATTTACCTCTTCATCACACTAGCCCCCCTGTTGATATGTTGAGCAAGCAAGTTGATAAGTAATGAGTGGGTTATCTCAAAGGTTTGTGGCCGACTCTTTCCATAAACCCCTTCGCCGTGGCTGAAAACTCAAAATGTTTTCACATTCCTTTCAAATATGAGTGGAAAACCACAGGGGAATGTATTTCGTTTGATGAATTAGTACAAGACATTTGACTCTCTTCCACTGATTTCCCCTGTCCTAAAAGTGATCATAAAATACGAACAGACCAATACAAGAATGATCTTAATTGTTCCAGAGTGGTTTCAGTGGTTGTGCTTTACCGATCTGCTTCACCTCACACAAAACCACATGGGAGATTGATGTGCAAACAGAATGTGTTATCCAGGGTTTAAGGCTGTGTCTTCCACCACAACGGGCAGTCTCGCAGCTTGGCAGCCTGGCCCTTGAATTTCTCTAATACAACCTTTTAAACCTTCCACCACACTGTATAAATATCTTAAAAGACGCCAGGAGGTCTTTCATAAGATCATTGTATGCAGTGTGGCAGATATGAAAAGATTCTGGAACTCCATGACGATATACAGTATTGCAATTTCTTCAACATTCATTAAAGCCTGATCTTCAATTCTCTGCCATAAAGGTTCACTTGGCAGTCATCATGCATTTAAACAAATAATCATACTCAAGCTTCTTCTGTTTCAGTGAGTAAGGACTTCCTTAAAGGGCTCGGCTAGTTCCTCCACTCTCCTGTGAGTCCCTTCTCCTCTTTGGGAGTTGATCATTGTACTATTTTTATTTATATATGTATTGAACATTTGTAACATGTTGTAGCAAGATAAACACACTGAACCAGAGTACAGAAAAATGAATGGGCCCTCCATATGAGCCCTAGCTGCTGGAAAGGTGCTCTCCTAGTGGCAATTACATTTGAGCATGGGCTTAGTGAGATTCAAAGAGCCTTAAACAACATTTCGTAGGAGCAAAGTGTTTTACCAACACATCCATCTTCTGTTCCCAAAAAACACAAATTTCCTTATAAATAGGATTGTATATATCTACCGTCTTCCCAAACCTCTCTTTTGTAAAAAGAGTACTTCAACCCTAAGTATGGAAAATGCTTAACAGTATTGTTTAGACAAAACAAGTCCACAAAGTTATTAGGACATTGTCAGCTGATGAGTACAGGAATGGTGACTCCAAAGAGGCAGTCGCCTGTTTGTCTGTACCCTATGTAGCACAGTGCTACTTAAAGGCTAGCTTTTTCCTTCCAAGATGACCAAGGGCTCGTTATGCAATAGAAAATTGAGCACTATAGCTATTCTTAATATTCTCCCTAGTACGGAGGGTGTTCTCCGCATGCATTAGGGCTGCCTAAATTCTAACTCCGGAATTTCCAGTGGACTAATGCACTCTGATAAGCCTACTTTGTTAGCTGAAATTGATCTAATGACTATCTGTCTTCTGTCCACTCTCTGGATTGTTCCTTCTTCTTGTGATGAGAATGATCTTGGTTTCTGATTCAGTTTTAATTAATTCTGTGATGGTTCCAATTATTAACAAGCATTGGCATAGCCAATAGGTCTCGCTTTTGGGACCTTATAAGTATTTAGTTATGCAGCACAATATCCTTGGTGCAACAACATTAACTGTTGCATGGTTAAACACTTATAAGGTCCCAAAGGCGAAGTCAAGTAACAAGTGTGTTTCTGAAGTTAAAAAAACATGTGTGGTTGAAAACATTAGCTGCACGCGTTTGCCTCCGAAAGCAAACAAACAACATTCCAAACACACAAGCCCAGGCAATCGGAAAAAATTGTTGGCCAGTTATCCTAAAAGGCGAGAAGCAAAAAAAAACCTGTGACATGGTCAGTCGCCATGGGATGGAACACACACCAAAAGGGAGGGACAAATGGCCATGATTTACCAATGAAAAGTAAGGAATTTACTGAGGCACACAAACCAAACAATTTGCAATGCAACAGGTCTCGCATTTACATTAGTTTGAGCTATTGGCATTGTAAATGACAATGCCTTTTATTTATGTTTTGGTTTTGAAACATAAATAAAATGCATTGTCATTTACAATGCCAATAGCTTAAACTTGCGTAAATGCGAGACCTATTGCATTGCAAATGCTTGTTTTTATTGCAGTGCAGTAATGTAACAGGTAAAGCAGCTGACTTTGGAACTGAAGTGAAAGCCTCATTGAGAGCATGCCTCGGTCCTGCAGTTGAGATCTTTTTAACACAGTGTTTTTGAGCTTGTAATGTGTCTCCCTCAGGCAAAGCTTAAGTATTTGCATGGCAGTGAGATAAGCATCCTTCGGGGGATTAAAAGCGGTTTAAAAGGAGACCGGTGTGATAATGACTGAGCCCGGGGACGAAAGCTATGGCGTAGACACACAAAATTATATTAGTTTGAAAATTTAACGAAAACATAGAGGAAACGGCTTAAAATCAGGAAGCAGGAGGCATAGACAGATTGCCGCTGTGTTTGTATGTTTTCTACGAAAGCATCATGGATGGGGTCTAGTTGAATAACAATGAGATTTAGAGCTATTGACGCCACCCTGAATGGCAATATTTTATAGTGTTGGATGTGCGAGGATGCCTGTGTTAATACTGAGGGCACCACAAAGGGGCTGACGGGGTGAGCAGTCTGAGACAGCACTGCCGGGATGCACACTTTATGCACATAGAGGTGGGGTGGTAGACTGGGGCTACGGAGTACGTGGAAGTTAGGATGTCCTGCACTTACTGGTAGCTGTGGAATGCAGCAGCAGCCCTGCTCCAGTCCCTATGTGCTGTGCGCAGAGCAGCAGTAGGCAGAGCCCCAGGCTGCAGCTTGTTTGCACGGGATGCTGGCGGGGGACGCCATGCCACCCATTGAATCTTAAGAATGTATCAACAAGAACAATTAAGGAGCGGATGGAACTCAGCAGCCACTGCCCCTCTGTAGTGAGAGCTACAGGGGAAGCAACCAAGGGAGGAGTTGAATGTCGCTGTGGAGAAATAAAGCTGTGTTTTGAAGCGCAGCTCTCAGCTCTATCCCTTAAATGTAAAGTAAAAGTGGGGCTGTTGATAAATAAATAAAGGCGCGTGCTGCATTGGGAGGTGGGAGGGGCGTGCTTTTGAGGCAATCCAATAAACAGCACTCCAAGCAGACGACCCCAAAGTGAAAGCGGCACTGTTATTAAATAAATAAAGGTCTCGGCGATTCTGTTTTTGAGGTGGGAGGGGTCTGCTTTGAAGGAAAGGCAAGAAATAATTTCGAAGTACATGGGCGCCGTTAATACATAAATAAAGGCTCACTGCCATGCTGAGGTGGGAGGGGTCTGCAAGCGGCGCTGTTATTAAATAAATGAAGGCGCTCAACCATGCTGTGTCGGAGGTGGGAGGGGACTGCCTTGGACGACAGGCAAGAAACAATTTTGAAGCACACGAGCGCCATTAATAAATAACAAGCGCTAAAACACAAGCGCGGCCCAGTGGCCGCAAAAGTTAACTATTAACTGAGAGGGGGAGCAGGAGGTGAGCCTGCGAGTGGTGTGCCTGGAAGAGCGACGGCTAAAGGAGGGGGAGCAGGAGGTGAGCCTGCGAGTGGTGCGCGCGCGCCTGGAAGAGCGACGGCTAAAGGCCCTGAGAGGAAAGCCAGATGGCGCCTGTGCGCGTTACTGTGCACGTAACCGCACGCTCTAGGCCACACAAAAAGCTGTGGTCGGCTTTTTGAAGCCCACTTACTAAAAGTCTCGCCAGGGCAGCGCATGCGCTGGCTCAGGCGAGACCTAAAAACTATGATTGTGAATCATAGCTTTTCCTTTGATGGGCTTAGCATGTGTGGTGCTCAAATAATAAACAGTGGGATTAGCTTGAGTTCTAAATATTTCTAATGGGGTCACGAATGGGGGGGCACATGGTTTCCACTCCTAAGTGGGTTTTTTTGTGCCAAGATCTTTAAATCTTTGGTTCCCATCCAAATCTTTGTGTAATGGCACCAGAGGTCACAAAATCATTAGAGATTGAAATAAAGAGCCATTTGAAAATTGAAAGACTTGCAGGTAGCGTTGTTATCTCTGGGGCACTGGAAGTGTTTCTTCAGTGATACCCGTGGACTAGAGAGGAATTTTCATATTTCAGTTGTAGCCATTCTTGCAAAAAAGAAAAAGTTCTGATTCTGACCCATACTGTGCCTCAGAGTCTGGAAAGGTTGTGGAAAACAGACGACACTCTGGCCCAGACATTGTGTGATGGCAGGGCAGTGAGTATGCACTTTTTCTACTCAGCACCTCCAGGAACAAAGTGCTTTACAAATACGTAATAGACACCACTTTGTTCATTAAGGAATAGATTGTCCGCACTACAAAGAATCCATGAATGGTAGATTGTGTTGTAAAGAGGAAATGTTATGCAAGATGCCAGAACAATGTTTTACTTATTTGCAGTTCCATCTGTTGGGGGAGGAAAAGTGCAATGAGTTCTATGTTCTCTACAATGCAAGATATGGGCATCTGCACATACCACAATCAACTTAAATGTCACTTTTGCAGAGTGCAGGGCAGAGACCTTGCATTGCTGTCTGCAGTTTGTCAAATGTGTTCTCGCTGTGTACCCCTTTCTCCAATTATACAAGCTTGGCAATCCTTCACTGCCTTCTACAATGTTATGCAGGTACAATACTCCCTCGCCACCTTGCATTGGTCAGTGGCTTAACAGAAGGCTGCGATGCGTGCTGTGATGTAAATCTTCCTTGATTTGTATTGCATACAGGTTGAATGCAGAGAAATGGCTAATGAAAATCACGGAAGCCCAAGAGATGAGACCTCTCTAATGATTCACTCTCCTGGCACCTCAAACCAGAACCAGCCAACCTCGCCAAAACCCAATAGACTGGTGCAGGACCTACCAGGTAATGCTTTCTAAAACCGATCCCAGAATGAGTTGATGGTTAGGAGTGCTGTTGTCAGGGAACAGAGATCTCAAAAGAAATTGACCTTAGAGTAGGTTCTATAAAAATGAGCATACATGTCTCTGATGTTGAGAGTGTAAAGCAGACATAATGCCCTAGCTACTACTCTATTTCAACTCCAGGAAGTAGTAGTAACAGACTTGCGCAGTGACGTACCCGTACCTGTTCTCACAATACATCTCTAAACTAGCGAGTTGGGAGAAAACTGGTGGTGTGGGTTTCTGATCGAACTGATAAAGGGTAGCTTACTTTTTGCGCCATGCTGCCAGTCTACTGATTTAAAAAAAAAAATATATATATTCTAGGATAGTATTTGGAGATTTTGTTTTAAGTGGTATTCTGCTCCTGTGATAAAAGTACCCATGCTCATGTTTGCAGTGGTATGTATTGGTTGATGTGTTGGCTTTCTCCTTACAGCGGTGTCATTTGAGTCTAAGGCACACTAGCCCAAATTTTAGCCCTCCCTTCTAATGTGTTCAGTGTAGGGTTGTTGATGTGTTAAATATTTGCAGGTATATTGCCTTGGTGATCATGTTTCTTCACATGGTTGCCTGTGGAGTGTTGATCCAATGCCCCAATTAGATATGCATATTTATGGGATGTGTGGTGGAATACTTGGGGTACTGAGGTGTGTATAGAGGGAGTCTTGTGGTTATTTGTTGCTGTAGATTTGTTTCTTGGGTTTAAACAAAGTTAACCAACCTCCTGTGTTCCACCATATTTTCTTAGACAGGTTTGATTATTGCAGCGTTTCAGATTTAGAAAGAGATAGCTTTGGGTGCAAATGGTCTCCTGAGAATGCATTTTTCCGACTTTTCATGTCACAAGTTCATAGGAACGTTCCTGATTGTTTTATTTTCTTGAGTTATTTCTTATAGTTGTTAATTGGTTACATCATGACTGTGTGTCATACATTCCTGCCCTGATATGTTTTTTCATGCATTTCAGATGAACTGGTCCAGGCAGGCTGGGAGAAATGCTGGAGCAAGCGAGAGAATCGCCCCTATTATTTCAATCGATTTACGAACCAGTCCCTATGGGAGATGCCAGTCCTTGGACAGCATGATGTCATTGTGAGTAACATACTCTTTTGTACCACCAAGTCCCAGGCTCTCTCGACCGCAAATGGGTTTGATGCATTAATGCATTGAAAGATGGGTGTAATGAAACAATGCTCACTAAATGTTACTGGAAGGCTCCACAGCAGACGCTCATATTTGGTTGACAACAGATTCCACAGTAAATGTCGCAGTTTTAAAGCACCTGATCCAGAATTGAGGCATCCATAATAGAGCTTCATGATCCTATTGGAGGTTCAACCATGATGTTCATGATGCCAGAGCTGGCAGTGATCCCTCGTGTAATATAGTCCCACGGCCCACAATGAGACTTTAGTACTCTACAGGGCCCATAGAAATGTTCCAGAACAAGAGCTGCAATCGAGGAGCAGAATCCTCAGTATTAGCACCTGTAATGACATCCTGATAAATTAGCTCTCTTGCTCCTACAACGTCTTTGTAATACTTGAGCTGCGTGACCTCTACAATGCGACCTATGTATGTGACCTTCTTGGTCGCTGATGTGCGCCATTTGATTATACAGTTTATGAATGATTGTGAGAGCCCAGTACTGGAGCTCAAAGCCCACTTGCAAGACAGAGACACCTGAGGTACAGTGTTCACAGTGACACCACAGCACCAATGGTACAGGGCTCTAAATGATGCCATCCACCACTAGAGCCAAAGAACCTTAAAGTGACACCTCTGTATTCGAGCTGCAGTGCCTCCTAGTGACACCAGATACTCCAGCTACAGGATCTAATGACGTTTCTATAGAAAAGCTTCTGGGCTTTGCAGCAGTGCCTCAATATTAGAGTTCTAGCTTGCAGTAAACAACAAGTAAAAGGGAAAGATTTTAACCAAGGCTGTTGGGCCCAAATGTGAGACCCACAAAAGCTTGCAGTGACCCCCTCAGTACTAGAGCTCCAGTGCATAGCAGTGGGGGCTTCTTCATCTACTATGTTCTTTGGGGTAATCTGTGACATCTCTTGTTATAGATGAAATTACATTTCTTGGGTTTCGAGACCTGTTAGAAATTGAGTTACTGGTTGACTTGGGTTGTGAGCCCTGGTCAAGCAGCAATCACAATCCTTGTCAGGGTAAGGCATAAGCAAACCCCGAATTAACCTGTGCTCGCCCCCCCTTGGTAGCTTGGCACAGAGCAGTCAGGCTTAACTTAGAGGCAATGTGTAAAGTATATGTGCAACACTTCATACAGTAAAACAGTGAAAATACCACCACACAAAGATCCCACACTGGGTTAGTAAAATAGGGCTTAATTTAATAAATAAAACAAGACCAAAACGACTAACTTCTAATCAGTAGTTATGAACTGTTAAGGAATAGAGTCGAAGATGTCACTTAAAAGCAGAAAGCGCCAACCCCAACTATCTGATTGCACTGGACCAGGTGAAAGTCGAACGTTCAGGCCGATCACGATGGAGCGCGGGTCGGACACAGTCACAGATTAGTCCCGCTGAAGGTTTACCTTCTCAAGTTTTGTACCAATAGTCCCATTCGCGCTGGAGAGAGTCGCAGGGAGCAAGGAGAGTGTCGTGGGCGGTGGTCGGTGTGGTATGATGAGCAGGCTGTGCATCGCCGAGTTGTGGGTTGGTGCTTCGCGGGCAAACGTTGCTTGCTGTGTAAAGAGACGGGCTTGAGGCGGCTTGTGCTGAATTTTGGTGCGAGCGACACGGTTCTAGGGCGAACGGGCCCGCTGGGAGAGTATACATAGGTCCAGAAGTGTACTGAAGAGTTGGTGTCTGAGGTCCTTCTTTTATACACTGGTGCCCTGGTTCTGGAAGATGGGAGAAGCTTCTAGACAGTGGCTTTGAAGTGCATGGAATTTCCTCCGTCCCTTGCCCTGGCTTCAAGCTGGCTGAAGTGACAATGCAGAGTCGTTAGGCCCTTTGTGTGAAGTCAGAGCTAGGCGGTTGCAGAGTTGTTCAAAATTAGAAAGTTGTCTTGTTCATACCATTAGTGTTTGTTTTCCTCTTGTGCTTCCATAGTAAAACTGTAGTCAACTGAGGCATAGGATTTGGGAAAGATAGGACTTTGTCCTGGTTTGATTGTAGTCTAGTGTAGGAGAGTGGTAATTCTTGTCTTTTGATGACAAATAAATGCATATTTTTAAACTAGGTTAATAAAGATGTATAAGGAACGGGCCCGTTGAAAGACATCACCTCTAATTGGGTCTCCTCAAAGCTTAACAAGATAGTTCTTTGTTTTTTTTAAACATCTGAGTTTTGATAAGTTAATTCTTTACATCTAGACTTGGAATCTTTTCATTTTGTGGTCCCTTGCAGTTGAATGTTTTTCTGAGTTGTGTTGCATTTTGTGTCTTTAATTGAATCAGTCTCCTTTTACACTAGTACTGATTGCTGTGAAATAATGTGCCTTCACAGACCGATAATATCTTGCTTTATTATATTTTAGTGCATTCACATTTTTTCTCAGACTATTTCCTCTGTCAGGCTGATATTTTTCTCAACTTGTGCCACTTACCCAAGCCTCTTAATTTGAGAAATGGTTGTTTTTGAAAAAGTGTTACAAAGTGCTGTGATTAGTTAGTCGAGCTTGTTCTATTGTCACGGTGTTGCCTTTAGGATGAACCAAGGTGGTTGTGTCATTTTGATACTTCTCAGCCAGAGTTTGGTTGTTATTAGGAGTGGGCGGTAAATTCCGCTCCTCTGGCGGAGTTCGCTGAGTTTTGTCCACTCCGTGCTCGGCAAAAATGCTGTGAACCGCTGCGTGGCTGAGTTTTTCTTGTGCGCGGCTCGCCAACATTAAGTTGGCAAGTGCAAGCGAGAAAAAAGGAGTGCTAGACCGCCTCCCGGTGAGATTTCTCAACGCTGATAGTCATGGCAGGTCTCTACCACTCGTGCCGAGAAAGCTGCAACTCGCGTTGCGAAAGCTGCTGCTTGAGTCGAAGATCTACTGGAGCGGCAGAAAGAAGCAGCACCCTCTGGTGAGTCGCGTGGTGCTGTTCGTGCAGATTTTACAGCGCGGGACAAGCTCCCGGTGCTAAAAATCAGCACGAACACTTGACGAACCGGAATTCTGTCCCTCGCAGAACTCTGCAGAATCTCGTAACTCCGCTGAATTCTGCACAGTAAAACTCAGAGTTCCAACCACCCCTAGTTATGTTACAGTTTCGCTGTACCTAGAATAAGACTGCTATATTCTTGCATCCCACTTAGATCCCTTATTTCTATATAAGTGATTCTGCCTTTTAGACTGACTTTGAAGTCTTTTAAAGGCTAAAGTTGTTATGATGTCCGTGAACCATCACTAACCATTGCACATTCTGAATTCTGTATGAAACCCCGTGCTGCTCCTTTGCGTTTTTGTAGTATGACCAAGATTATTCCACAATATCTTTTACTCAGTTAAGGAATGCAGCTATGACTTTGTTTTCTTTTTAAGCGCACTGTTGTCCAATTGTTTTCTCTTAGAATCTGTCCTGTACACTGTTTCCTCTCAGCTGAGTTACTGTCACATTGTATTTCCTCATGTCATAAATTGTATTGTCCCTCGTTCCACTAAGCAAACCCCTTTTTGTTTACTCACATTCAGACTCGATCTAGATTTTCAAATTATTTCCACTCAGTTGAACTCATGTAATGCTTCATTTCTTCTTTGTCAAAGTTAGAATTTCATGACATTTTGCTTCCTGTCTGTCATAGTCTGATGTAACATTGTCTTTGCTCTTATCGGCCTTGGGGATTACTTCCATGTTGTATTTGCTCTGTTTTTTTGTTCATGCTTGTGGGGCGTTGATTTATTGCACATAATGTCTCATTACAGTCGGATCCCTTGGGGTTGAATGCAGCTCCAATGCCCACCGAGGGAGCTGTTGTTGAGAGTCCTGTGGACCTGAAACAACGGAAGAGGAAGCTGTCTGAGGAGCTCCCAACAAGTGGGAATAGTGTGAAGAAGATTAAGGTAAGTTTAGACTTGCTGCCCAAGCTTCCAATCCTTCCAAACTGCTGCCAGTCTTGTTATCCTCCCACCCACCAATTTAAGCAATTGATTCTTGTGGCTCACTTTTATCTATGCCTTCTTTTGAATAGCCTTCTATGCCTCTCTGCACCTTCTAACACTTTAAGTTAAGACAAATCCCCCCCCCCCAGCTTGTACTAACCTTTTTATGTTCTTCACACTTCTATTCTTCTTCATGCCTGCACTACTCTCTACTCACCACACCAAAACTTTGCCTCTGTGGTGATTGCTATTCTATTTCTCATCAGGTTGATGTGACTCCAACAACGCCTACCGTCGCATCTCCGACTCCTACAACACCAACATCTCAGACTGTCCCCAGCTCTCCAAGTGTCCCTGGGACTCCAGTCTTTAAGGTTTGGGGAGCTTCCCAAGAAGATAAGCAACAAGCGGCTCTCTTGCGGCCTTCGGAGTAAGTATTTGTACTCCTGCAGTGAAGCACCATGGTGTAAGGCCTATAAGAGAGCACAAGAGGGGTCGGAGTTAGCCTCTTCCTGGGTCTGCATGTTAAGAAATGTTTCAATGTCTGTTAGAAAGGAAGGAGGTCTTGGGTAGCTCAGGCTACTCATTGTGCACTTGTTTTGACCTAAGGCTCTTGATAACAGTGCTTGTAACAACGGAGAGAGAGAGACGGTGTTGCCTCTTTTAGTTGGTGTTAACATTTTCGCTCTTAGAGTCCTGGGGCAGTCAGTGGTTATTACACCGAGGGAATGTAGAATATGGCCTGCTGTTTCTCCTCCCTGACTATTATGTCCCAAAAATCTAGTTATTGTTTCTGTTCCCATGATGACTCCCGAAATAATCATACTTCTGCCACTTATACTTCTCATTTGCAGCTTGTGAATCTGATTGTTTTCTGACGCATATATCACAAATCACAACGTTAACCACACACCATACACTATTAACTGTAGCCTGCACGTTTACTATTGAAGCACTTAATGTATCTTTATTTTTATAGTAATTGTCTAATATTTAGTGGCCTTTGCACTTTCTTTGCAGGGTGTATGTTGTTGTGTTTTATAAACCTATTTAAACAATTGGCAGACAGTAGCGGGAACTATTGTTTGCTGGTATATATTTGTCAGTAGTTACTGGGAAGTGTCTTATGGAACGCATGGGCACCACTGCTTAGTGCTATAATAGGTAGTAGTTACTGGCGAGTATCTTAAATTAGTACTGTTGTTTACCATTTGATTTGTGGACTACTAATAATATTCTCCAACTGGATAACTAGTTAGCCCTTTTTGGAACCAGACTCTACAGGAGTAACGAAGTTGAGAACTTAACTTTTATTCTATGAGGTGGTAGGGGATAGAGACTCGGATACCGCATGACACAGGAAATAATACACACTAAACTGAAGTTAAGTTACTGCTGTAACTTCTAAAAATGACTTTATTAATATATAATTAAATAAGGCCAGTTAAAAGGTACCTTAATAACTAGATGGTGCCAGCATCATATAGGGTTGAGATTCAACCGCAAATGATTTACATGCCATATACTAAAACATAAATTACGTAGGAGCCTCTGGTAACATTGGGCTGTTGGTGAACTCTTGAATTGTTCTATGGCTTGATTTCCAGGCATTTTAGGTACAGTGCTTGTAAACCAATGTTAAGTGTCAAGCTTGTTATGAACTGTCTTCTCTCTGATCAGGTATCTCTAGCTCTGGATAGTAGATGAAATTTCCGGTAAAATAAAAAAACAGTCCAAAAGTCCCTTTTCACAAAAAGCACTCCACTAAATAGGAATGTGTGCCCCACCCAGGTTACGAAGATCGTAGTCCAGTGTTCCAAGGCCTGTTCTCTGGATTTACGTCCTTAATAGGGCTTCATGTGGGGGAAAGTCAATGTTTCCAGCAGGGCTGAGCTAAGTGAACAACCAGCTATGGTCCCATTAGGTATCGCAGTCTATTCTGAGCTTCAGTGGGAGAGAAAAGGTGGAGCAGATTAACATCCAGGAATGTCTGCCAGGAGTACCTAGTTTTAGGGGCCATACTCCGAAATGGGTACCTTCTGTGCCTTCCTTTCCTCTCTGCTCCCCTCCTGATTTGATCTGTGGTCTTCAGCGCTGCACTGACTACCTCTGTGATCGCCCAGCGAAAGCAGCCTGGAATTCCTTTATGAAGTAGCAACGTTGGGTTACAGCTTTTGTTAACCACTGTTGCTACATCATAGTAATGAGTTACCAGATTTAGAATCTGGTATTCACACTAGTAGAGCTCGGTGAGAACTATGAATAACATATAGAATTATAGATGGGTAACAGTGTTGTGTGTTTTTTTAGTGAGGGGTTCCTAGTGACATAGATAGACAAGGAGAGTGAAGCACAAGTTGTCTGTTATGTCACTCGGAACCATACAGTGAAAAACATTTTCAATTTTATTCATCTATAATTTAATGTGGTATACTGCCCCCTAAGATGATATGCTCCTGCTTTCAACTGCTAAGCAAATATGACAGTTCTTCCCTTTCCCAAATGTAAAAAATAAACAACCTGGCCTCCTGCCACACACCTCCACCCCTCTACCCCTCTTTGTGCCTTCCCTGCCATTCCTCATCAACGCTTTGCTCTCTGTTCTCCATCGGAGCAGAGGGCCAGCGCTGCACTAACATGCTCTCAGGCAGAATTCCTTCATGACACAGCAGTCAGAAACAACTGTTGCTACGTTGAGCAGTGAGTAATCGAATTTACAATCTGGTATTCATGATGGTGGCGCTCAGTGAGAGCCATCGGAACAAGATCTCTGATTCTAGTCAGGCTTGATCCTTCCCATATAAGGAACACAACTGTGCTTGTGGCAGCATGAATTATCTTCTCATGGTGTTGGACATTCGTGGTTTGTTACTACCTTTCTATAGCAGCTCACCCCGCTATTTTACATAGGCTCTTTTGTATTTGGTTGAGAGGCTGTGCTCATGCTTTGTAAGAATCCTCACAAAACCTTACATTTTTTGTTATGCTCATAATACCCTGCTTCTCATTATTTTGAATGATGAAACACTTACTAGCCAGAAACAGTTTATGAAACGTTGTGCCTCTGAGCTGACAGCATGGGTGTAAATCATTGATGCTTTACTGGGACCTGGCTGAGATCTTGGCTACTGGTTGTTTAATTCTTGTTGTTCATATAGTTGATAGCCATCAGAGATTGGGGGTGGGTGATGCAATGCTCCTTGTATTGTTTAGAAAGTCTAGATGGTTGGTATTGTTTTCCACCACAGCTTCTCTTTAGGGCTCTATATCACTAAAGCTATAAATCTGACTTAATTTTGCTCACTCTGCTTGAGATTCTACCAAAGATCCTTCCTGTACACCCTGTGCTTTGTCATAACAGTTGTCTAAGCAGTAGTTTCATCCTCTCTGGATGACGCCATTTCCCTTTATCTTGGCTTGTCCAAGGTGCTGATGGTAAAACTTCAAATTATTCAAAGCATGGCTGCCTACCTCATTTTGGGAATTCTGCGTTAGGGAAGTGTATCTTGAGGGCCTTCATTGGCATCCATCACCAAAACATCTTGTTTTGAAGTGTCTTCGTTTTTGCCATGAGGCGATCCACAAGCCTGTACCTGTATTCTTGCAGGTCCACTTTCATTGTTATACGCCACTCCAGGCTCCATGATCATATTCCCTGTTTCTGTTAATCACAGTTTGTATTTCCAAAGCTAAAGTGAGAGGCAGGTCTTGTTCTTACCTGATCCCCAATGTTTGAAACAAGCTGCCTGTAGCTCTTTATAGCCAACCTATTTTATTACTGTTTCGCAACCGAATACATACCTTTTTACAGCTAATACTATAAAACCAATTGAAGGTTTTCAGGTCTGCCAGGATGCTTTTCAGGATCGCCAAACGCCATATAAATTTAATTACTACTCACTGATCATGAGATACTCCCGAAGTTGGGCACCAGCCCAGGAATGCCTGATGTACAAAAAGTGTTGCTGAAGTGGCTGGTTCATACGTGGACCCACTGCCATTGATAAGAGAGGTTTTGTGAGCAAAAGTAAGTGACTGGCTGTGCTAGATCTACCAGACATAGATTTCTCCCCAGGTAATAAAAGAAACTACTTATTGCATGATTTCTTTTGGCTAAAATTGTAAAAGCTCTTTACGGGCAACTCATTTGCATCTAGTACATGGGTTCTACTGAGTGCACAGCTGTGCCAGAGCATTTTGTATTTTAGATTGGTTTTGGGCTCTTCTCTGTGGTACCAGAATTGTTCAGGTGAAAAATCTAGCTCAAATAAGATTTTGTGTTTGGTGTTGAACATCCATGGCCCACCTCTTGAAGCATTTCCTTTGAAATGTAAATTAGCAGTTAACGTTTTCTACAAAAACCTGTAGAAAATGATCATCGTACAGATTTCTTTTACTTACCGCTTTCACCCAGTGCATGTGCTCGAAAACTGCTCTGTAAGACAGTCTTTCTGTATAACAAGCTCTTCGGGGTGGGGCAGGCACTTGGTCTTTGCTATGAAGGAGCTTGATGTTAAAATCACAGATATAAACTTGTTCAGGAATCTAATCTAGAGGATGGAAAACTGAAATTCAATGAACAGATCCCTGCTTCCCCATGGATACAATACCCTCATGAACAGGCATCATCAAAGACTCCTTAGCTTCACACAAAAAGCTTTTGAGCCCCTCATTCAGAACTAGGCCCCCAAGATAGGCGCAGGCAACATGTTCTTCATTTACAGCATAAAGAAAGAAGGGGCAATAATATCATACTTCCTATCAGTGGAATCACAGTGGCACCTGGAATTGAATCTTCAACATCAGGTCTGTATAAACATGGAATACCTGCTAGGTAAGACCACCATTCTAGCTTACGTTCTCAGCAAGAGCATGGGCTCCTGCCACGAGTGGGAGCTAAAGGACAGTAGCTTGTTCCACAGACGGAGCACCGCCTTCTCTGTACTGGTTGGTGTCAGAATCCAACATGAAATTACAGTTCTTTGTAAGCAAACACCGGCCTTTTTATGCCTTTGCACCATTTCCTCTCTTATCGAAAGTGGTATTCAAACTCGACACAATTGTAAGATTGTTATGACTCTGGCACAGCAGTTCTGCTGCATGGATCTTCTGTAGTTGACAACAGACGAGCTTTGCAAGATAAAACACACTCCGTATCTCCTTGTAAAGAATATGGGCCAGTTTATTCATCCTGTTCCAGCTTCACTATCTGTGTTGCTGGAATTATTGGCTGGTATTATGTATCTTGGAAGACTGTACATGAATCATTCAGGCAGTGACAACCCTGTTCTCACTCAAGACCTTCTTCTTGAAGTGGGGATCATTCTAGGCGTGGTACAGGAGCATGGACATTCTCTCCTTTTCGCAAAGCTGCATAAGATCCAACTCTGACTTCTGCACTTAGCACGCTCTTTCCTTCATAAGGCTTCATGGGACTGTGATCTCTAGATACAATTTGCAAACTGGTCCGAATTCTTGTACTGAATTTTCAGAAAGAAATAATGAGCCGCATCTTTCTGTTTTTTCCTCTCGTGGTATATCCATGTCAAACATTAGAATTTCTTTTGTAATAAACTTTAGTGCAGTTTAGTAAGAACAAAAGATGGCAAACATTAAATAACACACCAGCATTTAACACCTTCCTTCCCTTACCCCCACCCCTCTTAAACAGTCATCCCTTTCCCCCCCTTTCCATGCTTTATGACTGCACCCAGTCATTCACTGCACCATTTACTATTCATCCTCTCCTTATGTTTCCCCTATACAACAATAGTTTTGCATTAGAACTTTACTCAATACTTTCTGAACTCATGGGCTCTCTCTTTTAACCGATTCTTAAGTCTGGCATCAAATCCTTTACCTGGATATGCCTGTATGCTGTACAAAAGGGGATGATGGACGGAACGTTTGAGCCAATCAAACACTCACCCCCAGTCAACTGATCCGGGTTTAATCCATCATCATTCTTTAGCTCACTCCACCACCCCAGTTCAGACATGGCCATATGCAAATCAGTCTGACCCTGTGCCTCATGGGAACAGTCCAGCCCGAACTGCCAAGCCATGTCTTCCCTGGACCGGAAACAAGCATCCTAGGACCGGTTTCTGGCATTCCAGCCGTCATCAGCCAGGCTTGCTTGAATTCAGTGGCAAAGTGAGCAAGGGACCCACGTCTGGGCATACCCCCGCCAACTTAGGGCGAACAAGCGATACAAAGGGGATGATGGACGGAACGTTTGAGCCAATCAAACACTCGCCCCCAGTCAACTGATCCGGGTTTAATCCATCATCATTCTTTAGCTCACTCCACCACCCCAGTTCAGACATGGCCATATGCAAATCAGTCTGACCCTGTGCCTCATGGGAACAGTCCAGCCCGAACTGCCAAGCCATGTCTTCCCTGGACCGGAAACAAGCATCCTAAGACCGGTTTCTGGCATTCCAGCCGTCATCAGCCAGGCTTGCTTGAATCCAGTGGCAAAGTGAGCAAGGGACCCACGTCTGGGCATACCCCCGCATATGGCCATGTCTGAACTGGGGTGGTGGAGTGAGCTAAAGAATGATGATGGATTAAACCCAGATCAGTTGACTGGGGGTGAGTGTTTGATTGGCTCAAGCGTTCCGTCCATCATCTCCTTTTGTATCGCTTTGGTCGCCCTAAGTTGGCGGGGGTATGCCCAGACGTGGGTCCCTTGCTCACTTTGCCACTGGATTCAAGCAAGCCTGGCTGATGACGGCTGAAATGCCAGAAACCGGTCCTAGGATGCTTGTTTCCGGTCCAGGGAAGACATGGCTTGGCAGTTCGGGCTGGACTGTTCCCATGAGGCACAGGGTCAGACTGATTTGCATATGGCCATGTCTGAACTGGGGTGGTGGAGTGAGCTAAAGAATGATGATGGATTAAACCCAGATCAGTTGACTGGGGGTGAGTGTTTGATTGGCTCAAGCGTTCCGTCCATCATCTCCTTTTGTAATGCCTGTATGCTGACCAGTGCTTAATTTGAGCGGGTGGTTTCCTGTGTTCGACACCGGCACGTAATTGTCAGCACCGGCTCTAGTGCCAGTGCACTACATGATGGCGTTGCCTGTCTAATTTTGAGATGAGCACAATGGTGTTGAATAAGTTATTGTACATTAAAAATTAATAATACCTGACGCTCATGCCATTCTCATAGCTTTGGAGGCCTGGAATAGTCTGAATTGCCACACTTGTAGGAGTGTGATGGTTAGTAGTTATTTTTTTTTTTTAATACTTTTATTGCTAGCGCTTGCAGGGACAATGAGTGGTGCAGGCTGCAGTGGCCTCCCGAGAAGGGCCCTGGCACTTACCTTTTTACAAATTAAGCACTGATGCTGACAGTGACATCAGCAAGGTAAAATATACTTGAACTGCAAACTTTAATGAGCCCATCCCTGTCTAAAGTCAAAAGGATATTAATACCCAAGTTAATCCCAAAAGTACTACTGAATTTCAACTCTGTGAGCCCATTGTCTTACCAGCATTCTTTCCAAATCCTGCATCAGCGGGAGAAAGATATGTGCAGGTATTGACATTGAGATGCTTAACATTATTCTCAGACAGAAGACAACCTTTCAGAACCAGGGATCAGTGGTTTGCAGTCTTTGGAAAGGCAGAGGTCAGGTGGTCTCCAAGCAAAGTATATCTTGGTGGATAGTTGACTGCATGTCCTATTGCCATTCAAATGCCGGACGGCCGTTTTAAGGAAGAGAAGCAACCCACTCTACAGGAGGAGTGTTAGTAGTGTCAGCAGTGTTGCAGGAGTACCACTCCTGGGCATCCACAGAAAGGCAACATGGAGAAGCAGCCTCGCCTTTGGCAATTATCTCCTTCACATTTAGACCAGAAACCGGCCCACCACAAAAGGAGCATTACATTGTCATCTTTTCATAACCTTTTTTGTTTTTGTTTCTTTGTTTCTTTTTCCTGATGTCATTGCAGCAATCACTTGATGAATTTCTAGTGCTGTGATATCGGCCACTAATTCCTCAGCCTGATTAGTTAACATTTCCGGTAAATTGATATCTGAAAAATACTGATGTATGGCTTCTTGTGAAACTGTATATTTAGTGGCATAAAGTTTTTTATAGTGGGCAAGGAATATTTTTGCAACCTCCTCCTATCAGATGTCCGAACCCCCTAACTGGGTTGCTGTAATTCAGTAACTAAAGCAGCTTCTTGCTTCGCCCTGGATGACCAAGCCAAGAATCTTCCCACCATCTGGATTTCTTCATAAACTCGTTGGTGATACGACCAAGAATTGTTTATCTCTTCCAGGAAAAGGAATTCCCTCAGTTCTTGTTTAGCGCTAGACTGCTGCTGCTCCATAACAATTCGCTCGGACGAAGAGTTTGCCCTTAACTGAGCTGCAGTATCAACTGCAAGTTGCAGTTGCAGAATACGTGCCCTCCGCCTCTTAGATAGATTGCCGTCAAAGCCATCATATGTCCGCGGGTAGCCGCCTTGAAGGCACCCCAAACAGAGAAAAATGTTGCGCTATCCTTATTAATCAGGAAAAATTCTTTAATCCATATTTTCACATTTATGAGCCATTCCTGGTTGGAAAGGAGGAGACAATCCATCTGCCACCTGGATCTTTCCTCCTTGCCTAGCGTCTAGTTCTATCTCAACAGTGATAGCAGAGTGGTCGGAAAAAGAATTTGCACATATTTCAGAGTCAAGACACTTAAGAGAACGAGAAATAAGAAAGTAGTCAATACGTGAAGCTGACAGGAATTGCCAGGAATAATAGGTATACTGTGACATTTCCGATTTGAGCTCTACGCCAAGGGTCATCTTTTTATTACGCGAGTCTCTTTCTACCTTTCCTTTTTAGGTCGAGCCTCGAGTAGCGCGCAAGCGCTGCTCTGGCAAGACTTTATGTTAGGGGGTTTCGAAAGCTGACCACACGCTCGTGCGCGATGGCCTTTTCCCTGCGGTTACGCGCAAGCAAAAGGCCATGGTGCACGAGCATGTGGTCACGCCTGCTGCTCGCAAGCGCGCGCGTACCACTCGCGTGCTAGTTTTGTTTATCTTTGGCGGCCGCGTCACTGTTTTATTTCATTCAGTTTCGCATAATCGCGGCACCCGCGCTTTACTTTTAAAATTAAAAGTAAAGCGCGGGTGCTGCTGATAGCTAAAAGTAAAGAAATAGATGTTTTTTCTATTTCTTTACTTTTGCTCAATCATGGCACCAGCGCTTTACTTTAACATGGTTTAGGTAAAGCGCCGGTGCCGCGATTACTGCAAAAGTAAAGAAATAGAAAAAAACATCTATTTCCTTACTTTGCTATAAGCATGGCACCGGCAGCTTTACCTTTAACCATGTTAAAAGTAAAGCGCCGGTGCCGCTGATACTGCAAAAGTAAAGAAATAGATGTTTTTTTCTATTTCTTTACTTTTGCAGCAATCAAACACATTAGCAAAGTCAATAGCTCTGCCTAAACACTTATAAGGGCCCAAAAGCGAGACCTATTGGCTATGCCAATGCTTGTTGTAATGTACTGCTTACCAGTATTCATCCAGCCTTCCAAAGTTAATGCTGGAGATGAAAGAAGTTGCTTAACTTTATTTAGAGTTATCTAGTATTGGTAGCATTCATGCAGTAACATGAGACCTTTCCTTTTCCAGTTTTCAAGGCTCAAACAATATTCTGCACACACTTGTACTAGGAAAACCTGAGATATGGGTTGCCTCTTGTGGGAGGTGATCAGAGCACATCCACCGGATTGGCTGAGATTTAGGCAACCAATAATGTGGATGTGCAGACTTGCGCATGTATTAAATTGTGTTAGTTTGTATTGATGCTGCTATTGTGCAAGCGTGTACTGTGCATTCTCAGGTCTAAAAGGAGGTTTCAGGCATGTGATCTATTACAGGTGCCTGTGGCAAACAACTGTATATAAAGGTAAGTAACTTCTTTCTCTGATGCCTTTCTAGAAGAACATAAAACTGAGCAGAGCATAGATTAATCCCAATCCTCTCCAGAGCACTGAAAATCTGTGCTTTATTTAACCCCTTCCATGCGTCGGACGCGTGTGAGCCGTCCGCATAAGTGCTCATGTGTGTCGGACGGCTCTCGCGCGTCCGACGCCATGGCACAGGGAATCCCTCTGGTGCCCGCACCAGAGGGATTCCCTTTTCCGCCCAACAGCCTCTGGAGCTGGGGAAGAGCTTCCCGAGGCTGTATTTTAGGTGTCCCTGAAATGACGATCAGCGCGCACGTCACGCTGACGTCATTTCAGTGAAACCGAAACTGAAATGAGCCAAGAGGCTCATTTCAGTTTCACTTTCTATGTGCTCAGGGGGCTATCTCAGCACCCTGAGCACGTAGAAAGTCAGGAGAGGTATCGTTGGAAAAGGGGAGAATCTCCCCTTTCCAATGGTACCCCTCCCTAGTGGATCCCTGCTAGGGGATCGCCCCAGGAGGCTTACCCCCAAGCAGGGATCCACCCACTAGGCACAAGGGAGGGGGGACTTGACCCACCCACACAAGTGAGGTATCCTTTTTATCGGAAGACTTTGGGGAATGCGGGGTGGGTGGAATTTTGTGGATTACGCAGATTCCAGAACTTTCCATCACAGAAATGTGAGGAAAATGTGTTTTTGTTTTACAAAGTTTGAGGTTTGCAAGGGATTCTGGGTAAGAGAACCTGGTGAGAGCCACACAAGTCACCCCATCCTGGATTCCCCTGTGTGTCTAGTGTTCAAAAATGTATAGGTTTGCTAGGTTTCCCCAGGTGCTGGCAGAGCTAGGGTTCAAAATCTACAGCTAGGCCCTTTGCAAAAAAAGGGTCAGTTTTCACTGTAAAAATTTGGTGTCCACGTTGCATTTTGGGCCGTTTCCTGTTGCGGGCACTAGGCCTGCCCACACAAGTGAGGTACCATTTTTCTCGGAAGACTTTGGGGAATGCGGGGTGGGTGGAATTTTGTGAATCCACGCAGATTCCAGAACTTTCCATCCCATAAATTTGAGGAAAATGTGTTCTTTTTGACAAATTTGAGGTTTGCAAGGGATTCTGGGTAACAGAACCTAGTGAGAGCCACACAAGTCACCCCATCCTGGATTCCCCTGGGTGTCTAGTTTGACGATACTCAACTGCTCTTATCATTCGACAGTGATAAAGACTCGACCAAACGTCTCTTCGCCGAGGGCATGCTTGCAATAGCTGGTTGGATGACAGAGAATTTCCTCCAGCTGAATGCTGCCAAAACCGAAATTCTGCTGTTTGGCACTGCCCAGAAGAACTGCGGCCCTGATTGGAGGCCCGCCGCGCTGGGCACAGCTCCCATCCCGAAGCCTATGGCTAAAAATCTGGGTGTCCGATTGGATCACTCCCTATCTATGAGAGACCAAGTCATGGCCACTTCGGGCATCTGCTACCACACACTGAGTCTGCTCCGTAGAGTGTTCCAGATGCTTCCTTTATCAGGCCGCAGAACCCTGATTCAGACCTTGGTCATAAGCCATCTCGATTACTGCAACGCTCTTCTAGCTTCGGCCAATGAATCGCTTCTGAATAGATTGCAGGTGATTCAGAATACAGCAGCTAGCCTCTCCATCATTATGCCTCCCAGAACATCCTCTTGGCATTGCTGAAGCACCTTCACTGGCTCCCCATCCGCCAGAGAATTAAGTTCAAAATTTGCTGCTTAGCCCACAATGCACTTTATGGCGGAAACCCAAGCTATCTGGCGGGAAAACGTAAGTTCTACCTTCCAGGCAGATGTCTGCGTTCAGAGGGAAAGGGGCTGCTTGTTGTCCCCCGCTTTAAAAAACTTCGAACTGGGGGCAAAATTTTGCCTATCTGGCTCCGAAATATTGGAACTCCCTGTGCGTTGAGCTACGTAAGTGCACCAATCTCCTCCTCTTTAGGAAACTCCTAAAGACAGAACTGTTTCATTACTAATTGCTCTGACCTGGCATTCTCTTCTTACAGCGCGGAGATACCCCTTCGGGGGTGATTCCAGCGCTTTACAAATTCTATACATACATACATACATACATTCTGGGTAAGAGAACCTGGTGAGAGCCACACAAGTCACCCCATCCTGGATTCCCCTGGGTGTCTAGTTTTCAAAAATGTATAGGTTTGCTAGGTTTCCCTAGGTGCGGGCAGAACTACGGTTCAAAATCTACAGCTAGGCACTTTGCCAATAAAGGGTCAGTTTTCATTGTAAAAATATGGTGTGTCCACGTTGCGTTTTGGGCCGTTTCCTGTCGCGGGCACTAGGCCTACCCACACAAGTGAGGTATCATTTTTATTGGAAGACTTTGGGGATCGCGGGGTGGGTGGAATTTTGTGGATCCACGCAGATTCCAGAACTTTCCATCACAGTAATGTGAGAAAAATGTGTGTTTTTTGGACAAAGTTTGAGGTTTGCAAGGGATTCTGGGTAACAGAACCTAGTGAGAGCCACACAAGTCACCCCATCCTGGATTCCCCTCGGTGTCTAGTTTTCAAAAATGTATAGGCTTGCTAGGTTTCCCTAGGTGCCGGCAGAGCTAGGGTTCAAAATCTACATCTAGGCACTTTGCAAAAAAAGGGTCAGTTTTCACTGTAAAAATGTGGTGTGTCCACGTTGCGTTTTGCACCATTTCCTGTCGCGGGCACTAGGCCTGCCCACACACATGAGTTACCATTTTTCTCGGAAGTCTTTGGCGAATGCGGGGTGGGTGGAATTTTGTGGATCCACGCAGATTCCAGAACTTTCCATCACAGAAATGTGAGGAAAATGTGTTTTTTTGACAAATCTTTAGGTTTGCAAGGGATTCTGGGTAACAGAACCTGGTGAGAGCCAGTCAAGTCACCCCATCCTGGATTCCGCTGGGTGTCTAGTTTTCAAAAATGTATAGGTTTGCTAGGTTTCCCTAGGTGCCGGCAGAACTAGGGTTCAAAATCTACAGCTAGGCACTTTGGAAAAAAGGGTCAGTTTTCACTGTAAAAATGTGGTGTGTCCACGTTGCGTTTTGGGCCATTTCCTGTCGCGGGCACTAGGCCTACCCATACAAGTGAGGTACCATTTTTATTGCGAGACTTAGGGGAACACAGAATTGTAGAGCAACTGTTATTACCTATTGACTTTCGATGCATTTCTGCCTTCCAAATGTAAGACAATGTGTAAAAGAAATCACTTTGAAAAATGTCCTATAATTCACATGCTAGTATGGGTACCCACAATTTCGGAGATGTGCAAATAGCTACTGTTTCTAAACTCTATATTTTGTTCCCATTTCAGAAATACATAGGTGTCTTTCATACCGATTTTTCACTGTTTATATTTTCCCAAATGAATTGCTAATATACCTGTTGCAAGACGCTGCTCAGTTATTGGCTCCGTGTTCGTCGGGTTCTTGGTGAACCTACAAGTGCTATATATCCCCACAACCAGAAGGGCCCAGCGGATGTAACGGTATATTGCTTTAAAAAATCTGTCATACTTAGAAGAA
Source organism: Calotriton arnoldi (assembly GCA_963921515.1). Taxonomy (NCBI): domain Eukaryota; kingdom Metazoa; phylum Chordata; class Amphibia; order Caudata; family Salamandridae; genus Calotriton; species Calotriton arnoldi. The sequence goes on from CAWUFW010000661.1 coordinate 155,363, forward strand.
GTTACAGGTGAAAACGTTGGCACAAATGGATGTTTTTTTCAACTCATTTTTAATTTTTCCTATTTTGAACTGTTAGTTTCTATAAAAAAACTTGAAAGATCTACACAAATGACCCCTTGTTGAATTCAGAATTTTGTCTACTTTTTTAAATGTATAGCTTTCCAGGATCCATTATTGCTTTCATACCCATTTCTACCATTAACTGTAAGGAGGTTGAAAGCACAAAAAAAAGCAAAAATAGGCTATGTTCCAGTAAAATCCCAAAACTGTGCAAAAATTTTTGGTTTTCTGACAAAAGTCAGTCTGTCCCTAAAAGCTGGGAAGATGGTGATTTCAGCACCACAAACCCTTTGTTGATACCATTTGCAGGGTAAAACCCAGACCCTTCCATCTTCAGCACTTTTTTCCAATTTTTCCCCAAAAACCAAAATTTGGCTGTATTTTGGCTAATTTCTGGGTACCCTCCAAGGGAATCAACAAACCCTGCGTACCTTAAAAATCCCCATGATGTTGGAAGAAAAGGACGCAAATTTGGCGTGGATACCTTATGTGGTCAAAAAGTTACAGGGGCCTAAGCGCGAACTACCCCAAATAGCCAAAAAAAGGCTTAGCACAGGGGGGGGAAAGGCCTAGCAGCGAAAGGGTTAAAGAAATCTCGGGATGAGATGGCATTCTCCAATATTTTCACCATAATAAGGCAATATGAAGACTTGGTACCTTCTTGTTGTTGAACTATTTCCTAGCTGCCTACATCGACACATAGGTTTCCCAAGATGCTTTTGTGCCTCTGTCTGAGCTCTGTGAGAAAATAAGTATTGTAGAAAATTGTGTGATTTTCATTGGTTCAAATGGCAGAAGGAATGCCTCTGCCTCTCATACTTCTGAGGTTAATTGAATTATAGCCTTAGAGTTTGGTAATAATAATTGATGTTTAAGCACCAAGTGACAATCCAGTTTATAACGTGGGTTATTCTTTGTTTACATATTACATTTACTCGGTGGCATACCTGTATTGCTTCAATGATCCAACAGTCTGAAGCTCCCATGTGCCTCCATTTTGGAGTTTATTACAAATGTAAAAACAAAAGTGTTTAAGTAGCACTTATACTGATGTATAACTTGTTTCTAAGAGCCTACATTTGTACAGATCTGGTGTTTGAATCACAGCGACATCAAGAGATATAATAGGAACACAGTGTAGTCGCGTGGCAACCTGAAGTAGAGTACGGCCGGCCTCCAGATCACACCTTAGTGTGGTGAGATGAATGTATTTCATAGCTACTTTACTATCTCTGTTATGAGATAATTCAGAGCCCCCTCAGTGCTTTTGGATTATAAGCCGTAACTACCTCAATGTCTCAATATCAATATATTTCAAACCCAGCCGCTGTGCTTTAGTACTGAGATTCAAGAGCTGCCTCATTACATCAGTGTGAATATGTGACCATCATAGCTTGAGTGTGCAATACTCTGCAGCCGAGTCAGTTTCTGAACATTAAGACATCTGTGCTGGCTCAGCAGTGAGAGATTTCAGTATGGCCCAGTGCTTTGTCTTCGGATATTCTAAAACTGAGAAGGTCCTCAGTTTCAGGAAGTCCTACAGGTGGTCTTGTGATTTGAATTCAGTATAATCCAGCGCTGCCTCTGTGTTAATAGAGGGATTTCTCACAATTGTATGTGCTGTGTGCTTTGAATTCAGAATAGTCAGCATTTTCTCATATTCCCAGAGTACGATATATAACATATTCGAGTTGTACATGTTGCCTCTTCTTATGTATGTGTCCTGGATGCTTGGCCTGCAGAGTTTACTGGGACCTGGATATTCAGACGAACGCAGTTATAAAACAAAAGGGACCTTCTGAAGTACTGACTGCACACCCAGAAGTGGAGCTTCTCCGATCCCAGCTCATCCTGAAACTGAGGCAGCATTACCGGGAGCTGTGCCAGCAGAGAGAGGGTGAGCCCAGCCCTACACTGTCCTCCCCACTTTCTTGCCTCCTGTAGATGGCTCTCCTTTTTTTCTATTTTTCCTACCCTCTTTTATTCTCTTCTTATTCCATTTGTCTCTGCAATGCCTTTCTCTGTACTCTCTCTCCATTCTTCCATCATTATCCCCTTCTCTTCCTTGACCACTCTTCTCACCTAGATGAAACAACTTCCTTTCCATGTCTCTCTTTAGTCTCTAACCATTGGGGCAGTGTTCTAAAAGGACTGCTCTACATTTTACAAATGGCGGAATCTCTCCCTTCTGCTGGTAATAGGCTTTCCTAGAGCGATTCATTTTTAATCCGATGCTTTTCCACCGTTCCCCACTTACTGGACAGATAAATTAGCAGACTCTTGCGTCTCAAGTTCTTCCCCGTGGTGAAATGTTCCTGTGTGTTTGGAGGGCTCTCCTGTCCTATCACAAGATGATGAGCTTTGTGAATGGTTTCTTCCTGCTGTCAAAGCCCGTATTGGGATTTCTCATTTCTCGTTGGGTTTTTCTGGGGTGCAGTATGATGGGTGACCTAATTACTTCTCTCCCTAGCTTCTTCTGGAGTCCGTATTTGGCAGTGAATGATTTACCTCCCATCTATTCTTTAGTGGTCAGTAGCTGATGCAGCATTCTGAACAATTGACTTTTCTCTCCCTCATCTGTATGGATAACTCATTGAATGCATTTCTGTTCTGCAATTCATTTATTTTAATATCCTTTCATTTTGTTTGTTTCTCTAGGAATTGAGCCACCGCGGGAATCTTTTAACCGTTGGTTATTGGAGCGTAAAGTGGAGGATAAAGGTCCAGACCCTCTTCTGCCTAGTGACTGCGACCCTGTAGTTTCTCCATCTATGTTCCGTGAGATCATGAATGACATTCCAATAAGGTACTGATGACATAGTTGTGGGTATTGTGCCTTCACTATCTCACCTGAAGTGCATCAGGCCCATAGAGCCTTCAAAGGCCATGAGTTTCATTACCACAGTTACACGAAGGTGGTTTTGATGCTAAAGCTGGCACTGAGGCGGTGTTCAAGAACTAAGGGCCACATGCATCAAACTTTGTAATTGCGATTCCTAAATTGCGATTTTTAAGTAATCGCAATTTTGGAATCGCAATTGCTTATGCATGTAGGAATCGCCAAAAATTGCGATTCCTACACATTCCTTAATTGCGACTAAGGAGTTGCTTCCCATTCATTCCTATGGGCCTAGAGGCCCATAGGAATTAATGGGAATTGCATGCGCAATTTGCGAGTACCAAATAGGTACTCGCAAATTGCGCATGCAATTTCAAGGGTGCCAAAAGGACACCCTGATGCACCCCTGAAATTGCTATGTTACCGCATGTTGCACACACATGCCCCAAGGGCATGCATGTGTGCAACATGGAACTTTGAAAAATGCACTTTTGTGCATTTTTCAAAGTTCTCGCGAATTACCATCAACTTTTGTATAAAATATATTTCTTTTTATTAACCATCCAGAAAGACCATCAACTTTTAATTGATGGTAATTTGCGTTTCCTAATTGCGAAATCGCAAAAAATTTTGAGTTAATGCATTGCATTTAGGGAATCGCAATTTGTGATTCCCTAAATGCAATCGCAATTTAAGTAATCGCAAATTTAGCGATTACTTAAATTGCAATTTTTGCATTTGGGATGATGCATCCCAGATGCAAAAATACCAGCCGCAAAGGAGTAGATTCTGCAAATCTGCCCCTTTGCGACCGGTATTTTGAATGATTCATGTGGCCCTAAATATACACAAGTCGGTCCCTTAAAAATGTAGGCTGTATTTCCCACTTAACATCGCCAGACTTTACAGAGCTCATAAATGCATGATCACTGTGCATAAGGTGGTCTAGTAAGTGACTTCAAAAGGGACTTATGTTGATCTCTCTTCGAATGTGTGTTAGTATCTTAAGGTAAACTTGTGTTAATGCTTGTTTGGCTTTGTGGCACAGGAGAGTCTCTGCTTCTCCCGTTTTTGCCACTTTACCCTTCTCTCTTCCCTGCTCCTTCCCACCATATGCCCAGGTTTGTCACCAGGTCTTTTAAGAATAAAGTACAATTTGAATTTCTCTTTGCTGAGTTTAACTATTAACATCTCCTGTAGGTTGTCTCGTATTAAATACCGAGAGGAGGCGAAGCGACTACTTTTCAAGTACGCAGAAGCTGCAAAAAGGCTGATTGAATCCAGGTAGGAACTCGTTCTTTTTCAGTTGTAACTTGTATTAATATTTAAATAATCATAAACAGTCAAGTTGCTTGATATCTGTAGGAAGCTGGCTCTCTATATAGTGTACCAAAAGGAGGTACACTGTGCAGAGAGTCCAGGTAACCCTTACTGATTTACAGGGGTTAAAATAATAATCCCAAATGCTCTCTTTTGTGGTAGTGTAGGCGAGCAGTTTAGGCTTATCAGAGAGTGTGTTAAGCATTTATTGCACACAGAGTCAGTAAGCGAGTCACATGCTCAATAAAGAAATCCTACAACAATTTATGAAACTAACACAGATTTTTACATGAATTTAGACACCAAGGTCATAGTAATTGGGTAAGTACTTTTCGAGATAGTGATTTTTCAAGCAATGGAAAATGCACTATATTTGTATCTTTAAAGCGGTAATGTTATCTTATGAAGAAAAACATATACTGCATACGGTCACTTGTCAACGACTTACAGAACTGTTCTTCTTGACTTAAGGTAAGAATGGGGCAAGGTCCAAGGCAGCATCAACAGGTCACCTCGGTCGGCTCTGGGGCATCCAGGTGCAGAGGTGCTTTTCTGCATCGGGTGCCCTGTTTAAGTCAATGTGTAACGGTACCTGTCAAAAGAGGCTGCAAGCAGAGATTGGGTGGCCAGTCGGGTAGAACCCACAGGGGGTCTCGGGTCGTGAGGGTCCTCAGCACACAGGGACACTTTCAGTCCACTCGAACTCGGGCTGGGGGGGCTCGCATGCAGTGGTGCTTTGTCTGGCGGGATCACGCTGCTGAAGACTCTCACGGTTCTCGGTTCGGGCAGAAATAGCCTGCAGGTGGCAACTGGGTTACCAGTCTGGCCAAACCCAAGGGTGGGCTCAGCTCCTGAGGGTCTCAGGACTACGTTGGCACCGTTGCCTCCCTCGGACTTGGGCTGTGGAGCGTGGGTGCAGGGGTGCTTTGAGGCATCGGGTCGCGGTCAGTCAGAGGCTCACTCTGTGTCTTGGTGACCTGGTGAGCAGGGAAAACGGGCAGCAGGGCCACTCTTAGTGCTGGCCTGGTGGATCCTGACGTCCCTCGACAGTAGGTCTTGCTTTGTACTGTTGGAGTTCGGACTGGACCACCAACAAGCCTTATGTGCTGCAACTGTTCTGGTACCCAGGGTATTGGTGCTGGGTGGCTCCTGGGGGTCCTGGAGCCTCCAAACTTGGCAAGGAGACAGATCTGACCTCCTGGAGCCCAAAGACCTTTCTCTTGTTGCGGTGCTCCTTCGGTGAGTCCGATGGCTAGCAATACGGTGTACCCGCAGATGCTTTGCGGTGCCTGCAGTTGCAGGGGAGCATAACCTCTACTCCAAGGAAGATCTTTCCCAGTTGTTGAGGTGCTGGACAGTCCTCCAAGGGTTTTGAGGAAGATGTCCAGTTCTTGGCGAAGTCAGTCCCAGCGAAAGTCGAAGTGCAGGCAGGTGGCAGGGTTTTGCGCCAGTCTTTGCAGGTCATCAGTTCTCGTATTATTCGGTCCTTCTTTCGTCCTCTGTTGCCAGTAGTCGAATCTAAGTTCCTGGTGTCAGGGAGCCACCTAAATACTCAATTTAGGTTTGTTAAGGCGAGTGAGGGGTAGTAGCCAATGGGCTACTGACCCCTGGGGTCACTACACCCAGTAGATGACCTTTTCCTGTGGGGAGTGGGCATCACCCTGTCCCAGAGTTCCTAAATCCCTCACACACAAAATGGTGGAATCCTGTTTTTCGTGTTCATGTCAGACTGCCCACCCTAGAAGTGTGTCCAGCCTAGCATTGTAACACGCCTCCTAACTATCTAATTTCCCACCTGTCCTGGTGCCAAATGGGCCTCAGGGCAAGGGGTGGCACCCTCCAGGCAGTGCTGAATTTGAGCCGGTGGTTTACGGTGCTCATCACCAGCTCTTAATTGTCAACACCCGCACTTATAAAAGTCTGCTACATGGTGGCGCTGTTTGCCTAATTTAGAGATTAGCACAACAACAGTAGTCTATTAATTCAATATATATTAAAAACAAGCATTTGCAATGCAATAGGTCTCGCATTTACGCGAGTTTAAGCTATTAGTATTGTAAATGAGAATGCCTTTTATTTATGTTTTAAAACGAAAACAAAAATAAAGGCATTGTCATTTGCAAGGTCAATAGCTCAAACTCGCGTAAATGCGAGACCTATTGCATTGCAAATGCTTGTTTAAGTGCTATTAAACGTAAGAAAGAGAATTAGATCCACCATTGTCGTGCGCCCTATCATTCTAAATGTCCTTGTTGGTTTGTTTCAAATTCGCGAATTATTTTATTCTTTTTTTATGTGATGGTTTTATGGACTAGTGCCTGAATACATATTAAACCTGAACCCAAACGGAAACCGATTCCATCAGGTCCCACCAATTCCGACGTCTTGAACCCCTGCAGGATTTGCAGGTGTGCTATCACCAATCAATTCTGATTACTCACTCTGCTGGCTGCAATTGCATGTTGACGCCAAAGCCTCGGCATCAAACCCTCACAATTAAAAATAGGCTTCTGACTGCGCGAGGAGGTCAGCGTAACCCTCCAGTCTATCTGCATCACCGAGGCGCTGCACGCTAGGTGCTACATACAAACATGCTCTGACGGATGCCAATTAAAATCGCAAAGCATGCATAGGGTGTCTTAAAGGGAAGCACGCTGCTGTGATGGACGGCCTCTGTGCAGCAGATGAAAGGCGCGCGAGGAACTCCCCAGCTGCCCCCTCACAAGTGGAGAGGAGAGAGTCCACGATCCTGGAGCTGCGGGGGCCGTGGGAGGGGTCCCATGTGTGGAGTGTCAGCCTGCAGATCAAACGGTCTGGGCCCAGGGCTGCACTCTTTATCTGCTCTACAGGGCAATCTGTTTCAGTCCTGGCAGGTCAAGTGACACACTCCGCTAGGATATCAAAGGATGTTGTGGAAATGGGTCTGTGGGCATGAAGTTCATGAAAAACAAGCATTGGCTGCGCGGCCGCGAAACTGACACGGCCGTGAAAGTGAAAGTAATCGTGAGTAAGCGGGTTTTGGAAGTGCAAACAGTGGCTTTTGCTGGCAACCAGCTTGCGTTCATGCGAGCGTCCAGATGGCAAGGGAAGCCATATGGCACCTGATCGCGCGTGTACGCTCGCGTGAACGCAAGCTGGTCGCCAGCAAAAGCCACTGTTTGCACTTCCAAAACCCGCTTACTAAAACTCTCGCCAGAGCAGCGCATGCGCTGGCTCAGGCGAGACCTAATGACTAATACCTGCCAGCAAAGCCATTCTTATTGCCTTGGAGGGCCTGGAATAGTCTAAAATGTCACACTTGTAGGTGTATGATGGTTTGTAGTTGTGTTAGTATTGACACTGGCTGCGCTGGTAGGGGCAATGGGTGGTGCAAGCTGCAGTGGTCTCCTGATAAGGGCTCTGCACTTATTTATTTACAAATTAAGCACTGCCTTCAGGTCTGGGGGAAGCCAGGCTCGCATATCAAAGGCGGTGTGCTCTTTGAAGCTCCCTGCCTTGACATGCTAATTTACTAGCAATCTTGTTTGGAGGAGGTGTAAACCCCTCCTGCCAGAGCAGGCATTGTTTCTGACCTCTAGTGGGTCTGTCACCTCCTAGGGGGTCAGAAACTCATCTTTAATGGCAGGCTGGACAGGTCCAGTCAGCCAGCACACTAGAGGACTATTAGGTTTCAGGGGGTACCTCTAAGGTACCATCTGGGTGCAGGTATTCATAAATCCAACACTGGAATCAATGTGGGTTTATCAATAGGAGGTATTTGATACCAAACACCATATGTTTCAGTGAAGCCATTATGTAGCTGGGTAACACGTTTTGACCAGTGCATACCATAATATGGCTTCCCTGTTCACTTGCAATGTATAGTAATAGAACTAGACATCAGTGGGGCATATCTGCTCATGCAGATATGTCCTCACAGCTTCAAAGAGCGCACCGCCTTTGATAAGCGAGCCTGGCTTCCCCCAGACCTGGAGGACGCCACTCCCTGCCCTGAGGCCCATTTGGCACCAGGGCATGCGGGAAATTAGCTATGCAAGGAGGCGTGTTGTACCTCCAGGCTGGTCATGCCCCTAAGGTGGGCTACCTGAAGTGTACACGAAAGTTAGAATTTCACCATCTTAGTTGTGGTGAAATTAGGAACTCTGGGACAGGGTAATACCTACTCCAGATAGGCAGTGATCATCTAGGTGGTGTAGTGACCCCCAGGGGTAAGTAGCCCATTGACTACTACCCTTCACTTCCCTTAACCACCTAAATTGAGTATTTAGGTGGTCCCCTGACACCAGGAATTCAGATTTGTCTGCCTGAAGAAGGAAGGACAAAGAAGAACCCACGGCACGAGAACTGAGGAGCAGCAACTGACTTCGCACCAGCCCTGCCTGCCTGCTGTCCCTGTCAATTGCACGGACCCGGCTCTCCAGGGAGCTGTGCCACCTCTGAAAAGCTGTGGAAGAGTGACCCACAACTTCAACTTGCCAGTAACATCTCTCTTTGAGCAGAGGAGCTGCTTCCCTGCATGTTTGCAGGCACCAAAAGGACCGAAGCGAGAGACTCTGCCAGCACGACCCCGCCGGACAAAGCCTCACTGCACACGAGCCCCCAAGCCAGAGTTGCCATGAACCGGCGGTGGCCCTGAGGCACAGATAGCCTCAAAAGTTGAGCCCCCCCCCTTGGGCTCCACAGGACTGGCTCCCCAATCCCTGCCTGCAGCCTCTTTCTGCAGGAAAGCATGAACCGCGAGAGCCTCTGGACTGCCGTGACCCGATGCCTGAGAACACCACTGCACCCAAGCCCCTCAGCACGAGGAGAAGTGGACCACCAGTGCCCACATGGTCCTGAGACTCTCCACAGCTGAACTCACCTTTGGGTTTGGCCGGGTTGGTCCCCCAGTCCCTGCCTGCAGCCTGTTTTTGCAGGCAGCCAAAAACTGAAAGTGCCTCCTGCAGTGCGACCCCGCTGGAGAAATCATCACTGAACACGAGCCCCCCAGCCTAAGTTCCAGTGGACCAACGGTGTCTCTGCGTGCCTGAGACCCTCAAGGACTGAGACCCCCTTTTTCGCCTGGCCTAGCCTCCCAGTCCTTACTTGAAGCCTCTTTTGGACCGGACCATTCCCCATTGATTTAAACAGGGCACCCAACGCTGTACTGCACCCGGACGCACCAGAGCCATTCAAGGTGGCCTGTTGGTGCTGCCTTGGACCTTGCACCATACTTACCTTAAATCCAGAAGGACAGTCCTGTTAGTCGCTGCTAAGTACCCGTGTGCAGTATATTTCTTTCCCATAGGAACATTACCGCTTTACTGATACAAGTGCCATTGTATTTCTGTATGCTGAAAAAACGCGATAACTCACCAGATGCAAGTGTATTCCTGTATACTTTCAACACAGTGACATCTCAAAACATAGGACTTACCCAATTACAAAGTTCTTGGTGTTAAATATATATATAAAAAGAAGTGTATTTTATCTAAATTGGTGTGGATCTCTTATTTGCGTGAATGCATCATTTATTGACTCTGTGTGTGTAACAAATGTCTAAAACTCCTCTCTGATAAGCCTAAGGCTGCTCGACCACACTACCCTAGATAGAGCACCTAGGGATTGCTAGAGCAAGCCCCTGCCCACTCATTAGGGATACCTGGACTCTTTACATAGCATACCTCTTTTGGTATACTATAAAAAGAGCCAGCTTCCAGCAGTCACAAAAGTTTTATTTTAAAAGGGAATAAGAACGATCCATCATGTTATTGATTAGTTTCCCTGATCTTTAAAAAGTTTTTCGAAGCTTGTTTTAAATAGATTGAGGTCCTGGGTAGAGAATTAAAAATGAATCCCTGTAGAGTAAGCTGACGTTGAGGCCTACAGCTCTTCGATGGACCAATGCTATATTTTATAGAAAGTCGCTAAGAGTGTTTTATGTAAAACTCGCTCTTTTAAAAAAAAAATATATATATTTTAACGTTTTGTAGAAAGTAAATTCGCCTTCCTTTGACTCCACTGATCACATCCTCTTATGGGATATTTTAAGATCTTTAAAGGTACCTATGGGGTTATTGTGTGCAATCCATACGTTACATGATGAGACTTGGATAAGGTTGTTAGACTTCTATCTAAATGGACAGTCAATACATTTGGCATTGGAAATGGCCTTGATCAGTGCTGTCTCCTAGCACCTTTATTACTTTATTTCTTATCTCATAAATGCAATTTGATATCAATTCTTTTTCTCCAGAAGTTAATGTTTTATATGTGCATTGCCTTCTATATGTGAATAACTGTATTCTGTTGGACTTAAAACTCTTAGCCGTCCATAGGAAAATAATGGGACTCCAGAATTACTGCACTAATAATAAGCTTGTAATTAGTCTATCCAAATGAAGGTACACACTTTTGAGTGTTTTTGAAAGGAAATATACAGAAATTCACATTGTGTTAGAGTACCAATTGCTTCTGCCTCTACAAAGAAATTATCTGTGCCTTATTTTTTGAAATATGAGGTGAAGAAATTGTACGGATGCCTTGCTTTTAATATGTCAATTACTCTTGCTTGGCGTCGCTTCTGCCGCAGGAGTATTTTTATTTAATATTGCATGTGAGTTTGTATTCATTTAATCGCCGTTCTTAATCTGGTATGTAAAACAATTGTATTACCTGTGACTGTATAAAATGTTAATAACAATTCTATTTTTCTTTTTCTAATGCCACCACCTAGATATTAATCGTCTTGTAATCTGTCCCCTGCAGGAGCGCCTCTCCGGATAGTAGGAAAGTGGTGAAATGGAATGTGGAAGACACTTTCAGCTGGCTAAGGCGAGACCACCTGGCTACGAAGGAGGACTACATGGTCTGTGCTATTCTGTCCCCACTAACACCAGCTAACACCAGCCAATCTGTGACTCCTCTCTATTACTCTCTCCCACTCACCATTCTTCTTGTTCTACATGCCAAATAGCGTATCTATTTGATTCCTTTCCTTACAACGTCACATGCTTTTACTCTCTTCCGCAACTACACCTCTTACCTTTTATCTCCTTCAGTATAGTATTTCACCCATGTACCTTTTTAGTTGTCTCTACCACTCCCTTTGTCTGTTTTTCTCGTCTTTATCTTATAATTACTTCTGTATTCACTCGCTGTTCTTTATCCTTCTGTTCATCTTCTAATTTTTTCATTTTCATTCTCCGATTTATTTTCCTATTTAACCTTGTAATTTTGGACTCTCTTATCTCTCCCTCCTTTCATTGTTGTATTGATCCCCCCCAGAACATCCTCTTTCAAACAGTGTCTATTTCAATTTGTGGTGTGATATGGGCTGTATCTAGTGCTCCCAGTTTTCACTGTATTAATTTTGTTTACATTTGTATTTGTGTTTATCTGTAGTTATTTTTTTGCTCATCTTGTATGCACCATATTCATATGGTGTTCTTTAAAAAATTAAGTTGACATTAGTATATTTCTACAATTTTTTTTTAAATTAAATATTTTATTTATCATGTTTTCCACTTGCAAATGCAAGAGGTCGAGGTGAACCCTGCCCTATACAACAAATTACCAGTCCTGGAGAATTCCTACATCTACTTAACAGACAAATATATACTCATGCTTGGGTTCCTCTAAGGTTTTTGTACTTTTAGCAGATATATATATGTGTATATATATATATATATATATATATATATATATATATATATATATATATATGTGTGTGTGTGCACAAAATTCTGCTCACATGGAACAAAAAACTCAGACGCTCATGTATGCTAAATTCTTAATTTAATGACTTTTTGACACCTTTCGGCATTACGCCTTGCTCACGGTCATTGATTTATATATATATATATATATATATATATATATATATATATATATATAATTCAAGTTTAAAAACATCAGCATTGTAGTAAAAGGATAAGTTTACCACCATAGCTATTTCATTAGGCTTTATTATCTTTTTTTTAGCAACTATTTTTATATTTTCCAAAGCACAAGGTCAAATTTTACAAATAGAAAAATCTATTACATAGTGAATAAAGAACATGCAGGAAAATCGTGGAATGGAATATAGCATTCATCCTTCTGACATTATTAATTTGGCACCTGTGACTTTATTCTAGATATTCGTTCAGTGTAGAATGGCAATCAAATGGATCCCACATTATAAGCATTTATGACCGACAGCAACTGCGACTGTGCATGGCACACCATCTCCTTATAAATAGAGTGTACTGTGCATAAATTTGCAATAAGTAGTCTTGTTGGTTGAATCATAGACCCACTACTAGTGGCCATTTTACAACTCCTGTGTTTTTTATTTTCATTTCTGTCTCGATCTGAGGCCATGAGCGCCATTGCACATACGTTGCAGGCTTTAGCCCACCACCGTGATATGGTAGGGAGATCTGAAGCTTTCCAAATTTGTGCTGTTGTGAAGCGGGGTGCTCGAAGTAGTCATGTAATCAACCTACTCACAGTAATGGAATAAACGCTATTGTCGTCTATGCTCCTGAGCATAATTGTAGGAAAGTGGATTATTAGGTCATGGGGTTTAAAGACCTCACCATGTAATAATGACACAATCTTCATCAGGCACAGTTAGGTTTCTTTAATAAAACCATTAGCTTAGTTGTAGGTAGCTGTGGCATAGTTAAGTTAGTCTTAATGGAAGGAAAAAGTGTAAAGCATTGAGGTAAGTAAGAAACATGACACCATACAAATCTAGCACCAATTTATAAAAATAGTGTTTTTTAATTTTAAATAAGCACCAAATTAGCAAAAATCTATCAAGAGGAACCAGAGAGATGATTTTTCAATGGTAAGTAAAGTAAAAATTACTTTAACTTGTTCTTAGACGTAATAAATTGTTGCAAGTGGTTTGTAGCCAACAGGCTAAAATGCCTGTTAAAACTTTCTTGAACTAGCCACAATGGTTTGGGAGCCAGTCACAGGGCCACTCAGGTCCAGGGAGACCGTTAACTGGTGCTTTCAGCAGTATTAGGGTCCTCCATTCATGTTTCTCCTTTAATGCTGTCCAGACAAGAAGTGGTCCTGATGCTGAGAATGAAAGATGCTGAAGAGTCCACAAACTTAAGGGGTCGTCTCATGCCTCAGGACTCTATGTTCCATGATGCAGCAGGGGAGTCCACTGCAGGTCCAGTCACCACTGGTCAGCTAGTCTCCTGATTACATTAGTCTCATTGGTTCTTTACAAGTGAGTAAATCTTCTACCTTGGGAGACCAAGGTCCACTCTCATTTTGGTCTAGGGCCCAATTGATGTGGGGGCACCTTGTTAGGGCAAAGACGCTTTCTCCCAGCAGGCAGTTCATCATCCAGTGTCTAGCATGCGTTCCGCGGGTACATGGGCTCTCGAAGGTTGCAGGTTTCTTTAGACATTGCTGGTCCTGAAGCTTAACAGGGGGCTAGCCACCTAGCCCTTGGAATCACTTCTTCTGTCCTGGCACAAGTGGAGCTCTTCCACGAGTGGGCAGAGCAGGCACAGTCCTCTTTGCAGGTTCCTCGGGTGCAGCAGGTGCAGTTCATTCTTTGGTGCAGCCTCTTTTTGATGGGTTCGAGGAGAAGCAGGGCAGTCCTTCTGTCTTCTTTCCAGTCATGTAGTGAACTGACTACTGAGTGCCAGGAGTGTCACTTTTGTATCCTCTTCAGGTTTGTGGTAGTGGAGGACTCACTAGCCAGTGGGTCAACAGTTCACATGGGGTTAGCCCTCCCACTTTGCATCACTTCCTTGAGGTTTGGCTAAAAACAGTCCCAGGGTACCTTTCTCTGCGTGAATCCAAGATGACTCAAGAATTCTTCCTCTGTGAGGAGATCTTGGCACATCCCTAAGGCGTACCCTGCATAATATGTACTGCTCCTGGAAAACTGGCTCTACAGCAGTTTTCTCACTCTGGGGGAGATGCTAGCCTGTCTGCTTAGACAAAGGAGCAGGCAGGCTTTGGTGTAGTTGGCATTTGCTTTACTGCTGCAGTATCCTGTTTGAAGCTGGGCTATCTGTGGCCACCTCCCGGTTGTCATCCTGCTGGAGGAGGTCACACCCCCTCCCACCAACAGTTCTGTGTGTGCCCTGTTCCTTGGAGCGCTTCACACTTCCTAGCAGTTGGGCAGCCTGTTGTCTTGGGTGACAATAGCTGCAGTCATTCAGGAAAGGCTACCAGGGCTAGGACAACAAAGTGGTGACTTTCTAAAGTCACTTTCTTATTAAAAGTTACTTTAAAGCCAACTTCAGCAATGAATTTGGTTCAGTGTAATGATTTGATAACTTTGAGGACTGTCTTTGGTAGTCACAAATGGAAGTTAGCATTTAGCTTGGTGGCTAGTGTAACACCAGGTTAGCCAATGGGGTTACCAACCTTGATAAAAAGAAAACTGTAATTTTGAGTTTTCACGGTCAGGGCTTGTCAAACACAAAAGGAAAGAATGTGCTTCTTATTAATATTTAGCAGCCTGTCCAGTTGTCTACCAGTGCCTTTTCCTCAGAGGCAACTTAGTAATATTAAAAAGGAAGGTTCTGACTTTGCAAATGGGTTTATTTTGCCATGTCGAGTTGGCAGTTTGAAAGCTGCCCGACTAAGCTGCAGTGGCAGGCTTAGAGTCACGTTTTACTTTGTCACTGTAAAGGTGGCAAGATTGAGCGCTGCAGTCCACAAGTGACATTTAACTTACTAGCCCTGGTTACCTCTGGTACCACACACTAGGGACTTATCAGTAAGTTAAATGTGCCAGTTAGGCATTAGCCGATTGTGTACATACTTTGGGGGTCAGAGCACATGCACTGGGGCCTGAAGAGCTGGGCCCAGTGCACTACAGAGATGCATAACCAGAAGCATCAGTCCAAAAGTTTGGAGGGTGATCATACAAAAAGAACTACTTGCTCACAAAGACCATGTGGTAAATAAATACCGGTGATTTCTTGAATATATATGAGAACTTCTTTCCAGAAGGTTTATATTGGCAGACAGGTCAGATGCATGTGATAGATTGTGCACTTGCATCACAAACCTTCCAACAGATGACTCGGTCCCCAAACATAGCTTTTAACCTCACCCAAGTTGGGTGCCACAGGAAACCTAGATTATATGCATTCTCTAAATATTGGGTGCATAAGAATACTGTTGCTGATGTTTTCCAGATGTTGACACATGATTCTTCGGCAATCTCCTTTCCCGTCTCTGTGGCTATGGCATAGATATAATGATGATTTGAAGGTATCCAACTCAACTCAGTTGTCTTTATACATGCAATACTGTATTCACTGCCAGCTGTGTGAAAATAGGGATTCAGCTTTGGTGGGATCTCTCCCTCCTCCTCTTCATCTCTTACTGCTGAGCCTAGTCCAATAGCTGGTTGAGTGTGTTTCTGCTGCAGTTGTAACTCTCATCTAAAGGTTGAACCCCATTCCACCCACAGAAAGCACCCCTGCCCACCCACTGAAAGTTCTGTTGGTGTTTGCCGATGCACTGTCTGGGTTGCCGGGGAAGGGAAAGTTGTTATCTCTTGTGTGCAGATTGCATAGATGGAATGGAATAGATTTATTTTTAAATGTCTCTAAGAGCTTCACAAGGGCTTAGTGATGCTTTGACAAGATCTCTCATGGAGACGAAACATGTTCCTTTCCCAGAGCAAACCAGGTTTCCGCCTAGGCTCACTCACTCCATCAGTGGTTTCAGTTGAACAGTTATGACTCTTCTTTCCTGGCTCCCTTATGAATTGAGCCCAAAATACTGTCTGAATAGTTTGCATTGGGCAACCTTGTGGACCTGTTAGGGAAACCTGATGGAGGTGATTTGGGCATCGTAAAGCAACCTAGGCATACAAATCATTTTTATACATTTCACACTGCTAAACCAAGATATTTCTAACTTTCCCCATTTATATAGGTCTTAGGATAGTGTCTGTTCACTCAAAAGAATGCTCTCAGTAATACCTTTTGAAGTAATCCCTGATCTAGTTTATCAAATGCCTTCTCTCCTTCCAATTAGAGAAGGAGAGGTCGACTGTTCACTGTCAGGACCCAAACAATTTACTTTTATGTTTTTAATTAAATCAGATTGGCCAGGGGAGATGAGGCCCCACTAAAGGTAGTCTCAGAACTTTTGTGTATATTTTGATATCATAATTCAACAAGCCTTTTGGCGATATGACCCTCAGTTGTCAGGGACCTTGTCTGGCTTCACCACCAGAGACAGAATGGATTCCATCATGGTTTCCGTGTCCCGGCAAGTATGTTGGAGTGAATAAAATACTTTAGTAAGTAAATCTTTCAATCTGCCCTGAAATGTTTTATAGTAAAGTCCATAAAGTTATCGATACCTAGGGGAGGTCTTACTACCCTGCATCTTACAGATGGCATCACACACTACTTCAGAGGTGAGAACACTCATATAAGCTATTGCAAGGCTTTAAGAGGACTAAAAAAAAATTGGGATCTCTAAAAGGGTGCGTCCAAAGAGTGGTTACTAAAAGTTCTTTACAAGTGGCGTGGCCTGTGTAAATAAGGACATGACTTAGTAAATAAGTCTAGAATACTCATAATTCATGAAGTCAATCAACAAACGAAAACTGAAATGAGCAAGCAACAACATATTTATTTATCATAAATTGGGCCATACTTCCAGCTCATAGGCTAGTGTTTCCACAAATTATTGTAATTTATACACCATAGTTTTAAGTCATTTTTGGCATCAGGATCCTTTCCTTCCAATCACTGCACACAGAGACGTCTGTTAAATAACATTAAATCAAGATTCCCACAAATCCGATTTTAGCGCCTTTTCAGGGGCGTTAAGCGCTATATAAATGGAAATACAATGTAATACACTTTCAGAGCTGTACTTGAATTTCACCAGAGCTGAAACGCTCAACAAAAAGTGGCATCAAGGCTAAAATAATATGGGGCCAGGGGGTCAGAGGAAAAAGGTGGCTTTTCTCATTTCAGAAAAAAGGCAGGTTTACATTTTGCTCTTTCTACTCGATCCAAGTCCTTCTGTAGATCATGGTAAAAGAAATCATGCAAACAAAAAAATACACACTCCACTTCAATTTCTGCATTTCCCTACTGCCGAAACTGATGAGCAGACCAGAGTTCTTTATTCACAAATACATTATTTCAATTCTTGCTGAGTAGAAGGCCCAGGACAGGTCCGCCTGCCTCCCAACGCAGCTGTATACAAAAATTAATAAATACGTCCAAATGCTGATTACCGGCGTAGTAGCCATGCCACTGCACAACAGCAAAAGTAGACCTAATCTGTTGTGAAATGCTAAGAACCCAAGAGGTGAGTACTTCGGGAGTGTCGTGCTGTGTGAAGTGTAACAGAATAGTAAGTGTGGTAGGCCTGGAATAGCCACCATGCTTTTGCGCCCCTCTTCCAGTGGTTGTTCAGGCTCCTGGTGAAGGCTGAGTGATAATGCCAGGAATTGCTGTGAAGCGCCAGGTTACTGCCTACCTCTCGGTCATTAAAAGGTTTTGTTTGTCCAACCTGCTGCTGGTGTGTGTTTTGTAGCCCAGTAATTAAGAGGATCAATAAAGAGCTCGAAGCGGACCCGTCTCAATCTCCCTTTTTAAAAACTGCCGGTGCTCCGATCTGGCAAAAATTGGTCCACTTAAAGCCCTGAGGTATTGTATCACGGTTTGGGAGAATCATTGGCAGGGAAATGAGTCCCTGAGTTATTCAGCTTGTGTATCAGAGTAACAACCCTGTGCTAAATACAGGTGCAAGTTGTAATTCCACAAACCTTACCATAGACTACCCGTGTGCTCTCTACTTTCGTGAAGACAATTACGGTGCGTGTCGCTCTTTTCTGTACGTTAGGAATTTGTCTGCAATTTCCCCTGTCATAGTAGAGCTGTTTTTTCTGAACAATGTATGTGCTGCAGCTGTTAAGCAGAGTCTCCAATTGCCCCTTACCCTTCTTAATTTCCAATTCGTTTTCCATATCAGGATGGGCTCCCAACTGTTCAATCAGCATCTCTAGGTCTACCACTTCCACATTACAAGCTTAACAAATGTTATTGGGTGGGCTATTCATTCTCTTGTTATGAGATCTTTAGTGGCTTCACCGATTGTACTCTAAGCCATACCATCCTTAACATTTCTTCATAGTAGTGAGTAAATGATTCCCAAATATTTCTCTTTACACTGAATTGCTACGAGCCGTCATGCTCTTACCCTAGCTCTACTGGCACAGTAATGATGGTATGATCTGACAGGATCTTTGTAGGAAAGTGCCTCTTTTTGACAGGGTCACCCCCCATTTTTTGCCTTATATTTAATGCCATTTCGTCTGGAAGTACACTGGGTTTCTGCTAACCGGATCCCCAGTGCCAGATCTCTTTCCATAAAACTATGCAGTTGTCCCCCCATTGGCAATACCTTTAGCACCACCTGTAAGTGCCTAGTAAATGGTACCCCTGGTACCTAGGGCATGGGGTACTAAAGAGGGTGCCTAAGGGCTGGAGAATGAATTGTGCCACCCTAAGGGACCCCTCACTAAACAGATACAGAATACCTCTGCTTGGTGCAGACCAAAGTGAAAACACGACATTGCACACAACCTGTGTGCCATGCCTGGAGACACTGCATGCAGTATAGGTAAGTCACTCCTACAGCAGGCCTCACAGCCCTAAGGCAAGATGCACTATTCTACATGTGTGGACATATCTGCATGAGCAGATATGCCCCTGTGCTGGTCAGTTCAGTTGCTGCCAGTGCAAGTGATTAGGAAGCCATTTAAAAGTACATGTGCTAGACACTGGTGAAAACGAGTTCCCCAGCTACATGATGGCTTTACTGAAACCAAAGATGTTCAGTATCAAACATCATGTATTAATAAACCCACACTGATTCCAGTGATTGATTTATTAATACATGCACCCAGAGGGCTTCTTAGAGGTGCCCCCTGCCAACTACTAGGGTGCTCACTGACTGGTCCTAGCCAGCCCGCCCCCACAGACGAGTTTCTGACCCCCAGTGGTGAGGGCCTTTGCTCTCAGGAGGTCGGAACAAACCCCCTCCCACAAGAAGACTTGCGAATTAGCATTCTTAGGCAGGCAGCTTCAAAGAGCCCACCGCCTTTGGTAAGCGAATCTAGCTTCCATCACAGGAGAGGATGCTGACTCCCCATGTCCAGGGCCCATTTGGTATCTGGACAGGCGGGAAAATTAGTAGTTAGAGAGGCGTTTTCCCCTTCAGGCTAGTTCCACCCCTAAGGTGGGCTACCTGAAGTGAAGACGAAAATCAAAAGTCTGCTGTCTTTGTGCTGGCAAACCTAGGAACTCTGAGACAGGGTTATGCCCACTTCCCACAGAAAGTGGTCATATAGTGGGCGTAGTGACTCCAGGGGTAAGTATCCAATTGGCTACTACCTTACACTCCCCTAACGCCCCTAAATCTAGTATTTAGGGGAGGCCCTGGCACCAGAAAATCAGATCCTGCTGACCTACAAGAATACAGAAGAGCCGCGAAAGCAAGAACTGTGAAGAAGCAACTGACTTGGCGCCAACATTGCTTGCCTGTTCCTTATTCCTTTAAGTTGCGCCAAAGTCGATTCACCCTGCAAGCTGCTGTGCCTCCAAAAGCCTGGGAGGATTGACAGCACTGCTGCCAAGACTCAGGAACTCAGTGGAGCAGCACAGCTGCCCCCCTGCACCTTGCAGGTACCATAGAAAGAACTGTGAGGACTGCAGTCTGGTAAACTTGACATTGGCTAGCACCACTGCACCCGTCGCTCCAAGCCTGAGCTGAAGTGGATCAACAGTGCCAACTTGGTCCCCGAGCCCTCCATTGATGAAGCCCACCTTCGGTTTGCCAGGAGGGGACTCCTCTACGCCACCCACAGTCTGTGTGCCGTCCCCCCCTGACTTCAGGTGACTCTGCCGTGAGAAACCGGACGCCTCAAGACACCTCTGCACCCTTTGCTCCTGGCCCGAGTGGAAGTGGACCGCAGGTGTCCCCACGTCCCCGAGCATCTTGAGTCCTGAGCCCCCCTGGTGGTTCCGCCCGACTGGCCTCCCAGTGCAAACCTGCAGCCTCTTTGTGACCGATCCCATCCCCATTGATTATTATTGGGAACCTGATGCTGTATTGCACCACTACACACGTCTGCCGTATTGCCGCTGGAGGTGACCTGCTGGAGCTGCCTTGGACCTTGCTCTGTACTTACCTCAAGACCTTCGGATCGGTCTTGTAAGTCGCTGTAAAGAACCTGTATGCAGTAATTTTTTTTCCTCCATAGGATAACATTGCCGTCTATGAAAATTTCACTGTCGACTCTTGAAACAAAAATGTATTTCTTTCTCAAAACATACTTACCTGATTGTATTGATCTGGTGCCTAAATATATATAAAGATACATGTTATTTTTATAAATTGGTGTGGATCTCCATTCAGTCGTGTGTACCATATATTGACTGTGTGTGTATTTGCAAATGTCTAACACTCCTCTCTGATAAACCTAAGGTTGCTTGACCACACTACCCCCTAAAAGAGCACCTTTGGATAGCTAGAGCAAGCCCCTGTTCTCTCATAAGGTAATACCTGGACTTTTTGCACAGTATACCTCCTTTTGGTGTACTATATAGAGAGCCAGCTTCCTACAATCTATGGTTGTTCGAAAGAGGAGCATGCAGCTTGGCTTACAGTTGTGCTAAGAAAAAGGGAATTGGTGCTTGCTGTGAACATTGGAATCGAATTTGTAATCACTTTCGTGTGGATGATGGGATATTCAGATGTCAGTTTAACTGTAAAGTTAATTCTGCTATCTCTGTGCTTCCTTATGTTTTGACTTTCTATTTGTGTTTTATCTCCTTCATACACATTCTGTCTTCCTTTGTCTCACTCTTTCTTCCCTTCTCCTCTCTTTTCTGTTGCTGTCTTCACTGCATGTTCACATATTTGGCTTTCCTTGTTATCTTTCTTTATTTCCCTCCTTTTATTTCACTGAAGGATATCCTCTCCCTCTTACTTGCTTCCTCATGCACTCTATCTCTGTGCTGCTTGACCACTTGTTCTCCCTTACTTTCCTTCCCTCCTTTCTTTCTCTGTTGAGCATTCAGTGTCACTTTGACTTAGTCACTCTCTGTATCCCCTCTCCTCTGATGTCTTCCTGCTCTCCCATCCATCTTCTAAATCTTACACTGCTTGTTACTTTCAAGCAAGCTCTTCCTGCTATTTGTTCCCTTATATGCTTATCTCATTCTTCTGGATTCATGTCTACCTTCGCCATGTTCTTCCTGATCTGTTCCTTTTTTTTACTCTCCTGTTTACTTCTACCTTTACCATGTTCCTCCTATGTTCCTTATTCAACCCTCCAGTTTACCTCTACCTGTTTATGTCACTTTTGCTAGTATCGTGCATACTGCAAATTTCTATTTCTTTTAGTCTCTGAAGCATGAAATGCAAGCAAAAATAGGTTAAATTGGAATCTTGCTGCACTGTTCAGAAGTTCAGCTTTCCCTGGCCTCTGATAAGTGTCGGTCATAGTTTTGTTTGCATCTGGTTAGCGGTATGACCTGGAGACCTTCTTCTGCTAGATGGTAGTTGCATGTAAAGGTTACTGCACATTTTATTTCTTGTAAATATATTTGCCACTCTCTTCAGTTTATTTGTATTGGCGGTAGAGACTCTTCATAGTTACTCTGGGCCAGATGTACAACCGTTTTTTGCTGTCGCAAACGGGAAATCGGCCCGTTTGCGACTGCAAAAAAAGGTGGGGTTATGTACAAACGCTATTTTGCGAGTCGTTGATACGCAAAATAGTGTTTGCGAGTCGCTATTAGGAAGGGGCATGCCAAGGGTGTCCCTTCCTAATAGCGAGTCAGAATGGTATGTACCATTGTTTTGCTACTGCATTTGCGGTCGCAAAACACTCGCAGTTTACCGCCTACTTCAAGTAGGTGGTAAGCCTCTCACAAACGAGAAGGGGTCCCCAGGGGACCCCTTCCCCTTAGTGAATGGGTGTGAAAATATTTTTTAAGGGCAGGCAGTGGACCCAGGGACCACTGCCTGCCCTTAAAAAATGAAAAGAAAACCTTTCATTTTTTAAAAAAAAATGCATTTTATTTTTTTCCTTTAAAGAAAACGGACTGCATTTGAGGGGAAAAAGTTGCTTTATTGAAAAATCAAACACAGACATGGGGGGGCTGCTATCCCCAGCAGGCCACCATCCCTGTGTTTGCAGGCCATTCCCAATTACAAATTGTGACCTGCCTTATGAATATTAATGAGGCAGGTCCCTTGCGACCCATTTGAGAATCGCAAACAGTGTCTCAGACACTGTTTTACATTTCCATTTGCGAGTCGCAAAACGTCGCAATTTGCGACTCACAAAATGGAAGTACATCTGGCCCTCTATTTTTTAGTAGCATCCAGGGTAGCTTTATCAGGAAGAGTAGAATGCTGTATGGTTTTTAAGCCTTTGTCTCTTAATTTGGTAGGCTGTTAGTCCGATGTAGAAGGCGTTAAAAAAATCTAGTCTCGAGTTAAAGAGGTTTCCCACTACCATGGGGTGAGTAGGTTGGTGTAGTAGGGACAGGAAAGAGAGGGTTTTACCCAGGAGTTTGCTTTGGTGTGTAAAAACTTTAAATACTGCTCATACATTTGAATTGTGTTGTTCCTTCTCACTGAAGACAGTAGGCGGTAGGCATAGAATGCCTGTTTGTGAGGAAGTGTGCTGTGCTTAGGAGTGCATTTCTGTTTTTGAACGGTTTATATTGAGGCTGTTTTGTCCTATTTTTACCACAGTGCATTTGATGCCTTTTCGTGTGGCTTCAAATTGGTTTAGGAGTGGAAGTGAAACTAATGGGTGCAGAGCTGGTCTGTTTGGGTATTTTAGGTAGATGTTGAAGAGCAGGGAAGATGAAGGTGGTCTAATGGGACTCCACCAGCGACTTCATGAGCAGTAGAGATGAGTTCTCCGATTCTCAAACTTTGTGTGCATTCTTCAATGAATGACTTGGAACATCTGGTTGTGTGATGTATTGGCCACTGTTTGGAGTGAGTGGCCTATGATATTTTCTATAGTATTGGCTGCAGCAGAGATGTTTAGTAGGATCAGCATACTGCTAACTAGATCATCCAATACTTTTACCAGTGCTTTTATTTTGGGTTGTTTAGCTTTGAACGGGTGTGTTTCAAGAATGTCATGCAGCTTGATGCATTTTTCAAGTTTGCTAGTGACTTTTTTTTATTTTTACTTGTAGTAGTTTTGCCTTCCATGGTAACATATGCTTATGTTTCTCATCTCCCTCTTAACGGCCACCCATTATGCCCTATCTTCCACTCTTGTTGTCTCTCTTTGGGCCTCTCTCAGGTTCTCTGAGTCCTCTCTAGTATAGTCTATGCATCCTTTCTCCTCCTTTCCTACTTGACTCCTTTTTACCTCTTTCTGTTCTTTCTCGCCTCCATTATTGGACATTTCAGCTGTTTACCGTGTGCTCTCTCCCTATTCTACATCTTACTAACCTTCTATAACTCTTCACTTTCTCTGGGAGGCTTTTCTCTTCTACTCTTGTACACCTGATCTGAAAGAGACACGTTAGTGATAGATTCCTTACCTTAGAATTACCCCCAGGCGTCAGACTGGATCCGGAAAGCATTCGTCATCAGTACCGCTGCGCGTCGGAAGGTGGCGTCGTGCGGCTCCTCGTCCGTCGTAGGCGTCGGGATGACGTCGCGGCAGCTACTTAGACGCCGCCCTCGCGCGCTGACGTCAGTTCTTTCTTTTTCCGCGCCAGCAAGCGCAGATCCGGAGAGAGCGGTACCCCCAGTCAATTTTTGACTGAGTTTTTGGGACTTTTGTCTCCGTCTTTTTCGAGTCTTTGACTCCTGGTGTTATAGGGATGCCCGGTTTCAGGTCTTGCGAGGTTTGTCCCCGCATGATGTCGGTGACGGACCCGCACCGTGAGTGTCTCTACTGCCTGGGGCGCGACCATGACCCCACGTCGTGCCCCGACTGACGGGCCATGGCTCCGAAAACTTTGCAGGAGCGGTCCCGAAAGTTGCTTGAGGCCCGGGAGTCGGCTCCGCGCCGTTCAAGGTCCCGGTCCCGTGGGAAGTCGAGGGACTGGTCGCGGAGCCACCACCATCGTTCGACGAAGTCTTCGCACTCGGGGTCAGGTAAGGCGAAGCACAAGAAGTCGAAGAAGCGACGTCGCTCTTCGCCTTCCCCTGGAAGGGTCCGACTGGGGGTCCTCGCCCTTCTTCGTCGACAGCTCCGGCCCGACGTCGTCGACGGCTCCGGCCTTGGCGCCGTGAGACCCCCATGGATCCATGCATGGATCCCAGCCGACGTCGGTTGACCTCGTACCTCCTCCACCGACATCAACGTCTACGGCACCGGCCGGCTCCCCGGCCGATGTCGTCCCCAGCTTCCACCCCGACATGGAGACGGTGCCGAGCTGGTGTCGATCGATGCCGATCCCGACGCCGATGGGGAATTTTTATCCCTTTCTCCATCCTCCTCCTTCTTTTCCACCTGCCCAGCAGGTTACGGAGGACGGGGAGGACTGGGAGGGGTCTGAAGACCCTCTTGCAGTCCAATGCGAGTTAGACCCGGACTGGGCAGAGGATTTGGAGGACGCAGGTGATCTGGATTTCTCTCCAGAACCTGGTGCACTGTCTCCTTCTACCGTGGCTACGGAGGAGGGTGGTACTTATTCAGTGGTGTTGCATAGGGCAGCAGAGGCTCTCCACCTCGAGCTCCCTACAGTGGCCGTCAGGACTAACCTCCTGACAGAAGTGCTTCGGCCGGCGGCTTCCTCTGTGGAGCCGCTGCTGCCCTTTAATGATGCACTTTCCGATGTTCTTTTGGGCACCTGGTCCAGGCCCAACACAGGGGCTCCTGTGGATAGGAACGTGGCCCGACGCCATCGCCCGGCCCCGGGCGACCCCATTTTCCTCTCCCAACACCCTACCCCTGAGAGCTTGGTTGTCCAAGCCTCTGCGTCTCCAAGCGCATTCCCTTCCACACCCCCAGACAGGGAATCCAAGAAAGTGGAGCAGTTTGGGAAGAAGATTTTCTCTTCCGCCAGTTCAGGGTTGCGGTCTGTGAACACCGCATGTCTCTTGGGCCGTTATTCCCACTCTGTGTGGGATACTGTGGCGCAGGTTCTGCCTCAGTATCCAGAGGAGGCCTGGACGGTGCTCTCCCTAGCTATTGCTGAGGGGAGAGATGCAGCCAAGTTCACGATTCGTTGTGGCCTTGACACCGCCGACTCGCTGGGCAGAGCGATTTCCACGACAGTGGCGCTACGCCGTCACGCCTGGCTGAGAACGACTGGCTTTTCTGGGGATGTCCAGAACACTCTGATGGACATGCCTTTTGATGGCACTCGCCTTTTTGGCGACAAGGCAGACAGTGCGTTGGAGCGTTTTAAGGACTCGCGGGCTACGGCCAAGTCCTTGGGCCTTTCAGCCACGCGCACTCCTTCAGCTTCTGCTTTTCGCTCCTTTCGTGGCCAAGGAAGGGGCGCCCAAACACGTTCGTTTCAAAGCCACAGGCCTGCGCAGCAACAGTCTCAGCGCAGCCGCGGACGTGGGACCCGCTGAGGTGGGTCACGGGGCCAGCGGGCGGGTCAGTCCACCACCTCCCCTGCCACCACTGCCTCCAAACCTTCCTAGTCCGGTGTTTCAGGCCCACCAGACGCCAGTGGGCGGCAGGATTCGCCATCACCTCCCCCACTGGTGCACCATCACTTCGGACAGGTGGGTTTTACAGATTGTCCGAAGGGGCTACTCCCTCCCCTTCGAGACCACCCCTCTGGCCATGCCACCTCAGTACCACCGCATGTCGGGGATCACTTGGCACTTCTCCAGCAGGAAGTTGCGGCCCTCTTGGCCAAGGGGGCCATCAAGCGCGTTCCGATGCCAGAAGTAGGTCATGGTTGTTACTCCCACTACATCTTGGTTCCAAAGAAGGACAAGGGCCTGCGTCCTATTTTAGACCTTCGGAACGTCAATCGCTTCCTCCGGAAGGAGAAGTTCAAGATGCTCACCCTTGCTCAGGTCTTGTCTGCCCTAGACCCGCAAGACTGGATGGTAGCGTTGGACTTGCAGGACGCTTATTTTCATATCCCCGTCCTGCCGGCCCACCGGCGTTACCTGCGGTTCATGGTAGGCCACGAGCACTTTCAGTTCACCGTGCTCCCTTTTGGCCTTACCAGCGCCCCTTGGGTGTTCACAAAAGTGATGGCGGTGGTTGCAGCTCATCTGCGCAGATCAGGGGTTTCAGTCTTCCCCTATCTCGACGACTGGCTGTTGAAGGCGGGCTCGCCCCAGGCAGTCGTCTCCCACCTCCAGACTACGGCCAACCTCCTGCATTTGCTGGGGTTCTCCATCAACGTGCCGAAGTCGCACCTGATTCCCTCTCAGAAGCTCCTCTTCATCGGAGCGGTTCTGGACACGGCGCAGTTTCGGGTTTATCCTCCCGAACAGCGAGTCCGGGACATTCGGGCTATGATTCCGATCTTTCGGCCCTTGTCCTGGGTTTCGGTCACGATGACTTTGAGGCTGCTGGGCCTCATGGCCTCTTGCATCCTGCTGACCAATCATGCCAGATGGCACATGCGGGCTCTGCAGTGGGACCTGAAGTTCCAGTGGGCGCAGCATCAAGGGGACCTGTCCGAGTACGTCCAGATCTCCGAGGGCACTGCACAACAGTTGCAGTGGTGGCTCACGAACCAGCATTGGGTCCGCGGCAGATCACTCTCCCTTCCCCAACCGGAGCACACAGTGGTGACGGATGCGTCCCTCCTGGGATGGGGCGGCCACATGGGAGAGGCAGAGATCAGAGGCCTTTGGTCTCCGGCGGAGTCCAGGCTCCATATCAACCTTCTGGAGCTTCGGGCGATCCTACTTGCACTGAAGGCATTCCTTCCCTCTGTCAAGGGGAGAGTAGTGCAGGTATTCACGGACAACACGACCGCCATGTGGTACTGCAACAAGCAAGGCGGGGTGGGGTCGTGGACCCTATGTCAGGAGGCTCTGCGTCTCTGGGCATGGCTGGAACGTCAAGGCATTTCCTTGGTGGTTCAACACTTGGCAGGTTCTTTGAACACCAGGGCGGACGAACTCAGCCGCAGATGCATGATGGATCACGAATGGCATCTTCACTCGGAGGTGGCGCAAGGTCTCTTTCTACAGTGGGGTGAGCCTTGGTTAGATCTATTCGCCACCGAAGAGAACGCGCAATGTCAGCAGTTCTGCGCGCTGGAATTTCCAAGGTGGCACTCGCTCGGCGGCACTTTTCGTCGCGAGTGGAGTTGCGGTCTATTGTACGCTTTTCCGCCTATACCACTTCTACCCAGAGTGCTGAAGAATATCAGGCGCGACCGGGCCCAAGTCATTCTTGTGGCTCCGGACTGGGCTCGAAGAGTTTGGTATCCCGAGCTACTCAGTATGAGCGTGGATCCCCCGATCCGACTGCCTCTTCGAGAGGATCTTCTGTCGCAGCAGCAGGGGACGGTCCTCCACCCTAACCTGTCCAGCCTCCACCTCCTTGCGTGGAGATTGAGCGGCGACAGTTGATTCCCTTTGACTTGCCTCCTGAAGTCTGTGATGTCATTCTGGCACCCAGGCGTCCATCCACTAAATCGGTATACGCCTGCAGGTGGAACAAATTTGTGGCATGGTGCACAGCAAAGGCTGTGGATCCCCTTTCTGCCCCTCTTTCAGAAGTCCTTTTGTTCCTTCTGTCTTTAGCCCAGCAGGGCTCAGCTCTGGGCACTATTAAGGGCTAACTTTCTGTAATTTCAGCCTTTCTCAGGCTCCCTGATCAGCCCTCTCTTTTCAAGTCCCCTGTTGTAAATAAATTTCTCAAAGGCATTACTCACCTTTTCCCTCCTATTCCGTTTGTGATGCCACAGTGGGACTTAAATCTGGTTCTTACTTATTTGATGTGCGCTCCTTTTGAGCCGCTTCATAACTGTCCTCTTCGTTTACTAAGTTTAAAGACTGCTTTCCTGGTTGCCATCACCTCCGCTAGGCGCGTGAGTGAGCTCCAGGCTCTTTCCTGTAAACCTCCTTTTCTGTCTGTTCATCCGGACAAGGTTGTGCTTCGCACTCGTCCTTCTTTCTTGCCAAAGGTTGTTACTGCCTTCCACATCGGGTAGACTATCACCCTGCCCACTTTCTTTCCGCCTCCGCACCCTTCCAGAGAGGAAGAGAGGCTCCACCGTCTGGACCCAAAACGTGCGCTCTCATTTGACCTGAATCGCATACAACAGTTCTGGGTGGATGACCAGCTCTTTGTTGGCTACGTAGGTGCCAAGAAAGGCCGGGCTGTACACAAGCGGACTATTTCCTGCTGGGTCGTCTTGTGTATAAAAGCCTGTTATTCTCTGGCTAAAAAAGAACCTCCGGTGGGACTGCGCGCCCATTCTACCAGGGCGACAGCAGCTACTACTGCATTGGGACGTGGTGTCCCCCTGCAAGACATCTGTCAGGCAGCCACGTGGGCCTCGCTGCACACTTTTACTAAGCATTATTGCCTTGACAGCCAAGTCCGGAGAGACAGCTTCTTTGGCCGTTCTGTTCTGCGTTACTTTCTGGTGTGATCTTAGTTCGCAGACCCACCACCGGGGTTGGTATTGCTGGGGTATCTATTCTAAGGTAAGGAATCTATCACTAACGTGTCTCTTTCAGATGCACAAGTTACTTGCCTTCGGTAACGATATCTGTAAGAGACATTAGTTAGTGATAGATTCCTTACCGCCCCACCCATCCTCCCAGTTCTGCGAACTGATTTCTGGGTTTAAGCTAACCCCTTTCAGGGCCCTAGTTTCAATGCACCAGTGGTCAGTATCTTGCATGGCTCTGCATTCCTGGCGCGGAAAGTCATGTACAGAACTGACGACAGCGCGCAAGGGTGGCGTCTAAGTAGCTGCCGCGACGTCATCCCGGCAATCACGAAGCCTACGACGGACGCGGATCCGCACGACGCCACCTTCCGACGCGCAGGGGTACTGCTGACGAAAGCTTTCCGGATCCAGTCTGACGCCTGGTCTCTAACAGATATATCGTTACCGAAGGTAAGTAACTTGTGCTTCAACCTCCAGTCTACCTCATGGTGTTTGTCTTCTGCCGCTCTCTTTCTCCCCATCTGCTATCTCATGTTCTCTTGCTTGCTGTGTCTCCCTCTACTTCATTTCCCCGTTTTTATTTCTCTTCATTGTTTTCTTACTTTCCCTTATTGGTCCCTACTTGTTTATTAAAGTTATGGTTAAGACTGTTCTGTGATTTTCTTCCTTTTTTTGGTTCATTTTTTTACTTCTATATGTTTCACTGCGTGTTTTACTCTCCCTTTTTTTCTGTTGTTTTCCTGTCTAATTCCTTCCCGCTTTATACCATCTACTTGTTTTAGTTCTCTTTCTGTCTTTTTCCAAACCCTGTTTCTTTTTTCTCTTATTATCATTGTGTTTTATTGTCTTCTCCAGGGTAATCTCCACAATTCTGAGTCCTTGTTGCTGTTTGTCTTTATTTGTATTTTATTTTGAGCATATATCGCAGCAATCATTCTTTGGAATTGTCTCAGACACTTGATTAACTGCCAATCTGTATTTCGATTTTTCCATAAAGATTTGATAAAAGAATAATATGAGTGTGTGCAAATACTAGCCCTTACTGGAATAGGGACTCACCTTTAAAGCAAAAAAGTGCAGTAAGTAATAGCAGTTCAGGGAATAAATCCGAATCAGGTTAATAAAACTAGAAGTGGAGAAATTGTGGGAGTAACTATCTCCACAGTTCGGCTTCAAGGGGATGAGGTGTTGGAAAAATAATTTGTGTGTATGGGGGTAACACTGAAGTTGTACATAAATAGATAAAAAAATTGGAAAACCACTCGCCATAACTCATAAATCTGGATTACCAGGCTGAACCATCACTAAGATGATTCCTGTATATCTGTCTGTCTCTGTTCGTTCGAGAGTACCAGACTCTACCTAAAGATTTCTTCTGACTCCCTTGACCCTCTGCAGGATCGGCTGGAGCATCTACGCAAACAGTGTGGGCCTCACATGACCGCTGTTGCCAAGGATTCAGTGGAAGGAATTTGCAGCAAGATCTTCCACATATCTTGCGAATATGTGAAGCGGATCCGTGAGAAACATCTAGCTTTGTTGAAGGAACACAATATATCAGGTACAGGCTGACTGAAACTGACAGCACTAAGTCCAAATTAAGACTGAGAGTAGGAGCAGTCGATTGGGAGAGGTATAGAAGGTGATGCATGGATAGAACCTTGAGACAATTGCAAGGAGTAAGTCTTGAAGAGTAAGCAAGGGGAAAGTGTACTGGAAGTAGGGACTAGGTTTGAGGAAACTAAGACAATCAGAAAGTGGAATGATGGAGAAATGAGAGGCAAGTTTGGGTAGTGAACAGGAAAGCTGCAGGAATAGAGGGTGAAGTTATGGGTAGGTGTGTAGGATTATAAAGTACTGGGGAGAGTTGCCTCGGTAAGTAAGATGGTAAGGTGTGGGAGGTGAGTTGATTACTGTAGGGATTGCTCCATGTATGAGGGTTAAGAGGCAGACTTTGATTTCGGCTTTCTGTTGAGGTAAACAGAAGGGACTTGGTTGTGACTGCTCAATATTGTTTCTCACAGAGGAAGTGGAAGCTCCTGAGGTCCAAGGTCGCCTCGTGTATTGTTATCCAATAAGGCTGGCTGTACCCTCTCCGCCGATGCCATGTGTGGAAATGCACGTGGACACCAATGTCGTCTGTGTGCGATACAAAGGCGAGGTGGTGAAAGTGAGCCGCAGCTACTTCAGCAAACTGGTAAGTGTGATGTCATAAAGAAAACGCTTAGCTTAAATCTAAGGAACTAGATTGGTGGGTCAAAAGGATTGAAGAGCTTAATGATACATGCAGATGCTCCCCCACCAAGTCTTATTTTGCAGATAGTACATCTCAGAAACAGTTCGCAAGGTTTGCCTCGTTCTGTTTTTGAGCTTTTCTGTCTGAAAATGAAGCATTAACTCGGATAAATATTGTAGTAATTATGTCACTTTACCCTCTCCAGTCACATAAAACAGGCATCCGCCACAAAAGTTAAATTCATGATGGGGTCCCTGAGTTTTATTTGTATTTAATTTTTTCATCAGTGTTCTGTTTTTAACCGGTTTTAGGTCTGGGTTTTGACAGCATAGCTGTGAGAGTAGAGTGAGCTTTGGGTCCGCCAGTTTCAACCACTGGCTTTCTTCGCCAGTCTCTTTCAGTCATTAACTTGAGACTTTGTTGGTAATATTTTTTACTCAGCCCAGAGGCTTATTCATCTCTCACCTAATGCTGTTGCCTGTTTGAATTTATCCTTCTGCATCCACCTAGTTGCTTGCTTTGAACTGCATTAGGGACTACTTTACAAGTAATGCCCTCTCTGCCTTCTTCTGGCTCCCTCCTGTGTGACTCGTTTTGTTCCTCTTTGGTTCCCTCTGAGCCCTCTCTCCATAACATGTATACTCCTCTACTCCCATTACTTGCTGTATCATCTTCCCACCTCTTCTTCAATCGTGTGCTCCCTTTCACACACCTGAAATCCTCTTGTATCTCCCTCCTGCCTTCCTTATTTCTCCTGTGCACTTCTTGCCCCCACCACACATCTGTATATCACTCCTGTGCCTTCCTCCCCTGTGCGCACCATGTTTCCAGTGCCCGGCTTTCCCTCCAAGTGGCTTCTCTTAAGTGTCACTGAGACCCAGTATTTTTATTTTGTTTCCTATACTGACAACTCCCCTGCCTTCAATACCCTTTTTGTTTCTCTCCTATGTCAGAACAAGATTTGGTTGCAAGGAAGCCACTTCTAGCCTGTCTTTTTTTCCTACACTATAGAAACTAAATAAGTACTATAGTGATGGCTCCCTTGCTATGCAACGTTTATTTGAAATAATGAAAAAAAGGATAGCATTGAGGGCAAGGGAGGCTTCAATTCAGTCTGTCTTTCGTCTCTTGTGTGGCTTTAATATGCTTACGCTGCCAACATTAGCATATGAAACACAGACCTATTGGCTTTGCCAATGCTTGTTTCCATTTCAATTGATTTAATCCTCTTTGTAATTTTCCATGACACCCATTATTTGATATTTTTATACTAGCTTTAGTATAATCTGTATCATCGATGTTGTTGTAGCACCCTAGGTTGAAGGACTTCATACTGTCCTGAAGCGGGCTGAGGTACGTTAAGTAGGACATGAGAAATTATCTAGCCTTCAGGAGTTTCAAAGTTTTGACAGTAGCAGAAGTGAAAAAGGCTATGAGATGATGGTAGATCTATAAGCAAGGTACAAAAGATCCAGTTCACTGAGGTGCCATGCTCCTCTGGCCACAGTAGGAGGGTGTGGTGGTGAACTGTCAAAGGAGGCGCACAGGCCTAGATTAGGTATTTTTGGGATGATTTTGCTGAGTTAGCGGCAGATGTAGAGTTTAGAATAACCTTGAAGGTATAGGGGGGTCAGATGGGGACCCAGCTGGGCCGCGTGCCTTGAACAGTTCCTTGAATTGGGACTCTGGGAGTAGTCTGAGTAAGCTGATTTTTCGATTCCTTGCTCCTGAGCTGTTATTGCAGGATCATTGCTTTTGAGACAGATTCATCTGAGATGGTGTTATGTAATGCTTGAAGGTGAAGAATCTTGGTTGTATTGTACTTTGGATTCCTATATAGTTCTTTCAAAAGGCATTAGGCTTTTCAGATCTGCTGAAAATGTCTTCCTGATGGATGAATTGAAGATCCTGTTGAGGGACTGGAAGAGTGTATTGTCATTTTGGTTAGATTTTTTTCTAAGGTGATTTAGTGCATTGATTTCGATCTTTAGTTTATTTTCTTTTGATTGAGCATTAGCATCTGCAATCTATGATAAGGGTGCATGTGTGTCTTCCAGGCTGCGTTTCTTTAAACCCTCAGAACACTAGTCATAGAGATGCCCCATTTCTGTTTGGTTAGCGGGTTATGGTTAAGCGCTGAAAGGTTGTGTGTAATTCTGTTTAAATCTGTGTTTTCTTCAAGGTCATGGATACTGTAGTCCTTCTTGTGGGGAAGTTCTCAGAGAAAGTGAAGAAGTGTAGTTGCTCACAATTATGGAGATGTTTCTTGTTAAAGTTTTGAGTCCATTTGGTGCTAAGATTTCATCTAAGGTGTACCCAGGTGATGAGTGTGTTGGTCAGATGCAAATTAAGATAGTCAATAGGGATATCGGTTAGGGGAGGGTAAGGTATTCTAATCAGATGTCCAAGGATGCAGAGATTGTTGTGCCTTACTGTGCTGACCAAGATCTAGTAATGCTGTGGGTAAGATTGGTTCGGGTTGTTTGAGTCTGCAGTGCTCTCATTAGAACTTTGATCTGGGATTTCAGGTGTGAGCAGAGAAAGTCGGTGTTTGTGTACTTAAAGGAGATAGCCATGAGGAAAAACTAGGATTACAGGTAAGTAATTTTACCTTTCTGAAAGTAGGTCTCAGTATTCAAGCTATTTAGGGATGCAAACGGGTCAGGAATTATGATTCAGCAGGTAATGTATCCAGTATCTGAAGCTCATCATCTTTCCAAAATACTAAGACCAACAGACATATAAACCTTCTGTTTTTTATTTGTGATAATTTAGTGATGTTATCTTACACGAAGTGTTGCAAAGTGACCTCTTTTTGAGTGAAAAGCCCCAAATTTTCATTTTTAGGTCTCGCCTGGCGTTGCAGCGCGCATGCGCTGCTCGCTCTGCGAGGGCTTCTTGGAATCAATACAGTTTCAGAAGTGGGCTTTCAGCTCCTCCCGTTATTTTGGTTGGTTCGCGTCATAAGTTATGGTAAACGGAGTGTGATGATTGTAAGTGAGGCTTTTTAGCCCCTCCTGGTTACCACCCTGTCCACTTTTGGCCCCGCCCACTCGGACTGGATGGGTTACTCGTGGAGTTACACGCTCTCCTTTATAAGTCTGGAAGCACTATTTCTTTCTCATTTTGAGCGCGGGCCGCCTCGGCCGCTCTTGTTTTAATGTGCCTTGCTTTTTTTTTCCGAGTGCTTGTTCATTACTGTTGTCGCCAGTCAGGGCTTCTATTATTTAAACGGCGCGCAGTTCAGTGGTTTGCTTTCCTGCCTGGTGGGCACCATTTTATCACCGGCACCGCAAGAAAATCATAGCAACGAAGTCCCACACTCTCCCCCTAACCTTCCCGACGGGACGATGCATGCTCGTCTCTCGGAAATGCAGATCAATTATTCACATTTCGTTGTACTAGCGTGTGCACACGCTGATCAGCGCGCGCCCTCCGGGAGTTACCTTTTTTCCCCAAGGCCAGAGATTCGCACAGGCCTGCGTTTCCAAATTCTGCAGTTATTTTATTTCTACGTAGTTTCGTGTAAAGCGCTACGCCGCCATGCTACGGACACCAAGCTCTAGACGGGTAGAGGTAAATAGACACGTGGCTAATATTTTACAACTTCTATACTTATCTGTGACTGGCCTGGGTGTCTCTTAGCGTCCCCACACGAAGCCTTGTTCATTATTGCGACCCACCTCATCGATACCACATGCATCACAAATGTAGACCCCACCGTTTTTTGTTGGGACAAACTGTGGCAAGTTTATTAATCTTATACACACAGAGGTAGAGCTAATTGAGGGGTGATCAGAGAGCTCAGCCCACTTCTGTACTTTATCTGTGACTGGCCTGGATGTCTCTTCTGCCCCCACCCCAGCCCCCTGTTCCTAATCTCTCGTTTCACTCTGCCTCCGTCTGCAGTGCATTGTGGGTTTATCTACCCCCACTGCTCCCTCCCAAACTGCCTATTTGAAATTGAAATGCCACAACAATGGGCAGTGACCACACCTCGCTGAGCAAATGCATTCAGAGCAGTAAAAGAAAGGGTCTGGTGCCAGCCGCGGCTGGGTGGGGGCGTGGTGGCTCGCAGCAGGGCGAAAGGGGAAGCGGGGATTTGAAGTCGGGGGAGAAAGGATAGAAAAGAAGTGACGACTGCGCATTTGTTTAGTGTACACAGTCAATCAATCGGCCGGGCTAAAGATTGAAGTTTAGGTTAGAGGGACATTGAGAGAGATCTGTTGCCCGTCAGTGTAAGGGACAGCGTTGGGTGCGAGGGCAGCGCTCAGTGTGGTCCGAGTGCTGCAACATGGGAAGCTGCTTCTGAGCATGACTGAGGTTCCATGGCACAGCTGTTTGGGGGGTCTCTGTACTAGAAGAGCAGGAGGCGCACACTTCGGGACTGAAGAGCATTATAGCTTTACTTTTGTCCAACTTTAAAAAGACAATATCATACTTTGCAGGTCAGGATTGTCATGCTTCAAACCTCGCACGCGGACCCCTTCCAATCAATGAGGCACATACGATTGTGTAGGTTGAACCAACCTGCTTGAAGAACCAACCGGAAGTGGGATTTTAATGGTGGCTGCTAACCTTTAATAACAAGCATTTGCAATGCAATAGGTCTCGCATTTACGCGAGTTTAAGCTATTGCCATTGTAAATGACAATGTCTTTTATTTATGTTTTAAAAACCAATACCAAAATAAAAGGCATAGCCATTTACAATGCCAATAGCTCAAACTTGCGTAACTGCGAGACCTATTGCATTGCAAATGCTTGTTTTCTTTGGTAGTCACCTGATACTACTCTTGAACACTGACATTGGGACACTGCTTCCCAATGTCCAGGGTATGTGCTCTGACACCTAAAACATGTTGAAATTGGCTCACAACCAGATTGTCACATTTAACTTTCCTTTAGAGCCATAGTACATGGTGCACAACTACATCTGTGACATGGAAATTTAAATGCAACGGACCTGATTCACAAAGTTAAATTTACACTTATTTGTAAGTTTAAACTGGCTGTAGTAACTGTACTACTTTTTGTTATTTACAAACTGTAAGTGTAATTTTACTACAAGCAAAATTACTTGTAGTAAAATCTGATAGAGACTTTTAGCCACGTATTCCTTGCCTTCGAATTATCCCCAGGCGTCAGATCGGATCCAGAAACGTTTTCGTGATCAGTACCTCTGCGTGCCGGTAGGTGGCATTGTTTGGCTCCATGTGGCGTCGTCTTCGTTGGAAGTGACATAGGCGGTGCCTATATAAGTGCCACCCCAGTGCACTGAAGTCAGTTTTTTTCTTTCAATATCAGCGCAGATCCTTAGAGAGCCCCACGCCATCTCCCCCCACCCCCCGTCATGTTTTTGGAGATTTTTCTCCTGGTGTGACAGGGATGTCCTCAGGGAAAGCTGTCTTCCAGCCCTGCAGCGACTGTCAATGACCGATTTCGTTGATGGACTCACATCTTGTTTGCCTCTGGTGCCTTGAGCACGACCATATTGCGAAGACCTGTGTCGACTGCCACTCCTTGCACCCCTAGGCCTTGAGGGAACGGTTCCTCAAGCTCCTTGCTGCTCGATATGCGATGCCGCTACGGTCTCGATTCCAGTCGAGAGGAAGGTCCCGGAATTGGTCACGGAGTCATCTATCTTCATCGCAGTCTAAGTCGTCCGGGCTTTTGGGTAAGTCACACAAGAAGGAGAAGAGTAAGAAGTCGAAAAGGAGCGTGGCCGACTGAGTTTACAGGAGCCGGAGTGACCCCTACCCCACTACTCAAATTATATGAGGCCATGCACCTCATATTTGGGCGGCCTGCTCCAGCTGGCTCACCTTTGGGCCCCTTGGGTTCAGGACGACCCCCCCGTTCCCCGCTGGTGGGTCCACCCTCGGCACAAGTCAGGCCCCTTTAATCTACATATGGATCTGGACCGGCGCCGGTCGTACCACCTCGACCTTCCTCGACGCCGGTCCTGATGTTGACACTCCCAGTGCCACCGGCATCTTTCGGCGGCACCGTCTCCAATCTGATTACAGACTCCGACATGGACCCGGAGTGGCGTCGCCCTACTCCGGTGCCGATTGGAGCCTTGCCTTCCAGACCAGAGCCTGAGCCCTATTCATATGGGCTAGGACTCGGAGACGAATGGGAGGGGCCACTGGACCCTGAGGAATACCAGCCCCTAGACCCCAACATGGACAGGTGTGAGGACTTGGCATACACCAGTGGACTAGCCACCGACCCAGATACTGGAATGATCTCTCCTCCTACCGTGACTACGGAGGAGGGAGCTACTTTTGCTGTGGTGGTGAGAAGGGTGACGGAGGTCCTGGACCTTAGTCTGCCCTCAGTAGCAGTCAAGACTATCGTCTTGACAGAGGTGCTTCAGCCGAGAGTGACCCCCTCAGAACCGCTTCTCCCATTTGATGAAGCCTTACAAATGTCCTGCTTGGGACCTGGTCCAAACCCTGCAGAGGGGCTCCTGTGAAAAGGACAATTGCCAGCCGCCATTGCCTTGCCCCAGGGGACCCCAATTTCCACACGCAATGCCCTACCCCAGGGAGCTTGGTGATCCAAGCCTCCACTTCCTGTGTGAACCCTGGTGCATTCCCTAACACCCCACCGGATAGGGAATCCATGAGGCAGGACACCTTAGGGGTTTCTTCCACCAGCTTGGCACTGTAGTCAGTGAACATCACATGCCTTTTGGGCTGTTACCTCCATGCACTGTGGAATTCAGTCGCGCAGGTGCTGTCCATTGTCCCGGAGGTGGCCCGGGCCATACTCATTTAGGCTATGGCAGACAAGAGAGATACAGCCAAGTTTGTGATCAGATGTGGGCTGGACACGACCGACTCGCTAGTGAGAGCGGTTTGTTCGTCTTTGGTCTTACAGCACCACGACTGGCTGAGAATGATTGGCTTTTCAGGGGATGTCCAAGCCTCACTTATGAACATGCCTTTTGATGGTTCCCATCTAATCTTAGACAAGGCGGACTCAGCGATGGAGCACTTCAAGGATAGCAGAGCTATGGCCAGATGCTTGGGACTTTCCATGGCCCCCTGCCAACCCCAGTCCATCTTTCGCTCTTTTCGTGGCCAAGCAGGTGCAAGCGCCTAGAGCGACAGTGGAGGGTGGGCTATGATACTACTGCTAAAATGATATATAAGAAATCCTTGAAAGATATGTATAAATTGATGAAGGGGGCTAGGAGAGATTACATAGCTAAGTGTATTGATAACACTGACAAACCTGGCAAGGTAATTTTCAAGGTTGTCAATTCCTTCCTCAAACCTCGTGAACTGGTGATTGACGCCCAGCCCTCTGTGGCATTGTGTGAGAGAATCTCAGACTTTTTTGATAACAAAATTCGTAAGGTGTACAACTCTTTTTCAGCAGTAACTGAAATGGTCAAATCAGATGTGTTGGTAAGGAAAGCACCCGTGCCCCTTTTTTCTGAATTCACCCCTATCTCCCAGAAAGAGGCACTTGCGGTGATCCAGGGATGCAAGTCCGGCTCGCCGGAGGACCGTGCCCTCCCAAATTGTGGAAAGAGTTGGCACTTTCCTCCATCTATGTGTTATCTAAAATATGGAACACTTCCCTCACCTCCGGCATCTTCCCTGACTTATGGAAACACGCCACCCTCCTACCCCTTAAGAAGAAACCCAATGTTGATTCAGGGGAATTGAATAATTACAGACCCATTTCTCTGCTGCCAGCACCAGCAAAAATGCTAGAAAAGGTAGTGCAGCGACAATTGGCCAATTTTATCGAGAGCCACAGTATCCTGCACGACACCCAATCTGGTTTCCGTGCTGGCTTTAGCACAGAGACAGCGCTTTTAGAGGATGGCGCTGGATTCAGGGGCATCAGCTATGCTGGTGCTCCTGGATCTTTCAGCGGCATTTGACACGGTAGACCACTCAATATTGGTTCAACGTCTTTTGGACATTGGGGTTGAGGGGACAGCCCTGGCTTGGCTGAAGTCTTTCCTCCATAAGCGTACACAAAGGGTGGCTCTACAACCGCATCAGTCTGACCGTAAGCACCTATGGTGCGGGGTGCCGCAGGGGTCGGCCCTAAGCCCGCTGCTATTCAAAATATATCTGGCCCCTCTATTCTCTCTGATAGCCAACTGGGGCGTGAAGGCGATTTCCTACGCTGATGACACC
Source organism: Calotriton arnoldi (assembly GCA_963921515.1). NCBI lineage: Eukaryota > Metazoa > Chordata > Amphibia > Caudata > Salamandridae > Calotriton > Calotriton arnoldi. The sequence goes on from CAWUFW010000661.1 coordinate 194,578, forward strand.
CAGCTGGTATTTCCCTTTAATGATCAGTCAGAAGAGTCGTTTAAGAGCTTTAAGGGCTGCTTAAAAGATATTGCCCATTGGATGAATAACAACAAACTTAAGCTGAATGCCGACAAAAACGGAAGTGATGTTTTTGGGCAAGAACCAGCCCTCTGCTGCAGACCTCTGGTGGCCAGTGGAAATGGGCCCCCTACCTGCTCCTGTTGGCAGTGCCAAAAATCTGGGTGTAAAGTGGCAGGCTGATTTATCCTTTTCGGCCCAAATTCAGCAGGCGAGCTGCCTGTTTTGGCAGTTTGAGAAACCTACGCAAGTTTATACATCTACTGCCAGAGAACTGCCATCGGGTTGTAGTCCATGCCACAGTAACCTCGCGCCTGGACTACGCGAACGGCCTCTATCTGGGCCTACCAGCTTACCTTGTTAAGAAACTACAAATGGTTCAAAATGCGGCTGCGAGATTAATTAGACGTGTCCCATTTCGGCAGCATATCTCTCCGCATATCAAGGAACTACATTGGCTACCTGTAGCAAATAGAATCAAATTTAAGGCCTTAACCCTAGCTTTTCGGGCAATCCATGGAACATGCCCCAGCTATTTGAAACAGAGGCTAGGCACGTATAAACAGACTCGGTCACTGAGGTCAAACTCTCAGAACCTGCTTTGTACCCCACGAGTCAAGAAAGCACGGATGGGTGGCAGATCTTTCATGTCTATGATATGGAACTCCCTGCCTAATGCCTTGCGCCAGATTGCCTGCGAAACGCAATTCAGGAAAGCAGCTAAAACATTGCTTTTTAACCTACGGTAATTTTCTGGAATCCTTGGTCGTTACATGACTCTCGCGTGTCACCTGCTGCTATAACGCCGGGACACCTCTTTGGAGGTAGCTGTTCGTGCTCTATAAATGGCTGCATTATTATTATTATTATGGAGGGTGCTTCCAGCCGCGTCTTTAGCCACCCATCCACCACGCCATGCAAGTTTCCCAGCCTCTGTGTGACCGAGGACGTGGTACCCACAGACCCCATGGGTCGGGCAGCCAGAAGTTGGCCAGTCCATCACCCCCACCCAACAGCCGCAGCCTCCTAACCTCTTTAGTTCGCCCTCCAACCAACGGGAGGCTGGATACGCCATCACCTGCCCCACTGGAGATCAACAACATCAGACTGCTGGGTCCTCCAGATTGTCCGACAGGGCTACTCCCTCCTCTTCATGACTACCCGTCCACCCATGCCACCCGCTTGCGATAGGCTGACATAGGACCATCTTTCCTTACTCTGCCAGGAAGTGGCACTTTCTTGGCCAAGGGAGCCATAGAAAGCGTGCCGACGCCAGAAGTAGGTCGTGGTTGTTATTCCCACTACTTTCCAGTGCCCAAGAAGGACGGAGGCCATTGTCCTATCCTAGATCTCTGCCCTCTCAATTTCTTCCTCAAAAGGAGAAATTCAAAATGCTCATGCTTGCTCAAGTCCTATCTGCCTAGACCCCGGAGGCAGGATGGTAGCGTTGAACTTGCAGGATGCATATATCCCCATTCTTGTTCTGCCTGCACACAGTCGTTGCCTGCAGTTCACGGTGGGCCACAAGCACTTTCAGTTCTCCGTACTCCCTTTTAACCTTACCAGTGCCCTTTGGGTGTTCTCCAAGGTGATGGCGGTGGTTGCAGCTCATCTGCAGGGATCAGGATTACCAGTCTTTTCCTATCTCAACGACTGGCTGTTGAAGGAGGGCTTGCCCCAGGCAGTCGTCTTCCACCTCCAAACTATGGCAGGCCCCTTGCACTCACTGGGGTTCACTATCAACATGCCAAAGTCGCACCCGACTCCCTTTCAGGTGCTCCCTTTCATCGGAGCTGTTCTGGACATGGTGCATTTTCGGGTTTATCCTCCCAAATGAAGAGTCCAGGATATTCAAGCTATGATACCGATGTTTCAGCCTTTATCCTAGATTTAGGTGAGACTGATTCTGAGGCTGTTGGGCCTCCTGCTTGTGACAGATACCCACTGGCATATGCGGGCTCTGCTGTGGGACCTGAAGTTCCAGTGGGTGCAGCATCAGGGGAATCTTTCCCACGTGGTCCAGATCTCGGAGGGAACAGCAAAAGATCTGCAGCGGTGGTTAACGAACCACAGTTGGGTCAGCGACAGACCCCTTTCCCAGCCAGATATGATAGCAGTGACGGATGAGTCACACCTGGGATGGGTCGGCCATCTGGGAGAGGTGAAGATCAGAGGCCTCTGGTCCCCGGCGGAATCCCTACTCCACATCAACCTACTGGAGCTCCAGGCGATCCGTCTGACACTGAAAGCCTTTCTAGCCTCCATCAAGGGAAGACCGGTGGAGGTGTCACGGACAACACCGCCGCCATATGGTACTGCAACAAACAGGGCGGGGTGGGGTCGTGGACCCTTTGTCAACACTTGGCTGGAACATCAGGGCATATCCCTGGTGGTTCAACACCTGGTGGGCTCTCTGAACGCCAGGACTGATGAACTCAGCCGAAGATGCCTAGTGAATCACGAATGGCGTCTCCATTCAGAGGTGGTGCAAGGTCTCTTTTAGCAGTGGGGTGATCCTTGATTAGATTTGTTCTTCACTGCCGAAAACTTCTGCGCTAGAGTTTCCTAGGCGGCTCTTGCTTGGATACTCAGGCCTCTTGTATGCCTTCCTGCCCATACCACTCCTGCCCAGAGTTCTCTAGAGGATCAGGAATGATCGGACCCATGTCATCCTTGTGACTCCGGACTGGGCTCGGAGAGTTTGGTATCCAGAGCTGTTAAGCATGGCCATTGGTCTTCCGATCAGGTTGCCTCTTCGGGAGGATCTTCTGTCGCAGCAGCAGGAGAGGGTTCTCCACCCGAACCTGTCAACTCTCTGCGTTTATGCATGGAGATTGAGCGGCGACAGTTGACAGCTTTCGACCTTCCGCCTAAACTCTGAAATGTTATCTTGGCAGCCAGGTGTCCCTCCACCACCAAGACAGTATATGCCTGCCATCGGGGCAAGTTTGTGGCATGGTATACAGAAATGCAAGTTGACCCTATTTCTGCTCCCCCTTTTCAGGTCCTTCTGTTTATTCTTTCTCTTGCCCAGCAGGGCTCTGCTTTGGCCACCTTAAGGAGCTACCTTTCTGCCATCTTAGCTTTTCTGTGGTTGTCAGATCAGCCATCCCTGTTGAAATCCCCTGTGGTAAATAGGTTTTTGAAAGGTCTCCAACATATGTTTCCCTCTTCACCCTTTATCATGCCTAAGTGGGACATCAATCTCGTACTTACATTTCTGTTGTGCATTCCTTTGAGCCACTACATAACTGTCCTCTTGGGCTCCTTACCATCAAGACAGCCTTCCTAGTGGCGATAACATTTGCCTGAAGTGTCAGTCAGCTTCATGCTTTGTCATCTAAACCTCCATACTGAACAATCTTTCCAGACAAGCTGGTTCTTCCCACTAGAGCTTCCTTTCTGCCGAGTGGTCACTCCCTTTCATGTAGGCCAGTCCATCACCCTGCATACCTTTTATGCTCTGCCGCATCCCTTTAAGGAAGAGGAGCGACTCCATCGACCGGACCCAAAAAGAGCGTTGTCATTCTACCTTGACCGCACAAAAGATTTCCATGTGGACAGCCAACTCTTTGTGGGGTATGTCAGAGCCAAGAAGGAGAAGGCTGTCTCTCTCAATCGATCGTCCTCTAGGTTAAAATCTGCTATGCACTGGCCAAGAGGCAACCCCCTGAGGGTTTGTGCATCCATTCCATCAGTGTTAAGGCTGCGACCACTGCGTTAGCACACAATTCTGGTCCTGGACATCTGCCAGGCAGCAACGTGGCTTCTCTGGACACGTTCACCAAGCACTACTGCCTGGACAATTAGGTCCATCAGGAAGGGCACTTTGCCCATTCGGTCCTGCAGGACTTTCTACTGTGAATTCGTTCCGCAGACCCACCTCCGGCAAGGTTTTGCTTAGGTATCTATTCTAAGGTAAGGAATATGCGGCTAGAAGTCTCTATCAGATGAACTAGTTACTTAACTTCGGTAGCACTTTATCTGGTAGAGACTCTCTAGCCGCAGATTCCTTACTGACCCACCCATCCTTCCCGTTCTGCGAATAGATTTCTAGGGTTAAGTAAGGCTGTTCCCCTTCAGGGTCCTCGTCTTCCACACCAGTGGTCAATGTTCTCCGTGGCTCTGTGCTCCTGGCGTTGAAAATCGCTAAAAGAAACTGACGTCAGCACGCTGGGGTGGCGCCTATAAAGGCACTTCACTTATGGCGCGGACAATGCCACGTGGAGCTGAACAACGCCACCTACTGGCATGCAGCGGTAAAGTTCCCGAAAAAAATTCGAGATCCCGTCTAAAGCCTGGGGATAATAAGGTAAGGAATCTGCGGCTAGAGAGTCTCTACCAGATAAGGCGTTACCGAAGGTAAGTAACTTGTTCATTGCACTTATAGTTTGTGAATACCAAAACAGTAGTAAATTTACACTTTGTAGTAAGTTTACCTTTAGGAATCTTCACAGGGCTTATTCACTAAGATAAAGTTTCCCTTTAATGTAAGTTTACACTCGCTGTAGTAACTTTACTACTGTTCTGCAGCCTGATTCATGAAGGTAAACATATACACCTTTGTGTAAGTTTACAATTGTTTGCTATTCACTAAGGGATTTTACAAGTAGTATGTTTGACAGCGGAGTCTCTGCACATAAAAAGATAGTGCTTTCCTATCTTTTTTATGTGCGGAGACTCCACAGTCGGAAAAATAGTACTTGTAAAATACTTTGGTGAATAGCAAACAATTGTAAACACACAAGTGTAAGTTTGTCTTTGTGAATCAGGCCCCACGTGTGGACTGCACCTCCTGTTGTACCATCCAGTACAATGGAAGTGAAAACATTGCTTCAGGCCTAACATGTGTAGCCTAACAGCAGTAATTTTAACCCTGCTTCCCAGACATGTAAAAAAAACCTTTTAGACAGGTAGGAAAACCTTAACCTGATTTTAAATATTAAATAAGTCACGTGTAATCATACCTTGCTGCCCACAAGGCAGGGTGCATCATACTTAAGAGCAGGGCATGCGTGACATTGGAAATGGTGTGTTCCACCAGTGACTCAGCCCAAAACAACACTGTCACTGTCCAGGTAATAACTTGTACATGAGAAAAGTCAAAGTACAGATTATACACTTTAATCTATAACTTTTGACCTGTACCAGCTACAGACTACAGTCAAAGACTTATTTTTATATTTAATAAACATCCAGTCTAATGGTGAGGTTGGTTTTTATTAAATATATTGGAATTGGAACTTTTAGAACATTGTCTTTACCCTGGCTGAAGCTGCTGGAGGCTAATTCGCATTAGATGTACAGCAACTTCCCAGGCCTGTACTTGGCCTGAATTAGGTGTGAAAGAGCTTCATCCAGGTCAACGTTCCCAAGTACTCAGGAAAAGCAACTATGTCCTTTCTGGGGACCAACCTACTTCAAGTATCTAGCCTTCAGTGACACTGCAGTAGCTACAGTTTCAGTTGTGGTCCGCTCAAGAAGGAGATTTGTTCTAAAAAATTGACAAAGCCCCTTTCTGCGTTAGAGCTTAGACATTTTTTCAAACCTTTTGACTTCCATACTTTCAGCGGGACAATCTACTTGTTGTGTCCGACCAGGATTCCATTACGTTCACCCTCAAATCACACCTCGGTCCTGGTCTACCACTTCCATAAACTGTAAATGACACTGGTGCTTTTTGGTACTATTTTCACTTAAATCTTTAAATATTCATATCTCCGGTTCCCCTTACTGGATTTTTGTCATTTTGTGGTTACTGTATTCCTATACGTTTTTAGGTCTCGCCTGGCGTTGCAGCGCAAAGCGCTGCTCGCTGGGCGAGAGATTTTGTTGGAGAGTAGATTTGAGAAGGGGACTTGAAGCCCCGCCCCTCATTTTCATTGGCTGGCGTCACCGTTTATGCTAAACGGTGGCCTGCCATTGGAAATGAGGGTTTTTTGTTGACGCCCTTTCGCCTCCGATCCGGACTGGGTTGCCTGCTTTGCTGCTGTCGCAAAGCACTCTCTTATCTTTATGGGGCCATGTGTTTCTAATTAGCGTGGAGGAGCGCACTGCCCCGACCTCTCAAAGGAAATAAATCTTGTTTCGTCAAGATTTTTTTCCTTTGATAGGTCGGGGGCAGTGCGCGCCTCCACGCTAATTAGAAACACATGGCCCCATAAAGATAAGAAGACGAGAGATGAAATACATTGCATTTCAATCACAGTTCTCTGTGGAAAAGGGAGCTGGGCTGGGGCGTGGAGTGTGTAAAAGGGAAGGGAGCTCGGTAGAGGCATGTGACTTTTTTTGACCATAAAGGACCTTAAAATAACGAAAACTTTCACCACACAAATGTTTGCCTTCGTTTGCCACATAAAACTTCCACACAAATGATTCTCTTGGTTTGCCACATAAAATTTTCCAACAAATGTTTTCCATACAACTTCCCCACAAATGATTCTGTTGGTTTGCCACATAACACGTTCCCACAAATGTTTGCCTTCATTTGCCGCATATAACTTGCATACAAATGGTTCTCTTCGTTTGCCATAAAACTTTCCCACAAATGTTTGCCTCCGTTTGCCGCATATCACTTTCCCAGACGATAGCAAGCCATGAGAGTGAACGCTGGGCGACCCGTGCAGAAACCTCTCCGCAGAAAATCAATAAGTTTACAAAGGAGGGCAGCAGCCACGGGTGTGGACCATAGGCGGCCATCTTCAGGGGGGGGGGGGCGCTGCAGCAAACACGGCCTTTTACCACACAGGTGGGGGGCACCCGCCATGGTTTACCACATTTACCACATGATATTTGCATCCTTTACAGCAGGGCGTGCGGCACCCGCCACATTTTACCACATTTACCACATGATATTTGCATCCTTTACAGCAGGGGGTGAAGCACCGCCACATTTTACCACATTTACCACATTATATTTGCATCCTTTACAACAGGGGGTGCAGCACCGCCACATTTTACCACATTAAATTTACATCCTTTACAGCAGGGGGTGCGGCACCCGCCACACTTTACCACATTTACCACATGATATTTGCACCTTTTACCACAGGGTCGTTTCACACCCACTGGTTATGCAGGATCTTAAGCCAATGACTTTACCACACAGACGTGTCCCAGGGGGCTTTTACCACCGGAAACTCCATCCTTAGCGAAAAGCATGTATCCCAGAGTGCAGAGAGTGGGGAATAAAACACTTCCTTCCGCAGCCAGCAGGGCCGCGGGTTATAATGAGGTCTAAGGGCCGGGGATATGCACGCGCACAAACACAGGGTGAAGGTAGAAGTGCTGAGCTCTAACGGCTCTGTCCATGGCGCTTCCTTCAGGAGGGTCTCCGTGGGCTCTGGGGGCAGGTCAGGGCTTGAGGCCTTGTTACCCAGTGGGAGTGAGGGCCGCGGCCAGGGCACCCGTGACACACAGGCTTTACTCTTTCTACACTCGGGACTTTACCACACAGGGCCCCTGCCAGCTTTTACCACACGTCACCAGCAGGCCTTACACCAGAGGGGCAGGAAGACGCCCTACGGCATGTGGGGCCGGGGTCATCCCCCCCCTCATCACACGGGGCCCACCAGGCCTTTCACCAGAGGGGCAGGAACACTCCCCACCCCCCCTTCAGCCTGTGGGGCTGGGGTCACCCCGCCCTCATCACACGGGCTCCACCAGGCCTTTCACCAGAGGGGCAGGAGCACCCCCCCCGCCCTTCAGCCTGTGGGGCTGGGGTCGCCCCGCCCTCATTACACAGGCCCTTATTTTTACCACACGGGCCTCTTATCTCAAGGCTCCCTACCTTACTCAAGGCCTCTTCCAGGCGCCACCTCTTCTTCTAGGAGCTCTGCCCTCTTTTGGGGGGGGCGTGAGTGACCTGTGGGGTTCAGGACCTCCGCTCCCCCAGAGGGCCCCCAGCAGCCCCTCCAAGGACAGCCGGTCACCTCTCTCTACCCCTCACTGTCCATCTTCTACCTCACTCTGTTCCTCACTGTCCACCCCTCCGTTCCTCACTGTCCTTCTTCTTCCCTCCTCTGTTCCTCACTGTCCTTCTTCTTCCCTCCTCTGCCCCTCACTGTCCTCCTTCTTCCCTCCTCTGCCCCTCACTGTCCTTCTTCTCCCTCTCTGTCCCTCACTGTCCTTGTTCTCCCTCCTCTGTCCCTCACTGTCCTTCTACCTCACTCTGCTCCTCAGTGTCCAACTCTGTTCCGCACTGTCCTCTTTCCCTCCTCTGTCCCTCACTGTCCTTCTCCTCTGTCCCACACTGTCCTTCACCCTCCTCTGTCCCTCACTGTCCTTCTTCTCCCTCCTCTACCCTTCACTATCCTTCTCCCTCCTCTGTCCCTCACTGTCCTTCTTCTCCCTCCTCTACCCTTCACTGTCCTTCTCCCTCCTCTGTCCCTCACTGTCCTTCTCCATCCTCTACCCTTCACTGTCCTTCTCCCTCCACTGTCCCTCACTCTCTCCTCTCCCTCATCTGTCCCTCACTGTCCTTCTTCTCCCTCCTCTGTCCCTCACTGTCCTTCTTCTCCTCTGTTCCTCACTGTCCTTCTCTCTCCTCTGTCCCTCACTGTCTCTCTTCTCCCTCATCTGTCCCTCACTGTCCTTCTTCTCCCTCATCTGTCCCTCACTGTCCTTCTTCTCCCTCCTCTGTCCCTCACTGTCCTTCTTCTCCTCTGTCCCTCACTGTCCTCTTTCTCCCTCCTTTGTCCCTCACTGTCCTTCTTCTCCTCTGTCCCTCACTGTCCTTCTTTTACCTCCTCTGTCCCTCACTGTCCTTCTCCTCTGTCCCTCACTGTCCTTCACCCTCCTCTGTCCCTCACTGTCCTTGTTCTCTGTCCCTCACTGACCTACTTCTCCCTCCTCTGTCCCTCACTGTCCTTCTTCTCCCTCCTCTGGCCCTCACTGTCCTTGTTCTCAGTCCCTCACTGCCCTTCTCCTCTGTCCCTCACTGTCATTCTTCTCCCTCCTCTGTCCCTCACTGTCTTGTTCTCTGTCCCTCACTGTCCTTCTTCTCTCTCTACTCTGTCCCTCACTGTCCTTCTCCCTCCTCTACCCCTCACTGTCCTTCTTCTTCCTCCTCTGTCCCTCACTGTCCTTCTTCTCTGTCCCTCACTGCCCTTCTCCTCTCTCCTCTGTCCCTCACTGTCATTCTTCTCCCGCCCATGTCCCTCACGGTCTGGTTCTCTGTCCCTCACTGTCCTTCTTCTCTCTCTCCTCTGTCCCTCACTGTCCTTCTAATCCCTCCTCTATTCCTCACTGTCCTTGTTCTCTGTCCCACACTCTCCTTCTTCTCTCTCCTCTGTCCCTCACTGTCCTTCTTCTCCCTCCTCTACCCCTCACTGTCCTTCTTCTCCCTCCTCTGTCCCTCATTGGTATTGTAGTCTCTCTCTCTCTTCCATGTCTCTTCCTCTCCAGGACTCTCTGACTGAACTCCGCTCTCCCTGTTTGAAGGATCCAATCACAGGCCTCCCCTGCCCTCCCAGCCAACCAATCGCGTGCGTCTGAATCCCGCCCTGTCTCCTCCTGCTCCAGGCTCGGGGCACTGCGCCTGCGCAGACACAAGAGGTTAAAGGCGGGAAGAGCGGCCGCCGGCACGGGCTCCACAGCCCCTCAGCTACTGCACGCGCCCTGCACGTGTACCATGCAACACAAAAGACCAGGCGCGAGGAGTGCGACATGCACATGCATGTAACACCACAGACCAGCTGCGAGGAGTGCAACATGCATGTAACACCACAGACCTGGCGCAAGGAGTGCAACATGCACATGCATGTAACACCACAGACCAGGCGGGAGGAGTGCGACATGCATGTAACACCACAGACCTGGCGCAAGGAGTGCGACATGCACATGCATGTAACACCACAGACCAGACGCGAGGAGTGCAACATGCATGCAACACCACAAACCAGGCGCGAGGCGTGCCACATACACATGTGATGTGGTTTTAGGAGTACTTCAAAGCAAGTTTGCTCAACCTTTAGAAGAACGTTATTTTTAGTACAACAGGCCCAATCTACGTTTAATGGGACAGTACCAGCACTTCTCAGCTTGCCTGCTGAATGTTCATCCACAAAATACCAACACTTTGCGCAAGACTGCCTTACTTTAGTGGAGAGTACTTGTACCTCTCAGTAGAGCTGTTACACATTTAGTGGCTGAGTAGCATAGCACTACCATTGCTCATGGGCCTTGCAAAGAAGCTTTGTGTGTGTGGGTGAGTTGGCTAACCTTGTGCCAGATGGTAATTATCTCATGGCTCAAATGCCAAGCTTTTTTGATGGGTAGTTGTGCCTTATTCGTGCCTTATCTGTGAATTAAACTTGAAGTTCTGGGCATAATTCGGGGCACATTTTCTCTAGGTAAATGTTGTCCTTCTGCTTTGTTACTTGTTCTCAGGAGAAAAACCACTTACTTGCAGAAAAAGGATTAGTGATTCACTAAGCTTTCTTTCTGTGAATAGGTTAATTAACAACAACTAAGACAAAAGTGATCAAATAAAATAATTTGTGTAGAGGGCCTGGATAGTTGGGTATAATTCAGACAGGACACGGGGAGTATGTGGTGTTTATAACATCGCTGAGAGATGTCTGTGTCACTCTCTCTATGGAAATATCACAAATGACACTGCCATTAGACCAGGACACTGAAGAGGGACAATCTTGGTTCAACAGCTCTCTTTTTAGGTCTCGCTGAGCCAGCGCGCATGCGCTGCTCTGCGAGACATTTAGTAAAGGGCTTTTGGAAGTGCTACCAGAGAGGCTCCCAGCTTGCGTTTACGATGGCGTGCACGCGCGCAGCTGCCACCTGGGTGTTCTCTAATGGCTCCTCTGCGCACACTCCCCCCTCCCTTCTCAGAGGCGCCATCTGGCTTTCCTCTCGCTCGGACAAGCGCTCCTCCGCCCCTCCCCTCCTTTCTTATCTCTTTCTCCGCATCGCTGGCCATTACTTTCACTTTCGCGGCCGCATCTGCCTTTCTTATCTCTGCTTGTTGTTGGTTTGCTGGCCTCTGCCTTCGTTGAGGTGCGTGCTGGAGCAGACCGCTCTTTGGGTAGTGATTTGTAGGTCAATGCGTGTGAAAACGAAAGTCTGCCAAGCTGGTTGTTTCTATACAGTTAAAACATCAAATGCCAGAAGGAATCGCCCAAAATATTCTACACAATGTCTTTAAAGCACAGAAAGCACTTGCACTCGGATGCACGCCTTTTTGCTTGCTTTATATCCTTCAAGCACTTGGCATTCCAGCTTCTTGGCACTGCTCCATTTCAGATCCTCTCTGCAACTGTCTAATGGCAACAATACCGGCTACTCGCATGAACAGTGAGATGCCAGCGTAGCCACTGAACATCCTGAATTAACTTGAGTGTACATTAGTCAGGCCACATTTGAATGTATTTTGTGATGGAACTTGGATCCACAGCGTGTGACGCAAGCCGTGCTGCAGTTTTCAAGCACTTGGCACTAACTAGCTGACATCACATCATCAGTGTTTTACAGCTGCGTCTGCTACCTCTGGGTATTACGCGCAATCCTGACTGCACTCTTGAAGAATTGATCTTCTAAGCTTGTGGCATTGCGCTACTAAAGAACTCTAATTGCAACGGCACAACGGAAACCAGTGTTCACTGGAAGGCATAATTAGTTGACCCTAGTCTCTTAAGTGCTCTCAGACATTTTGTCCATCCTAGAAGAGATATGATCAAAGATATTTAAAAAAAAAAAACTTCAGTTCGACTTTGCACAGAGCCTATTTATTTGTGCTTTTATCACTTATTTTCTGCTTTTATCACTTTCTTTGCTTCTCTTTTTAAGTATATTTTTGAGAGGAGATGCGCACGGGAACCATATGGGAGGGGGTGAAGACAGGAGTGAATGGCAAAAGAGCATCTGTTTTATCCACTATCCAGTTCCCACTGTCAAAACCTATTTATTAACGCTAGGGAAATACTTACCACAATGGTTGCAAATTTATTATGTACAGTTAGATGTAGGAGACTGCCAACCTGGGCCCTTTTAAAATCATTCGGATTCTGGAGCATAAGCAAAACTCTTTGAATGCTTTACACATGCTTAACATTCAAGTTTCTCTAAGCAGCGGAAACGAGGAAGTGGAGCTATAATGAGAATCACCCTATTTTTCAGATGGCTTGAGCCAATGGCGGGCCCTGCCACGCGCTTTCATATTCTATTACAATAATTAGCACCTTTCATAACTTTCGGAACAGAGGCGCGATTTTAAACTGCCTCGTCTCTGGCCGTGAATTTGCATGGATACCCATTAGAATATAGCAACGTTCATCATCCAAATGTTAATCAATAACAATGTATTCATTTTTTGAAGCATGCAGGCATCTCTTCTTGCTCGAGCCTTTCGATAACTCAGTCTGGATTTTCTGCCACCTAGGGCCAAGAGAACACAGAGGGTGCAAATAGCACAGAGGTCGTTGCAGGCTGACCAATACACTCATTCATGCACTCACCTTTCAATTCACTCATATCACCTACCTGTCAATGCCTGCATTCCTTCTTTCATCTAATCAGCCGTCCTTTCAAAACGTATCGATCAGTCTGTCCACTCTTCCTTTTCTCCCTCATATGTCCACCCGTCCATCCAACCATTAGTTCATTGAAACCGTCTTATAATCAGCTGTTCATTCGCCCCACTCAATCAGCCACCCACCCATCAATCTGCCATACAATTACCTGTCAGTTAATCTATTCAATTACACATCCGTCCATGTATTCATTCACCCATCCATGCACCTATCCTTCCTACCATGTGTATACATCCGTGCAGCAAACCATCTCTCATCTTTCCACCCGGGCATCTATTTACCCATACGCCAAGCAATTCACACTATTCCGCCACAGTTCCATACTTTGACATGTAGTGACTTCTACACCAAGGCTGCAAGGCACATAATTATACAAATGCACTTGTAGAATCATGAGTAAAGGGGCCTAAAAGTGTAAACATTAGCTGTGAAAGCCACAAAAGACAGAAGAAATACTACTGGTATTGGTTTGGTTACACATTCAACAAGAGACCTTGTGTTTTACAGCTGTCTGCTTTGTGTAGTTCACTTTCCCTGCTCTTCTTGTTTCTTCTGTGTTTTTTTCTCTGCAGCTTGATTTTATAATGTTTTATTCAGAATTCTGACTTTTCCTGCTGAATCGTTCCAAATACGCCGATAAACAAGTATTGGCAAAACCAACAGCAATGGCTTAAACATGCCAACCCGGTCACGCAGAAAGGGCCTTGGAAAACTTCTGCAGATTAGAGCCAGATTTATTGGTCTTTTCCAATGCTTGTTTTTAAAGTGCACAAAGGGATCCATGATGCTGGTCAGACACAAACACATTGAGGCCTGGATACAGCTAAACGACTGCTCTACTAACTAAGCCAAGGTAACAACTCTGTGCCACCATATGACCTCTAGGGGTTAGTAGCCATAAATGGCACCCCAAAAAGTTGCCTTCAAAGACAGTACCGATTAGTTTCCTTATCAAATTAAGAGAAAACAAGCATTGGCATAGCCAATAGGTCTCACCTTTGTGACCTTATAAGTGTTTAGCCATGCAACAGTTGATGTTGTTGCACCAAGGATATTGTGCTGCATAACTAAATACTTATAAGGTCCCAAAGGCGAGACCTATTGGCTATGCCAATGCTTGTTTTGACTAGTTTTGGTGACATTTTTGAATAAGGGATTTGGTAATGAATTGTTTTAATGTTTTTTCAGGGAGTACATCTTTAAATATAGTTGACACTATGCGGTGTCCCATGTTTTTACTGACACTTACATGACACATTAGATCACCTTCAACCAACCCCCCACCCCCAATCCATGTAATGTTTTTTTACCCAGAACATTTTAGAATCTAAAATAAGTAACCAGAAAAGTTACATGCACTTCAATCAGATTTTTTTTTCGTATTTGCAAAACATTTCTGCAACTCCATAGCTCGGAAAATATTCCCAGTACAGATCACAGCGACCCTTCCTTTAACAGCAGCAGCGGACCTTTCTTTACACGCCCCTCATCCAAACAAAAGGGCGTGGCCTCTATTAGCGTGAAAATGCTTTATGGGGCGCTTGAAAACAAGCAATTGCAATACAACAGGTCTCGCATTTTATAAACTTTGACCTATCGGTATTGTAAATGACAATGCCTTTTATTATTGTAGGTTTTTTAAACACATAAATAAAAGGCATTGTCATTTACAATGCCAATAGGTCAAAATCTCGCAATTGCGAGACCTATTGCATTGCAAATGCTTGTCTCATTTTAAAATTGGTTGTGGAATTTTAGTGTATTATGTGACTTTTGTACTGTGTATGCACTGCTTAAATACTTTAGACATTGCCTTTCATAAAGCATGACTGCTTCATGTCACGTTACTAGGGATTGAGCACAGGTTTATTTTATTTCATTTGTGTGTCATCTAGCGGGTGGTAGCCCTATCCTTTGAGGTAGACTATTGTCCACCCCAAATAATATTCCACTTCTGTACACAAATTCAAAATTATGTCCTGGTAATTCCTGTGGGTGGGGAAGTTTGCAACCCTTAGTAATGTTGTGGAGTGGCCTTCTCTTATAATGTTTCTACTATGGAAGCTGCTGCTGAGGAAGTCACAGGTTTGAGTGTTGTCACTTGGTAACACCACAGGCTTCTCTTGCAGTGGTTCCTGTAGTTGGTGTTATCTGCTGGTAACTCAGTAGTCTTGTCTTGCAGTGGTACCTCTATCGATACAGCTGCATAGATGACTCAACTTTTGAGAAATTTCTGCCTCGTGTCTGGTGTCTCCTTCGTCGATATCAGGTAAGTTGTTTACTTGTTATTGTCCTTAACTATTTGGACCGGGAGTTTTCCACTTGCCTCCTGGCATAGAACTTTGAACTGTTGAGGTATATTAAGACTGTAGCAGTCTTTACAATTCTCATTTTTATTTTAGCAATAACCCATTCGTTTGATAGCTGAAGCTGAAATTAGCCTCAGTGTGGTGCTGCCTCCAATTATCGGGTACTCTTTTTACCAATACTACAGAATTTTTAGTAGTTTTCAAAATAAACAAAGTACGGAGAGGCAACCTAAAAGGAAAGATTAATATGCTACAATTGTGATTCCACAGAATGAGATCAGGAGTCTTCGGTGTCTCTGTTGCTTCTTTTTATTTTCAAAATATTGAGGTATAAAACCAACTCATGCAGCCAACACGTTTCACCCTGAATAGGGCTTCATCAGGGCAGTATTTGCGTAAATTGAGTAAAAAAGCATTGGCTTCTAAGCAACGTTATAGCTTGCTCCAATTATAGGCATATAACATATCCAAAAATGATGTAATGAAAGCAGAAGCCGACCGGCGTCTTTGGGAATCATGTCAGCTTGATTTTGGCAAACACGGCCACTGTTTCACCTATCAGAGTGAAATTCCACTGGATTACGTATGGTTGCTTCTGCTTTTATTACATCATTTTTGGATATGTTATATGCCTATAATTGGAGCAAGCTATAACGTTGCTTAGAAGCCGATGCTTTTTTACTCAATATACGCAAATACTGCCCTGATGAAGCCTTATTCAGGGTGAAACGCGTTGGCTGCATGAGTTGGTTTTATACCTCAATATTTTGAAAATAAAAAAAAGCAACAGAGACACCGAAGACTCCTGATCTCATTCTGTGGAATCACAATTGTAGAATATTAATCTTTCCTTTTAGGTTGCCTCTCCGTACTTTGTTTATTTGTGCTAAAAATGTTGGGTCTCTTGGCAGAGGATCCTGGAGGTGGGCATCCAGACAAAGTACAAATAGTGATGTTCAGTATGCAGTGACCAGGAAGTTAGTGCGGCTTTAATCATCCCTTGCTGCCTGTTTTGTGCTTATTGTTTGTAGTTTTCAAAATAGCAAAGCACTTAATAGGATAAAGAACTGTGGTGCTACCACATTTTTTAAAAATTCCCTCTACTTCTAATTGACTTTCAAATTGGCACACACATATTTAAAAAATATACACACAGTGACTGCTAAGTCACATAATTCAGTATATAAAATTGAGACAATTAAGGTAGAATTAGTAATCGTAGCCATGTAATATTGTCTTATATTGCTATTGCAGAGTTTTACTGTCTTGATAAACTACGAGGCAAAAGGCGGAGTGGTTTGTCAATGTGAACTAGAATCTCGAGATTGCGATATAGGACTACATTACGCAAGTAACCTATTTAGTTTTTTACAGTGCAAATTTATTTCGGGCAGTTAGCTAGAAGCTGTTACTTTTTTCAAACAGTGAAATGTTAATTGAAACATAAACTGACCTATAAGACTATACAGTTTTGTTTTCTGTAGGCAATCACAAAAAAATACAAGACAGTTAATTCTTTTGCCCTTATAACAAACATTGCGAGTCAGGTGCAAACCATAGTATTTCGTGACTTTAACAGTAGTGTAGCTGAATTGTCACTCCCAGCTACCTAGAACTTGCTAATGAACCAAGATCTCACCAGTTTCAAAATATGTAACCTCTACCACTGCCAAGATAGGTCCTATATTAGACCTGATATATACTTCTGCTCTTGTAACAGTCAGACAAATATCCCTGCTGTGGTAGTCAGACCTTAAAGCAGTATCCTTCCTTAGTAAACCCCAGTCCTGTACTGGATTTGTTTAAAGGTCAGCTGGTTTTCATCTGGTGTCCTTCCTGTATACAATTATAAAACCGGCACAAGAACAGTAGCTGTTTTTCTCCTCTCTAACTGCACGCACATTGTGACATTCCATCTTGGCAGACCCTCTGCAAATGAGGGAACCCCTCATTGAGAGCCTTGTATGAATCCAAAAGCCTCTGCAAGACTCAACTGCTCACACAAATTAGTTGCACAAGCAAAGGCAGAACATCTGAGTTCTCAAATTTGCAGTGGCTCAAATTCCATTTGAGAGATTCTTTACATTATTCAAGATTTTTTGCAAACACTTTTCTTGTCCACCTTGCTGCAGTCCTTTCATGAACCCTACTACAATATTTGAGAGACATCTTGATAGATAAAATAACCAAAATATGACTGTTGCAAACTGCAAGATGTAAATCTTCAAATATTTATGGAGCATCCTTGGACCCAAGGAGTAGTACTATTCTATGTAAGCTGGCAAAGCATCATCACATTTTTGGACAGGATTAAATCCGCTCTCCTAAAGCCCCATTTTCTGTGATCTTACTGCATCCGGGTTATACTTTGGCAATGCTAGTCCAGACGAATATTCTTAACTCAACCTGTCCACATGGGGCATAACCCTCTGCTATAAAGAGGGCATGCTCGTTCTAGCTACGGTGGCTGAGATAGATGAGAACATCATATACATTGTAATGAAAGAGTTGATCCATTTGATATTTTAGGAAGTTTTGCAGCGTGAATCTTTCTGGATTCACTATGCTGTGCATTATTCCGTGGTCTAGTGGTTGGGTCCGGAATCGTAGTCTTTTTTTTTTTTTCATGGCCCAGGTGGGCGTCGACGTCTCACCATTTGGTGTCCTCCCGTGACGTCGGCGCGCTTCCTCCGGAAGCTCCCACTTTTGGGCGCCATCTTCAGATTCTTTTTTCCGCCGTTGGGTCTGGATCGTCACGAGGAGTTCCAGAGTTTTTGGGAAACAAGAAGAGAAAATAAAGCAGAAAACGCCGAGAAGTTGGAGTTTTCTTCACCGCACGACAAGGGACACAGAACCGGGACGACGAAGAGGGTGAGAAGGAGGAAGAACTTCGACGTCCAACGGAGAATGCGCACACAGGGGGCCCCCTGAGCGCAGGAATGGACAAAACCCATTCAAATTTTGCCGTAATTGTCACCACAAGTACGCGCAGAAGGACCAGCACCCAGTCTGCAACCTCTGCCTGCCAATCGACCACGAAAGCAAGGACTGCAACGCCTGCTCGGCATTCACCCCCAAAACCCTCAGAGTGAGGGAGAGACAGAGGAGAGCGAACTACACCATGCAGGGGCAAGGACAACCTCCGTCGCTTCGGGACTTGGGCCTCTCCAGCGGAGAAGAGGACAACATCGCCGAGGGACCAGAGGACTACACGGTCGCAGAGACCGATAAGAAGTCGACAAAAGAGGTAAGCGAGACGTCGACCCATAAAGCCCCGACAGACTCTCGAAAAACAGAGCCAAAGTCCTCGAAAGGAGCACTGGCGTTGAAGCATTCGACGACCACAGCTGCGTCCACGGACAAACAGCCCAGCGGATCCTTGGAAAAGGACTCCCAGCCGGCGAAAGCTCTAGAAAAACCTAGGTCGTCGAAGCACGGTCCCGAAAAGCCGCGCTCGACGCCGAAAGAAAAAGAGCCAAAGGCGACTTCGACGTCAACATCGACGACCTCGAAGAGAACCGCCGAAACTCTCGACGCCGAACAAGCGGCCGAAATGGAGAGAAAAAAAGAAGGCTCGAGGCCGAAATGGACAGTATCCTTCAGAGGAAGAAGGACTTCGACGAACGGATGAGCAGATACACCATCCCTTCGAAGCCCTCGACAGTAGTCGAAGCAGAAGTCGAAGAGGAGTTCGCCGCCGCCGACCCGCCGAAAACTCCTGAACCAGCAGAGCAACAGGACGAAGAGGGCCTGTATTATTACGGAGGAGAAGGCGAGGACGATCAGCAAACAAACTTTGGCTCGACGCCCTCGGAGGCACGGGACCTTGAATGGCAGGACCTCGACGCCGAAAACCCGGAGGAGGGCATAGGGTCATATCCGTCGAGGCCTTCACCGCCAGACGATATTGGCATCTACAACATGGTCATCAAGAACGCTGCAGCAACTTATAGGGTCGAAATGGAGGAAGAGAAACCAAAGGCTTGTTTCCTCTTAGAGACCCTGCTCCCGACTCAAACTAGGAGCCAATTCCTACCCATGCTTCCAAGTGTGCTGGACCAGGGCAGGGATGCTTTCAAGGAGCCAGCAATTTGCAGATCTGTCACCCCTAGAACAGAGAAGGAATACAAGCATTCCTCAAAGGACCCAGCATATATCCAGGGGTCCGTACCAGCTGACTCTATTATAACAGCAACAGCCAGAAAGAGGGCCAACGTTCCCACGAACTCAGGCCCACCTCCAGACAAGGAGAGTAAGAGAATAGACCTCACAGGGAGGAGAATAGAGAGGAATGCGGCAATTCACTGGCGTATTGCGAACTCCAATGCCCTAATAAACAGACATGCATACCAACATTGGGAGGAGGTCGGGCAGCTGCTCAAACATCTCCCAGACCAATACCAGCAGAGGGCAACACACCTGGTGGAGGAAGGGAAGAACATGGCCAACACCTGCCTAAAGTCGGCCTTGAACGCAGCAGACACCTCAAGCAGACTTATGATGATTGGAGTGACGGAAAGAAGGCATGCCTGGCTGAGGATCTCCGGTTTCAAGCCGGAAGTCCAGAACAATATTCTGAACACACCCTTCAACGGGGAAAAACTGTTTGGTACACCAGTGGACGAGAAGCTGACACAGCTCAAAAAGGATAATGAAACTGCAAGGTCCATGGTAGCGCTGCAGTTCAGAGGGATGAGAAGAGGCAACCCCTCAAGGAGACCAAATGGCAGAGGAGGAAGCCAGCCGGGAACATCGCACCAGGCATTCCAGCAAACTTATCAGGGAAACAACCAGGCGCAGCAAGGTCAGCAACAGCAAAGCTGGCAGTACCAACAGAGGGGCCAGTCCTTTCGGGGGCGACCGAACGGACGGGGGCAGACAAGAAGAGGGGGACAGCAACCCACCTCCAAGTGACTCCGCTGTACCAAGCGTGCCCACACAGACAACATCTCTAGTGGGGCGGCACAACAAAGGACTCAAGAGACAATTAAAAACACACTAAGGAATAATAAACGAACATGTAACACCAGTAGGAGGCAGATTAAGACATTTCTTCCAGGAGTGGAAGAAGATAACAACGGACAAGTGGATACTCAACATCATACGGTTCGGCTACTGTATAGAACTGGAAAAAAAGCCACCAAACAGGAGGCCAACCAGCAAAACACGCTAAACAAAGGAGCTCTCACTCCTCTGGCAGGAGGCACAAGAACTCCTCCACAAGGAGGCAATAGAAACAGTGCCGTACAAGGAAAGAAACAAGGGAGTGTACTCCAACTACTTCCTCGTACCAAAGGTGGACGAAACATTAAGGCCCATTCTGGACCTACGGTTCCTAAACAAATACATAAAAACTCAAAAGTTCAAGATGACGTCCCTACAGGAGGTTATACCTCAGATAAGGGACGGGGACTTTATGTCCACGATAGACCTCAAGGACGCCTACCTACACATTCCCATGAACCGAAAACACAAACATCTACTGAGATTTGCCATCAACAAGGCGCACTACCAATTCACAGCCCTAGTCTTTGGGCTAAAATCCGCACCAAGGGTCTTCACAAAATGCCTAGCTGCGGTAGCCGCACACTTACGAAGGCAGGGAATACATGTATATCCCTACCTCGACGACTGGTTGGTAAAGGCGAACTCCTACAACCAATGCAAACTACATGCTCAGCAGGTCACGCACACGCTGGCAGAACTAGGGTTTTCGATACACTGGGGGAAGTCCTCGATAGAACCAGAACAGGTGAAGATCTTCCTGGGCGCACAGATCAACACCATTCGGGGCAGGGTGTTCCTCAGCGAGAAGAGAACCTTCGCCCTGATGAAGGAGACACGCCAATACCAGAAGGGGCAACCTCTGACAGTGAGGACAGTGAGCAAGCTCATGGGGATGATGGCGTCCTGCATACACCTAGTCCCCAACATTCGACTCCACATGAGACCATTCCAGGAATGGCTCCAACAACAATGGTCACAGGCAACAGGAAGTTGGGAAGATCTAGTGGTTGTAACGCACGCAGTGCAAGAAGAGATAGCGTGGTGGAACAAAGACAACATAACGAGGGGGAAGCCATTTACACCACCAAAAACAGTGACCATCACAACAGACGCATCCCAAATGGGGTGGGGAGCGCACATGAACCGGCTCAAAGAGAGGGGGTTATGGACACAAACAGATGCCATCAAACACATCAACTACCTAGAACTAAAGACCGTGTTCCTTGCACTAAAAGCCTTCCAGAAACAGCTGTACGGGCAAAGGGTGTTAGTACAAACAGACAACACCACAACGATGTTCTACATCAACAAGCAGGGAGGAACACAATCAGTGGCGCTGTCAAGGCTAGCGCAGGAGATATGGGGATGGGCAATCCCACTACAAATAGACCTCCTGGCGATACATCTACCAGGGAAGGACAATGTGGAAGCAGACAGACTGAGCAGACAGACATCAGCATCCCACGAGTGGGAGCTCAACCCGCAGGAAACGCAAAGGCTATTCAACAAGTGGGGGACCCCACAAATAGACCTGTTTGCAACACACCAGAATGCAAAATGCCAATACTTCGCATCCAGACAGCCAGGGCAGCAATCCCAAGGAAATGCCCTATGGATAAGCTGGTCGAAGACATTTGCCTACGCTTTTCCCCCGATACCGCTGATGCACAGGGTGCTCAGCAAATGCAGAACAAGCAACATGACGCTAATTCTAGTAGCACCACAGTGGGCCAGGCAGTCCTGGTTCTCACAAATAGTGGAAATGGCACAGGGGCCACCACACAAGTTCCCAAAAAGAAGAGACCTGCTCTCGATGCAAAACGGAAGGGTGCTCCACCCGGAACCAGAGAGCCTCAGACTAACAGCTTGGCTCCTGAAGACTTAGAGTTCGCGCACCTCAAGCTCCCAGAGAGCACGCTGGCGGTGCTGCGGGAGGCAAGGAGACCCACCACACGGAAGTGTTATGCGGCAAAATGGAAAAGATTCCCCCAATGGTGCATCAGGGAAAAGCTCCAGAAGAGAATCACCAGGGAATCAACAGTGCTAAAATACTTAACACACTTGCTAAAAAGTAACCTAAGCTGCACCTCGCTAAGAGTACACCTAGCAGCTGTAGTAGCCTATACAAGAGGAGAAACAGGGAAAAGTTTCTTTACATCTCAGGTGGTAAAAAGATTCCTGGAGGGGGCCAAATGAATCGCCCCCCCAAAAAGGATGCCACCGCCAGCATGGAACCTCAATGTAGTTCTTACGCAACTTATGAAGGCACCTTTCGAACCCATTCACAAGGCCTCCCTACATATGCTCACAATAAAGACAGCCTTTCTGGTGGCCATCACCTCGCTACGCAGGGTGAGCGAATTGCAAGCGCTAACACTACAAGAACCCTACATTCAAATTCACAATGACAGGGTGGTAATGAGAACAGACCCACATTTCATGCCAAAGGTGGTGTCAAAGTTCCACATAAGCCAGACAATACAGATACCAAGTTTCTTCCAAAAACCATCCACAAGCGCAGAGAGGCACTGCACACTCTGGACGCTAGAAGAGCAGTGATGCATTACATCGAAAGAACTAAAGAGTGTAGGAAAACAAAGCAATTCTTTGTGTCTTTCGCAAGCAGTTTCTTGGGAAGACCAGTAACTAAAAACACCATCGCACGATGGATCGCACAGACAATCCAATTCTGCCACAAACAGGCAGGCCAAGAACTACAAGGAGCAGCACAAGCTCACTCTACCAGAAAAAAGGGAGCAACAATAGCTTTCCTGGCAAACACACCCATCCAAGACATTTGCCTGGCTGCAACATGCCGCCACGTGCACACGTGGACAGTGCACACGTTCACTAAGCACTACTGCGTGGATATACAGATGAACAAAGAGGCACAAGTAGGTCAAAAAGTGCTTCAACATATATTTAACAACCAACGCTCATCTTCCACCCAGCCGCCACAAACATAACAAACCGCTACAAAGTCTATGCACAGCATAGTGAATCCAGAAAGATTCACGCTGCAAAACGAATAGTTTCTTACCTGTTGGTGTAGTTTTGCAGCTTGAAGACTTTCTGGATTCACTAGCGAACCCACCCACCTCCGCCAGAAAGATGAGACAGGAGGAAAGGGATTAAGAAAGGAAAAAGACCTTAAAAAAATAAGAGGATAAACAAAAATAGCACAAGACAAGAAAAAAAGAATCCGAAGATGGCGCCCAAAGTTGGGAGCTTCCAGAGGAAGCGCGCCGACGTCGCGGGAGGACACCAAATGGTGGGACGTCGACGCCCACCTGGGCCACAAAAAAAAAAGAGAAAAAAGACTACGATTCCGGACCCAACCACTAGACCGCGGAATAATGCACAGCATAGTGAATCCAGAAAGTCTTCAAGCTGCAAAACTACACCGACAGGTAAGAAACTATTCGTTCATCACCACCACAGCAAACTAGGAGGAAACCGTTTTACCGTACCTTTTTATATTGCAATTTTTTTTATTGCCTACTATTTTCATTTGGGAACCTTCCAGTCATTTCTTCCGCCTCCTGGAATATCAGATTTCCATGTAAGTTAAAACATTTTACTTCAAACATTTATTTCTTGTCTGATCTATCCATCAGATGCTTGCTTTGCACCCTTTATTTGAAGAGGGTTCTCTGCAGTTACTTTGACAGGACAAAAGAGATTAGAAATTCTATATGGTTTTGCAGCGTGAATCTTTTCTGGATTCACATGCTGTGCATTATTCCGCCATCTAGTGGTTGGGTCCGGACCCAACCACTACATGGCGGAATAATGCACAGCATGTGAATCCAGAAAATTCGTCAAGCTGCAAAACTACACTGACATGTAAGAAACTATACGTTATAAACTAAGCCCTATCCATACAGGGTCAGCAACATCCAAGCAGCCCTTAGTCATCTGGCTTCCCTCCTTTATAAAAGCTTTTAACCAGAACACCGACCTTCAACAAATGCCTTCAGGTCCCACTTAGTCACACCATTCTGCATGATAAGAGGCAGAAAAAGCAGCCCAGACACCTAAATAGTTCCACATTATATTCAGACCCTCATCTTCACAACCATACAAGAATTAATATGGTCAGTTTATTTCTTTTATTCCCTATTTGGATGTTGTTATGGCAGGGAGTCGTAGGGAAGACTTGTACAATTGATATCTTCTATAATTGCACAAGTGATTTTCATAGGTCTGATGTGCAGTCCATTGCCACCATCACTTCAGCAAGTGTCATGGTTTTATATCTTAATATTGGATGCCATCTCTCTCGTTCTTTCAGAGGTTGATGATTTTTCTATAATTTACAGTAGATTCACCCATGGCATACTCATCTAGCATCATCTTGCAGAACAAAAAAATACGTCTTCGTTTGAGATTGTCTACATCATCTCTTGCATGTGCCAGTAAAAATGAGGAGGAAAGTGTTGTAGCTTTCATAATTCATGGGGAAATTGTTTTCTTCTTTCTCAGAAATGTATGGTACAATTATGATAATCACAGTGTGTTGGGAGTGAGGGAGATAGTGGTATTTTCTGGGGTCGGGGTTCAATTAAAGCTGTCTTTCTTTCTCAGGTGATGTTTGGAGTTGGGCTACATGAAGGGACAGGCCTGCAGGGTGCTCTACCAGTTCATGTTTTTGAAACCCTAAATAAGCATTTTGGTGTGACCTTCGAATGCTTTGCCTCGCCGCTCAACTGTTACTTTAAGCAGTTTTGCTCCGCGTTTGCAGATACTGATGGCTACTTTGGATCAAGAGGGTGAGTTCTGTGTGAGGTTCTGGTTTGGGCATGAAGGTTGTAGCATTTAGTCAAACATGCAGTCATGAAACCTGGAACTATGTGCTGTCACGCATCTTTCCGTTCTGCACCCTGTTCATTTACACTGTAGTAATTACAGCATGTTAGGGGTCTTATTTAGGATTCCTTTGGAAAGGCTTTCATTTCCATATTCTTAATCTTCACTGCTTTACTTGTCCTGTCACATAGTATTGTAACACATACCCATGGTGTTTTTAAGCACTCTAAAGGCAGCTCTTTTCTGCTTTCCCCTCCTGTCCAAGCCTGCTTCCAAGCAATGGCTCTCTCTACTCTCCCTAATTCAGACTTTTACTACTTCTTTCTTCTATACTACACCAGCATATTTTTGCTTCCTTCAATCCGGTATAAAATCTTAGTTTTTCGCTTCAAGTATATGCTCTGTAGTCCTCGAATTACAACTATTTCTAGTGTCCCACTCTCCAGATCAAATGACAGCCTAATCTATTCCACCAGCAATAGACTTTAAACCCTAATGCAGCTCCCAGCTAGTTCCACACACGATGCCTTTCCTCAGTCTCCGAGATGTCCCCTTAATGCAAGATACACAATACGTACTTTTGCTGTCCCACTGGGCTCAGGCTCAATATCCTCTCTTAAGCAGTCTCTATAGTCTCTAACTTCTATGCATTTCTCTGCCGCTCTCATAGTCTGAGCCCTCTCCTTATGCCTCAGAATTTTATTTCATTAATGTGCATCAATTTCATGTTCAGAGAACTCATGTGCTCCCCTTTTCTCTTGCTTTCCATCCATTGGCCCCCGCAGCCCTAGAACTAGTCAAGACTTTTGTCGCTGTCCTTTGCCATTTCCCACTCACCTACTATTAGCCTTTTCCCGAGCCTTCTCTCAGTACCAAGATACAAATCCTTTTTCTTTGCTTCCCAAATGGACACACACACACACAACCCAGATTGCTCTCTTGATATTGCCATTTTGTTCTTTCAGGCCATGCCTGGATTTCTTCCCCGTCAGTGGATCCTTTGAGGCAAACCCTCCATTCTGTGAGGAGTTGATGGATGCGATGGTTACTCATTTTGAGGTAAGAAATGCTTACAAGAATATGCTTCCTCTTTCTTTGTTCTTTTGGGTTACCACCCAATGGACTGCTTCATGGTTTTTCTTATTACTTAAATTAAAAGGTCTAATAACTCTAAATAATTCTTGAATCCTCGACAAAGCAGGGAAAAATTCTAAAGCACCAAAATCTGTGGCAGGTACCCAAACTAGAGAAATATTCTCTTGGTGGTTTTGTAGCAGGGGCCCTTGCAGGAGCTGAACTTAGCTCTTGTTTTTCAAGAGTTTTCCTTTTACCACGAGCCACCATGGACTGACTGGGAACTACATTCTTTTTTATAAAAGAAAGTCTCACCTGCCATTCATGGATAACTGCAATAATAGATTCTGTACACCCAATGCCCCACAGCAATGGCTTGGGAATGAGCACACAATTCTAGGCATTGTACCATTAATTTTAACAAGGCATGTCTGTCGCAGCACCTTCAACAACGAGACAAAGGGTTCTTTTTGTTTTGAATACATTCAAAATTAGCTACATTAAATTATATAAAACGTTTATTTTGAAAATTGATATTTCTGCTGCATTATAGGGGCACAGAAAACAAATTGTAGAAACATAGAAGAATTAAGAAGAAACTTTAGCACTCCTCACAACAATCATTCACATTTTAAGTCTAGTTAGGAAAAGAGGCTACTGTGCCTTACCTTACTTTGTCAATGGTACAGTGAATCTATCATTAGGACCAGTGGTTCCACAAGACAAAAGATTGGAATAACGAAGTGACTCTTCCATAAGTCACCATACAGCCCTTTAGTGGTGTCAGTGAAACATCAACCTATTAGGTTACCAATTCACAAGTCTTTCCCTAATCAATTCATCAACTGACTTATTTGTGCAAGGTTAGTGATCCCACAGGTGCACCTACCTATCCAAGGAAAGTAGTCTCCCACAAAGCAGTTATAGCACATAAGCATGCTGAAATTCAGGGCAGGCCATTCAATTCTGGAACTGTTTCGACCATCAATCAGATCAGCCAATACAGGCAGGCATTGCTAGTAAGCATTATATAACCAGTCAGTTAGGAACAAGCATCTTGTTTGTTCATCTAATAAATCTGCCAAATATACATTTGGATAAGCTGAGCAAATTCCTCTAGCAAACGCAAGAATGGAACTTAAATGAGTGCTCGGGGAAGTATCTGAATAGATAAATCAACCGGGTCGCAACGGTAAAGAATGCAAAATCCCAGCGCTTTGTCTTTAGCTTTTCAGGAACAAAATCGAAGGAGAAAGGTGCACTAATATGTATGCCTTTCTTCCAATACCTCAATCTGATTGTTTTGGACCAGTCTTACCAATGATGGTTCAAGATCTCCTTACTATCCCAGTACCTCAGATTTCCTTACACATCCTAATTGTCTAAGCATTCTCCTGTTAGATTTTTCTGTTATTGTTTTTCGCTCTTATTTTTCTGCGGAATTGGTTAGCTTATGTATTCTACAGTTTCTGAATATCGAACAAAAACCCCCACTCTGAAAGAAAAGTAATCATTACATATATCTCTCTCCTGTTCATAATGTTGGTGAATAGCAGGGTGGTTATAGAGGAGATTCCTGTTTAGGCTGTTGCATACAAACAATGCACACTTTTTAAATAAAATAGAAAGTTACTTCTTATGTGCATGTTTTATTTGTAAAATTTCAGTTTTTAGAAATATTTTTGTAATTTAATGTGTTTCATAATGCCAGTGCTTGTGAGTAATTTTTTGCTTATTTCCGCGGTGTTTTTAAGATCGCTTTTTGGAATAACACGTTACATTGGGGAAGGCCCTTTTGCAAAGATTCCCTATCCTCAAAGGACCGCTCCTTTTCCTCTGCATTAACAAAATGATGTTTTTTTATATTCATTGTAATACAATCTTTTACTCTGATCTTTCCTTTCAGAAACTGCTTGAGAGTTCAAAAGAACCACTGTCCTTTATCATCTTCATTCCGGAGTGGCGAGACCCACCAACGCCAGCCCTGATCCGTATGGAGCAGAGCAAGTTCAAGCGACATCAGCTTGCACTGCCGGCCTTTGATCATGAGTATCGCAGTGGATCCCAACATGTCTGCAAAAAGTACTCAACTTTAAGCTACTTTTCTTTCTCCTCCGTAGAGCCTTTCCCTACTAGTCTTGCATTGTCTCCTACTGATCAATTTACATGAGCCTCACTTACTGAATGGAGGAATCTGAGCACAGAGAGATGTATGTGGGGACCTTATGCTGTACCTAGATATTTCACAGTGGAACAAGGTGATGCTCAGGCCTGTTGAAAAATAGCAAGGGCCAGGTTGTCCTCTGTGATTCTCAGAGAAAAGACGTAGAGGTTCCAGTCATCAGCATGAGGAGGCAACACTAGTGGAGGGAAGAGTAGTCAAAAGAGGGCTGTTTATGGACATAACAAAGTGGAGCCAGCTGTGGGATGAATGAAAAGAGGGGAAGGAGGTAGCAGATGGGAAATCGGAGTAGGAGACTTCCAGGGACAAACAAGAGGACAAAGGCTAGGAAGGAGCTAGAAGTTAAAAGTGGCTTACTGATGAACAGGAAGATACAGAGATCTACGTGTGGACAAGAGGAGGCAGCACAGGGGTGTACAGATGGGGTAGGAATGAATGAATAGGAGGCAGGGGTTTCCCGGGGATGTGCACAAGGAGGCTATTGATGTACAGGTTGCAGAGAAAGCCCAGAGAAGAGGAGATAATAGTGCAGTGATGAATAGTTGAAGGATCAAGTGAAAGAGGCCATGGGATGAACAGGTGGAGAAAGTAGCCCACGGCTAAATAGGAGGTTCCCATGGACAAACCAGAGGAAAGCCAGAGAGATGAACACGATGAGGACGAGGCTGCAGCCCAGGAATGACCAGAAGGGGAGGCTTTTGTTGAGGGATTAATAGTAGGAGGCAGTGGCCTAGTGGTTAGGAGAAAGCCTATAAATGAACAGGAGGTGCAAAAGACCCAGGGAGAAAAAGGATGGGGCTCCAAACTACTCTCGCAGAGGATGTCCATCAACTACAATGGCCTTTGGGATGGAGGAGGAGGATGCAGCCCAACAATATAAGGAAGTTTTGGTCTAGGAATCATCATGGTGTAGACAACACATTTGGAGGAAGAAATAGCATGGAGATGAACAGGTGCAGGCAACCCACAGTTGAACAGGGCATAATCCAGTGGCAGACAAAGAGGACGAATCCCATTGCATCCCAGGGACACACTGCATGGATGTACATAAGAAGAGATAGGTCAATCATGAAAATTAGGAGGTGGCCTGTGGTTGCAGAGGTGTTGAGAAGCCCTATGGATTTAACACGTTGGAAAAAGCAGCTGGCCGGTGGATGAGTGGCTGCAGTAGAGCTATAGATTACAAGGGGAGGCAGCTCGGAATAAACGGTTGCAGGAGACCCAGCAATGAACTGCTGGAGAAGGGCAGCATATGAACAGGTGCATGCAGCCCATAGATGAAGAGGAAAATCAAGGACGACCAATAAGAAGTGGCTCAGAGATGAATGGGTGGAGGAGGGTGATGAGGAGAAGCAGGGGTCCATAGGTAGAGGTGGCAAATGGAACACATAGAGACTTAAGTATAAACCGAAAGAGATGAACAGGTAGAGATAGCCAGGCAATGAACAGGCGATCAAAGCCATGTATTGAGAGGTACAATCTATTCGGTATTACTGCATCAAATCGCACAACAATATTTCTGGTGGAAAAAACATGGAGGCAGATCTCCAAGAGCTTGAGGCCCAAAGTCTGGGGATGCTCTGAACTCAACCTTGCGTGCAGAACCCAACTATCTTAAATATTAACTATTTAGAACATTCTTTGGCTATTCCACAGAACTCATGATAGCTAGTGGGGATTATCTGCTAGAGGTCGTAGTATAGCCAACTGGACTCCAGCTGTTCCACAGCCCTGGACTTTAATTCAAATTCTATAGTGCTCTGTGATATCCGGGTGGCGTTGGGCAGCAGCGTGTAAAATTCCAGACTAAATAAATATAAACAAGTATGGGGACCCAATGAATAAGAAGAGAAGGCGAGAAAAGACCAGATTGAGGCAGCCTCGGGAAGAATTTTTTGAGATTCAGTGATAACCAGATGTTGACCCAGGAATTGGTAAATTGAGGCGATGTAAATGAGCTGATGTAGGTCTCCAACTATAAGTAGAGGATAGTCATTTAGGGATGGGTATTAGTAGCAGAATAAACATGATGGTGGCTAAAATATAAGAAATTTATTGGAAAAGGAAGTAGGCTACAGGTTTTAAAGGAAGGAGTTTCTAGTAAAGCCTTCCTACTCTTTCGGCCCCAAGTCAGGAATTACTCAAGGTGGGCACTGTCATTTACCACTAGTGTTCCCGGGCATAGGGTTCTCTAATTGGATAACCATATTACTCCTTTACCACACTTGACTCACTGGGCTAGCAACAACACGTGATCAAGGCTTATGGCAGAAGATGTTAGAGGTTTTAGAACTCCATTGCTGCCTGACACAGAGAATTACACTAAAGAAACACAATGTCCAGTTAGAGAAATATCTTTAAAAAACAATAACTATATTATTCAAATGGGAAAGGAGGATGAATAAAATATAGTAAAGAAGTACATAAAAAATAGTTGGCCCAAGCACATTCTAAGGTGGAGACACAGCCAAAAACTTCTGTCATTGAAATAACATCAAGCCCTCTGGCTGGTGCTGTCCACTGGGGATGAGTTTGGGTTTACTTGGGAGGATTTGTGCTGAGTTTACTCTGGTGCCAGATAGAATGTTACAGTGTATCAGTTTATCATCTTGGTTGCATGAAAATTGCTGCCATAATACTCTATACCTTTTCCTGCGTCATGGAGTGTTCAAAACTCCTGCTGAGGACCATTAGATGAAACGGACATCACTGTGCTGTTGGTGTCTTAATGGATCTGCTTCACCATATTTGGTAATTACTATATGGATCCACAATACCGCCAGCACTAGTGAACTGGTATTGCTGACAATTTCCAGAATCAGTCAACTCCCTTGGAAGCAGGATCATGGCGAAGAATCTGCAGGTAGACTACATATTCACCGGAAACGAAAATCAAAATCCTGAGCCACATTCACAGAACAACGTAAACAGTCCAAGTAATAGTCTTCTTAGTCCATTTTCATGATGGTTTATTCAGTTTTCATGTATATTCAAATACAGTGTGCTTCACTCCTTCAATGTAACAAGTAGCCACAAGTTGAGCCAACACGTGTTTCGTCTAGGCACATAGCCTCAGACTTCATCAGGGCTACAACAGACAAATGCACAAGTTACTAGTGGACACAAGTACCGCAAACAAAAACCATCACCAATTGAAAGCGTGAAAAAAAAAAAGGGGGGGAAAACACCACGTGAAAAAAACTATTATAGACACCATTGTAGTGAAAGCCAAACAGGTTAAACCTTAATCCAAATAATGGTGAGAAGATTGATAGGACCTCAACACCATAAAACACCGCAAAGTGTAATACAATCACAACGAGATATATATATATAAAGACCAAGGGGAAAGGAAATAACGTCAACAAGAAAATGGAATAATCTTGTGTATCCAGAAACCTCAAAGGCCTGCAAAATTATAGAAGTATAGGTATTCCAGAGACCAAGAGAAAAGCTCACCATAAAACTCAAATATCCAACGAAGGGTCTATATGCACGGTAACCACAAATTCAGCCAAGCATCAATATTGCTGACATCTCAGAAAATGGCAAAGTCCTAAAATCTGACCCACAAATATAAATTAATATTCATTGAGTTTCCCATAAAATCCAAAAAAAACAGTAAAACGTATAACAAAGTCACTGAGTGTAGAAAAAACACTTACCACTAATTATCGAAGTGTTCAATATCTCATTGTAACCTTCGTATTAGATGAAAAACCATTCTAGGCAGCAGCAGTGCATAATCTATGCCGAATAATAAAAAAATAAGGAAATACTGGTAAGTTTGTTCCAGTCTTCCTAAGTTAAAGAACTATCATAATACTAAAGCCCGAATATATCAATAGTACCCCGTAATCAATGAAACCAGTTCCCGTGAGCTATAAGTAAAAAGGGACCCGTGTTGCAAACAAAAACACAAAAAGCAAAAGGGCCCAGCACTGTAAGAACTAACTAGTGGAGAGTATCCGTATATATACAATGAGTACATATTCACCGGGTTGTTACGAAAGATAAGTTGCATATTTGACTGGGCACATAGTGATCAATGGACTCATGCCCTTCCTGCACCCTCAAAAAATTGCACCTTTGTGTTTCTACATTCACATTACATCAAAGTGTTCTTCCAGCTCCTGATTTGCTTTATTGTATGCACTCTAACCCCCAACACCCTCTATTTGCTCTTGTTCTATAAAGCTCGTTTTTTTAAAGAGTTTTTGTTAGATCATAAACAAACTGGGCACAAAAGGTGAGCAGCAAATTTTACGTTGTCTCATGTAAAAACACACACAATCAAGCTAAGAAATTCATTTTAATTATAAATGTACTCTGGGTATAAGACAAACAGAATTTTTAAGAGAAAATCTAGAAATATAGAAGTATTATGAGAAAGGAGAAGAACAGAAACATCAGGGAGTAAAAGAGAAGGAGCTATATTGACTTAAAATAATGCAGATATGAAGTCAATCATAGATAGTCAGACAGTAGCCTTCAACTAAAAAAGCCTCACCCTACTATGCTTGGTAAATGCAGGGGTGTGGTGTCTCCTTTCATCAGATTATTGTTCAACACCCTGGGCCAATAAATGAGGCTTAAACCTGTCTTTACATTCTCTCAGGGTATTGTTGGCTCCGGAGGAGCTTGCAGGAAACAAAAAGGAAGTGTCATTCTTTGCAACATGTTCTATAACATGAAAACACTTGCAACACCTAAAAGAAGATTACCCTCAAACCAATGCTAAATGCAATAATGTGTCACTGCTGTCTGTGCTGCTACCCGAAACACAAAGCAAAAATTACAAAGGTGGTCCGAGATATCTGAAGCTTCACATTCAAAAAGTTCACAATGCTTTTTAATATTAGTTCCAAATTTGATTGCAAGGCAATAAACATCACAGCAGAATTAGCTGCAGTAGACTTGAATTGAATTTGGGCATCTTTAACTCCCACCTCATTTGTAAAGTTTTTAATGGTCTAGCCGAATTTAAATCCCAGCTTCAGGGATAGTAATACAGAAAGTTTTTCTCCTCTTCTTACACACTTCCCTGAGGAGAACATGAACATTTCCATCAATTTACAAGCACCAGAATATGCAGTCCAGTAGCTGCCTAACCGGATAATAATATGATGGCACAGTTCTTGTGCAAGACCCACACTGCCTGAACAAGTGGGCACTTGGACCACAAGACCTGACAACACTGGCCACCAAAGATGAAATTGAATGGGTCACCATCTAAGGACCCAGGCATAGGGCAACACAACCATATGTTCATTGCTGGACCAAGTCCCAGTTGATTATCTTACTTTGGCTTCAGTGGGTTCCGTGACACTCATGCTTCAAATCTTCAGCATTAGAGAAATGGATCATAGTGTCCTTGCATAAAAATAGGAGAATGTGGTATAACAAACAAGAATGGTGTTATACACCTGGGTGAGCAGGATAGCAGGCAATGGAACAATTAGAAGGTTGGAGTGACCAGAAGGCTGGATATCCTAGAATAAGCAGGCAGTGCTTGCCCATGGCAAACAATATTATATTGCTACAGTTCATGAGTGAAGTAGTGACCTCAGAGTTGAACAAAAGATGGAGGTCTAGGTGGGAGCTGTATCTTTATGCCCCAGGTTTATGCATTAGGTGGAGACCCAAAATAAGCGTTCGGAGGAGCCCCTTAAAGGTGTAGCAACTGAAGGCTATAGGCTGTACAGGCGAATACCTTCATGCAATAGTGCAAACTTTAGGTGGTGTATTAATGGATAAACCGTTACTGTTGGAGGCCACAGGGAGACCAGTAATTGATGACCTTGTGACGAGCAGCAGGTGAAAGGAGGGATGGGACTATAAGATGAACCTTGAGACGATCAGTTGGTGCTTTGGGGACTGAGTATGCAGAGGTTCATGGGTGGAGTCAAGTGGAGCTACCTTCTCTAATAGACAGGATAGAGACCCCAGGTTGAGGAAGACGCAGGATAAAGATGTTCAGAAAAAGTTGTGATGTTTAAGTGACAGCGAGTAAAGATGTTGAATTTCTGTTCTTTCTTTCAGAGAGGAAATGTACTACAAAGCTGTACACAACACAGCTGTCATCTTTCTGCAAAATGAGCCTGGTTTTGCCAAGTGGCCACCCACCCCAGAGAAGTTGCAGGAGCTCACTTCAGCATACAAGCACTCCGGACGTACGCTTGGCACGCCGGGGTCATCCTCCTCATCGTCCTCATCCACTTCAGGAACTACTGAGAAGGAGAAGGAGAAGGAGAATGCTCCAGAAGAAAGCTCTGCCCAAGATGGACCTCCTAACTAGTCATCGTTTGGGTGTAGTTCTGAGGTTGTGCCGCAGGCGGCATTCAGGATTGCGCTAAAGTGGTGAGATGTACAGACTGTACAATGAGACGAGGCCTCCTAATTGAGGGCATTCCAGGATACTCCTTCCTTCATGTTCATTTGCATTGCTCACCTTGTACAGCATCTAGAGCAAAGGTGTAACATGGCTGATGGAGCGGAGCACCACCAACTTCTCCATCTGAGTTGTTGGGAGATGGAAATATGTCCACATGATGGTGAAAGGGGAATAATGTTGTAACCCCATTCTCTGTGAGACCATTGTCTTCAGAAGGAACTGGAAGCTCTGCCTTGCACCGTGGGAGAAGATGGGAGAATGTGCTTCACCGCAGACAGTCAGAGGTGGAACAGAAATCTGCCCCGAAGATGCCGCCCGAGTTCAGCATTAACCCAGACAAGCAGAGTGTCAGCCACGCCTTCTCTTCAGTTTCCATTGTACATAGTTAGTCTATGTCAGAAGCTGGTCTCTGTGTCCAAAATATGAGTGGTTTTTGTCAGTCCATAATTGTTGATTCTTAGTAACCAGAGGATCAGGGTCCCCTTTTTTTCTGTGTGTGTGAGTCAATGGGTGTGTCTCATAACTGGGTAGGTGCTCGCTGCCCTATCTACAGGGCTCCATAGTGGACATGTTTTGTAGAGGTTGGGTAGATTTGCACAGTCGCCAGAACACCATCAGGGATGAGTGTCTTAGCTGCGAAGAGGCTACTGCAAGTCTGCAATGATCCATCATGTGCATGTGTCATGGCTGCTGAGAGGTTTGATATTTGCCCAAAAGAGCTTTATCATCTGATCTGTTTCAGAGCAGCTGTGGTTGGGTTTGGTGACCACATTTCAGCACATAGTCATAGTAGATGGTTCGTAGTTGCAAAAGGGGTTTCCTGGTCAGTTGTTGGATCACAGTCACTGGACATGTTAGTAACTGCAGTTGACTTAGGGCCTGCTTTCAGAGCACAGCTATCTGCCTGTTCTGTGACTATGGAGAAGATGGGAAACCGGCTTTCACTGAACAACAACTGATGCGAATCTTCAATGGGGACAATAATTCTGACCCACTTTCAAAGCTAAACCACCAGATATGTTTACTTGCTTTTCAGTGGGTTGTCGGTCCCGTTTCAGAGCAAGGCCATCAGATGTGTATTGTGATTGTGGCGTGGTATGCTGACCCTTTTTCAGTGCTCTGGCCCTGGACGGGTTCTGTTGTCACTGATAGGTTTGCTGCTTAGCCTGAAAAGATTAGTCATTGCTGTGGAGGAGAGTTTTTCACAGCCTCCAGGGCTCTTTATTTAACCTTTTTTTGTTGTTGTTATGTTTTTTAATTAATTTAAAATCAGTAAACCATTTTATTACTTGTATCAAAGGAAAGTAAAAGTATATTTTTGATTTCAGTTTCCTGGTTATTAGAAACATTAAAAAGAATGAAAATGTTTTTACTGATAACATTTTTTTTCAAAAGATGACATAAAAGGTTTTTGGCCCATATCGGAGAGCTATAATATTGCCAGGGAATCCTCCCAATGGGTAGTGCCATTGTACACCTGGGCAGAGGTGTATTCACTGGGCACTTAAGAGAAAAGGAGACTGCAGTGAGCACCGGTAGAAAGAAAATTTGCAGTCACAGATAGAAGAAAGTATGCTCACCTGGGCATGTGCAGGATAGGAGACTCCAAAGGGCATTTGGGAAAAAGAAGACTGCACTTTGCACCTGAGAGACTGCACTAGTCCTGTGAGAGACAGCAGAGGCTGCTCTGGCCTCCTGGCAGAAGAGGAAACTCCATCGGACACCATCGAGAGGAAAGGCTGGCAGGGAAAGTGGACAGGGCACTTTGCACCTGCCAGACTTCACTGTGCCCCTGAGAGCCTGCTCTCCTGCGAGAAATGGAAGTGAACTGGGCACCTATGAGAGTGAAGGCGGACACGTGAAAGGAGAAACAGCACTGTGTATGTTGGACATTGCAAAGATCTCCTGGGAGACCAAAAGCTGACTTGGGAGACTGGGAACTGCACTGAGTACCTGAGACTGCATTGGTATCCTGCGAGAGGGGAGACGGTATGGGAAATGTATGAGACCGGGGCTGACTTGGCAGAGGAGAGAAAACATTTGTCTCTTGAGAGGTAGTTCTTGGGTCCCAAGTGATAGGAGATGGCTCTTGCCAACTGGGAGAACCGAGACTTCACAGCATATAAGTAAGAGTGTATTATTACTGGGCTAGCTCTTTAAACCATGAAAGAAATGGAAATACCTCTTTGAGAAGGAGAAGGCTCAGGGAAGAGCTTAACGAAGAGGGAGGTGAAATCGTTTGTTGCTAAGAAAAAAAATATGTACAGCTCTATGCTTTTAATGATGAAGGGACAAGACTCCAGTCTGGTGAGGTGTGGTCAAGATTCAGGTGCACATGCATCAAAAGAAGTCTCTTCTGGTAAGATGCTAAGGGCAAAAGCCTTAAGGACACTACCTGACCTCCACAGCTTATTCATTTGACCACTGGAACTGCCTAAATAGATTTGATTAACTGACATGAGTATCAGATGGAGGTGGTGTCAGTAGTACCTAACAGATGGCACAGCACAAACACAGAAGTGTAAGTTCCACTGCAACACAATCGGCGACATGAAGTTCCACCGATTTTGTTATTCTGACCAGATTCCTTCCAGTCACTTTGGGTATCATAAAAAGACTCTTATCTTGAGCGGAAACTTTCCTGTCTCGGGTGTATTCAATACTTTGGAAGACATCAAGTTGCTGAGGCCTTACGCCCTGAGACCGAAAAGTGTCTTCATTGCTTTATATTGGCATCTACCCAAAAGAGGACTCCAGGCTTAATTTCTGTTGGACTATTGTACTTCAGTCCAAATCGTAATTATGCCAGCTCCATCCTATTGAGTAAGTGCAGTGTATACCAGTACCACTCATGGAGTAAGATGCTACAAGAGGTTACGGGATGCTGAGAAGGAACTGCACAGATTGCCACGACTGCTACGATAACAAGGGCATCAAGTTACTCAAGCCAAACTCTACACTCTGCTTACTGCCAAATGTTCAGTGTGCTTATTAGAAGCTTCAAGTTACATCTTGCAATACATCTTGACATCGTCGGAGCTGAAAACCATTTATCCTTGTCCAGGACTCCCATTTTTAGGCTCCTTGCTTTCTGGAGATTGGGCCATCCCGCTCCTCCACCTTTGCTGTATTTATGCAGAGGGTGATGTTGGTGGGAAAGTTAGAATCACTCCTGCACTGACCAGCTTATAGGACCAGAGTGGATCAGCAAGGCCCCGTCCATCATGACGTTACTTTAAAAAAATTCAAAATAACTTTTTCGGGCATCATTTCACCCATGAAAGGAATAAAAACATTAATAAAAACATTGTCAAAAAGTTCATACAGAGCTAGCAGCATAAGTTAAAACAACATAGTGCCTCGTGCCCTTGCAGCATGTCTCAGAAAAGAACCTACATGTAAACTAACTTCATCGTCATTCTATTGCAGAATGAATGTAAAAGCAGTTCTAGACTGCCAGATATTATTGCACTTCTTTTTAAATAATGGGATCATAAAATTTACAAAAAAACATAAAGTGCATCATCGTTTGGCCTGTTCTTCCATCACATGGACATGGAATAGGACCCAGGTTTGACCGATAATCAAGAGGAAAACACAGCAAATATTTAGCAGTATCAGCTCTAAAACGAAATAACAAAGAGTGCCCCGTGGTTGGCAAAGGTATGTAGGTGGGCCGTAAGGAGCTCTCATAGATAGATAAAACATAACCTTAGTTTTCCCTTCCATTTCATATAAGCGATGTTCTCTTTCAGAGTCATAGAAAGTGGATGCTAACTCTCTCCTATTGAGGCTAAGACATGAGTCTGACTCGGCAAAAGTCTTCTGCATGCCAATATTCAATTATTTTTTAGGTCTCGCCTGAGCCAGCGCTTGCGCTGCTCTCGGCGAGAGATTTAGTAAATGGGTTTTGAAAGTGCTAACCCAGTGGCTTTTGCTGGCCTCCAGCTTGCGTTCACGATGGCGTGCACGCGCACAGCTACCATCCATTCCTCGCATCGCTGAGGCGCCATCTGGCTTTCCTCCCCCTCCTTCACCCGCTCCTCCCCCTCCCTCACCAGAGAGCGCGTCTCGCGGCCGCGCGTCTTTTTTTGTACTTTTAGCGCAAGGCGCCCGCGCATCTCGGTCTCCCTTGTTGTTTCTTCTTTTGTACCAACCAATTTCTGTTAGTGGCTTTCCTCCCCCTCCCTCACCCACTCCTCCCCCTCCCTCACCAGAGAGCGCGTCTCGCGGCCGCGCGTCTTTTTTTTAACTTGAGGCGCGCGCTTCTCGGTCTCCCTTGTTGTTTCTTCTTTTGTACCAACCAATTTCTGTTAGTGCCCATATATAATCCAAATCGAACATTATCAATTAAAAAGCTGCACCTTCAGTCACTGAAAACCAGGTCGGATTGTCAGATCACACCAACTAAAAAGTACATTCGCCCTGGGTTACCAAAAGTTAAGAAAGTCACTTCTTTCAATCATGCCACAACTAACCGCTTATTATGGCCGAGCAATTTCCCTACGCGACTAATAAAGGAATTAAGTAACCCTTTATCCCACGAGCAAGGCGGCAACTGAACACTTCCAGTGGGTTAGGGCTTTAATCAGACCATATTGCACCTTGATTCTCCCTCCTAGCAGGCCACCGCTCCACCCACAGAACAATGTACTGCTTCCGGGCGCTTTCAAGCGAGCAAGCAGCGCATATGTGCATTTTCTACAGTCAATATATATTAACTGGCTACCGGGACTAAGTAACAATTGACTGATACTTAATTGGTCAATATAAATTCTGCTGCAGCATCTTATTTGAAGAATGCTTCATCGGAACCTAGCTACCGCGTTACCACAAATTATTAGACCAGTGCACTAAAACGTATTGAGCATTTAACATCAATAAGAAAAAAAATGTATTATTAAGGTGCCCCCTACAGTACTAAATCGAAAATTACTTGTTGTCACTCTTACCCTATAATAGGAGCAAGGTGATGTTTTGGTTTTATTCAATTTTAGACCTTTTGATTGTTTGAAACATACAAAGAATCGTTCCATGGGTTTGCTTAATAGGATTTTTTTCCAATTCAACGTGACATTTGAAGCGTCACTGGTCATTGCTGAACGTTCTTAAATAACATTTGATCCCGATTAATCATTATTTTCACTGTCCAACAGGTCAATTTGAGATTTTGTTTGTACAGTGCAGTACTCTAGAACATGGGTACTCACAAACTTTCTCTCAGGGGCCAAATGTACAGTGTGGTTTGTGGCCGAGGGCCGCACTGGTGGGGGCGGGGTCATTGGGGAAGGGGGCGGGGCTAGAGCAACAAAACAAAATATTACCATGAGGTGGAACACAGGCCCCTGCAGCGGACGCCTTCGTCCACTGAGCCACCGGACCCGGCATACACATCTCTCTCTCCCTCAAACTCTCTGTCTCCCTCTCTCTCTCTCTCTCTGTCTGTCTCCCTCCCTCCCTCTCTCTCTCTCTCTCTCCCTCTGTCTCCCTCCCTCTGTCCCCCTCCCTCTGTCTCCCTCCCTCTGTCTCCCTCTATCTGTCGCCCTCCTCCCTCTGTCTGTCTCCCTCCTCCCTCTGTTTCCCTCCTCCCTCTGTCTGTCTCCCTCCCTCTGTCCCTCTCCCTCCCTCTGTCTCCCTCCCTCTGTCCCCCTCCTTCTGTCTCCCTCCCTCTGTCTCCCTCTATCTGTCGCCCTCCTCCCTCTGTCTGTCTCCCTCCTCCCTCTGTCTGTCTCCCTCCTCCCTCTGTCTGTCTCCCTCCCTCTGTCCCTCTCCCTCCCTCTGTCTCCCTCCCTCTGTCTCCCTCCCTCTGACTCCTTCCCTCTGTCTCCCCCGGACTCCCTCCCTCTGTCTCCCTCTGCCTCCCTCCCTCTGTCTCCCCCTGACTCCCTCCCTCTGTCTCCCTCCCTCTGTCTCCCTCTCTCTCTGTCTCCCTCTCTCTCTGTCTCCCTCCCTCTGTCTCCCTCTCTCTGTCTCCCTCCCTCTCTGTCTCCCTCCCTCTCCTTCCCTCTGTCTCCCTCCCTCTCCCTCCCTCTCCCCCCACTCCCTCTCTCCCTCCCACTCCATCCCTCTCTCTCCCTCTCCCTCCCACTCTCCCCCTCTTCCTCCCTCTCCCTCCCTTTCTCCCCCTCTCTCTCCCTCCCACTCCCTCCCTCTCTCTCCGTCTCCCTCTTCATCTCTCTGTCTCTGTCTGTCTCTGCCTCTATCTGTCTGTCCCCGTCTCTGCCTCTGTCTGTCCCTGTCTCCCTCCCTCTGTCTCCATCTCTGTCTGTCTCTGTATGTCTCTGCCTCTATCTGGCCCTGCCTCTATCTGTCTCTGCCTCTATCTGTCTCTATCTCTGCCTCTGCCTGTCTCTAACTGTCTCTGCCTCTAACTGTCTCTGCCTGCCTCTATCTGTCACTGTCTCTGCCTCCGTCACCTCACCCGGCTCTCACACCCTGCTGTCCTCTGTCACCCTCCGTCACCTCACCTGGCTCTCACACCCTGCTGTCCTTGTCATTCTCTGTCACCTCAACTCACCCCCCCCCCCCCTCTGTGTGGCAGCCCGGGCTGAGACAGCTTCACGGGGGCACGCACACAGCCGCACCGAGTACTTCACAGGTCTTTAGAAGACCATTTGCATGATAACGAGGCTTTGTTGTATTTCGCCTCTTCTCAGCGCCCCTGCAGCTCCACTCGGACGATCCCTGGAATCGCCCGGCCCCCACAGAGCAGAGTCTGTGTTTGCTGACATTGTAAAAAAGATTTTAAAAAACACAGGTACGTTGTCTGTAAGGTCCGCGGGCCGCCAAGGAAGGCTTGCCGGGCCGCTGGCGGCCCGAGGGCCGTACTATGAGTACCCGTGCTCTAGAATTTGACACTTTTTTCTCTAGAGCGCAGCGCTCTGCCCACGTGCCCTCTTAAGAGACTAGCTTTTTGGGGGTGGATGGTAGGGCGGGATGATCAACATCTGCCCTGCAATTAAAACGCATGTATTGTGCAGTGGCTCCGTCATCACGCGCGCCAGACCTCCAGGGCACGCTGCTTCCCAGCCTGACGTATGTTGACATTTCGAAAGTGGCCGAGGTCGCGCTGACTCCCAGGGCTTAGTTTATGGCCGCCCCGCCCTGAGGTAATACTTGCTGTGCTCTCGTCTGAGCCATAAAAGCCCCTTAGCACAATAGGGTTGTGCCAGGGGACACATTTGTTTACTTTGCGAGTGCATTTAATGTGGAGAATGCTCACTTAACTGGAATCGGCATGGGAATAGAGAACGCGCATTAGTAAGGTCAGCGGCTTGTCTTAATGCACTGTGTAAAACACACATTAAAAAACACACGTAATCGCCTGTTCCGGGGAAGGGCGTGATTGTGGGTTTACCATGACGGTTATGAAGAGACAGCTTTCTATATACATGCACAACAATGCTGAGTAAAGCAAAGCACCGGCCACATGTACCCCGCCGAGCAACCACGCGACAAGTATGTGCAGAGAAATGAGAATGTGC
Organism: Calotriton arnoldi; assembly: GCA_963921515.1. NCBI lineage: Eukaryota > Metazoa > Chordata > Amphibia > Caudata > Salamandridae > Calotriton > Calotriton arnoldi. The sequence continues at coordinate 236,442 of CAWUFW010000661.1, forward strand.
ACAGCTGTACATTTATGCGTCATCATGGGGCACTGAACGCTCACTTTAAATGTTGCCTTTCTCTCTAGCTTGTAAACACATCACATGGCGCCTTAACAATTAGCCAAATAATATTTGCCATACGTTTGTGTAGATTTTTCTATACCATGATGCTATTCCGGATGCTGCCCGAAATTCCTTTTCATAGGAAAACGTAACAAGCATTGGCATAGCCAATAGGTCTCGCCTTTGGGACCTTATAAGTGTTTAGCCATGCAACAGTTGATGTTGTTGCACCAAGGATATTGTGCTGCATAACTAAATACTTATAAGGTCCCAAAAGCGAGACCTATTGGCTATGCCAATGCTTGTTTACATATGCCAGCAATGGGATTTGAAGGCCATTTTCGCAAGAGAGGCAGTCATGCATAATGTCTCTAGTTAGCGTCGCCTTCTCATTCTTCCAGATCGACAACCAAAATATTAACGGTCAAGCTCTAATATAATCAATTATGTAGTGCAAATTAAGTTCACTATGGCAAATAAAATGAGAGGTAGAAACTGGAACTGCTAGGGGCCGTCTACAAAACCTATTTCTTCAAGTTGTAGAGCCTCGCAATTTGCGATCCCTCATAGTTCGGCTCCGTATGTTGCAATGGGATTACATTGGGATTTATATATCTGTAGCAGAGGAATCAGTTGACCCTTATCCTGAGGTTGGGGAAAGCTAAAAAGAGAGCTGATTGCCATAGATAATTTTATTAGTCTGTGTGCAAATCCAGGAGACCATGCACCAGAAGTTGTAAAAGTAACCCCCAAGTATGGGAAGCTGTTAACGCTAGTCAGCCGGTTTAGACCAGTTAACATGGTAGAAAGCTGGATACATCGTGGCCCGCATGACATTATATGCGATTTTGATTAATTATTACGCTGGTCATGGGTGGCCATAAACTCAACAAAAGCAAATTTAAACTAGTGCACTGCTTTTGGTGTGCGGGTCATAAGCACGGCGTCGTCTGCATATAAACGTGTGGGTAAGAGTTCACCCTTTATTTTCAGGACGTCACGTGATACCTGTTAAAAACCGATGCAGGTCATTGATCTATTGAATAAATAAAACAGGGGCCAACACACACCCTTGTCTAACACCCTAAAAATGTCTATAACATCGGTCACTTCTCCATTATCATTCGTTCTAACCCGTGCTTTCATGTTTGTGTGCAAATATGCAAGAAAGTGCACAAGAACAGCATCCAGGCCTCTTAATAATATCTGCCATAATGTTGGACGGCTAACACAATCAAAGGCGGCAGATAAATCCATGAAAGCCAGGTACAGGGGTGTTCTCTTTGCCACAGTATATTTACCTAGCACCAAGTTCAAATTCACACATTGCTCAATTGTCCCAATCTTGTTTCGGAATCCATATTGTGAGGGATGCAAGATGGACTCTATTTATATATGGGAACAATAATTGATGTATGCCATGAGGTAGGCAAATTGGAGTTTGCAAGACTATTTAACACATTATTATCATTAGTTAGCATTTCTAGAGCGCATAGCTACCCGGAGGCATCCCAGCGCTAGCGGCATAGCAGTGAGAGGGGTGAGTTTACAAACTGAGATTTTGAAATAGCCACGTTTTCAGGAGCTTTCGAAAGGTGAGAAGGTGGGTCTCTGAACGTAGCTGCAAAGGAAGTGTATTCCATAGCCTGGCTGTACTATACGAGAAGGATCTGCCCCCACTACGTATCCTGTGAATTTTGGGTATAACGGCCAGACTCATGCTTGCGGAGCGAAGGAGTTTCCTGGGATGGTAGAAGGTGATGGAGTTAAAAATGGTAGGACCTTTGCCCATCAGTGTTTTGTGGGCTATGCAAAGGGATTTGAATTTCATTCTTTCCAGAATGGGTAGCCAATGTAGGGCTTTCAGGCATGGCTTCGCCAATTGAGTTCTTGGCACTCCGAGCAGCAACCTAGCGGCGCAGTTTTGGGCCACTTGAAGTTTCCTAATGGTTGAATTGGGCGCTCCCAGGTACAAGGCGTTCTCGTAGTCCAGGCGCGAGAGAACCAGGGCTTGTACCACCGTTCTTCTTGCCCCACTGGGGAGAAGGGGAAGAATTTTCCTCAGCATTCTGAGGATGCCGTAACACGTACTGGCCACTTCCACAGCTTGCTGATCAAATTTAAGTGATTTGTCGAGCCACACTCCCACGCTTTTGATCTTGGGTTTAGGGGTGGGTGCTTGTCCTAGACAAGTTGGCCATTGCAGTTTGAAATCAGTGTTGGGTAGGTTACCCAAATACATGATTTCGGATTTGTCGCCATTAAGCCTGAGGCAGGAGTTTTGCATCCATGTAGCCACCTTCTCCAAGCAGGTTTCTAAGTCAGAGGGGGCATTGTGCGGGAGAGACCACTAGCTGGGTGTCATCCGCATAGGTGACAATTTTTATCCCGAATGGAAGAACAATATCAGCTAGTGGCCTCATATATACACATTAGTCAAGATGGGGGCCCAAAGATCAGTGTTGTGTTTAAATAAGTCAATTGGGACACCATCTGGCCCAGGGGCCTTTCCCCCAGTGCTCTGAGTAATAGTCTCTTCCACCTCAGCCATGTTTATTTTGACTTCTATCAGCCTTCTACTGTCAATTATTTCAAAAGTATCCTCTGCCGGCGGTGCAGCGTAAACTTTCCTAAAATGATTTTCCCGTGATTCGCTGGTAATATGACAAGCGACTGAAGACGTTAACTGGTTTTTATGTCTCATGTCCGAAATGGCAGTCCAAAAATGCCTACTATCTTTCAGGAGGGCAGCCTGAGCTAATAAATCCCCCTGATCCGATATTACATCCTGCCATCACTTAGAGGTAACAGCCTTGTATTATTTCCTCAGGGTGGCAATTAGTGCATGTTCTCTGTGCTTCTTCCCGAGAGCTATTCTCAGATCTCGATTAACCCAGGTACAAGCATTAATGTGCTTGTCCAGTTAACATCACCACGAATGACATTGAGCAGGTACGAGTAACATCACCCCTAGGGTAGTTCATTGATCTTGATTACTAATAACGAAGTGCATTTACACATAGTCCAACCTTTCATAAAAAAAACGCACATAAGAGGTATTGATTACACATACCGGTGGCAAGAAAACTGTGCCATCTAGTAAAGTAGTTACTTGTCCCTAGGTAACCATCCATAGTATCTAGCATGCATGCCCTTTCACAGAAATGTTGCACATCGGTTCGTTTTAATATATTTTTTAATATATTAACATTCGCCTGGTCTCAGTAGTCTACTTAGCACGTAAAGTAGTGTCTTTACCGTGTAGTATACGCGTGCTGACAAACAATTCCGCTAATCTCCACACATGCGCAATAGTACATGCATTTTTAATCATCGTCAATGGTAGGCACGTCGATCTAAACTAATCGGCGCTTTTGCTTAGAATTTCCCAGCTGTACTGTTCAGCACGCATGCGCACCAATAGGAAGCAGGCCCACCCTCCCTCTGAACACACAGGAGCACTCGCGGGCCAGCGCCTTCGAACACTACCGCGAGGAGACTGCCGGACCTCTATTTTGGGTCCGCGTCACCGCACCAGGCAGGTCAGGCAGTTCTTAAAATAGCGGGAGCAACGACATCGGAAATACAGCTAGTCTTCAATTACCAATTGCCGCTCAGTGCTAATGCCCACACCTGCATATGAGTAAGAGCGCGCATGCGCTATATAAATCACGTAACCCCCGCTCTCACTTACCGACAAGGGGACGAGCCGTGCAGACAGAGGTGCAAGGAGCAGTGAACTTGAAGTTACAGTAAGAGAGTGCGTGTGAACTGGAGTGAACGGTCTGGGACTATGCCCCACGGGGACTCTTGCATTTTTGAGTGGATAATACTTGTAAAGGTTTAATGTAGTTGTGTGTCTATATGAAATCGTGACACTACCTCCTAAAAACAATGTTCTTCTTTTTGTTATTATTTTCTCCTTTTTGACAGCTAGTGACCTCATTGGTCTACCGTCCACGGCCTCCTATGGGGTCAGTAGATTCCCCACAAGGGTAAGAAATACGGGACAAGTTCCCCATAATTTTTATTGAGTGTTTTGCACAGATGACTGACACATTAGTAAAACACCATAGCCACTCACCGTAGGATGCACGTGGAGTCGGCTGTTCGAATCATGTATGACCGTTTTTGTCATATTGTACTATACAATGTTTTTCTTTTCATTTCTTCTTTTCACAGGTTTGGAATTTTTACCTCCTGAAGGTTGAGGGTGATAATTTTTTCACCCCACCCAGTGGATTGCCTTTTTCCTTAGTTTTGGTAAGGGTGGAGCCTTTAGTTATTTATAAGTCCTGATGAATGCCATGGACCCGATCGGGCCGGTGGGCAGAAACATGTCGACTTTACACACAGCGGTGGGTGGATAATAATTTCCTCATATACACCGCAGTTCTGGTTTTAATGACCATACAGATGCCATCTAAATTAAAATACAATTTGCCATCTGTAATGGTATTTTAATCACACACTTTCTTTTTGTAAGGGCCCCCACTTAGTTTTAGAAGTGCTTCCCTGTCGTCAGGTGTATGCCCGCCCCTTATCAAACCAAGTTTTTAAGGGGCGAGGATTAGTCAATGATGAAGCATGACACCAGGTGGTGTGTGAGACCAGTCCTTCACTTTTTGTGAGATGCTAGATCCCACTTCTAGAGACATTTAGGTCATTTCACTAGGAGCGGCTTAGTGTGGTAAACAATCGTGATTAAACCATCGATGTACTTTACCATGGAGCTTCACAGGTTTAAGAAGGGCTTTCTTGATGCTTAAACATAAGCCATTAAAAACATCAAAAGTCTGATGCTCAGGTTTCTCCTCAGCCAAGCAAACCTCCACCGCTCCCATATTATTCTTAATTACTGATTGTAATACTTGGGTAGGATCTTGCATTTGCCATAACAACCTTAAATTATCCGTTGTAGGTTGGAGGTCGCTGGCCCCAATCTCTCTAATATACTTATTCCTAGGAACTATTGAAAAGACAACCTCTAGGGGGCTATGGTCAATAAAAGTAGACAGGACCACAGATCCGTGTGAAAGTACCTCCTCCAGACTTTTTGTGACAAATATATAATCTATCATTGACGATGCTCCTCTACATCGATATGTAGGTGGATTTATAGTGTCCCTTCCTACTAGCTCCATTACATCAACCAAGTCAAGAGGGGCTAATAAGGACGACAGCTCTAGGCTTCCCGGATCGGCTCCAGATGTAGAGCTGGCTACGGTATTATGGGCAGCTGGAAGACAAGCATTGAAATCACCTGCTAGGCATAGATACATTACATGCCCTTCAGTAACAACTTTGTCAGACAATTCAGTGAGATAACTAGATAATTCTAGGAATGTGGGATTCAGTATATTGTTAAAATCATTATTATAAAAATTAACCAGGTAAAGATTGAAGTGATTCTTCCATAAAACAACTAACACTTGGTGTCTCCAAGATCTCTATGTGGCCACCTATTGCTATATTTAGCCACACTGCTAGTCCACTCACTGCTCGGGTGGGGTCCAAGGCCTCCTTACATCCCTCACCACCTGTCACATGACAGACATCCCGATAAAGATCCCTGGGTTGACGATCACGTGGAGACCCCCAGCTGACACTGATCCAGACCTTTATCCGGCCATGCCCTCAGTCCCAGACAACAGCACCTCATACCATGAGGTTCTCCACTGTGCAGCCACCTTTCACAAGGTAGAGATGCACAAGCAGCCCAAGAACGAGGACTTTCTTATGGAGACCCTCTACTCCACACATAGGTCAGTGCAGTATCTTTCCATGCTTAAGGGCCTGCTTAGACCCACTCATGACCTCTTCAACTGATGACTCATGCCTTTACTGGCTTTTCAAGGAACCAGTGAAGGCACAAGTCATCACGCTGAGGGTGGATAAAAAAATATAAAGCATCCCCCTCTGACCCCACTTACCTCAGGGGCCAATTCCCACCTGACTTACTAGTCATACATACAGCACAGAAGCGTGTTAATTACCAGGGCACAGGAGATGCTCCCCCTCATGACGAGAGACCAAAAAGATTGATGTGGTGGGCAAACTTGTTACTGCCCAGTCCGCCACAGAGTGGCGGATTGCCAAGTTAGTGGGCCAGCTCTCTTGGTAAGACAGCGCCCACTGGCATGAGATGGAAGACCTGATCCTGTACCTTTCGGATCAATGTAAAAAAGGGGGTCAGGAGTTGGTGGCAGAAGGGAAAATCATTTCTAGCACCAACCTCAGATGCGCTTTGGACACAGCAGCTACCCCTGCTCGAAGCATTAGCATCAATGTCCTTCGCAGGCACACCTGGCTGCCCTTGTCTGATTTCAAACCAGAGGTGCAATAGTAGCTTCTAAAATTTCCTTTTGATGGTGAGCATCTATTTGGGATGCAAGTTGATGAGATGTTGGAGAAAATGAAGGACAGAGACAGCCAAGTCCATGGGTGCCCTGCAAACACGGCTCCTTTCACTGCATGCAGTATCGTGGGGGGCTCAAAACAACCACCAACAAAACTTCCACATCATTCCCCAGATAGTAGCAGCAAAAACACCCTCTTGCGGTTACTTCAGGGGAGGACAGAAGGGCAACAAAGGTGGGGTATGAGTAAAGGCACAGCCCCCAAAGTTGCTGCACCTGCCAAGCAGTAACATCTGTACCCTACCCCCGACGATCTAACACTTGTCGGGAGAAGGTTGCAGGGGTTTGAAATCAACTCAGTCCAGTGAGTCCTAGATGTTTTAGCAGAGGGGTACTGCCTAGAACTCACTTAAACACCACCAAACGTCCCCGCAGACACAGGCTGTACCCAGAACAACAGTGCTTGTTCCAAGAGGAGATGCATGCAGCACTCAGCAAGGGAGGGTAAAGGACCCGTACAACCCCAACACCACGGCAAGGGGTTGTACACCTTATGCTTCTTAATTCCCAAAAAAGGTCCTGTTCCTGAGGTCCATCCTTGAACGCAGACCCCCTCAACAAGTACATTCTGTCAGAGCACTTCTACATGGTGACATTCCAGGATGCCATTCCTCTAGTACAGGAAGGCGACTTTATGACCCCCTCGACCTGAAGAACGCCTTCTTTCACATAACCATCCAGCCTGCGCATCGAAGGTTCTTCCGCTTTGTGGTAAGTGGTCAGCATTATCAGTTCAAAGTGCTGCCCTTTGTAAACACCCTGGGAGCTGTGTTTACTCCAAAGTAATTTGCAGTGGTAGCAGCTCACCTAAGAAGGAGCGGTGTCCACATCTTTCCTTACTTTGATGATTGGCTGATCAAAAGCGACATGCAGCAGAAATGCCTAGTGCACAACCAAGCTGCCATACATCTGTTGCACAGCCTAGGCTTCACTATCAATGCAACCAAATCCCATCTTCAACCCCTACAAGTGCCGCCATTTCTCAGAGCCATACTCTACTTTCGAGTAAGAAAAGCATACCTCTGCCCAGCAGGGGTATAAGCATTCCAAACGCTGCTACTTCTTTTTCAGCCAGATCGCCAGGTGACAGTCAGAAACGTCACATGCCTCCTTGGTGTGATAGCCTCTTGTATTGCCCTAGTCCCTCATGCCAGGTTACATGTGTCCATTGCAGGAGTACCTGGCAACACAATGGTCACAGGTGGAGTGTCAATGGGCGGATCTAGTATTGATCTGGGGCCGCACTCATCACTCTCCGCAGTGCTGGAATACCAGCAACCTGTTGCAGGGACAGCCTTTCCTGGACCCAGTTCCCCAAGCAACCATCACCACAGATGCCTCACTCACCAGTTGGGGGACGCACACTTACAAGAACTGACTGTACAAAGTCTGTGGACACCCAACCAACGCAATCTCCATATCAACCATCTGGAGTTGTTAGTAATCCAGCTAGCCCTCAAAGCATTCCTTCCTCTTATTCGGCATGGCAGTTCTAGTCAGGATTAACAACACAACAGCCATGTTTTACAGAATTTGAGAGGTGCATACTCTACAGTTGTATGTGCTTGCTCAGAGCATTTGCATGTAAACGATCCATCATGGAGTTCATGTCCTCATACTGTACATCCCCGGGTTAGACAACGACTTTCCATATCCTGGCTGGTCAGATGCATACTGTCCCTGTAATGCTAAAGTCAAACGGTCTTAGCCTGGCCCTCCCAAACCCTACTCTACCCACAAAAAAGGAGTTTCTGTGGCTTTCTTGGGTTATATTCCCATAGTAGACTGTAGGCAGCTGGCTCTCTATAAAGTGTACCAAAAAGAGGTAGACTGTTCAGAGAGTCCAGGCAACCCTTATTGGTTTACAGAGGCAAAAATGAAAACACTAAATGCTCTTTTGTCGTACCGTCGGCGAGCAGTTTAGGCTTATCAGAGGGTAGTGCTAAGCATTTGTTGTACTCACAGAGGCAAAAAATGAGACACACACACAAAGAATAAATCTGAGACCAATTTATAAAAATAACTCATATTTTTATATAAATTTTAATACCAAGAAATTTATAAGCAGGTAAGTACTTTTCAAAATATCGATTTTCACTGGTAAGTAAAATATTCACATAAATGAGTCTTTACGCGTAATGCTTTCCTCAGGGAGAAAAAGGCACATACGCTATACAGGTACTTGCAGCAGGTTTCTGGGGGTCCCCTTTAGGACCTAAGGTGGTAGAGGGGTAAGGTCCAAAATGCCACCAGCAGTTAGAGTTTTCCTGCCCTGGGGCGTCCGGGTGCAGAGGTGCTGGTCGAGTTGGTAGCCTTATGTGCTACATCAAAGGAGAGAGGGAGGGCCACCTCCAAACAGGCTGCAGAAGGGGACTTGGGGACAAGTCTGGGAGCTCCCTATGGGGGGCTCGGATCACTAGGTTCCTGGGAGCAAGGGAGCACAGTGGGTTCTCAAGAACCCAGGCCGGGTGTTTTGGTGCAGAAAGATTAGGTCGGCTGGGCTGGTGCGTCGTAGGATGTTGCGGTTGTTGGTCTTACCAGTTGGGGGTGCAAAAATCAGGACAGCTGGGCCACTCTGAAAGTGGGTCTTAGCTGTGGTGACATCCCTCAACTGCTGTCGTTGGAGTCCAGATGGGACCCAAACAGACTTTGGTTGCTGCAAGGGTTCCCGTACCCCGAGTATTGGTGCTGTGCTGCTCGGGTTGGTCCTGTAGTCTTCTCACTTGGTGGGGAGATGGATCCGACCTTTTGCAGCACTGTGACCTCTTCCTGAGCAGCCGCTGAGTCGGTACAACCGAAGAGTGACAGCATAGTAAACCGGACTCTGCTGTTTTGGTGCCTGCGGACTGCAGGAGAGTAGCTCCTCTACTCCAAGAGAGATTGCTGGCAGTTTGCGAAGGGCTGGCAGTCTTGATAGAGGTTCAGCTGTAGGGCAAGTTGGTTTCTTCACAATTGATAAGACTAGTGCCGGCATAGTTTCTGCGCCAAAAAATCCCTAGCAAGTCTTCAGTTCTCGGTTTCGCTGGTCTTTGTCCTCTTCTTCTGGGCCCGTCGAATCTTAGTTCCTGACATCAGTGAAGCCATCATGTAGCTGGAGAACTCGTAATCAACAGTGCCCAGTAAATATACTCAAGATGGCCTCCCTACTCACTGTCAATATCCAAGAATCGACTTGGACATCACAGGGGCCTATCTGCTCATGCAGATATGCCCTCTCGTAATATAATGCTCCCTGCCCTATGGCTGTAAGGCCTGCTGTAGGGGTGACTTACATACATTGCATGCAGTGTCTACAGGCATGGCAGTGTGCCATGTCATGTTTTCACTTTTTTCTGCACCAAGCCACGCAGCCTGCAATGGCAGTTTGCATGAGTGTGGTGAGGGCTCCCTTGGGGTGGCACAATACATGCTGCAGCCCTTAGAGACCCTGTTTAGCATCTATGCCCTAGGTACCAGGGGTGACATTTACTAGGGACTTACAGGGGTGCTAAAGGTATTGTCTATTGGGGCACAATCGTACAGTTTTAGGGAAAGAGAACTGGCACTGGGGACCTGGATAGCTGGAACCCAGTGCACTTCTGTCAAAATTGCATACAAAAAGTGGGGGTGAATATGTCAAAAGGGGCACTTTCCTACATAAACATCTGCAAGGCAGCTACATGGTCTACACCCCATACATTTATGAAACATTAGTGTGTGAATGTTTTTAACTTGCCATCAACCTGACATTGGTTAGGCTGCCCTTCACACACTTCTCCAATCTACTGCAGCATCCTCAGGCTAGCCACCGCTTCTGGGAGGACTGCTTTGCAGTCTATGCACAGTATATGTATCTACAGCTACACATGCCGCGAATGGAAAATGTTACATAACCTGTAAGCATCTTTTTGTGACATGTTGTATTGTCGATTCACATGCGCCCACCCTCCTCCCTAGTACCTGTAGGTGTTGCAGACCCTTCTTAGTTTCATCTTTAATCTTTCTTTCGCATTGTCATCTTTCTGTATGTCTATGATCTATCTACATCCTCACACTTCTTGTGGAAAAAACAATCTAACAATGGAGCCGATACCCATGTGCATTACCAGCTATAGGTGGAGTCACTATACCTTGTGCCTCGAAAAGATTTCTTCGAAGAAAAACAACTTGCCCAATACTAGATGGCAGGAGTGAGCACAGCACATGAATTTACAGCACTACCTGCCACGAACAGATGCTTACAGGGTAAGAAATATTTTCTCCTTCCAGGAGTCGCAGCACCAGTTGAGTCACTTCTTTATATTACCTTTTGTTGACTATAGACTCAACGACTGGGAACCAAGAAAGTCATTGAATGCTTTTGTCTGGAATTTCATGTCCTCACACCTCAGAAAACGGTGATCCAAAAATCTCTCGATAGAGGTCTGGTGGTAGTCACTGGGAGCATGTGCTCGGAGGAGCAAGTGCCCTCACCCACACAAAGGTGGCATGCTTCATCATTGGGCTTGCTCCTTGTTGGGCTGGCACTGCAATGCCCAACGGGCCCCTAGATATAGCACTTTACCGGAGATCTTTTTATGATCACCAATGGAGGACTGGAGAAGTCCGTGTGTTACTCCAGTATTGGAACTTTCATAGATTCACATGCTTGAATCATTCCCCGTCGTCGAGATGGGAGTCCCCGATATTATCAAAATAATTGTCCTATTAGGCATAGAACATGAGGCTCTAGGCCTTAAAATCTTTTATAACATATCACTGTCCTTTAGTAAAAAAGGACCAAACCTAAAACTTAACCAATCAGAAGAGACCACCCTGTAGAACCTTCCTGAGAGAAGCTCCAATCCCTCAGATTTTCTACCGCACGTCGTGCTAAGGGAGTCTCCACTGAGCTCTGCTCAGTTTTCTTCAATTTTTCAAGATTTGGAGTGTTTTTTCACCCTTTCAGCTTACTACCAACTCAGTGGATTTTTTTAAGGTGATTCAAACTGACGTCCACTATGTCAGAGACACCTAAAAAAGGTCTATTCAGAGCCAGTGGAACTTGCAGGAAGAAAAGGCTGCATATTGATGATAAGCACAAGCGCTGCTTATACTGCTTGTACCCTGACCACAAACCAAAGGAGTGCAAGGTATGTCGCACCTTTTCTACAAAGACTCTTAAAGACCGAGAAGGAAGGCTTCTCTTGTGGCTTCAGAGGCTTAAAAACAGGGACACTGTGGTCTCTGATGAGAAGAGTGATGCATCTTCTAAATCTTCCTCAAGAACGCCTCAGAAACGACCTTTGGATGACCCTGCTGGCTCATCATCACAGCCACCTAAAAAAGCGTCAAAAAAGTCTGTTGAGTCCACTCAGAAACAGACTGGATCTGCAGCAAAGCTTCCCATGAAGAAAGGAAGGCTTTAAATATCAAAAAACCAGCTTCAGAACCTCCAACACCACCTATGAAACTGAAGCATACCTTCAAAAAACCTACTTCAGCTCCGCTGTTGAGCAGCTCGTCGACCACCACCGTCGATCAGAAAATCCTCACCTGAGGTGATTCTAGTAACAATGACGGTGTCTTCAGTCAACACCGTGACTGTATCTGCGGTGTCGATGTCCTTGTCGACGACGACATCGTTGATGGGTAATGTACCTTTATCGTCGACGAAGCAAATCGTGTCTTCGAAGTCTTCATCGTTGTCGAGGGGTCAACTTCTGACGACAACCCACCCGTCGACGACACAGCTCACGTCGACGATCCCGTCGACGGAGACTTCGTCGACGACTGCGTCCACGAGAGAACCCGCGTCGATGGCGGAAGTGTCCGGCGTTACCGTCTACTAAAATCCCTGTCTCCGGCAGTGTGCTGTCGACGACGACAATTCCGTCGACGGAGCAAGAAAAGCAGCCTTCGTCGATGAAGGTGATTCCGGCGGTGATGCAAACGTCGACGGGCTCGTCGACGACACCGTCAAGGAGGGAAAAACATAAGATTTCAAAAATACAGTTAACACCAGCTGTAACCTCACCTAGTCAGGTGCAGGCTCTTTTGCCATCTCAGTTCTTAGAAGAAGATGATGAGGACGAGAGGTCTGAGGATGATAGTCTCTTTGGGGCAGCCTTGAGCCCATCGGACCTTCATGTCAAATATCAGGAGGATTCTGATGAAGATGATGGTTATGGACGTCAATATTACCATCCGCAACAGCAATATCACCAACAGGAGATGATGTACCTCCCTTCAAGTCTTATGACAGACCCGCAATTTATGCTGGCGGACTATAAGAGGAGATTTCCGCCAGAGCAGGGCATCCAACAGGCTCCGCCTCCTCCCCCTTCTCCGCCTGTTTGTCCACAAATACAGGTTCGCTCCCCTCTTCTCCAACAGTCTCCTAGGTTTCTGCTTCCTACTCAAGTTGTTCCTGTCCATCAGTTGACATCCTCTGATGAGGAAGTAGAGAGAGAAGAAGGAGAGATTCAACAAGATGAATGGAATTCGTACATCATTCCCACTCCGGCATCTCCATCTCCCCCACAAGCGGATTCACCTCCGGAAGATATTGGGGGCTTCCACAACCTTCTGGAGAGAGCGGCTAAGCGCTTTGATTTACCGATGCCTATGCATCAGCAGGACTCTTTTCTGTATGACTTTAAAGAGCCTTATAAGAAATCAGTGAGATCTATACCCATTATTGATTACATATGGAAGGAGGGGCTGAGAATAATGCAGAATCCAGCAACTGTTCCACCCGTGTTGCCGAGACTGGACACAAAATATAAAGCTCCGTATGATGCTCCAGCTTGCTTAATAGGCCATCCAAAAGCAGATTCTGTGATCTTGCAAGCAGCGCAGCGACGCTCTAAAAATCCTTCAGCTCCCCTGACTGCTCCTCCTGATAAAGAAGGAAGAAAGCTTGACAACATCTGGAAGCGTTTTTCAACAATGTCAGCTCTGACAGTACGAGCAGCGAATTCTCTGGCTCTACTGGGCCGTTATAATAGCCAGATGTGGTCGGTCTTGACACCATTCTTGGACAAACTTCCACCAAATGACAAGGAGAAAGCTAAGAGAATTCTTCTTGAGGGCGAACGGACTGCCTCTGAAGTGATAGTCTGCTCTATGGACGTAGCGCCCACTGGTTTCAGGCAGCTAGCGGGAGTGGCCGTCTTGAGGCGCCAAGGCTGGCTCAAAGCCACCACATTCAGGCCTGAGGTACAGACAAAGATTCTTGACCTTCCTTATAATGGTGAAGAATTATTTGGCAGCCACGTTGACGAAGCCTTACAAGCTATCAAAAAAGACACAGATACGGCTAAGTCTTTGGGGACTTTACAATACACAAAGACTCCTTTTCGTGGCTCACGAGGAAGAGGTTACCAATCTTACCGTTCAGGATACCAACAATCTCGCTATTCAGCATATCCTGCTACCGCTCAACAATACAGGCCCCAGTATTCTAGCCGCCAGCCACCTGCGGCAGCCTACAACAAGGCTTCTTTTAGAGGAAAATCAGGACGCCAGGGTAAGGAGACCGGTCGACGCCAATGACCTCTCCCAGCTGTCGGCCTCTATCCCACCAATTCCATCCCCGGTGGGCGGCAAAATATCCCGTTATTTACAGCAGTGGCGGTACATAACTTCGGACCAATGGGTCCTAAACCTAATCCAATTCGGCCATTCCTTGGAATTTATAGAGATCCCTCCAATAGCTCCTCCTCTGCCTCGCTTCCAAAAGCACCTACATCTCTTAAAGATGGAAGTTACTAACATGTTGCAGAAAGGAGCAATAGAACGAGTTCCCCTCAATCAGAGAGGGAAGGGTTTCTGCTACCGGTTCTTCTTGATACGAAAGAAGCTAAAAAACTGGAGACCGATCTTAGACTTCCGGAACTTAAACAAATTCCTCAAAAAACAATTGTTCCGTATGATCTCTATTCAAGATGTGCTTCACCTCCTCAACAGAAACGATTACAAGGTGTTGCTGGATCTCCAGGACGCATATTTTCATATACCCATACGCCGAAAGCACAAGAAGTTTCTAAGGTTCACCTTGGCCGACAGTCACTTCCAATTCCACGTCTTACCTTTCAGACTAAAATTCGCTCCCCGCATTTTCACGAAATGTTTAGCACCAGTCGCAGCATTTCTAAGACAACAACATCATCAAATTTTCCCATACCTGGATGACTGGCTTCTCAAAGCCCCCATGTATGAAGCAGCAAAAGCATCCACCAAAGCCTTTCTGCAACTCTTCAAGAACTTGGGCCTCACTTTAAATGTAGAAAAATCGATTCTGCAACCATCCTGTCAACTGGTGTTTCTAGGAGCTACCCTGGACACCATAGAAAAGAAGGCTTATCCTACTCTGGAGAGACAACAAAGGTTAATATCCTTGGCAAAGAGGGTCCAAAAAAGAAAGTCTCCATACGCCTTTTCAAATCTCTCCTAGGAATGATGTCTTCTTGTATCCCCCTCATACCTCATTGTCGTCTCCAAATGCGTTCTCTTCAGGAAGCTTTAAACGAACAATGGGTGCAGATAGAGGGCTCATTCGACGACCTGATCCGAATCACTCCTCCCATGATAGCGGCCTTGGACTGGTGGACGCAACCTCACCAATTATCACAGGGTCTGCTGTTCCTATCGCAGGCTGTTCTTCTCGTGATTACAACGGATGCATCTCTAGAGGGCTGGGGAGCTTTCCTGCAAGACTTGCAGGTCAGCGGGAGATGGCCGCCTTCCCACAGGGATCTTCATATCAATCTTCTCGAGCTAAGAGCAGTTTACCTAACGCTCCAAGCATTTCTGCCAAAAATACAACACGCATCGGTGCTTTTCAGGACAGACAACACCACAACAATGCACTACCTCAACAAACAGGGAGGAGCAAGATCTCTCCTGCTCTTTCAGGAAGTCCAACTCGTATGGCGCTGGGCGATTCATCACAAAGTGCATGTATCAGCAGAGTATGTCCCAGGAAAACAAAATGTCATAGCGGACACGTTGAGCAGACTAAAGACTACTTTCCACGAGTGGGAACTGGACCAGCACACTCTAGACATCATTTTCTCCCAATGGGGCAAGCCAAACATAGATCTGTTCGCATCTCCAGAGAACGCGAAATACCGTTACTTCGCAAGTTGGCGTCACCATCAGGGTTCATGGGGGAATGCCTTTTCAATAGCTTGGTCCGGCATGTTTGCTTACGCCTTTCCCCCATTCCTTTCCTTCTGCGAGTGTTAAAAAAGATAAAGACAGAACCCTGCAAGATCATTCTGATAGCTCCAGCCTAGCCTCGCCAGCACTGGTACACAGAACTTCACCTACTTTCAGTCAAGTCTCCGATCCACCTCAGACCATTTCCGTCTCTCTTGACAATAAACCAGGGACAAGTGTGCCATCCGAACCACAGTTCTCTGAAATTGTCAGCCTGGCTCCTGAGTTCCGAGAATTTCAACACTTAAAGATCCCACAGGAGTGCAGACAGGTGCTGGCTAAAGCTAGAGCAGACAACACTAACAGGACTTACTCTCTTAAATGGAAGAGATTTTGCACGTGGTGTACATCGTCTAAAGTCAATCCTCTCCATTCACCTCCTGAGGAAGTTTTACCCCATCTACTTCTCTTGGCTCGCTCAGGTTTGGCCCACGCGTCAATTAAAGTTCATTTAGCTGCCATTTCCAGTTTCCGCAGATCAGCTAAGGCTCCATCTCTATGGTCCTGCAGGCTAGTAAAACAGTTTCTCAAGGGGCTGGATAGAATGTTCCCTCCAGTAAGGGCACCTCCTCCTGCATGGCAACTAAATACGGTGCTCAGTCAACTAATGAAACACCCGTTTGAACCTATTCACAAGACGGACATGAAGTTCCTATCCTGGAAAGTGGCTCTCCTCCTAGCTCTCACATCAGCGAGAAGGGTTGGAGAACTTCAGGCTTTCACTACTCAAGAACCTTTCTTACAATTTAAACAAGACAAGGTTATTCTACGAATGAACCCTAAATTCATCCCTAAGGTTCCTTCAGATTTCCACCTTAACGAACCATTTGTTCTGAAATCATTCTTCCCAAATCCGCAGACTGCAGCGGAGCGTGCTCTGCACCCTCTAGATGTTAAAAGGTGCCTAAAATTTGACTTGAACAGGACAAAGTCATTTCGCAAGTCAAATCAACTCCTTATTGCGTACAGTGCACCTAGAAAAGGTTTCCCTATCACTAAACAGAGCATTTCCAGATGGATTTCAAGTGCAATTGTATTCTGTCATCAACAAGCGGACCATCCTCTGACGTCAAGAGTTCGTGCCCACTCTACAAGAGCGATATCCTCTACAGCACTGTTTGCAGGTGTAACCCTGCCTGACATTTGTAGAGCAGCAACTTGGAGGACGCCGCACACATTCACCAGGCACTACTGCTTGGATGCTGGGAATAAACGAGATGCGGCAGTAGGACAAGCGGTTCTCAGACATCTCTTTCAATAAGGTGAGCCTTCTTCTTTGGTTCCTTCCCACCATCCTGTACTGTCTCACATTTTCAATGGTTTATGGTAAAAAGGTATACTTTGGATAGTTTTGCTTATGCATTTATATGAGTATATTAATGTATACGGACAATGCTTTCATGTGTGCCTTTCCTGTAGTCGTTATATGGCATGAAAATGTGTTCTCCAGTATTGTATCTTTTATAGATTCACATGCTTGAATCTTCCCCGTCGTCATGGTAGGAGTCCCACGGTAACAGTAAAATAGCAGTACAAAGCCAAAAGGACAGTCTCCCTTGAGAATCAACAGTATTTAGTAACCAGTTAACATCATTAAAGAACATCCAAACTGCAGCCAATCAGATGACAGACCCCTGAGTATCCATCCCCTGCAGAGCCACCATACCTCAGATTTCTTACCGCACGTCGTGTGTTAGGGAGTCTCCCTGAGCTCTGCTCAGTCACAGTGTTTCTACTTTGAACTCTTCAACTTTCAACTGGCAGTTTTTCTTCCTCAACATTCTCTTCAACTGAGGTGCTGCTAGAAAGTGAGTTTTCTACTTATTTTCTATATTTTCTTCAGAATGTCAGAGACTAAAAAAGGGCTGTTCAGGCCCTGTAAGACTTGTGGGAAGTCCAGGCTGTTCTCAGAGGATCCTCAGAAGGAGTGCTTATATTGCCTGTATCCAGAGCACAAACCTAAAGATTGTAAGCACTGCTGGACTTTCTCTTCAAAAACCCTCAAAGACAGTGAGGGAAGGCTTCTCATTTGGCTACAGAAGAACAGATCTATGAGGGATTCTGACTCAGAGAGTGAGGAGAGGCCTCATTCCTCAAAGAAAAGAAAGGAAGAAGATCCTTCTTCTGGTCAGAAAGATCCGAAAGAGCAAAGATCTTTGAGCAAGGGGTCTTCAGAGGAAAGGAGAGGTAAAAAAGAGCAACCTGGCTCTTCTCAAACTCAAAAAAGATCTGGCTCTGCTTCTCCTTCTGCTCCACTTACTCCCTCTCATAAAATCCGCCCGTCGTCTGACCCGTCGATGAGGCATTCTCCGACCTATGACCGTCGAAATGAAGACTCCGTTGACGGTTTTGTCAGCGACATCGACGACATCAATGGTAAAGACGACGACGGCTATCTCGTCGACGAAGACGGAGGTAGTGATGTCGTCGGCGACTTCGTTGAGGAGTTCTTCGTCCACGAGAGCTTAACCGTCGACGGTACAATTGTATGCCGCGCCGTCGACGAGCGTCTCCGACCCGGCGACGGTTACTTCCACACAGTCGTCACAGTCCATGGCGACGATTCCGGCGACGATCCCGTCGACGAGGAGAATGGACATACCAGTCTCTAAATCTCTTTTGCAAGACTTTTCAAAAATATCTCCTCTGCCTCCTTCTCGCCTCCTGAGATTTTCAGGAATCGGAGGATGAAGGTCCGTTTGGCCCTGCCTACAGCCCCTCTCAACTGAGAGTGAAGTGCCAGGAATCGGATGAAGAGGATCAGCCAGATAATCCTTCAACATACTTTGAGGGTGATTACTCCTTTTCAGAGAGGCGCTCTGGTGGGCAACGCCTAGATACCTTCCAGCAGGAGCACTACCCATATTATGAACAGGAGGAGGAAGATCGTCAGGAACCCTCCATCAATGTGCCAATGTTATTAGTCACAGACTTACGTGTCATGCTTGATGACTATTACAAACGATTCCCTGAAGCCAATGTGGCCCAAAAATCAGTTTCTTGCCAGGCGGCGCCTGCCATGATTCCAGTTCAGGAAACCCCTCGGGTTCCACCGAAACAGAAGTCCTTACCTACTCTGCATATCCCAACTAGGGCATCAGACAGTGGAGACTAACAACTAGAAGAGGGTGAGATACAGGTGGACACTGATGTCCATGACGAGTTGATGGACTACGTAGCGCATACACCGCCTTCTCCCACGTTACCGGTGGCTGACTCTCCACCTGCAGACATCGGTAGCTTCCACGATCTGCTTGAAAGAGCTTCAAAGCTCTTCGACCTTCCTATGCCCGTCAAGCTAGCGGAATGCTTCTTGTACGATTTTAAAGCTTCCACTCAGCGCTTGGTTAGGGCGATCCCGATTATTGACTTCTTGTGGCAGGAGGGTATCAAGCTAATGAAAAATCCAGTGTCTGTGCCAGCAGTCATTCCAAAGCTGGATAAGAAATACCGGGCTCCAGAAGACTCTCCAATATGTCTCATTGGCCATCCAAAGCCCTATTCGGTTATAATGCAGGCTGCTCAGAGAAGATCAAAGAACCCTGCTCCTCCATGTACCACCCCGCCGGACAAAGAGGGGCGTAGGTTGGACAATATTGGAAAAAGATTCTCTTCAGGAGCAGCTCCACAACCAATGGGTTCAAGCCCGATGCTCCTTCGAGGACGTCATTTCAGTCACTCCTCTGATGATCAAGGCGATGTCCTGGTGGAAAGTCAAAAGCAATCTCTTACAAGGTCTATCCTTGTCAGTGAAATTGCTCTCCCACCCTCGCAGCTCCACCATTAAGTGAGGCCTGCCCCTGCCCCTGCACTCTTGAGTGTTGGTGATCGAGGCCCTCCTCCACCCGCAGGTTTCCTGCGCCTCATCCCTGGTGGTCCAGTGGACCTCTGTCTCCTTCCTCTCACTCTGCTCTTTCACTCGTTTTTCTACCCTTTTTATCTTTCACCTTTCTGCATCTCTGCTCTTTTGTGCCTTATCTCTGCTCATTTTCCCTTCCTCTCGCTCTGCTCTTTCACTCGTTTTCACTCGTTTTTCTACCCTCTTTTATCTTTCACCTTTCTGCACTTTTCTGCATCTCTGCTCTTTTGTGCCTTATTTCTGCTTATTTTCCCTTTTTCTTTATCCCTTATTTCCTCCCTTTACCTTTCCCCGCCGCTGCTGCCCCCGCGGCCCCTCCCCCCCAGCGCGACCAGCCCAATCCAGCTCCCCTCCCCGCTCCCGCCTCCCAGCTGTCCAGCCCTCCCCGACCCCTACTTAATGGCGGCCACTGCAGCGGGCGCGCCGCTGGTGCACCGAAGGCGCGTCAAAGGCAAGCCCGTCTGCGACCCATCCGCGACCAGCGCCCGAAACCCTGGACCTCCGCCCCGCCAACGCTACGACCCAGCAGCACTCCACGCACTCAACCCAGGTCGCAACAACAACTGCAAGCTAGCATCACCAGCCGACACCCACGGACCCTTCAGCTGTCACCGCTGCCGGCACACCTGCAGCACCGCCAAGAACACGGATCCAGCACAACCCGCCCACAAGAACACAACCGAACCGAAGACCCTGCAATGCATCCTCCTCAATGTCCGATCCCTCCACAAACACGCCACAGAAATCTGGGACCTTCTCGACAGCACCACCCCGGACGTAGCGTTCTTCACCGAAACCTGGACCAACACCACCGCGGGACCGGACATCGCCATCGCCATCCCCCAAGGATACAAGATCTCCAGGAAGGACCGCCCCACCCGCCCAGGAGGAGGAATCGCCATCGTCCACAAATCCAGCCTCCGCCTGAGCACACTCCCCGACGAGCCCACAGAACTGATGGAACACCTTCACTTCAAGATACTGCCCAGCCCCACCGCCACCCTCCGAGGAACCCTCATCTACCGACCCCCTGGACCCCGTGGACGCTTCGCCAACTCCATCACGGACATTATCTCCCCGCAGGCCATCGCATCCACCAACTACACCCTGCTGGGAGACCTCAACTTCCACCTCGACAACCAACTGGACCCCAACACCACATCCCTCCACAACATTGGACTCCGCCAGATCGTGACCGAGCCCACGCACTCAGCAGGACACACCCTCGACCCCCTCTTCACTACAGGAAACTCCATCACCTTCAGCCACACCACCGAACTCCCATGGACCGACCATCGTTGCGTCCACTTCACCTTCAGAACACCCACCATCCACAGACACCAGCACCTGCTTCCACGAAGAAATTGGACCAAAATCACCGACGACCAGCTCACCTCCTCACTCAACAACTCCACCCCAACCATCGCAGAAAACGACGACCCCAACACCGCAGCCCGAACCCTGCATAGATGGATCTCGGACAGCACCAACACCATAGCCCCCCTCAAGAAAAACAACAATACCCGCGCCAAGAAAGCCAGATGGTTTACCACCGAACTTCGAGAGTCCAGACGCACATGCCGCCGCCTCGAAAAGGCCTGGAGGAACACCAAATCCACAGAAGCCCACAACAACTTCAGAGCCGCAATCAACGCCCACCATCAACTCATCAGAGAAACGAGGAGAAAAGCGATTGAAGACAGAATCTCCACCCACGCGCACAACAGCAAGGAACTCTTCAGCATCATCAAGGAGTTCGCCCAACCCACCAGCGAGTCTACCGACATCCCTCCCTCACAAGACCTCTGCGACAAACTCGGCACCTTTTTCCACCACAAAATCAAGAGCATCTACGACAACTTCGACGAAGACAACCAACACACTGAACCCTCACCAACCACCCCCGACACCCGGAAACCAGCGATTGACGACTGGACAGCCCTCACCACCGAAGACACACTGAAGACAATGAAGTCAATCCACTCAGGGGCCCCCACGGACCCCTGCCCCCACCACATCTTCAACAGAGCCGCCGACACCATCGCACCCATGCTCCGCCACACCATCAACCGCTCCCTGGCGACCGCCTGCGTCCCCGACGACTGGAAACACGCAGAGGTCAACCCCCTCCTAAAGAAACCCTCAGCGGACCCCACCGACCTCAAAAACTACAGACCCATCTCCCTGCTCCCGTTCCCAGCGAAAGTCATCGAGAAAGCCATCAATAGCCAACTCGCCACATTCATTGAAGAACACATCATCCTCAACTCCTCCCAATCCGGCTTCAGAAAAAAACCACAGTACGGAAACCGCCCTCCTCGCCGCAACAGACGACATCCGCACCCTACTGGACAAAGGAGAAACAGTAGCCCTCATCCGCCTCGACCTATCAGCGGCGTTCGACACAGTCTCCCACCGCACCCTAATACGCAGACTCTACGACGCAGGAATCCAGGACAAGGCCCTCGACTGGATCCGCTCCTTCCTCTCCGGCAGGACGCAGCGGGTCAGACTCCCCCCTTTCCTCTCGGACCCCACACCTACCACCTGCGGAGTCCCCCAGGGCTCCTCCCTCAGCCCGACGCTCTTCAACGTCTACATGGCTCCACTTGCCCCCATTGTCAGAACCTACGGACTCAACATCGTGTCATACGCAGACGACACCCAGCTCATCCTCTTCCCTATCCAACGAGCCCAACACCGCCAGATGCAACTTTCGAGAAGGCATGGAAGCCGTCGCCAAATGGATGAAAAACAGCTGCCTACAACTAATCAGCAACAAAACAGAAGTACTCATCATGGGCCCAAACCCCGACGCCTAGAGCGACACCTGGTGGCCCCCCGCCCTCGGAAACCCGCCAACCCCCACAGACCACGCACGCAACCTGGGAATCATCCTGGACTCCGAGCTCAAAATGGACAGCCAGATCAACTCTGTCTCGTCTTCCTGCTTCCACACCCTCCGCCTCCTTCGTAAGACCTTCAAATGGATCCCCCTCGAACACCGAAAGACCGTCACTCACGCCCTGGTCACCAGCAGACTCGACTACGGCAACGCACTCTACGCCGGAATAAACAAAAACTTCACCCGCAAGCTACAGAACATCCAGAACGCCGCCGCAAGACTGGTCCTCAACCTGCCAAAACACTGCCACATCTCCCAGCACCTGCGCACACTCCAATGGCTCCCCGTCGAGGCGAGAATCACCTTCAAGATGCTCACCCACGCACACAAGGCCCTCCACGGCACCGGACCAGCATACCTGAACAGCCGACTCAAATTCCACGCACCCCAAAGGACCCTACGATCAGCCCAGCTCTCCTACGCCATGGTCCCCCGCACCAGAAAGACCAGATCGGGAGGCCGCTCCTTCTCCTTCCTCGCGGCCAAAGCATGGAACGCCCTTCCGCTCCACCTCAGACAGACAACATCGCTCCCCATCTTCGCAAGAAACCTCAAAACCTGGCTCTTCGACAGACCCCCTCCTTGATGGAATGGAACCTGCACCCCCCCCACCCCTAGCGCCTTGAGACCCTTACGGGTGAGTAGTCGCGCTTTAACAAACCCCTGATTGATTGATTGATTTCCTCCAGAGCCTCTAATGGTCATGACAACGGATGCTTCCATGGAGGGATGGGGTGCTCACCTCCAAGAGCTTCAGGTTCAAGGGAAGTGGTCGGATCAGGAATCTCTTTGCCACATCAACCTGTTGGAGCTGAAGGCAGTTTTCCTAGGGCTACGCTCCTTCCTTCCAAGGATAAAAGGTTCTTCAATCCTTGTCCGCACAGACAACACAGCCACAATGTTTTACCTACAGAAACAAGGAGGGACGAGATCGCCGGCTCTCTCAACTCTGGCACAACGAATTTGGAATTGGTTGATTCACCACAATATCTCATTACAAGTCCAACACGTTCCAGGGGTGCTCAACAAATGGGCCGATTCACTCAGCAGAGATTCCAAGCAGTGTCACGAATGGGAATTGGATGCCGATCAACTCAAAGGAATTTTCCAGTGTTTGGGATCGCCAACCCTGGATCTGTTTGCTACATTTCTCAACAAGAAATGTGAGTTCTACGCCAGGAGATTCCCTCAACCAGGTTCCCTAGGGAACGCCTTCTATTTCTCCTGGGAAGGGACATTTGCCTACACATTCCCTCCGTTCCCATTGATACCCAAGGTCCTGCAAAAAATTAAACGAGAACCTTGCCGCATCATTCTCATGGCCCCAGCGTGGGGCAAGGCAATACTGGTTCACAGAGCTGTTTCATCTATCAGAAGTCTCTCCAATTCGTCTTCATCCCTCAGAACGTCTACTTTCTATGGACCAAGGCCAGGTGATTCATCCGCAAGTTCAATCTCTTCACTTGTCGGCCTGGCTCCTCACCACACTGAATTCGGGAACATAGATATTCCTGAGGAGTGCCGTTCCATTCTTGACAAGGCCCGTGCTCCCTCCACGGTCAAATGTTACTCTGCCAAATGGAGAAGGTTCTGCTCCTGGTGTGCAAATCACTCATGCCATCCACTCTCTTCGTCTCCAGAGGAGGTTTTGCCATATCTCCTGTCCCTAGCAAAGTCTGGACTCTCTCATTCCTTGGTAAAAGTCCATTTGGCCGCGATTTCAAGGTTTAGGAGACGTTCGAACCAATCGTCCCTATGGTCCTGCAGATTGGTGAAGGAATTCATGAAAGGCCTGTTCAGAGCCTACCCGCCAGTTCGTCCTGTTCCGGTGCTCTGGCAATTGAACATTGTGTTGTCTCATCTCATGAAAGCACCATTCGAGCCTATTCACAAATACGACATAAAATTTCTATCTTGGAAGGTGGCTTTTCTCTTAGCTATCACGTCGGCCAGACGTATTAGTGAAATCCAAGCCTTCTCAGCTACAGAACCCTATCTTCAATTCCAGCAGGATAGAGTGGTGCTACGCACTAATCCCTCGTTCATACCCAAAGTACCTACCACGTTCCATCTCAACGAACCTGTGGTACTGCCTTCGTTCTTTCCTGCTCCATCGACACCGGCAGAGAGAGCTCTGCATTCCTTGAACATAAAACGATGTTTAAGGTTTTACCTTCAAAGGACTAAAACATTCCGCAAATCTACTCAATTGCTCATCGCCTTCTCTGCCCCTAGGAAGGGTCAGGCTTTGACTAGAGCTTCGATTGCTCGCTGGGTTTCTTCTTCTGTATCATTCTGCCACGAAAGGGCGGGTCGCCCTCTTGTTTCCAAAGTGACTTCTCATTCCACAAGGAAGATGGCAACATCCTCGGCCCTGTTTGCAGGAGTGTCCCTGCCAGACATCTGCAAGGCAGTGACATGGACAAGTGTCCATACCTTTACAAGGCACTACTGCCTGGACACTTTACGAAAGACGGATGCTGCGGTTGGCCAAGCAGCTCTTCGTCGCCTGTTCGCTTAAGGTAGGCCTCAGTTACTGAGGTTCATTAATAAGTATAAGAATAAGTAGAGCGGTCAGTAAGCCTCTGAGCCGGTTATAATTCCGTCCCGGCCAGGAAGGCAGGGAAATATGAAGAGGTTCCAAATCTAGTCTTTATGTCCTCAGGCGAGATCTAAAGTCTGACATCCACGTGCAGTCGCGTAGTGTCAGGGTCGAGGAGCGTCAAATATACGCTCAGCAATGCACTTTCATGCAGAGACGTGTTTCCGCGTCTAACGGCGGCTCCCAGTATGGCCATACGTGCACGTGGATGTCGGACTTTAAATCTCGCCTGAGGACATGAGGACTAGAGATTTGGAAACTCTTCATATTTCCTTGCCTTCCTGGCCGGGACGGAATTATAACCGGCTCAGAGGCTTACTGACTGCTCTACTTCTACTAAGCCCTGATGAAGTCGTGGGTTAATCCCAGACGACGAAACACGTGTTGGCTGGATCAACCGAAGAAAGAAAATTAAATATTCAAGAAAACTTGTTGAACTATTGTGTGCAATGTACTAGTCATTATTATATACAGGACAAACACCAAATATGTGCTCGGGCTTATGTTTGGCCTTATGTTCTATGTCTAATAGGACAATTATTTTGATAATACCGGGGACTCCCATCTCGATGACGGGGAATGAGTCAAGCATGTGAATCTATGAAAGATTCCAATACTGGAGAACTATAGTTACAGGTAAGTAACTTGTTTCTTCCAGTCGGTGGTTGAGACGATTAGAAAAAATGTGAGTTAAAATCAATGTAGACCTGGTGGAACTATCGATTTAATAGGGATCCAGGTATATGATGAATTAAAAACAGTGTGAGAAACCCACTGGACACAATGTTCCAAGTCTCTCAGATACAAAGGTATACTAGTCATCCATTGGTGATTATATAAAGGTCTCTGGTAAAGTGCCATCTCACGGGGCCCTTAGGCATTGCAGTGCTAGCCCAACGAGGAGGAAGCCCAATGATGAAGCATACCACCTTTGGGTGGAAGAGGGCACTTGCTCCTACAAGCTAACGCTCCCAGTGAATACTACCAGACCCTTATCTAGAGTCTGACTTGTCAGTGCGGAACAGTATACCCTTAGTTACACTGTACGATTTCAGAGGAGATTGTATACTTGACTGGAATTCTCCTCATTCTCCCAAATCTGTACAGTGTAGCTTGATCCCAGCCATAACATTTTCACTCCCACTCAGATACAGGTTCATTAGGAATATCAAATTCTGCTATTTTTTACAATAATTGTGTTTGCGAACAATTTCTTAAGTAAATTTTTCCAGAAATTAAGTGACAACAGTAATTATTTTTATTTGATCCCCTGCCACTCGTTTCAAATTTCAGATACCCACTTGGCAATGCCCATTGAACAAAAGGGACAAGCATCCCCAAGGTAGAGTTAGAGGAAAAAAGGCACATGTATCATTTTCTTAAAGCACCCCACTCCATCAAGGGATTACGTAAAAGAGGGTTTGAGCCAGAAAGGAAAGGAGGTGTCCTCTTCAAGCAATATGATTTGCACCATTGAGCTTGACAGGTTTTGACATAGAAAATCCATTGGGATTCAGTCTGATATTGTAGACCTTGTGATACAGATCTGGCCAAAACACAGTCTATCTGTGTACTGACTAAACCTGCTGGTGCTCAGATCTCTTGTAGGTGAATAGGTCTCATGCTTAGACCAAGTTGTGTTTGGCCACTGTGGGTGTGGGGAGTACAAAACACCAGCATGCCTAGACAAATATGCAAAATATATCAACACTCCAAGGGTGAACGCTTAGCAGACAGCTCAGAATTTTAATTAACCAGGTGAATGTGGACACCAAAGCTGTTAGATGCACATTTCTTCAGATATAAATTGTATAATGGAAAAGGTCTTGTATAGCAAACTGGAATTTAATGTTGAGCCTATCAAATGTGAAGCCCGGTCAAGTGAATAATTCAGCATATTTCACTGTGCCCAGGCCACCACCACTGTTCTCTGTAACCTGCGCGCGTGCGTGCCCGCGCTCCTATTTGAATCAGAGCGCGCAGTGTCTTCTTTGCAGCGCGCACACACCACGAGAGGCAAGTATTCATGTTAATCGCAGCGCTGCGATTAACATGAATACTTGAAGAAAAGCAGACAATCTGCCCCCTCCACGCTCTGTTAAGAAAAGTCATGCAGCAAGCCTAAAATCACGACGTGTGCTTTCACAATCATTAACATATATTAGTGATTGTGAAAGCACACATTGTGCTGTTGGGCTTGCTGTGTGCTTTCTTAACATAGCGCAACAGTTGTGTGCCTTTTTGAAAGTTTTCATGTTAAATGCAGCCCCGAGTGTAAGCATGTCGGGCCCTGCAATTAACATGAACACTTTCAAAAAGGCATGCAATCTGCCGCGGTTCATTAACAAAAGGCAGGCAACAAGCCTAACAGCACAACGTGTGCTTTCACAATCCCCAATATGTATTAGGGATTATGAAAGCACACGTCGTGCTGATAGGCTTGCTGCGTGCCTTTTGATGATAGATAGGGTGACCAGAATTTTAAAGCCAAAAACCGGGAAATTTCACACAAACAGACTACACATAGCTGCCAAGGTTTCAGATTGCTATGTGTGACATTTTCAAAATTTCAGTGCAATTATGAGTGCATTTCAATGACTATGAGTGACACTTTCTTGAGAGCAAAATCAGCCTTGCTCTACCCGGTACACTAGAACCCCATTCCCAATATGAACCAACCTGCCCCACCCAGTACATTCAAACACCACACAGCCAACTAACTCCATTCATATCCACCAGAACCAACCTACTCCTTCGCAGTCCATCTTAACCACATTCACATTTGCAGTGTTCAGCTCACCTGTGCCAAGCAAGACTCGGGCCAGGTTGAGATGGGGCTAGGGGTCATTGGCGTTGCTTTGCTGATTATTGTTGATTATTGCAGGAGAGAGGCCGGGCCTGGCCTGGCCTTTCAGGACTGGCCTCAGACCAAAGGCTGCATGTAATACCCATAACGGAGCACCGTACAATCTGTGTCAGCAGAGAGGGGTTGCTGCCTGTGTGTCCTAGGGGCTGCACTGAGTCCGAGCCCTAACGTAAACTGCCAAATGTAAACTGACTGTCGTGCCACACGCTCGCACAGCAGGCGGCAGGGCGCCTATAGCTAGGTGCGTAATCGGTCTCAGTCTATCGGACATTGGGCGCAGGGTAAATCAAGCAGACGCTGATTCGCTCGCGTTGTCACGTGAGGTCAGTGAAGCTGAATGCTGCGCCAGCCCACTATGGGTGAAGTTGTTACACTGTAGCCCCTAAAGCCAGCCCAAATCTAGCTGAGCCAACCCCCAAGTCTGCGCAATCAGGGCTGCCCGCGCTGTGCCAGCTTTCTGTAAGTGGTGCTAATTACCAGCTAGTTCTGGGCTTGACATCGGAGGATGATTCATAAATGCGTGACTTTGCATTTCAGTACGGTGATGATGACCAGCACACTAAAATGCGTTAGTCTAAGCCTGATGCGTGGTACTTGGAGGGCTGCAAAAGGCATGCAAGAAATGCAGCAGGAGATACAACTCATAGAAGGAATGTTCTGTGGTTGGCTAAGGACAGGACACAACAATGCATTTTCTCAGATTCCATTGTGGTGCAATCTTGAAGTTTTAAATTTTGTCTTGTTGCTCCAAATAAAAATCTTAGGGAATACAACAAAGACAATTTTAATCCACTTACACATTTTCTTCACATTACTCAAAAAACCAGCTCCGCTGTAGTTCAGGCGTTGAAGCACACCCAAGTGGCATTCGGCTACTTGGGTGGACCCCGATGATGAAGCATGTCACCAACTAGGTGGGTGAGTGAGGGTTTCTTAAATAAAGAAAGAATTCTTTCTTTACTATTGCTCTCTATTTTTCCAAAACAACTAGGACGCTGAGTCCTGGGGACACTCCCTCTTTTTGTTTTTCGCAATCTTGAATAACCCAGACACCTCTCAGGGATTTAGCATTCCCATTTAACAAGTGATAGTAAGGGACACATTCTCCATTAAAAGTCTTTTAATGTAACAATATGCTTTTGAATACTGTATCCTTTTTATGTTTGTTGTATGTTGCAAACCTGCCTTAAGACCCTTAATGTGGTGCTGTATGTGTAGAAATACACTGTCTTTTCACTTTATTAAGCAAATGTTTGAGTGATAGTTCCACTGACATTTGTCGCTGCACCCACACACGCGGTTGGGTTCTTGGCGCACATAGCCATGGCTGCAGCACACAAAGACCTTATACTGACGCACACAAAGAAAAAAAATTAGAGGGAACATTGGCCACCACGTGTAGGCAGATAAGACTCATGTCCAGACTTCATACCCTAGTTATATAGATGAAGTTCTAGACCCAACCTGCGTTCCGAATATCCTCTATTTTTTCTTAGCACTGCGCTAATGAAATCCGGCATGCTGACCACTATGTCCCATTCTACAATGACAGCAAAACAATCAAAGTCTCTATCTTACTTTCATTCTGACATGGTACAAGCACATGATTAGTTTTTGGCAGAATGTCAAAGCATGCTCACTGTTTACAGGAAAACTATTCCGGTCTTTAGGAATTGAGTGTCTCTTCCTCCTCCACGGATGCTCCAGAAACTAAATTCTCTGCCCCTGTTCAAAATTCAAGACTACCTAGGTGGTGGCTACAGAATAAATCCCCATGAGACTGAGATAAAGTTTTGTGATTGGTTACTTTTTGTTGTGCAGCAGGGATACAAACTTAGGGCCTGATTTAGAGTTTGGCGGACGGACACTCCTTTACAAACACAGATATCTTGCCTGTCTTATTACAAATGAATTATATCCTTATTAACTTTAATAACGCAGATGGCATATCTGTCACATTTGAATAAATGAGAGTAATGTGAGGCAAGCTAAGGACTGCTGCAACTTTTTAATAAATTACAGAAATTTGAGAAGAGCTCCTAATGTGTGGTTCAAGCAAAAAGTTCCACCAACCAACCAAAATGAAGCAGACTGGACCACACTTAGGGGTCGATTACGATGTTGTTAGGAAAGGCTCCGAACAGCATTTGATTTGGTCGAATCCGATTCGGAACCCGCTGCCTTTCTGACCGACTCGGACACGTTTCCCAATGAGCGATTACGATGGCTGGGAAGCGTTCGAACTGTCCGACTCGGTTTTAAAAGGCATTGGGAGTAACGGAGTCGGTCGGAGCCGAAGCGTTTCCAGCCGAGCAATTACAATGTCAGATTCAGACAGCCTTTCCGAATCGGTTGTTCCAAAACAAATCAGTTTTCGGAATCTGACTTTTGGGGGCCCCTAGCAGACCCCCCCTTCACCCAGGGCCCTCTGAATCGGGTCCGTGGGGGTACCCATGGGACCCCCCTTTCCAACCATGCACAGTGTGGCAGGCACCATGGGGTACCCGCTACAGGGTGCACGATTTTCCCCAACCACCCCTTTCTTCAATAGGAGCCTGTGTATTCAGTCGGAACACAGGCTTCCATTGAAGTCAATGGGAGTCTGACCAAATCGTATCCGGATGCATCCAAATCGCTCGGTTGGACTCCCCCAATCTGAGTCGGTCCGAAAGCATTCCAGAACCGATTCGGTCGGAATGCTTTCTAACGACATCGTAATTGACCCCTTAGAAGTAACTAAGATCCAGAGGCAAAGGAGGTACTTCAGTGCTCTAGACTGAGTCAGTAGTAATCCACAGGCAACAGCATCCTGATGAATGCTGCAGAGATCAAAAAGACACCATGATCTGCAGCGTTTCCAGCAGAACTAGGTTTAAGAGAAATTACCAAAAAAGCAGATTTTAAGAAATCTTCAGGGATGTGTTATGTTAAAGGCACTTGTTAAGCGCACGTACACCAAACGGTTTCATGGCGCTGTAAACACGTTCACGCACGGTGGACCAGAATCTTGCTGCACTTTGTCTTTTAATGTTAGTATTTATTATTGTAATGTTTCATTATATAAATACATTTTAAAATGTACAAACAGCAGTAGGATATAAGGAATCGTTATACAGTTATCATACAAAATAATTCTAAAAATCTTCTTAAAAGGCTGTTTTTCAATCCTTTTCTGGAATGCAGTAAAAAAAAAGTAGCAGTGGCAGCATGAAAGGAATTCTATTCCAAAGAATACATTTATTTGAATGTAATTCTGCAAAGGAGAAAAAAAATGTTAAAAAGCTGTCTTGACTCGACTAGCTGAATTAGCTAGCATAGCTGAGGTTTTTTTTTAAAATACTCATTTGCTCAGCATCTGATGGATCCCAGTTAATATTTATGTGCAGGATGTCTCTAAAAATAATGCAATGATGGTTTGTCAGTGTGCTGGCCAATGGAATGCCAAAGCTACGTAATCAGATCACCGAACTGGTCCATATCTTCTGCGACACACCTAGCAAATTCAGAGACATGAACTGAACCATCCCCAGCCGACTCCTTGATCGAATATGGCCAGAAATCAGTACAAACAGTCAGCAGCCTACCTGCAAAACTCCCTCGAACTGGACCATCTCATCCCATTGTGTATTGTATTGAAAGCTAACAAGAGTCAAAAGAACCAGCAGATGACTGTCTTCCTGCTACGGCCAGGGTGAGATAAGGTACCAACTATTAGTGCTTAGCACAACAATTCTGCACAATACTGTTCCACATCCAGTGATAGTGATGACCATCCTTCTTTATTAGATAATCCTTTGAATGCAGGAGCCCCCTGGAAGGCACAGATGCATGCACACACCAGCTGTGTAGGCCACCAACAGACTGATCTATACTCATCTTAGTCCATCCCTGAGCTAAAAGCATTTCACATGATATCACTACTATTGCAGGCCACTATCTCCTTTTTAACTTTGTTATACAAACTTCCAACAAAACACACACAAAAGATACTGAATTCAATATTTACACCCCAGAGATCCCAATGCTCACATTACTCCCAGCCTTCTCCTTCTCACTGACATTATCCAAGCATTTCATTTTGGTCACATTCTCAAATTCCCCATTTACTACTCCGCGAGCACACCTAGTGAACAGTTTTCAACCTCTATCCACTCCTGTCAGGCTTTTCGATCCTTTTACATAGTAAATACCCTCTTTTTTCCTTTCCTTACTGAAACTTTATTCTGACCGAGTCTTCATTTTTCACTCTTGTCACTCGGGTGCTGGGGTCTTCATCACCTTGGTTGTCAGGTGCTAGTTCAGCATGGAGTGCATTGAGGCAATGGACTCAATCTTCAGAGTCGCATGGTCCACTTAGCACCCTTGAGGCTCAGCGCCGGTCTAGTCCCTCATTGGGGGTTAACCTGGGCAGGCATCACAGGTTGCAGTAGAATGGGGCAGCTGAGACTGCACGGTACAGACTTGGTATTAATGAAGTCATGCCGTATGGGGTTGCAGGCATGAGACAGGTGGCACAGGGCTAATGTCGATCCCGACTTCAGTTGGGCCAACTAATTGGACACACTTCTTTAAGTGCCCAGCATTGACGACGGGGAAGACATAGGAGACTGCTCGGGTACCCTTCATGAGTGCTGCAGTCCCTTTGATGATCTCTGGGACTGGTCCCCAACATCAATCACACCAGTCGCACAGTCCGCAACTGACCGACCCAGCCCACTTCTAACACTCATGCCCTGCAGGGTGGGCTTGCTTCTTTCCCTTCACTCAAGTAGGACTCCTTGTGTTCCTAGAACAAATAAGGCAGGTGTTCCTCCTGATCGGACTCCAGGTGAAGTCCCCTTATTTGGGAATCTGGCTGCCAGGCTTGAACCAGCCCAGGTTCTACAGTAGTTCTCTAGATACTCTGGAGCACCCCCTCCTTGGTCCGAGAGAACTTGGAACTGGAACTATAAGTGGGTCTGCGAGTTCCACTTTTAGAAATAGCAGATAGGAGGTGGATTCTCTGCCTTTGTAGAACTGTTTGGGTCGTTCCCTTTTTACATGTCCGTCCCAGGCTGCCTTCAATCCTCAGCCTTTGTCTTTAGTGATACTCTTGACAGCAGGGAATCTCCAGGTTGTAGCACCCACATCAGAGGCACAAAATAGTGTGAGTAGTCTGCATCTGACTATCAATGGCCACACTTGCTACTGATCAGGAAGAGGTAAAAAGGGCTGCTACCCTTCTAAAGGGCTCTTCACAACCTGACACGGAAATACAGTCCCACCCCTCACCACTGCCATCTATGAAATGGCAGTCTAAAAAAAACAAATGGTCAGCCCTCTGTATCAGAAAGTATCTAATTAAATTTTCTTAGGGGAAGCCTGTCTCCTCTTTCCCATCTTCTGTTATACCGCCCCCCTCAACAGCTTCCCTTGAGTTCCACTGTATACAGTGGGAGACGCTTTGTACTCACCCGCTGGGCAGCGATGGAGCCGGCGGGCTGCCACATTTGCCCATAGGCATTTCCTTTCGAGCGGCCTGTACGCTGGTGTAGCGTCAGGTGATCCTCTCCCCAGGGGCCACGTTGGAAGACGCCATAGCTCTCCCTTTCTCCTTCCCAGAATCCTTGGGAAGGGTTCATGGTGTTTTCTACTAACGGTCTAAAATAGCAGCCATTCCATTTGTGTTTTTGGAGGCTTCCCAATCCAAGTTGATGGTGTAGTGTAGTTCCTATTTCCCTAATAGGCTCTGCGCATTGGAATAATATAACCTATAGGTTTGACATAGGACTAAGGTCGGTATGTCCCTATCGATTATATTAAACTTAATTACCTGTGCCAGCTAGCTCAGAGGCCACTAGAAACTCCTTGAGAACAAGAAGGGAGTAGTTTCTGGCAACCGAAAAACATGACAACTTTGTTTCCCTTTAGAAGCGGAACATGTCTCAGAATCGTGGAAACAATAGATAACAGTTTCACTCATTCAATCGTGCATGCTTAGTTTCTACAGAGTTACACAGAAAGGAAAGACGGGCGTTTCAATAAAAAGGGTTTTATTGAACAGTCTTGTTTCTCGTGTAAGAGATATGTGCTGTTATGATCACAAGACAGTATGCAAGATAAATAATGTACAGCGTAAGCAGTAGAAATAAATAATACTGCGCTAGCATTATCTTTTAGCATATATTCACGTACATAAATAACATGAGCTAAAAATGCGAGTACTCATACGATGCGTCTCTAAGCTAGTTCTACCCCAATGTACCTAACCTAGTCTAGGTGTAGGGAAGAGTAGAAGTAGGTGGAGTATTCTCTAGTATGGTAGACTAAGAGTATGTTAAGTCTAGTATGCCAAGAGTCCCTCTAGGTTCTAGTCAGCTCCATACCTTGAGAATGAGAGAGGTGGGAATCTCCTGCTGGATCTTGGAACTCTAACACCCCGCGAAGGGAGTCAGAACACTGGAAGCTGGATTCGTCTGCGTGCAGGAATGACAGCATCTTCTCAGTGCGTCAGGCCGGGATACGGGCTCCTCTGAAGTCGAGGTCTCCTCTAACTTGCTTGGGCAAGGGAAGGTATATTTATACCTGGTAGGTGTCGTGGAATGTTAGCATTGACGTGAAGTCGGACAGAGGAAGACGTCAGGAATGAATCCTTAAGGTATAACGGTTCATACATAATAGATGAGTTCTTGGAGAAATCAATAGTCCTGTGCTAGGGGAACTCCCGAAGCTTGAGGGTCTGGTTTCTAAGAACTCGTTGTGACGTTAGGGTGGACGGATGTCGGTGACCATGCCTGTATTTGGAGTGCACGGTTAATGCCTAAATAAGGACAGGGATTCTATGCCTATATAAGGGCAAGGCGAATTGTGCCTATATAAGGACATGATTAAGGAAAACCTATATACGGACCCCTAAAGCGGAATACAACACCCACTCCATCTTCGAGTGAACGATAATACTAAATGCTAAACATTTTAAATGCTAAACATAAAATTGAGTACCACATGTTGCTAAAAACATTTCTAAAAGCATTTTAAAAGAAGCTCAAAACTGTTGAAATGCAATAGATACTGTACATTTAAAGCATTGATTTCATTCTAAGCATGTAACGGAAGTAAAATGCAACGAGAATGAAACAGTAATATATACATATGATGAAATGGTCGATAAGTTCTTAAAATCAAAGCAATCGCATATCATGGAAGTAAATAAAATGTTAGACAAGTAAGGTGACAATGTGTCCCTGGAAGTATTCAAAGAAGTCCGTTTTATAAGACTAGTTCTACTGTAAGCAGATTGTTCGTTTGCCATGTCATTTCAAAAAATTTAAAAAAAGAAAAAAGTTCAATTCTGGGAAAGGTTCCAAGTTTGAAAAATATGAAAGCCAAATTTCATTGTTGCCCTGGTACACTGTGAGCCAAATCAAAGTCAGTGTATGGGTCTGGTGTAAACATTAGATCATCTATGTCCGTAGCCAAAATATCATCCACCGAAGTCGGTGACATTTGGAACACCTCGTTCAGAAGGTTAATTGCACAGAGATGAGAAACATCGCTTTCAGCAGAAGATGCAATGTTCACGTCCGTTGTTACCTGTGTGCCCGTTGATCCATCTCGTACCTCAGCAGCAGCCGCAAGCGTCTGTGAGATCTCAATGAATGCCGCCATCAGGATTGGAAGCCTCTGGGGACAACACACAGCATGGGCCGTTATCGGGTCCAGCAGAGTATCGATATCCATTGGCATGACTGATGGGAGTGTTAGACAGATGTCTAGCACGCATTCTTCACCGCAAAACAGGCAGCGTAGAACAGGTAAGATGCAATCTTGGCAGATTGGTCTGAATGACAGGAACCACGTTGTATTTAGTTCCCGTAGACGAGGCATGCCCAAAAGCTGTACTATTTGCTCACGGCATTTCCGTTCAAGGAGGGCTCTCTCCACATCGCTCGGAGTGATGTTGGCGAAGAGGCTTGCCATAGCGTAGTAGGAGGAATAGAAACAGAATTCCTGCAACAAGTGCTAGAATTAACGGCACACCACCAAACACCGAATGTGCGAAGTTTGGGATGATTCCGAGGACAGCCTGGAAAGGTGCTAATAGTCCGGAACAGATGGTCTTAAATACATGTACAATTCCGCTTGTATCTGACATGTTTAAGATGCGTCCTATCATTTCTACGAAATGTATAGGGCAGTTTGTACGAATTAAAGCTTGTATCTCAGCCGAAGTCCTTGCAACTTGTAGATCATAGGTTTCTTTGGCCGAGGTCAAAGGCACTGATTGTTGTATAAGCATGGCTTTCATTCTGCGTAAAGTATCAAATCGAATAAAAGAGACATTCAACGAAGGCCACAAAGGCGACTCCCTGACTGTGTCTATTGGGGCAAACAATACTTGCATACAGCAAGTGACCCTGGAGTTGACCGTTACTAGATATGGGATGCCTGGCAACATGCCACAGCAACTCTGATCATTCAACATGAGGTAACTCCCATTAGAAAGTTGTCCAAACGTTGGATTAATCACAGCAGCTGGTGTACCCTGCTGGTGGCAGGACAAGTTTGCCACAGAACCATTACAAGCCCCGTGTAAAGAAATGTCCTGACAAATCAGTGAACCGCTTAGTGCACTTTCACAGTGTGTACCGCTTAGAAACACTTCACGATCCCCACTCCAACATCTATAGGTGTAAGGTAAATTCCAGGATGTCTTAATGTATTCTTTACCCAACCTTTCATATTTGCCTGCTTGCATCTGTTTAAGGCAATACTAAAACTGGAAAGTGGTCACAGGTAGACTAATTTTGCCGTGAATAAGCCATTTCGTAGCTGGTTTTTCTGCCACTGTGAATGGTAATTTTTCAAGTTTTTCAATGCTCAGTACTGTATACCTTGCTCCCCTTTGTGCCAGTTCGATCTGTTTATCAGTTAGATTGTATTCTGCAAACAGAGCCGTCGTGTTGATAAAACGCCAAGGCACATAGCCCGCACGCAAAGATTGCAGCGTCCAGCTTAATAACATAATAGAACGTAATTGAGACTGGCCTTGCTGTAACATGGCTAAATCTTGTTCCAGTATGTCGATAGCAGAGGATACAATACTGTCCAATGAATAAATTCTGGAGGACAAAGTTGTTAACCCATTGTCGACCACAGAGAGAGTTTTCTCTAAGTTAATACGATCAAGTTCACGTATTCGTTCTGCGGCCTCCATCTGTGACACCTTCCATGCTTCATTATAAGCAGCATAGATGCCGGCATATATGAAACGTTTTTGATGCGGTTTTCTTGGTCCAAGCAAGAATTCCCTAAGGTCTGCGTCTTCTTTAAGTAAAGATAAGTGTTGTTTCACATCCTTAAGTGTAGATTTTTGCAGCCAATCGAGGCATAATTTTCCTACACTGTATGTTGTTACTACCCCCGGATGCTGTCTTTGGACGTATCGTGGGTCTGGCCTATGAATAGTAAACCCCTGTGTTTTATTCAGGAATCTCTCTTGACAGTTGTTTGTGTCTGTGGGCCAGATCAACCATTTTCTCCAATCAGGATTTGTTCTGTTGAGTTGTAGTATGGTGTCAACTGTAACCGCTGCCTGTGTATTGTTATCACTTGCAGGTGTTGGTACAGAAGGATTTTTCATGTCTTTGATCTTGGCTAACCCAAGGCAAGACGTTTGTTGGACCGTGTCATTCAAAAACATTATTTGCTGAGGAACGATACAGGCTCTAAATAAAGCTTCTATCCCCTGCACTTGCCAATCTTTAGTACCCCAGACAGTTTTTGTGTCTATTGTGTCTTTCCATAAGTCGAAACCTTGTCTAGACAGTTGGGTAATAAATGCTGCAGAGTAAATCTGTTTTGTATTTGTTAACATAATTTTCAGTCCTGTTTTGTTTACATTTCTATAGTAAAATGTTTCTGGATCAGATGTATTGTATCCTGAAAAATATGGAAACTTTTTGCAAATGTTTTTGAACTACCTTTAGGTGGTGTAGGACAATGCTCCCATTGGTTAAACATAAACACATTTCTAGGTGTTGCAGATTTATGCAAAAAATGATGACCATAGTGGTTATAGCAATACAGCTGTTCATAGTCTGATGAACCCTCTAAATATTCATTATTAGAAAATGCAGCAGATTTTTCTAGGTCAAACATCATATTATTTACAGTTTCAAAGTCCCAATCATCAGAAAAGGTACTGGATGAAACGAAATCACTCAGTGAGATCTTAAATAAATGTGGAATGTTCAAATGTTCCGTCGGGCCAAAAATATCAAAATCTGTTTTGTCCCACACTATACCATCCTGTATAGGAACGGGCGTGATGTTCACTGCAGACAAGTCTCTTGTTTCACGATGGGATGATTTGTGAGGTTTCAAAAGTAAGTTCACTTCTTTTCTTTCAATGTCCAAATGGATGTATCTCCCATTTATAAGCACGCTCATAGTCATAACCAAAGCTAGCCAAAGCAGGAAGAAAAATATTCCAGAAATAACCCAAAGTTCAATCCATGGTGAAACTAGATAAGTCTTTTTCAAAAAATTTGAAAAGTCTTGTACTTGTTGTTTAAAAGTTTTTGATGCTGGCGACGTCTCGGGCTCTCTCAGATCCTCGGAAAACGTATCAAAGTTAATGAAATAGCCAGAAGCAGTTCTGTCAATTGTTGGAATTGCATCAGGATTTGTAGAAATCGCTGGGACCAGTTGATCACTTGTTACATTGGTGTAGACAGGTGTATTTGGACGAACTGTTACTTGAGTTTCAAGAGGGATGAGTTCCATAGCATTGTTGCTCAGTCCTTCATCTGTTACTGCTGAATTCTCGATGGTTATCAGTCTTTCAGTCTGAACCTCTTGGATAGTAGCGAGAGGAGTGTGTCTGCTACTAGGTCGGAGTCCACGAGGCCTACTATTTAGTATTGGCCACATAGTGTGGTTTGATGAGGTCGATGGACACAAATCTTTTCTCCTTTTTTCCAGCAAGGGGCGGCAGAAGTACTGTTCTTGTACCGTGTATGGCTAGGACAGGTACTGGTTG
Source organism: Calotriton arnoldi (assembly GCA_963921515.1). Taxonomy (NCBI): domain Eukaryota; kingdom Metazoa; phylum Chordata; class Amphibia; order Caudata; family Salamandridae; genus Calotriton; species Calotriton arnoldi. Next base: position 275,344 of record CAWUFW010000661.1, read on the forward strand.
TCTGTATGAAGGTCCAAATTCCTTCTTGTCCGCAATTTTCTCTCTGACTAGATCCCCAACTTTTGGAATCCAGACAGGCCTTGCTGGGACCGCCGGTTTTTCCCCAGTGGTGGTTGGCTGCAGGAATACGTTGCTTTGTTTCGATCTTAGTTCATTTAAGTCCTGTAAAACAGCCAAACGATCTTTGATATCAAAGGGTTTATTTTCCACCACTGTGCCACTACTTTCCAGATCTGGCACCCACATTCTTGTCCCAAATAGGACCTCATATGGAGTGACCCCCCCCTAGAGAACTTCTTGGCAAATTGTTTAATGAGCGTTGGACCCCATATAGATGTCTGACCCACCCATCACCTGAACCTAATACCCTAGCTGTTATAGACTGCTTTATGTCCCGGTTTTTCCTTTCCACAACAGAATTTCCCTCAGGATGAAATGGAGAGGAGTACCGCAAAGCAACGCCCAAACTGGCCATGGCTTCTTTGTAAGCCCGAGAGCTAAACGCAGGGCCCTGGTCAGAATGTAGCGTGCCTATTGCGTATGTGCCGATAAAGACTTGCAAATCTTTTATAACAGTTCGAGCGTCAGCCGAGCGCTGAGGCCATATCCATAGGAACCTAGAGCAAGAATCCACTGCGACCATGATATATTTATAGTTACCGTCCCTTTGCAAGGGACCGCAGTGGTCCAGGTAAACACAAGCTAATGGTTGTCTGAAATTAACAGGGGTGTCTGCGCAGGACGTTTCACTGTGGAGACTTTCATCTGTTGGCAAATTTCACATTCCAGAACATAGTTCTTGGTCTGCTTCCTAATGCCAGGCCACCAATATCTTTGTGTTAATAAAGATACCGTTGCAGAAATGCCTGCATGGGCAGAAGCTATCCCTTCGTGTGCTGCTAGGATTAGTCCTAATCTGCGTTCCTTGTTTGGAATTAACCTATCCCCCACTCCAGGGATTCGAGCAAAAGGAACGTTGTTCGCATCAATTACATAAGAGTACTTGAGTGGAAACTTTTTTGGTAACACTGCACCACTGCCTTTGCTCGTAGCATTGACAGCCAACATTATCTCACTGTCTATTTTCGTTTTTGAACAAGTGATCGCAGCTACGGAAGCCGTCTGAACAGCCCCCTTTGCGGCTTCATCAGTCAATGAATTTCCTGCAACGTGAACGCCATCACGTTGATGACTCAGTGTATGGATCACGTGAGCCTTTGGTAGTTCGCTTTTTAACTGAACTACTTGTTCCCAAAGCGTTTTATGCTTTATTGTGCCACCTTTTGCATCTTTGAACCCGTTTTCAAGCCAAGTTTGTATATATTCATTATACGACTGCACACAGTAGAAAGAATCGCACACTATTAGTGTGGGGAATTCTCGATCTGTACTTTCAAGTGCCAGTTTGAATGCTTGTAGTTCAGCTCGCTGAGCTGTGCAATCTCCTAGAGGTTGGGTTTTGTGACCATAGGTCTGAATTTGCCATCGCGCATGCGACCTTTAACGATTGCGCACGCTGCACTGTAAGCTTGCTTACTCCCTGTTGCGGGTTGTGCGGATCCGTCAGTGTAAATTATGAATTCGTACTGATCGAGAGGCAGAATCTCAGTGGGCAGAGGACATTCATGTTCATATTGCAGGAACGCTTGTGTTTTTAGATCGGGATCAAAAACATATTCAACATCTGTTGCAGCAAGAGAATTAACCCATTGTATCCATCTAGGATGTAATGCTTTTGCATTTGGAATGCTCGCTTTTGTTACCGCCTCTAAGGCCGGATCTGGGGTTACGACAATAATGTGTTTCCCTTGGGCTAGAGCTCTTTCTTTTGCTACAGCGGTTTGAACTGCTGTCAGAATTTTTTCTGTTGAAGTGAAGCGCATTTCTGCTTGTGTATACAAGTGTGATTTGTATGCAATTGGTACTTTTTCACCCTCATTAAATGTTAAGTAGGTGAATCCGCATTGACCCGAAATTATTCGGATCACTAAATTGCGTTGGCTTACGCGTGTTTGTAAGTGATTTGTTGCTAACATGTTAGCCTGGAGTGAACGCAAGATTTCTGTGTGCTCTCGTGTCCAATTTATGATTGAAAAATCAAGTTTGATTAATGCGTAGAGAGGTTTAACCCTTTCTGCATAATTTAGAATGTAAGTTCTTCCAAAATTTAGGAAACCCAGGATGGATTGTAAATTTTTCAGCGTCTTTGGAGGTTGGAGCAGCGCACACCTTTCTAAAAAGTTGGCTGCCAAGCTCTTGCCTTCACTTGAAAGCTCATATCCTAGAAACAGGACATTGAGATGGGCCATTCGGGACTTTCTAAAGTTGAACTTTAGCCCTCAGAGGCGAAGCCCAGTATAATGGTGCTCACCCTGTTCAAGTGCCTGTCCAGGTCATCGTCTGTCAGATAGATGTCATCGACATAGGACAATGCCTCATTGTCATAAATTTGTAGTAACTCCGTTACTCTCGCTGAGAATAACCCCGGGCTGTTCTTGAACCCTTGTGGGAGTCGACAAAATTGACACTGGGTCCCCATTATTGAGAAAGCTGTTAAGTACCTGCTTTCAGGTGCTATGTTTTGACAAAAGAAACCATTTGAGATATCTAATGTGGTTTTGTATTTTTTACGCATAATGTTATTCATTAATGCTGTACTATGTGCATTTTGCACTGCAAATGTTTTAGAACAAGTGTTTAAGTGTCTGTAATCCAAAACTAGACGATAGGTGTTGTCTGGTTTGGAGACAGGAAACAAAGGATTGTTCATTGAAGAGGTTCATGTTTCAATCACCCCTTGGTATTCAAGTTGATCTAAGACCTCCCTGACCTGTTTTTAGCTTCTTGCTTTATTGGGTACTGCCTTTGTGCAGTAGGTTCATTTTTTAGATGTATTTTATGGTGAGGTGAATCCTCGTCCCATCCTACATGATTTTTATATAATGCTGGGGCCTGGGCAACTGCCATTTCCTGGCATAAGTATATTGTAGATGAATTGGAATATAGTTGGAGAAGGCAGGCATAATAATGTCTTCGCCATGTGGGCACTCCCTGACAAATTATGGTGGCCAGTCTTTTTCTGCTAGAAGTATGTCATAGCCCCTTGAAAGTTTTTCCCAAAAAAGTGCTTTCACCTGTCTAGGTATGTCTCCCTCCATCCGGAGTGTTATTTCATATAACTTTTGTGGAGTACTAACCCTGGTGTTTACAGTCTCAACTGTAATGTACTCATTCAAGTCCACTATCTCCAGAAGTTCCTTCAGGTTCTGGCGAGCTAGTGTGACTTCTGCTGCACTGTCCAGCATTGTCTGAGCCCATTCTCCGTTCTTGAGTTGTGTTCTCAGTATCCTCGGCATGTCTGACCCTCAGACCTGCTACCTTCTTCTTTGAGAATTGAGGTTTTGATTTGTTTTTCGGAACGTGTTTGTCTTCTTTCGATTTCACGCGTTCTTCTCTATGTTCTGACCGTCCTCTTCTTTCCGATGTCTGTGACGAGATCTGAAAGGTACGAGAGGAGCGTGTATCAGTATCTTGATACCTGTCAGGCTTTTTCAAATTATCCCTATTCCTGAGGTTATACCTCCTTTCAGAGGGCTCCTTTTGAGGAGACCTACCTCGGGATTGAGAACGTTTCTCTGAATTATTTTTATTAGTTTCCCACTTCTTTTTAGAAGATGTAGGAGTTTGTTTAATAGAGTCCTTCTCAGGACTTTCAGATAGTTTTGGCTTCAACGGTCTTCCACCCAAACTATCTCTGCCTAATTCTGCATAAGATTGTTCTATTATTCTGGGTAGCTCAGTTTGATGTTCTGTAACATCGAATTCCCTTAATCGTTGGCGGATCGCCACTGCTGCTGCCTCCCTTTAATATTAGATAATATTATTGTTGAGACCTGGTCGAGATTTTTCAGTAATTTCATACCTAAATTTAGAGCAGGCTCTGCCCCGTATTCGTTTTGAATTTGTTTCAGGACATCTGGTATTACTGCAATTGATGGAATACCATGTGTTTTAGTATAGATGGCAGCAAAGACTGAGCCCCAAGTGGTGCAGTCTTCCAGTTGTGGTGTGATCCCCATTGGTAAACTGATAGTTAGGATTCTGTGTTTCTCATACGGGCTAGTATTTGGAAATACTGCTTCGATTTGAGTAATTTTTTGAGCTATCCAAAATGGAATTTGCTCACGTTTTGTGGGCATTTTACCCATGACTTCGTATAGAGTCTGTGGTGTAATTTTTAGTGTATTCCCCTGTTGAGGAGTTTGATTTGAAAGTGTCAATGGCGGTTGGACTGTGAAAGTCCGCATGACATATTGGACTAGTTGTCTGTAGATTTTTATTAACTCTGTATGTTGAGTAAGTAATTCTTCGTCTGACATTTCTGCAATGTCAGGATGAGGTGTGTAGCCGGCTAGAATCGGCCATGTTGCTCCTGGTCTACCTTGTGGACCGAGCCTGGTAATGTTTCTGTGATGTTTTAGGGCGCCTTTAAACCAGAGCTGATGCTCCTGGTATGTTAGTGGAATTTCAATATCCTCGAAAGGAATGTATTCCTCTGGTGGTTCATCTTCTTTGTAGAAGTGAAACAGTCTTGTTACTGAATTTGATTCAAGAAATATGACCCATGAATAGAATACCTCTGTCTGAAAAGATTTGTGTGCCTCTATCACAAAAACTGCTCTACCTCCTCTTGGTGGTAGGCCGTGTTTTATAAGTTTTAGAGTGATGGCTCTTCTTAAGTTTGGATTGATGTCTATGACACCCTCCTCGGTTTCAATAAAACCTGTGATGTTATAAGCTGTTAAAGCTGGTTGACCCACAACGTCACCGTTGTCGGAGTCAGGCATTTTGTTTTTGAAAAATGTAGAACAAGTTTCAAGGAAACAAAAGATAAGGTGCACAATATTTTGGAACACTGTATCCTTCAACGTTGAACAAACCAAACAACTAATATATAGGGTGCTTCCCTATTTAGTTATGGCGGATATTTAACCCTACCCACTCCGGACATCTTATGGAGTATGTGAGTAGGGGTCTCTGAGAAAAGCACGAATGAGTTACTCAGTATCTAGCGTTAAATTACTGCCTTACCAAACCGTTGGGCGCCATGTAGTGTAGTTCCTATTTCCCTAATAGGCTCTGCGCATTGGAGTAATATAACCTATAGGTTTGACATAGGACTAAGGTCGGTATGTCCCTATCGATTATATTAAACTTAATTACCTGTGCCAGCTAGCTCAGAGGCCACTAGAAACTCCTTGAGAACAAGAAGGGAGTAGTTTCTGGCAACTGAAAAACATGACAACTTTGTTTCCCTTTAGAAGCGGAACATGTCTCAGAATCGTGGAAACAATAGATAACAGTTTCACTCATTCAATCGTGCATGCTTAGTTTCTACAGAGTTACACAGAAAGGAAAGACGGGCGTTTCAATAAAAGGGTTTTATTGAACAGTCTTGTTTCTCGTGTAAGAGATATGTGCTGTTATGATCACAAGACAGTATGCAAGATAAATAATTTACAGCGTAAGCAGTAGAAATAAATAATACTGCGCTAGCATTATCTTTTAGCATATATTCACGTACATAAATAACATGAGCTAAAAATGCGAGTACTCATACGATGCGTCTCTAAGCTAGTTCTACCCCAATGTACCTAACCTAGTCTAGGTGTAGGGAAGAGTAGAAGTAGGTGGAGTATTCTCTAGTATGGTAGACTAAGAGTATGTTAAGTCTAGTATGCCAAGAGTCCCTCTAGGTTCTAGTCCGCTCCATACCTTGAGAATGAGAGAGGTGGGAATCTCCTGCTGGATCTTGGAACTCTAACACCCCGCGAAGGGAGTCAGAACACTGGAAGCTGGATTCGTCTGCGTGCAGGAATGACAGCGTCTTCTCAGTGCGTCAGGCCGGGTTACGGGCTCCTCTGAAGTCGAGGTCTCCTCTAACTTGCTTGGGCAAGGGAAGGTATATTTATACCTGGTAGGTGTCGTGGAATGTTAGCATTGACGTGAAGTCGGACAGAGGAAGACGTCAGGAATGAACCCTTAAGGTATAACGGTTCATACATAATAGATGAGTTCTTGGAGAAATCAATAGTCCTGTGCTAGGGGAACTCCCGAAGCTTGAGGGTCTGGTTTCTAAGAACTCGTTAGGGTGGACGGATGTCGGTGACCATGCCTGTATTTGGAGTGCACGGTTAATGCCTAAATAAGGACAGGGATTCTATGCCTATATAAGGGCAAGGCGAATTGTGCCTATATAAGGACATGATTCAGGAAAACCTATATACGGACCCCTAAAGCGGAATACAACAATGGCACCATTTCTTGAGGTAACTCCCTGTACTGGGGGTATTTAAGGGGTAGAGTTCTCTTCCTCATTGCGTATCAACACTTCTTCGCTTCACTTGGTGTGTTTCTGCACTACTGCTGGGATTCCTCGCTCCTATTGGGATTCTTCATTCCTGTTGGGATTCCTTGCTCTTGCTGGGATTCCTCTCTCTTGTTGGGATTCCTTGCTCTTGTAGAGTGTTTATTCGCCCCTGTTGGTGGTACTTCGCCTCTTCCTTGCCTCCATTTGTGCTTTGTTCTTCTACTGAACGCCTCTTCTCTTGCCATCTTGGAGCCTTGTTAACTTTGTTAAAGGTTTTTCCCTTTGGGGTTTTTCATCCCTTGGGGCTTCTTCTAAAAGGCTCAATCTGCTTAGGCGCTCAAAGTGTTCAGCGGCATCGTGGCTACTGGAAGGGGCCGCCCTTACCTCTGACTGACCAAGACTGTCAAGAACTGAGCTCCAAGGTCCACTGTCTGCGAACAGAAATTCTCCATCGAAGAGACTTGACAGATTGTGACTCCAAAGTTCCAGTCCTAGCCGTGACAGCATGTATTCTGCACAAGATTTGGTTCAAGCAGGACAGCCCGACCCAGCACAAGCCTTGGGTCAGACAGTCCAACAGCAGGCTCGGGAACTCCAACAACTAGGGAATGAGAATTTGGCACTTCACCAAGCATTAATGCAAGAACTTTTTATTCTCCCTCTGTCTCTTCAGCCGCTCCTAATTTTTTCAGCGATCCAAACAAGTTAAAGGAATTTTTGAATTCTTTAACAGTGCTCTTTGCTTTTCGTCCAGTGCAACTTACTCTAAATTGAGCAAAGGTAGGATATCTCATCAATGCTCTGTCTGGTCTGGTACTTGCCTGGGCGACCCCTGTTGTAGCCACTTAAGAGCCATGCCTTTCCAATTACTCGGCCTTCCTCGCAGCCTTCAAGCAAATGTTTGAGGGACCTGGGCTAGAGTACTCTGTCGAAGAAGCTCTCTGTGATATCCAGCCAGGCAATCAAGATGTCTTGATCTAGATCACCTGCTTCTGCTAGTTGGCTGCTGAAAAAACTTGGGTCGAGCGGACCCTTTTCACTCTATTTTGCCGGGGTGTTCGGGAAGCGATAAAGGATGATCTTGTTCATTCAGTTCGAGCTGAGACAATCTCAAAATTGATGGACCAAGCACTATCAATTGCAATTGTATACTACCCCTGACAAGGCGTCAAAGCACGCTACTCCGGAACACAAAAAGGATTAGTGGTGGATTAGTATAGGGAATTATGAGTTAATTTGAGCGGTGGACATGCAAATCTGTTAGTTGGATTGAATGCGCTAATGGAGGGATAGAAGATATTAGAGTCTAGAAAGTGTTATTTGGGAGATTATAGTAGTAAGATGAGGTTTGGGAAGAGTAAAAGGAGAGATGGAGGAGGGAAGAGTCTCTAGAAAGGGATTAGGGAGATCATAGTAGTAAAAAGAGGTTTGGGAAGAATTTAGAAAGGGTTGTTTGGGAGATCATAGTAGTAAAATGAGGTTTAGAGTGAGCCAAGGAGGGATAGAGAAGGGACGAGTCTAGAAAGGGTTATTTTGGACAGCATAGTGGTAGAATGAGGATTGGGATGAGTCAGAGAGTAGAGGTAAAGGATATATTAAGAGGGGTATAGGGTGAGACAGAGTAGTGCATTGGAGAGACTCAACGTTTGTTTTCTCTTCTACAGTAGGAGTAAAGTAATATATAGATACATAACTACATAGAAAGGGTATACATGCATAAGGAAAATAATATATCAAGATTTAAAGCTGTATTGTATAAACTCAGACTGCTGCTGTACTTAAAGCTAATTTAGTTGTGTATTTTTATACCATTTTTATTTTATTTTTATTTGATATTTTCCTCAATATTTCAATAGTAAAGCACTTGTAGATAAAATAGTTATGATAATATTTACATATTGTGATACATAAATAAAACAGAGACCCATAAACATATAATCAAATAACTTATAGGAAACCTATGTAGTGACCTATATACATGTTAAGCGTAAAATAACATATATATGTATATTTCTAACCATAAGTAATATGTACATTTGTTAAGTAGAACTAAAGAATATATATTAAAAAACATAGTTATTATAGATATTTGTACAAAGAAATACACATATCTAGATACATACATATAATCAAATTATAAATGTTTACATACACAGGGATATGCTGTACATTAGTATTTGAGTGTGGTGGTTATGTAGGAAAGAACCAACTCTTGAGTAGTTTTCTAAAGATAAGATAGTTATCAGTGAATCTTAGGTTTGGAGGTAATGAATTCCATAGTTTCACTGCGTGAACAGAGAAAGATGTACCACATATGGTTTTTTTTCTTATATGGTGGCGTTTTGAGGCAAGGTGCCAATCTGGAGCGGAGGTTCCTTTGTTGAAAGTATTTGGTGATTTTATTCCTGATGAAAAGTGGTCCTGTTCCATGTATTGCTTTGTGGGTGATACAGATCAGCTTGACAGTGGATCTTCTGGCAACTGGTAACCAATGTAGGGCCCTCAAAGCAGGGGAGATGTGGGCTTGTGGCTTTACATGTAGGAGAAGTCTGGCAGCAGAGCTCTGAATCCATTGTAATTTTTTCCATGGTAGAGGCCATTGGCATAATCAAGTTTTAACAATGCAACAGAGATAGTAGCCTGGACCTTATATGGAAATCCTAGGTGGGGGAAGATGCGTCGCAGAGTTTTCATAGTAATGAAGCTTAATTTTGCTAATCTGCCCATTAGGGCATTCATTGATAACTTGGAGTCCATGGTAATTCCAAGGTTTCTTACTTCCTTTAGACACTAGCTGGGTCTGGCGGCTTATAGGACTAATGTGTCCAGTGTAGGGGCCTGTGTTTGACCTTATGGTCACAGGTTCAAATCCCAGCAGATCCCCTCAGCCTTTTATCCTTCTGAAGACGATAAAATGAGTACTATTGAGTTGGGTAACAATAAACATCTGTTATTCAACGCCAAGATACCCGTTGCAGTGAGCGTGCGCTTTACAAATACACATGTTATGTTTTTATGTTTATGTTCGGTACTAGGTGCTCCTAGATAGTCAGGCCAGGCGCAGAGTGGGTCATAATTTTTCCAATCACCACATGTGAGTATTTCAGTTGTGGAAGCATTCAATTTGAAATGGCTCCATGTCATCCATTGATCAATGGCTCTGAGGTAACTGAAGATTTTTGAGTTTCCAATGGGGCTTTCCAGTTTAAGTAGTATTTGTGTGTCATCTGCACAGTTATAACATGTGAGCTGAAACTCATTGCTCATTGCCGGTAATGACTTTATTTAGACGTTGAAAAGCATGGATGAGGTGATAGAGCCATGAGGGACCGCTGCTTTGTTAAAGTACAGTTTGGATGAGAAAGGGGGAGTATGGATGACATTTATTCTGTTTTGAATGTAGGATGTCATCCAGTTGAGAGCAGTCCCCTCTATGCTAGCTTCGTAGAGTCTTTGTATTAGAGTGTCATGGTCCACTATGTCGAAGGCAGCTGAGAGGTCTAAGAGAAGAAGTACATCAACCCTGTTCTGGTCTACTGTGTTTTTAAGGTCATTCCAGATGGCGATGAGGGCAGATTCTGTGCCAATTCCTGGGCAGAATCCTGTTTGGTAGTCAGAAAGTATGGAGTTATCTTCACTGAAGTGCGAATGCTGCTCTTTCATTCAGTTTGACCAGGAAAGATCGATTTGTAATTGGTCTGTAGTTGTTGGTGTCATAAGGGTCCAGGTTTGTTTTCTTTAATAATGGGCATTTGTATTCCTTTTTAGGTCTTTTGGAAATATTCCTGTAGTTAAAAAATTATTGATGATTCTTCCCACTGGTGTCGCAGCAGAGGTAGTTAAGAAAATGTTCTTGAAGATTTGTGGTAGACAAAGGTCAGAAGGGAAGCCAGTTGGCCTGCTTGCTTTGAGCAGATCCATAAATTCACTTTGTGATATTTGTTTGAAGGAATGCAGAGATTGGGTTAGCCTACTCTTGGAGGGAAGTTTTGGAAATGGGTTAGTGCAGCTGGTTGTCCTTTGTTTTAAATAGAAGTCCAACATGTCTGTTTTGGTTGTGTAATGATTTGCCAGTTTGTCAGTGAATTACTGAGTAATGGGATGAGTTCCTTCTGTGCATTTAGGTTTACGAAATTCGGTGAGAATTTGATAAAATTCTTTATTTGTACATTTAGCATTTTGAATTCTGTTTGAATAGTATCTTTTCCTAGCTTTTTTGATTGTTGACGTGTATATTCTGTTAAGTTTTTGTAGGTGAAGTTTGTTTTGATTGCTGTTTGTTTTGAGCCAGGTGCGTTGCAGCTTTCCAATTTGTTGTTTTATCTTTTTTAGTTCTTTATTTCTCCAAAGTGCTTGTTTTCTTTTGTCCTGTTTTGTTGCTCTTGGTGGTATTAGAATATCAAAAGCCACCTGTAGCTACTCATAACGTTTTTAAACAGAATGTGTCTAGATCTGTTTTGGATGTTAGTTGTGTTCCTAAGTATTCAAAATTGAGTTTGTTCCACTGTCGATAAGTGGATTCATGTAAGGTGGTCTTAGGTGTGTCAATTTGTGGTGTTTTATGTTAGAAGGCTACCAAATGGTGGTCTGACCATGTGACTGGAGTAATCCTTTGAAAGGTAAATAGTTCTGGATTTGCAAAAATTATATCAAGGAAGTGTCCACCGAGGTGTGTGGGTTTGTGCACAAAATGGTGTAGGTTCAGTGTGACAAGGCCAGTGCTGATGGATTTGGATGGGACATATTGGGTTTGTCAATCCAAATGTTTAGGTCACTAAGAATGCATAGGTTGGAGTGTAGTGTTATAAGGTTTGAAACTGTGTTTAGAAATGTGTCTGGGAATGTTGCATTGCTAGGTGGTGGTCTATAAAGGAAGAGGAAGTTGGTGGAGGGTTGCATTTGGTGATGAGGGCCTCACAACCTTGTATGGAACTGTTGTCAGCTATGGTGAGATTTATTGTTTTCTTGAATAGTCCACCTCCTCTTTTGCCAATACGATTTTGTGTGATAGTTCGATAGCCTGGAGGAACGGCTTCATGCAACACTGGAGCTATGTCATCTCTCAACCATGATTGTTATGTAGAGTAAGACAGGTTGTGTGTCAGTGAGTAGGTCATAGATGTGGAGCTTATTTTTAGAGAGTGATCTGGCATTTATTAGTAGGCAGTTTAGAGATTGTGTTTTGGTGGTGGTGTGATTTTGTTTGCTAGAAGACTGAACATTATTTTTTGAACTTGTCATTAGTGCTGATATTAACTGTATGAGGATAGAAATAGTGTTGTTTTTCTCTATCGTATTCCTCGTCCAGCAGGCTTTGTAGGTGGTGGAGTTGGAGGTTGAGAGCGAGTTGGTGAGCTGTGTTATTTTTGTAGAGTAGCTTTGTTGTGTAATAGACATGGAGATATGAAGTTGTGAAGAGTGGCATGTTGTTTATTTTGTTTGCGTCTGTATGGGGTGGAAGGTCTATAGGTTAGGGGTGGTGGTGGTGCATGTGGGTCATGTTTCAAGGCTCTAAATTTTATTTTTTATTTATTTATTTGATGAGTTTTATATAGCACTGGCTAGACCCGGAGGTATCAGAGCGCTTTACATGAGGTTCCACAAAATTACAAAATTACATCAGTTACAAGTTACATCAGTTCCTAGAAAAACATTACAAGAGCATAGAAGACGAGATAAGTGAAGTGTAGAGGGGAAGGGGGTAAGGGGGTAAGGGTAAAGGGGTAAGAAGGAGATACGACGGAGAGACGAAGGAAAGTCTGCCCAAAGTCCAGCTGGGTAGGTGACGGTCGAGGGGGAAGTCCAAAACCCATCTCCTCTATAGCTATCAGGTAGCTCCACTGGGGATCGGCCAAATAGCTAGGTCTCAAAGGGAAAACATTTAAAGAACATAGAGGACGAAATAAATGGAGCGTAGAGGGGTAATGGGGTAGGGTAAAGGGGTGGGAGGGAGAATACGACGGAGAGACGAAGGAAAGTCTGCCCAACATCCGGCTGGGTAGGTGATGGCCGAGGGGGGAAGTCCACAGCCCATCGCCTCTTTAGCTATCAGGTAGCTCCTCTGGGCATCAGCCAGAAAGCTAGGTCTCCACGGTCGGGGGTAAGTTCACAGAATCAATGACCTGATGGGTAGGCAGGATGGGGGAAAGGTTCGAGGACTGGTCGATATCAAGTTTTTTGACCCATAGTAGTAGCACAACGTGGAAGGGACCACTGTGGCAGCCATCTTTGGGTCAGGCAAGGGGTTCTGACCTTGGTGTTACATTCAGCCGTTCCCCATCTTTATCTTTCGCTCAACAAGGGGGGGGAGTTTGTTGTGCAGAGGAGCTGCTTGAGGGCAGAGCCAGTGTCCGCTTGCCTCCCGAGGAGGAGAGTGTTTCCCAGTTATAGCTGCCAGGGGAGAAACGGCCGCCATTTTAGGATCAGGCGGGCGCCTCCGGTGTCTCTCTCGGTTGATCATAAAGCAGATCGTGGTCATTCCTTAGAGGCCGGAGCTGTTGCTGCTATTATCATCTATTTTGCGGCCTCTACGCTGTAGGTGCTAAAGGGGCATCCTTGGGGTGTTGTATTTGTAACCCCTGGCGACGATCTTCAGCAGGCGCCATTTTGGGGTCAGGCGCGCCAAACAAAGGCCCTCGAACAGAACCGAATCCGCTGCCCCAAAAGACCAAGGAGGACAGCGTCGGGAGCCCCCAGCCCCAAGGGCCCACCACTAGGACCCCTGGCGCTCCCGTCGATGTCAACAATGTCCCCGCTCACCGTCTTTCATCTCTTGGTGAGTGTCTGCAATGGCGGGCGGGATCCTCATGGGATCGGTGTTATCTCCTCCCTGTGTTGTGTGTGCCCCCGTCGTACCGGCAGGCTTCTCACTTCGCCTCCGCCGTGTCACTCCTGGAGGGTCGCTGCTGTCTCTGTGCGCGAAGGTGTTGCGCTTTAACTGCTCTGCTTTCTCGGGACAGACGAGCCCAGAGGTGCCGAATTTATTGTCAGCTCTGATATCTCCGCGATGCTCGATCGGAGAAGGGTAGAATTAATCTCCAGGAGATCAGCTAGCATTCCGGTGGCGGAATAGTTGCTTTAGGTAGAAAAACCATGTGGCAGGGCGCTGCTTACGAAGTTGGAAAGAGGGTTCACTACGGAGCAACAGCTCAGGGCGGCCATGATGGGCTGGCTAAATTGTGCAATGGATGTGAGATGGGTGAATGATTGTTGTTGTGTTGGTGTATTTGTGGTAGGTGTTGGTGAAGATAGAGGATTTGAGAGTAAATATGGTTTAGGATGTGTATTATTTGTGTAGGCATGAGGGAGAGAGTGAGTGTATGTTACTAATTTGTGATGGAATGTATTATGAAATTGTGTGAGATTTTGATTTGCTGGTGTGTGTTATATTTTGTTTTTGTGGAGTAGTGAGAGGATATATTTCTGCAGTGGTGTTCTGAGAAGGTTTTGTAAGGAGGGGTGGTGAAGTGTTTTGGAAAAGAGTGTATGTGGCGTGTGAGAGTTATGAGTGTTTGTCATAGATTTGATAGCTAGAAGTGGTGGGGTGGAGTGTAAGGACTGTTTGGTTGTGTGTTTTTGGTAAAAAGTGGAGGGTGTTGGTAGATGATATGATGGAGGGCTGAGTATAGGTTTAGTGGTGACAGAAAGGGGTCTGTTAGGAGCAAGTAGAGGGTAGGGCTGGTGCTTTGTATGAACATGGAGTGTGTGTCTGGATGCATTAAAGTTATGTATAATGTGGCTTTGTATTGTGTTGGTAATGTGCGGATTTGTTAGTGGTATAAGACAGAGTGGTGTTTTATATGAAAGTGAAGGTGCCACTGTGATAGTTGGGGTACAAGGGTGTATAGGTATGGTTTGTGGGGTTTTGTAGTGTTTCCACTGTTCTTACCTTCCTCTTTGTCTTTTGATCACTGGGCAGTTTAGGGCACAGAGAAGCTGGGGCTACAAAATGGAGGTGCCTGTCTTGGGGTTGCCTTCACAAACTTTAAGGGTTGTGCAGGTGTGAGAGGAGGGCTCAGTGTTGCTTGGGAGCTAGGACCAATTAGTAAAGCACAGGCTGGTGGGCAGGGAGGTGCTCCTGAAATCAGAATCTCCTTGAATACAGACAGGCTCAATCTACACTTTGTAGTTCTTGTTCAACCCTGCAGGTAAGGCCCATTGCCTATACGAACATAGGTCTGTGAAACGCAGAACTCAAACTCAATTGTCTCAGGGAAGTGCCCGACCATCAGCTTGAAGAGCTGAAGCCTCTCCAACAGAATCTTCCATACCAGTGAAGAACCAATGCAAATAGGTCTAGTTCGTGGAACACTTACAGAATCTGAGAGAGAGAACATCGGAAACCTGGCCTATGTATGTATTGCAGATCTCCCGGACATTTAATTTGTATTTGCCCAATACGCCCCTAGAAAGCATTGGGAAACGCCAGGTCCCATCCTCTTTAAAAGGGGAGAGGACCGTAAAATATACTAGCCCTTTGATCTGCACCTCAAGAGAACTGCTGATCTTATTTTTTCTCCTACGTATGAACTTGGAAATTCCTAATGGGAAGACTGAAAGGATATTGGCACTCTTGGATAGTGGGCCAGTAGCCTATATCTTGATAAAAATTGGGCACTTGAATGAAAGATTTATCGAATTCCAAAAGAATCTCCCGAACAAGTGTGAATGGTTGATGGTACACCATTGGTCTGTGGACCAGTTAAGGATATGACTGTGCCTTTCAAGTTAACCTTCAGAAGACATCATGAGGTTCTCTCCTTCGACCTAATTCCCACACCTACCTATGTCATGATTTTAAGGATTCCATGGCTTGCCCGGCATAACCCTTACATAAATTGGGAAAAAAGAACCAATTCCCTTTGCCCTCAGTTTTTTCACCAGTTCGGCTACGTTACAGAAGATTATCGGACTCCAAAGGAAACGTCCAAGAGTTTTGTGGACGATCATGGTATCATCAATGTCTTGCAAGGAGTTGCCAAGGATTTATGGATTTACTTCAAAAACCCAAAGATGCGTCACTACCTCCTCCCCAAGAATATGATTGTGCTGTTCTCATCGAACCTGGTGCAACTTCCTTCCGGAGTCAGAGAGGGAGGTTTTGAGGCAATGCCTTGAAGAAAATCTTCAAAAATGTCTTTATCGCTCAGTCCTCTTCACATGTTGGGGCTCCACTATTCTTTGTGCAGAAAAAGGTCCAATGAATTGCAACCTTGCATAGACTTTAGAGGTTTATACAAAGTAACCATCAAAGACAGGTATCCCTTACCTCTCATTAAAGATATCCTGGAGTCTGTTCAAGGTGCAAAAATGTTCATAAAATTAGGCTACTGATGAATCAAAGATGGGGTAAATGGAAGACAGCTTTTAGAACCCCTCTGGAACACTTCAAATATCGTGTCATGCCAATCGGATTAAGCAATTCCCCTGTGATCTTTCAACGCTTCATGGATCATATCATTGCAGATTTACTCAACCATACTCTTGTGGTTTACTCGGATGACATCTTTGTCTTTTCTTCTGACCCTTCTCTGCATCATCAACATGTCTGTGAAGTGCTTGGAAGGTTACGACAAACTCAAATATATTGCATGCCTGAAAAATGCAAGTTCGATCAGCCTGAGGCCAAATACTTAACTGGACGTTCAATGGACCCCAAAAGTTTCTGCCATTCTAGGATGGCCTACACCATCCACAATGAAAAAAAGATTCTGTGTTTCCATGGTTTTGCTAATATTTATCAGCAATTTGTTGGAGACTTTGCCTCCCTAACCAGTAATATAACCCGAATCCTAAAGAAAGAAAATCTCCATCATGGGTTCAAGTGGGATACTCAGACTGACAATGCCTTTCAGAAATTAAAACAAGCCTTTACCCAAGCACCAATTCTGCGTCATCCAGATAACACCAAGAAATTCATTTTGGAAACCGGTACTTTCAGACTGAGCTGTTGGGGCTGTTTTGTTAAAATGCAAGAAGATGATGGCCTGGAACATCCCATCCTTAATCTTTCACATATCTTGTTAGATTCTGAAAGGAACTATTCAGTGTTGGAACAAGAGCTTTTGGCTATAAAGTTAGCTTGCAGTGAGTAGAGACAATTCCTAATGGGAACTAGAGAACCCTTTGCAAATAGGACAGACCATCTAAACGTCCAGTGACTTTGTAGCATGCAATGTAGGAATAGCCGCCAGGCTCGTTGAGCCTATTTTTTCAACCAGTGTGACTTCACCATCACGTATATCCCTGGCTCCAAGAACATCCTGGCTGACGCTCTTTCCTGAAAATATCCTGAATCATCGACCACCTTTGATCAGAATATTCTAGCACCTCAGCGAATTAGTGGAGCAACTCAATCTTTCCTTGACAGAGTATTATCTAGTTATTCTACAGTAACTAAGAAAAGCTGGAACTACTTCCTTGGCCAGATTTGAATACAAGACAAGTACTATCTTAAGGATAAAGCCTTGTTCATACCTACTAAGAATTCACAACTTGAAGTCCTTAAAATGTGCCATAACTCCCCTATAGCAGGACACAGGGGCAACAAATCAACCTTAGAAGTAATTCTTCATTCTGTTTGGTGGCCATCTGTACGCAGTGATACAGAACATTATGTCACCTCTTGTCCAAACTGCGGCCAAAGTATTCCTTCTCATACTCGGCCTTTTGGTTTGCTTAATCCATTACTCATTCCACCTGAGCCCTGGCACACCATATCAATTTACTTTATCATTGCATTACCTCCTTCAGCATGAAACAAAGCCCTAATGGTAGCAGTTGATTCTTCTTCTAAGATGGCACATTTCACCCCTCTGAAGAAATTGCCATCAGCTAAAGCATTGGGCAAATTTCTATGCACAAAATATTTCTTCTACATGGCATTCCTTAGGTCATTGTGTTCGATCGAGGACCACAATACAGATCACGGTTTTGGAAACATTTCTGTAAGTCTCTGAAAATTGAGGTTGCCTTGTCATCTGGTTTCCAAACCCAGACAAATAGCCAGACCGAACGTCTCAATCAGGAGTCTAGAACAATACCTCCTATGATTATGCAATTCAACTCAGAGTGATTGGTCCAACTTTTTGTCTCTTGCTGAATTCTCTTACAATAATTCTGTTCACAGTGCTACCAAGTGTACACCATTTTACTGTCTGTATGGGCAACATCCTTGAACCTTCTCTTCGGTTCCACAGGGAGTCATCTCTGTTCCCACATCGGCTATTTTCTTTTGTCATCTTCAAACGTGCATGTACTATTTTCCTCAGTTTGCAATAATCTAAGCGCAAGATTAAAGCTTCTGATGACGCCCATTGTCATCGGTCCTCCACTTATCAAGTTGGGTTAAAGGTATGGCTGTCTTCTAAGTTTCTATCTGTTCACCTGTCCCAAAACAAGTTCAAACCACGGTTTTATGGGCCTTTCAAGATTGTTCACATAATAAATCCCATGGCGTTTCAAATTCATTTGCCCTTTTCTTTGAAGGTGTACCCAGTTTTTCATTCCTCTCAGCTAAAACCTTATGTGAAGGATCTGCTCTGTGCTGTCTTTTATGAACTCCCCCAATTTTAGTGAAGGATGCTCCTGAATATGAAGTCCAGGACTTTTGTAATTCCCACTTCTTTAGGAACCGCTTGCACTTTTTGATCCGTTGGAAGGGTTATCCTCCCAGTGAAAGATCGTGAAAAGATGCTTCTACAGTTCATGCCCCGGTCCTTGTCCAGCGTTTTTTAAACAGTTTCCTGACAAGCCTGGAGCCTCGGGAGGAGGACATACTGTTATATAAATCTAAAAGAGAGAGGCCCTGCTATTCCAAGAGACAGGGTTCCATATAAGACTTTGTTGTCACCAATAGATTCTCTTGGAAAACTCAATACATTCACCACTTGCGTACTTCACTTCTTACAAAATAATACACTGTTCTGCACCTGTGTGCTTAACGGGACCCACACAAAAGTTTTAAATAATCAGTTTTTAATGTCAGACCATATAAAAACAATTTGTACAATCATATAAAATTCATAAATTAAAAACAATTTAAAACCCCGTCATGAAAAAATTACTGCACTTAATAGAATAAATACATTATAACAAGAGAGACAATACAAAAGACATTCATTTGTCATCAGAGAGTTAAATTGAAGGAATCAAAAATGTTATCTGTAATCCTTTCAGCAAGTAACACTTTGTTCCTCAAATTTAACACAAGTAAGCGTTGACGCGTTTCGGTGGGTTAACAGGAGAGGACCACCTTATTCAGGACAACAACAAATATTTTATCCCTCCCAACGAATATGCAGCTTTAGCCTTCATACACAGCTGCTCCCAAGTGAATTCAGAGCATATAGATGTAGAAACAATGATAGATAGGTAACACACTAATATCCATTAGGTGCTCTTCCAAATGATAAAATCCTGTGATCCGGTTATTCAAAAAACTCCCCAGCATTCATGGCAATAAATACATGAAATAAAAACTCCTTAGGGTCCTAATCTTTCAACGTGAAGACAGGACGTACCGCACAACACTTTGCGATATTGAAAAAACATCAACAGACACTTTGAAGGTGAGGTTGGTGGGGATTGAAGTGATTGGAGGGCTTTTCAGCCTCCGTGGTTACGTCCTGGAATCTGGACTTTAAGCCTACTACATCGGAGTCCCTTAGAAGATTAGGACCCTAAGGAGTTTGTATTTCATGTATTTATTGCCATGAATGCTGGGGAGTTTTTTGAATAACCGGATCACAGGATTTTATCATTTGGAAGAGCACCTAATGGATATTAGTGTGAATGTATTGAGTTTTCCAAGAGAATCTATTGGTGACAACAAAGGACATACTGTTATACCATGGGTTCCATTGTGGCCCGCGCCCCGGCCAACAGATTCTCTCAAGTCCTGCTGTATATAGTGGTACGTGTTTTGTACTCACCCTCAGGGCTGCAATGAAGCCGAGTGGTCTCCGCATTCACCCATAGACATTTCCTTTCGGCAGCTGGCCCACTGGAGTAGCTTAAGGCAACCCTTTCTCGATGGGCCATAGCTCTCCCCTTGTCCTTCCCAGAATCCTTGGGGAGGGTTCATGGGGTTTTCTTCTACCCAGAAAGGAAAGGGCAGCCATTCCATTTGTGTTCTTGGAGGCTTCCCAATCCAAGATGGCGGCACCATTTCTTGAGGTAACTTCCTGCCCTGGGGGGTATATAAGGTGTAGAATTTTCTTCCTCAAAGCGTAGCAACACTTCTTTGCTTCAATTGGTGTGTATCCTCGCACCTGGTAGCATTTCTCGCTTCTGCTGGGATTTTCATTCCCGGATCAAATCATAAACACATCTTCTATATATCTTTTCCAAATACGTATTTTTTGGAAAAAGGGGTTACTGACATCAAGGATGTGTTTCTTTTTAATGTCGTCCACAAAAAGTAAGGCAAAATTGAGAGCGAAAACTGTTCCGATAGAAGTCCCTTTTTTGTTGATGGTAGTATGTGTCTTCAAAAAGGAAATTGTTTTTTGTGAGGGCAATTTCAAATAAAGAGATGATGAAACTGATCAGAAGTTTTGTAGGGGCGGGTCGTGAGTTTAAATGGTCAGGGTTCACTGACAGAATATCGACGTCGCTAATATCGTCCTAAAAAATGATCAACACAAAAATATCGACTACAAAAATATTGACGTCCTATACTTATAATGCAAATGACAAAAATATCCCCCGAAAAATCGATGTCACTAATATCGTTGTCAAAAATAGAATTTTTTATATGTATATATAAACATAAATAATAAAATATATATTTAAAAGTAACTAATATAATAAAAATTACATGTATTTTATTAATTTAAGAAAATATATAACAATTAGACTTATTTAAAAAAATTAAACAAATATATATAAATATATACATTTAATTATATATAGTTCATTTCAAAATGTTACTAAACTAATAATTTTAATTTATGTGATAATTTAATAATAAAAAAATTATATATATACCCAATAACATAAAGCATTAAAAAAAATACCAATTTATTTACAAATGAAAAAAAGTTTCAATTTACTAAAAATATATTACATATTAAAAACATTGCTAATTAAAAATACTATAATTTCAACTACACACAAACAGAATAATGTAAATTTAATTAATAAAAACTAAACTATAAAATTACACAAATAATACATATAGTATAGCCACTGCAATCTATAAAACAATTTGAACTCAGGGAAAGTACTAATTACTATTCCCACTACAACAAATGCAACAGTAGGGAAAGCATTGAATTGTACATGGGTTAAAATTTACTATTCTCACTACACTCGGTGCAAAAGTAGGGAAAGTGTTGGATTGCGGAGTGGTAAAATGTACTATTCACACTCCAGTCAGTGCAACAGTAGGGAAAGTGTTGGATTACAGGGGAGTAAAATGTACTACTCCCACTCCAATAAGTGCAACAGTAGGGAAAGAGTTGCATTGCGGAAGGGTAAAATTTACTATTGCCACTATACTCTATGCAACATTACACACACTGTAGTTCTCTTTAAAAATATTAAACATTTTAAAAATATTATTAAATAACAAAATGTTTAAGGGGGCGATTACAATGTTGGGCAGACTTGCGTCCCCCGACACCGTCTCATAAACGAGACCGCCCGACCTCTGGTCAGCCATCCCGCTCGCCTCATTAGGATGCGACCGCAAATTGTGCGGTCGCACTCCGACATTTGCCAATGAAAGCATGCATTACGGCCGTAAACCGGCCGTAATACATGCTCCCATAGGGAAATGGGAGGTGTTGTTCATCCCTGTACCTCAAGTTGCTTGCCATGGGTGCAGGGATCAACAGGATGGCACCATAGGTGCCCCTTCGGCCCCCAACTGGAGGCCGCACACACAAGGGGGCCCTACTGGGGTCCCCCAAACACGCTTTCCGACATGGAAAGGCCGTCATGGAAACCATGCCGGAACCGCGCATCGTAATCCCAAGGGCGGAAAGGCCCGCCCTTTGGGATTACGAGCCGGTTCCGACTGGCTCACGGGCTCCTTGAGCCCGTCGGAAGGCAGCCGTAATGACAGGCAGTTTTCAATTCCAACCAGCTGATACATGATCAGCTGGTCAAAATTGAAACCGATGATGGGGGTTGGGCTTCTGTCTGTCCGCCATCGTCCCGGAGATGGGGACCGCCTGGATATAAGGCGGCGGTCCCACATATGCTATTACAATGCGGCAGCCACCACGGCGGCCGCAAAAAGCATTTTTTCCATTGCGGCGTGTGCAGTTGGCTACAGCACCCATCGCAATGGACAAAAGGCAGGTTTTGCTTTTCCCCGCACTACGTGGCAGGCACCACGCGGTGCCTGCCACATGGTGCAGGGAAATTTAGGGGGCAAGTGCAAAACCAACTGCCCCTGCACAAGGGGGCCCGCAACGGACCCCCAAAGGCCATCCCCGCAAGCCTTTCCATGGTGGGTGAGCCGCCATGGAAAGGCTGGTGGGGAGCCAGCATTGAAATCTGACCGGCGGTGCCTAGCATGCTGAGGGCCTCCACAGCACCGGCGGGCTCAAGGAGCCCGTCAGATACGTGGCTGTTGGTGTTTCCGACCGCCACAGTACCGCCTGCCATCATAATATGGCGGGCGGAAAATAGCCTCACGATGGCGGTGAACCTGCCACCGACAGCCTGTTGGTGGCGGGTTCACCGCCATCGTAATGACCCCCTATATTCTAAAAATAATAACAAATAAATACAATATTTTTTAAATTAAAAAGCAGAACACAATTAACACATAACATAACAAAAAACTAATTTTTTAAAAATATTTAAAGTTTTTTAAAACAATTTATTACGTAAGTAACTTCCTACCCTATACCTATACAAACTACACAACACACACCTAAACTATGTTTATTAAATGAAAATATTTACACATTTTACATAATTATCAATGAAAATATTAATAATAATTACCTAATAGTAAGGGTGGGTGGAGTTGGCAGAGTGGAACTACGCAGAATTCTGCGGAGTTGCCTGAAAACTCAGTGGAATTCCACTTCGCCCTGCCGCCACACCGAACTTACCTCTGCTCAGCTGGTGGTCCTTCCTGACTCCGGCCTGCCTGCCTGCCTGCCTCCTTGGCGCAGGAGGATTCTTCTTCTCCTCCAGTGTGCTGTAAAATAGAAACCTCTTCCTGCAGGACTTGCGAGAACTGCACATGCGCGCACATGCGCAGTCCTCGCGAGTCCTGCAGGAAGGGGTTTCCATTATGCAGCCCACTTGAGGAGGAGAAGAATCCTCCTGCTCCGAGAAGGCAGCCCCGGCACAAGGTAAGTGTCAGCAATGGCTGTTGCTGGCAGCTGTTCACAGCACTCGAGTTCCCGTAGCATCTGTCAGTTCCTGGCTATATTCACTGCTCCTCCCTGCTCTCTCTGAGGCACACGCCGCTAACTCCCGGGTGTCGGTTGCGATGGTTCCGATATCAACAATGGTCACTTCCAACCAAGGGAATCTACCGGGCTTTGCCCATCCCATCATTAACTCACAAAGGTCATGGGGCAATGTGGAAATATTATATTTAGGCTTTCCTGTTCTCAGTTTCTATTTTTGGTATATTCTAGTGGGGTTTTTTCAGTGTTTTCAAGTGATTTCAATACCTTAAAAAAACAGTGGTTATCAGTGGTTACACATTTTCACGCCATTAAAAACAACCGAAAGTGTTTTTACAGTGTTTATGGAACGTTTTGCTTTCATTATTGCTTGCTTTCTGCACTGATAGTGCATGGTATATAGACAGTGTACGTACAGTGTATACGAGGTCCAAATACATTTTTGCAAATCAAACTTATTGTAGTACACCATACAATACTTCTTCAGTGAGTCTTTGGTCATGTACGCTCGCTCTTTCCTTCCCTTGTAAAAGTTTTTATGTGAAAAGGCCCTCTCAACATTGGCACTTGAGACGGGCAACGCCAAAACAGCCAGTACACAATTTGCTAACTCTGGCCACTGACCTAGCTTTCCATGCCAATACTGGTGCACTTGAAGATTGTGATTCTCTGGGCAGGTTCTGCAACATTTGCGTTGAACTGGGCGCTTATGCCCTCAGAGTTATTGAAGTGGTCAAAAATGAAGCAGCACACTTGAAACTACAGAGAAGATTCCCTTTACCAAAGGGATCTAGAACTTGTACTGAGTACCACAGTGAGGTTTCATTGACTTCAAATACCATGGTTGGTGAAGGGACATTTCTATGCATCATTGCAAGCCGTTTCTCATACATTGTAAAATAAAAGTTCCTGAATTGCTCTTCAACATTGCTTTGTTTACCAAGTGGCAAGCACTCTAACATGGAACATGTTACAGTGCCAAATTCATTAAAGGTGTCACCCAGCCTACTCTCAAGGAGCTGTTTCACATCTACACCAATTATGCGAACACTTTGCAGACAAGGGTGTTTTCAGACTAGTTTTTTTATTATGTCCACTACAGCAGTTATGTTTTCCTGTAAAAATCTAAGAATGCACTTTTTTTCACATCACTATCAATATGCGACCAAAGATCCTCACATTTCTTGCCTTTGGCATCATCACTCAGCAAAAATTCTGTAAACGGTTGCCACATGGATACTATAGCATTTACAGCCCTTTGGACTGAGAACCATCAGCTAAGTGACACAGTTGGGATGACTCTTTCTTTGATGCCACACAAAGCACAAAATGAGAAATATTAGCATTTTAGTTCCCACGCACAAAACAGTGCACCAGAATGGACTAAAAAGTCAATAGCCTTCTTCATTAACTCTGAAGATTGTAAAGATGCTTTCAGCATACCATCTAACAAGTGGCAACGATCTCTTACAGGGAAGCACTTCAGCTCAGGTATCGATTTTGACAGGTCATCACACAACTTATTTCATATTCGTAGCTGAGTCACTTCAAATACAAACAATATCACCACAATCTTTGTTGAACTTGGAAAGAACCTTTTTGCAGCAGCATTCCAAGTGACACTGCGTTCCATGTTTTCCAAAAGTCTGGTGTCATGTTTTCACCACTATCCCAGATGCTTGGTGATATGACTCTTTTTATATATACTTGTCACTATACCTTGCATTGAATGTTTAAAGCCTGAGATGTTGGCAATTCACCTACTATCAATACTGACTCACTAGAAACTGGGGGCTGATGTATCAAGGGTTTTTACCCATTCTCTGTGGGTAAATGTGATGGCACATATTGGGAAAGATTCTTATGAAACCAGCCATTGTACCTATCAGTGAAAGAATCAAACGCAGCCAAAATATCAAATATAATTTTGATATTTCCTGATGCTATACAGTTTATAAAACTTGCTTCTAAACCCTGCATCTTTAGACCAAAGATCACAAAATTGAAAAAAGCAAAAGGAAGAAGAAACAATATTTTAGAGACATCCCTAAACAACAAAACTCAAGCAGAATAATGTTAGCCCAGTCTTTCTTGCTGCTAGCTTGTATAACAAAGTTACATTGTATTGGCCCCTTCAGGAAGAAAAAAATGACTCTTTCACTCTCCTTTGCCTTCTTTGGATGACATTTAGTTTGTGGCTGTGCAGGTGTTTTTTCAATGTTTATATGTTTACACTGGTGAGGGCTATTTCCCTTTCGGTGGCGTTTAATCAGTTATTATAGGTTTAAACCTTAAACCGGACAGCCTAATTATATTGTAAACTGTATTTATATAGCAATCGCCAATTAGGAGCTTGAAAGCGGCCATGTAGAATAGCCGTTTTAAACTTCAATAGAAACATAATGTTTTTACCACCAGAGTTAGAATGCACTTTTAAATATAACCAATAATATTTTAAATTAATTTCTTTAGAGCAACTTAGTGAGTTATCAGACTAAGTATAAAAATAATCAAAATTGTAAGCATGAGTGCTTCAGAAAAGATTACGTGTGTTTTCCCTATAATTTAAAAGGGAGGAAGAAACCATTTTGAAGTTCCAAGATGGCCGTGCTGTTTGACGATGTTCAGCAATACGTGGAATTCATGGACTATGTGCATTTCCTGATCACTGGCTATCTTCGGAGCTCTGTCTTATAGGATAGCAACTCCGTAACCCCGCCCATACAGGGAGAGGTGTTCTTCAGTGCTGCCTTAGCAGGAGCGGATAAATATTAGGGGTGGGTGGGGCAGGGGGGAAACTCCACTACGTGGCGGAGTTGGAGTTTTTTTGCCAACTTCGCACTCCCAGCGGAGTGCAGAGTTGACAAAACTCCTCAAACTCCGCTGTCGGAGCAGAGTTCCCCACCCAGGGTTACCTAATAGCAAATTAATTATATTTAATTACTTTTCCACCCTTTATCCTTAGAAAACAAACAACTTGAACCTAATATATGTATTTAAAAAAATGTAATTCAATAATTTACATAATTAATTAGCAATTAAACAATTAATAATAATTAACTAAAAACAAATTAATTATATTTAATTAACTCCCCACCCTTTACCCATACAAATACAACTGACACCTAGGGCCTGATTACGATGTCGAATGAAAGGCCTCCGACCTTAGGTCGGAGGCCTTATGACTGACATCGTCGGTTTCAATTCCAACCGGCTGATTATGATACAGCCGGTCGGAATTTAAATCAGCCTGCCATTCCGGCTGTCTTCCGACGGGCTCCAGGAGCCTGTCTGCCAGTCGGAGACCGGCCCGTAATCCAAATGGAAGACGTTTCCGCCTTCTGGATTACAATGCACAGTTTCCAGCAGGGTTTCCATGCCGGCCTTTCCGACATGGAAACCCTGTCGGAAAGCGTGTCTGTGGGGCCCCTAGCAGGGCCCGCTTCTGTATTCGGCCTCCGGTTGGGGGCCGAGGGGGCGTTGATCCCTGCACCTTGTGGAAGGCACCTTGAGGCACCAAATTGTGAGGTTGGGCCCGCCAACCTAAGGTCGGGTGGTTCCAGACAGCTACCGTGTCGACATCGTAATGAGGCCCTATGTTGTCCATGGCCTTGAGTGGCCAAAGGGTTTCTTTTTCCTCATGACATGTTATACGGGACAAAAAGGCGACTGTTCTTGAGGGATTCAAAGTCTTTGAGTACCAATTTTTCAAAAGTGGCTATTTCTGGGGGCATCAGATGAGAAGGGGGTGGAAAAGTCGATTTGGGATGAAGCCCTGTAGTGTCATGTGTGCAACTGCTCTCTTTATATAGAAAGAAATATTGTAATCTAATCTTTCTGAAGAATTGTAGGGTTTCCGTGTATAATGTGAACCAATCAGGTTTTTCGGTTATTACAATTGACAGCCCCTTGCTCAGTAGAGAAAGCTCCATAGAGGAAAACTGATGTTGGGAGAAGTTTAAAATAGGTATCTTAAGGGGGGGGAGGGTTGTTGTTAGAGGTCTCAATGGGAGTAATAGTTAATACTGGGGTCCCCAGTGGTAAAGTTTCTATCTCGCAGCGCAGCATGGTGGCTTGCTGCGTTGCGTGAATTCTTGATAAATCTGCCCCTATATTTTCAACTTTTATTTTACTTCCTCTTAAAAGTCAATAGAAGTATTTGTCTGATTCTGCTGCAACATTGTTCTCAATGACAGAAATGACAATTTCAGCATTAAATGAAGATAATTAAACTACATTTGTTGTTTCCAAATGTTGTCATGTATGATAACGTCACCATCAAATGCATAGAACCGGTTTGGGTTGCCTACCCTTTTCAAGTGCCTCTCTAGGTTGCTCTGCAGACATAGCCTTTGTGCAGAGTGATGCACCTCCTAGCAGGGTAGTCTGCAGCTTGGTGCACCCGCAACAGTGGTTCAAGGAGGTGTGAACTCCTTGCTCCTGGCTCTGAAAAGCCATAAAGACAGTGATAAGGAAAGAGGCAAAGGCTGGTCTCACCTAAATGATCCTTCACACTCAGAACAACAGAGACTGCACCCCCTGCACACACATCTACTAGTTGACAGTGCTACAGGAAGTTTATTCAGGAGTTTCTTTCAGTAACTGATGCATACAAATTTCTATAGGAGCTCTGTACCCTCTATCCCTATTTCAGTGTCTATGTCTCCTCCCTCCTGCTTCAGGAATGTTAGCAATGCACTTCCACTGTCTGGAAAGACAAAATCACTTCTATCTTGTGCTCAGGAGCAGGCCAGGGACTTCCAAAATGGAACCCACAGGCCTTCCATCACTCTGCTTCTCTTATTCGTTCAATACATTTACTATACTGGCCACATATACACACATGCACAACATACAATTGGGATATTAGCTGTAAGTACCTTTCATATCAGTGGTTGCTCGCTGTGCGTAGAAACAACCTAGAGTTGAAGTAGGTAACAAAACAAGTGTAATATCTGACTGCGAATTGACAATACCCGCTTAGCCAATGCCGAATAGCTCATTTCAGTTAGTGAGTAAAATAAAATAAAACAAATAACCTTTAATACAGAGTAGTGAGGGAAGATCATTAAATGAGACCTTTTCTTCTTTCTGCGCCAACTCCTCTTGTGCTGTGTACAAAACCTATAACAAGGTTGTCATTATCCAGACTATGTTTAAAAGGGCTGTCCTAGGGTTGGCACACAACAGGCTAATGCTCTTAATGTTTAAGTGGTATGTACAGTACGACTTGCATGTTTTAAGCTGCCTACTACAGATATGGAGCACTATGTAATGTTTTTTTTTCTACAGCGTACAACCCTAGATTGCTTTCTATAGTTTACATCCTTAGATTGCCTGCTATCTCAGGAAGCCTTCTCCCACAATACTCCTAAACCCTGCATGAAAAACTGACCTTGACTTACTTCCGCCTTATTCCTTTCAAATTGATTCCACTCCTTTCTTTCTTTAGTGACCCTCTTCTTACCTTCCATCTTTCTGCATGCCTTCTATTTCTGAGTATAGCCTCCTCTCAGTCTCATGCCTGTCTGCCTTAATGTCTCTTACTGTAATTCTGCAAAAGACTGCCACCACATTTCATGGATCACAACCTCTCCCTCTTTAAAATCCTATCCCTGCAATTTAACATTACCTAATCTCAAAGTCCATCTATCTCACCAACCATTCACCTGAAACCACATGCTTTGCCCACTGAAACAAGACTGAACCCTTCCACTGCCTCCTTCAAAAAAGAAGTGAAAGCGATTCTCATGGCTAAATTCACGTGAATTTACTGACTTATTACTGTATTTTAATTACTAGTTCTGTTTTTTGAGCTCCATATTTTAATCGCTAGTTTTTTACCTTTCTGAGTATCGTGTATCTGAATTACTTATAACTGTGTTTGCTATGTCTTCTCTTGTTTCCCACATCTGACATGTAAAGCGCTCTGATACCTGCAAGGGTCTTGTTCGCGCTATATAAAACCTTTAAAATAAATCAAATAAATAAACATAACTCCCACTAATGATCCCACCTAACTGGTATTAATATAATCTTTCACAAGGTAACTGGAGTAAATGCATGTAATGTTTTTCATGCAAGCACATGACTTATTACAATAACCAACATATAACCACTAGGTTAATCACAATCATTGGGTTCTGGAGTAGACTGCTACTTGCTGTAAAGCACTTCAACGCCTCGTCAGGGGTAGTAAGCGCTATATAAATACAATTGCAATACTGGTGTGATCTACTTTTAACGTCTTCCCATCACTTTTTCACCTCCTTGTTCTTTTGTAGGATGATATAGTGGAAACCTATTAGGCCATGAAAGCCCACTTTTCTTTTCAGGCCTATTATGACAATTGCCTCCTGTGATTGAAAACAAAGGCCCCCAATGTCCAGGAATTTGTGTGCAAGTAACTTCACCTCCTCAGATGTAAAAGTGGGTGTTGCCCTTTTTTGCTCTCTCCTGGATATATTATTTTTCTGTTGCCTCTATCTCTGCATCTGACATTTTAATTTATCTTTATAATATGTTTGGATTACATTGGATTGTAATCCAGAGAAATGTGCTGTTGGGATGTGGTAGAATGTATCTGTGATAGTTGTTCACACACATTCATTTTGTGCACCTGCAACATATAATATATGATCATGCACATTTATCAAACATATTCATTTTATAATCCAATATGTAAAAAATATTCAAATGATAGAATCTTAACAATGTGGAATATTACACCCATAATTACATGTATTTTATATTTCACTGATATTTAACGAGGAAAACATATTTAATACTGAAAGATTAAAAACATATTAACATATAGTATACATATCACCTTAAAACCAAACATTATTATTGATGCACAATGCATACATATAATATATATTTATGTAATTTAAAAACCCTATATATTTAAATATTTTCTGTATTTAACATACATGGTGTAAATTACCCAAAGATGCGTACATTACACAGCTACTGACAAAACCTTAAGAAGGCTTTTTTGAAAACCAATCCATGTAAAAAGTAACTACGCAGCTTTTTCATACTCAAGACATTCTTAAGTCCGCTCTTAAGTTTAGTAAATCAGCCCATTAATTTGTAATAAAAATAATAAAAGATTCTTCAGTTTCATTAAATATAAACATGTAATGTTAAAATATTGTAATTGCATTTATATAGCGCTTACTACCCCTGACGAGCCGCTGAATCACTTTTCGGTGAGAAACCCAAAACGTGGTGAATTAGTATAGGGAAATATCAAATAAATTTGAGCTGTGGACATGTAAGTCTGTTAGTTTGATTGAAAAGAATAGTGGAGGGATAGAAGAGGGAAGGGTCTAGAAAGTGATTATTTGGAGATCATAGCAGTAGGAGGAAGTTTTGGATGAGTAAAGGATAGATGGAGGAGGGAAGAGTCTCTAGAAGTGGATTAGGGAGAGAGATGAGGTATTTGATGCGTCTAGGAGGGATACATGAGGGAGGGGTTTAGAAAGGCTTGTTTGAGGTATCTGAGTAGTAAAAGAGGTTTGAGGTGATGCTTGGAGTGGTAGAGGAGGGAAGAGTCTAGAAAGCATTACTTTTTAAGATCATAGTAGTAGAATAGGATTTGGGATGAGTCAGAGTGGAGGTAGAGGATACATTGAGAGTGGTATAGGGTGAGAAATAGTATAGTGCATTGGAGAGAGTAGTGGAATGAGGCTTGGGATGAGTCAGAGAGTAGAGGTGGAGGATATATTTAGAGAGGTTTAGGGTGAGATATAGGGTAGTGCAATGGAGATGCTGAATTAGGAGTAAAGTAATAAACATAATACATAAGTACATGGTAGGTATATATGTATAAGGAAGGTAATATATCTAGATTTAAGTTGTATTTAATAAACTCAGACTTTCATGTCTTTCATTTTTTTCTTTTACTTTTTTCTTTTAATAATTCAATAGTGAAGCAATTGTAGATAGTTATGATAAAAAATGTACTTATTTACGCAGTGACCTATGTACATGTTAAACATAGAATAATATAACCATAAGTAATATGTACATTTGTTAAGCAGACCTAATGAATACCTATATATTTATAAACATAATTATTATACACATTTATACAAAGGAATAGACATATCTAGATACATACATACATACATACATACATGTAATCCAAATAAATGCTCATATACACAGGGATTTGCTGTACATTTATGTTTGAGTATGAGGGGGATTGGCAAAAAACCGTACGTAAATTTCCCTGATCAGTCTATCGACATGGCATTCCCTTGGGAGTGGTGGTGTGGGTGCCTGGACGCGAAGCTTCAGCATTTTGCATATCCTGGTGTTGCAAACAGATCAATCTCCGGAGTGCCCAAGTATGGGAACATCCCTTGAAGCACTTACTCGTTTAGTTCCCATTCATGTGACATGGATGCCTGTCTGCTTAGCCTATCTACTTCTATGTTTTCTATGCCCTGCAGGTGTATCGTTATCAAAGTTATCTGTCTTTGATTTGGCCATCTCCAGATTTGCTGGGCTAGTTTCAACAGCACATGCAATCTTGTCCCTCCTTGTTTGTACAGGTAGGTCATCGTGGTTGTGCTGTCTGTTTGGATTTGAACCGTTTTTCCTTGCACCTGTGCCTAGATTGCCTTTAGGACCAGCAAGACTCTCTTTGGCTCCTGGACATTTATGGGTTGGATCGCTTCTTCCACCTTAGAAAATATATATCACTGAAACAAGTAGGAAATTAATAATTTTAAAAATGTCAAAATGTTTCAAACGTATTTATTAAAACAAAAGTCAAATGTTTTTTAAAGATTAAGGCCCTAATAAGGATGTCGGTCGGTAAGCCTCCGGCTGATCATTGGAGGTTTACCGACCAACATCCTTGGTTTGAAGTCCAACCGCCGTATTACGATTACGGCAGTCGGAACCCAAACTGGCCAGTCAATCCAGCTGGCTTCTGACGGGCTCAAGAAGCCCGCCGGCCAGTTGGAACCTCCATATAATCCCTAATAGATGGCTTTTCCACCGTCGGGATTATGATGTCGGTTTCTGACTGGCTTTCCATGTCGGGCTTTCCGACATGGAAAGCCTGTGGGAAATTGACTCTGGGGGCCCCTGGCAGGGCCCCCTTCTCTCCGCGGCCTACGGTTGTGGGCCAGGGGGGCACCTATGGTGCCCCCAGTAAATCCCTGCCAGCTGCATGGAAACAGGCCAATCTACTGCCAATCCTTAAGAAACCGGATGCTGACCCAGCAGAACACAAGAACTTTAGGCCAATTTCCCTTTTACCTGCACCTGCTAAAATTCTTGACAAGGAAGTTCAGATACAACTTTCTGAATTCCTTGAATCAAACAATCGGTTCCATGATTCTCAATCTGGTTTTAGAGGGGGATACAGCACGGAGACAGCACTTCTGGAAGTTGCTGAAACCGTGCGAGAGGCTGTGGACCAGGGCAGCTCAGCACCGCTGGTGCTGCTGGACCTGTCAGCAGCATTCAACACTGTAGCCCACTCGATTCTCCTGGAGAGATTAAAACACCTAGGAGTGTAGGGGCTTTGTCCTTACTCCAATCATTCTTGGAGAACCGCTCACAACGTGTGTTTCTACGCCCTTATGTTTCCTCCCAGAAGCCTCTTGTCTGCGGGGTACCTCAGGGGTCGGCACTGAGCCCCTTACTGTTTGATGTATATCTCACTCCCCTTGCGACCTTGGTCGAGACATGTGGAATGAGAGTGGTCTCCTACGCTGATGACACTCAGTCAGTGTTCTCGTTCAAAGAACACTTGGATTCAGCCTTTGTCAATTTTAAGCAATGCCTGAATAACATCTCGGCCTGGATGATGGAGAATTGCTTAAAACTTAACATTGAGAAATAGAGGTTCTATTTTTCTACCAACCGACTCCTCCACCCTCTAAGCTTTGGTGGCCCCCAGAGCTGAACCCCCCACCGATTCCTGTGGATTCAGCCAGAAATCTAGGGTTTAAATTTGACAATGACCTCTCCTGCAAGACCCAGATTCGCCAGGTCTCCTCCTCATGCTTTGGAAGCTGCAAGCTTTGAGGAAATTCCTTCACTTTCTTGCGATGGATTGCAGGAAGACAGTGGTCCATGCATTGGTCACATCCCGGCTAGACTATTTGAATAGTCTCTATCTAGGACTACCAGCCTATCTGGTCCGCAGGCTACAAATAATTCAAAACGCTGCGGGCAGATTATTTAGGAATTTGCCATTTTGCCATCGCATTTCCCCACATTTGCGCAGCCTCCACTGGCTACCCGTCAGTTGGAGGATTGAGTTCAAGGCGCTTACTCTGGCCTACAGAGCCACCAGGGAACGGGGCCCGGGCTACCTGAGACATAGATTGCAAAACTATGAGCAAGATCGGGTCCTGAGATCAAATCACCTGAAATTGCTCAGTGTTCCTCGTTTCCTTAGTGCTAGGATAGGCGGTAGAGCATTTTCGGTTAGAGCTGCGAAGCTCTGGAATGCTATGCCTCTCCGCCTGCGCATGACGTAGCCAGAGCCGGCCTTCAGGAGAGTTCTAAAAACCTGGCTCTTTAACCTCCCATAGTTCTTCTCCTTGTTCTTCTCGCTGCGAATCTGCAACCCAGCGCCGGGACACCTCCGTTGGAGGTAGCCGTGCGCTTTATAAATTTCTTATTATTATTTCTTATTATTGTAGCAGGCACCGTAAGGTGGCTGCCACATGGTGCAGGGATTTACTTTAACTCCCATTTCTCTATGGGAGCTTGTGCTGCGGGTTTCCGACCGCCGTACAAGCTCCTATGGGAAAATGAGAGTATGGTGCGGTTGCATCGTAATTGCAGTTTCGGACCGCCGACCTGAGGTCGGTCGGTTTCTAAACCTACAGGGATGTCGGTCGGAGGCAACTCCGACCAACATCCTAATTAGGACCTTAATATTGAAATTAAAAAAATAAAGAAAGTATTTGAAATACAAAGACAAATGTTTTAATTCTGAAGGGGTCAAATTTACTATACCTTCTACAAACATACTCACAGTGCTGGACTCTTGTGGTTTCAGATTTACTATTCCCACTCCCAACTTAGCCGCAATGAGGAAATTCTAGACCTTGCAAGGGGGAAAATATGAACGAGCATAATGATGGTAATTCTTGAAATATGATGGACATTGTTGGGGTTTGTGGTTTAATACTTGCACTGATGTATGTTGGTGATTCTTTGAATATATTGTGGGCTTTTGTGGCATGATAGTGACTACCTCTCGTGTAATACTTGCACTAGCATAAAATTGGTAAATCTTGATGTCTTTCTAACACTAATTCTACTACTGGTATACTCTGCCAGCATCCATCCATCATACACATTTATCCACCACTCACTTATTCAACTATTCAATCATCTATTAACTCACTGACCCAATGCTTATCCATGCACTTGGTTGCTGACTCGTTCATCTATGCACTCACTGATCTATCCAAACTGTTTTCTCATTAGTACATTAACCCACTGTCCTATCCGCACACCATAAGTAAATGTAGAATAACTTAAATTTAGAAAAGAGCCAAATCTAGTGTCTGTGCAACCTGGGTGAAGTTACACGAAATAAAACCCCAAACTCAAATAGAGTGTCCACCCTCACCAACCCCTACGTTTTATCAAGTTGGAAGACTTGGTTAAAGCTCTATTTTTTTTAAATTTTATTTATAAATCTTACGCCTCCTCTCGAGAAATGGTTGCAATTAAAGAATGAGTATATC
Organism: Calotriton arnoldi; assembly: GCA_963921515.1. Taxonomy (NCBI): domain Eukaryota; kingdom Metazoa; phylum Chordata; class Amphibia; order Caudata; family Salamandridae; genus Calotriton; species Calotriton arnoldi. The sequence goes on from CAWUFW010000661.1 coordinate 309,828, forward strand.
TTTGTAAATGCTTTTTGAGAATAGACAGTTGCTCCACTTTTCAAGGCCATGATGACTTTCGGGCACACAAACCCTCTTTAAATGGCATTATTAGTATTGATTATTGCTTATTTCAGAGGTTTCCATCGCAGACCAGAGTATGATTCGATTTTGTGGAAGAGTGATTTTTAATTTATCGTAAAGTCGGTTAAGTTTGACCATATAAATACAAATTTCACCATCCTACCAGATCATAAAACTATAACTTATGTTCATCTAAATGTAATAATAGCTCCTTCGAATGACGATTATACAGTTATCGTTAATCTGCTTTAACGTTACACATTTTACTATTCATCTCACACAAGTGTTAACTGTGGAAAAAGTAATGGTGCAACTCTGCCTAAATTTGACAACGAAAGGGGGTGAGTGTGTCCAGCAGGCAATGTCAGTTTTAATGAGATGCAAGAGTTTTGGTTGGTGTTGGTGAAGCCAGATAGATGTACATAATTGCATACGCATATCCTCGGTTGGACAAGTGCCATTACTAACTTAATGTATGTGTGGAAGGTAGCTAAAAATGGTGGTGAGTGGTTTTTATGTCTCGCCTTAGACAACACATAAGCAGTCGCTTGCAAGACATTTTGTTTACTTACATGGGGCTTAGAGACAGTGACGGCCACCACAAACAAACAGTGGTGGGGTGGGTGGATGGGGCGCAAGGGTAGCGCAGGGGAGCAGTTAATAATAATAATGAAAAAAAGAGACTTACTTGAAGCTGCCGCCCGCCTTCCGCGTCGTACCTTGGTTTTCCTGGTCCCAGCAGCCCTTGGGACAGAATCACAGACTCCCTGTGCAATCCCCGCGCTGCTCTCATTATATGAGAGCAGCGCTGGGATTAGCCTGAGTGGGCTCGTTTGATGCGCCGCTCAGGACAGGGAGTCTGTGATGTTTCTCCAACCTGGCTGTGCAATGCAGCCAGGTTGGAGAAACCTAAGTGTGCATGTGTGTTTGGCCACTCTTAGAAGGCCAGCCAAACACACATGTGCACTTATAAGTGCACCAACCAGTTCTCCTCCCCCCTACCATGGCCCCGGCCCCACGCCTCCGTACAGCGCTGGCTCAGCCAGCGGCTGAAAAATAAAACAATGATAAAATATTGTTTTTTTTCCAGCTGCTGGCTCTGAAGCACTCTAAAAGCACAGCACTCTAAAAACCCTGTGTATTTATTTGTTTTAGTTTACACTGTTTTCCCTCCACCGTGACACTGGGCAGCAAAGACCTAGATGCTGATGACCCAGGTGTGTGTCTAATGGTCAACCTGTTCTGCCATTGGCTGTGAAAAGTGGGTGAAGTAACTTCAACTACTTCTGGCATTTTAGTGAATGAACACCCATGGCCGTGAAGAACTGACACCCAAACATGGAAAATACCCATGAATGCTAGCAGGAGCAAATTGTAAAATAGTAATACCTTTCATGAAAATATTTGGCAACAGTGCATAAAGAATAACTGAAGTCGGATTATATATATAGCTTGGTCAACATATTTCTGTAGATTCTTGTCGAAAGCAAAGGGAGGTTGAAATAAGACTTTTATTGGCAGAATGTTTAATAGTTGCATGAGAAACTAACTTTGGAAAGAAGTGCGAACGCATGAGACTGGCGTCTAACAGGAGCATGAGGCTAACTCAGAACAACTATGAAAAGGTTTTGAAAAAACAGGAGTAATAATAGTGCGGGGAAAAATACTGGGTTGTAGACAACGTAGTATCTACTCTGTTGTGGTAGTCAGGAAATTGGGCACAGTTGCTAGGCCATGCAAATCTAATACCACCCTCATTTTATTTTCAGCGGTATAGTACTGATGGAGAAGGATTTCGCAAAAAGAAACCTGCTCGAATGAATACCCCCATAATACGTACTAACAGTAAGTAGTAATAGAAAAACTAACGTGCACCTTACATAAACACAAGGGAAAAAGCTTTACGCCTGTGTGCACTAACGTGAAATAATATATTAAAGAACGAAAACTATATTTACATTGTGTTTTGAAAGAAACGAAAAATAATGTATGACTAGGCCGCATGTGCATTTCGTAGTTTGCATGTTGCAGCTTGCTTTGAAATTATAAATAATACCGCTTTTGCATAAAGCTATGCTAGGAAAAACGCTAACAGGGAATAGTGCCAAGATGGGTGGTAAACAGTGAAAACTATATTATCATATAATTAATAAATGTTCATTTTCCATTTGCTATAGTGAGCTGGATGAGACGCCATTTTCCCTTAACTTGGCCGGATAAGGGAGGGGCAGGATAAACAAGTGAAATTGATCTGTCAAAGGCACACTGAAGCGCTGAGCGCAGCAGAAGAGACGCAAGGGTTGAAGGTCAATGTGATGATCGCTTGCCAAAGATGTGACTGACCGTGGGACAAAAAGACTCCTTCCGCGGACATTGCTTAAAATTATGTACAATTGTAACATGAATTAAATCGTGTGAACGGAACAATTATGAAATCATGGGAATGGGTGTAAGAACAATGAATAAGCCCAAACTCTGAATGAAGTCACAGTGGTGTGACAATCCGCCTCCTAAACTCTCCAATCATCTGGCTCGTTTCGTAAAATGTTTCAAATGATGTGGGACGGACATGTAGGTTTTAGGGTATAACTGGGGTGCCTTTAGGGGTGTGGTTAGGTTAGGCCGGCTACAGAGAGAGAGAGGGGAGATGCGTCGCTGTCCGTCGGTTTGCAGAGAGGCCTAGCTGTTCCTGTCCTGTCCTGTTCCTGTCCCTGTAATCTTTGTTCCCTGACTCTATTTCAGGGAACCCCCACCATCACTTTGGCCAGAGGGGTGGTTTTCTACAGATCCTTTGGGTTGGTATTTCTCTGACTCGTTCTTGCAATATTACCTGCAAAATGTATTTTGTCTCTGAAACTTTTGTCTCTTCACCTATCCACTCCGTCATAATGCATTGAAACGTATTATTTAGATGAAACTTTTGTCTCTTCATCTATCCCCTCCGTTAGATGTATTTTGTTTCGCATCTGATTTTGCTGAAACTGATGTCTCTTAATCTATCCACTCCTTCATGCACAATGTCATTATTTGATTGATGAGTTTGTCTATATCTGAAATTGCTGATGTTTCTCTCCCTCTTCGTGAGTTCATTGTTTGCACTTGTGACCGTATGCATTGAGCATTTTATCATTTAATTTGAGATAAAGCTTTATTAACTTCACTGAGAGTCTGTGATTATTTAGCTGATTGAATAATTAGTTAGATAGTAGTATCATTACCATCAACTATTCAACTAATTGGTTCATCGACCAAATAGAAGGAAAGTTGATGTATAAGTTAGATAAGTATTTTGAATTGTCATACATGGAATTTAGAAGGAAAGGAATTGAACATTTAAATTGACACCAGCGCATCAGGGATTTGGGTGAATGTGTATGGGCCATTGTTTTGTGATATTATTGAGTATTGATCCCTGATCAGGTAATGGCCTCGCTCTGGATCAGTTTCTTGGTAGCAGAGGACGGTTTAATTATTGATTAGCTTGGTAATGATTATTGATTATATGTTCCTAACACGAAAAAGTTAGTGTCCTGTTCTATGTTGTCTAGAAGTACAGGTACGGAGATACCTGAGGAATCCCGAGAATGGAATTTAGCCTGAAATAGGCAGAAGAAAAGTGTGGTAAAGAAATCACACTGCAGAAGTACTTTGTCTGTTGTAATAATACCGAAGCTACGGAGGGCTGAAGGTGTTATATTTAGGGAAATTTCATATAAGAGTAGAGTGTATGAAATAGCGAAGGGTCCACTTCCGAAACTCTAGCCTTATCCCCAGGAGAGTAACAAGACCTCTTTTCACACCAAGAAGTCCTCTTGTGAAATTTTGGCCTTATTCCTAGAGGAGTACCAGGTCCTCCCAGAGCTTGTTTGAAGGGTAAAATAGCGCTGGTCGTTATTAGGACTCGTAGTGAAGAAAACCTCTTGGAAAAGTGAAAACTATCTCTTTACTAGTGGAACAGACAAGGTAGCATTGGTTTGTGTTGTTACTAACAGAAATTTGATTAAGAAAAAACTCAGAAAAATATTGCCGTATTATTTTGTAAAGGGAGGGTCAGTAGAAGGAGTAATACTGACGTCAGGAAAAGCCGCGCTGGCATTGGTCAGGCAGCGGGCGAGTACTGAGCTCTGATTGGTCAGTCAGGGTGAGCCGCGCCAGTATTGGTTGAGACTTTGCTTACGTAGCAGTGCTCTAATTGGATGGTTGGTGTGTGTCGCGCTGGTATAGTACGAGATCTGACAAATAGAATAAGTAGAATTACGGAAAGGTTTCCTTGTTTGTTTTGTTGAGATACGTTAGTGTAAAGAGTCAGGAAAATGAAGTTGCTTAAGAAAATAAAGAATTTCTTTAAAAAGGATAAACCAATTGAGACTAGAGAGGGAATTCCTATACCGCCTCCAAGAACGCCTGCTTCTTATATGATGTTGGAGCGAGGTTATCATACATGTATGTGGTTAGAGAACTGGGTGGAATATACAAAGGATGATGGTGTTATAGCTTTCCCACAGTATGGTACGTTTAATGTAAGGATTTTGCAGAATTTGAGAAACCGGATGAATTCACTAGAGCCAAATCCCAGATTAACGCAGTACGAAGCATTAGAAGAATGGGAAGTTGAGGCATTTGAAAGAGAGAAATATAGAAGTAACAGAAGATACTGAAATTCGATTTTTGGATATCCTTCTGAGAATAGGGAGAATAAGTTGAAAAGATGGAGGAGAGCTGTGATAACGGAAGGATTGTATCCAGTTTTAGTTGCTGACGATCAGACAGGAGGTAAATGTAAAGAGAAATTATTTTTTTTAGAGACTTCAAGTTTAAGGGATGATCCGAATGACTCTGATGATGATGAGATATTAGAAGATATTATGACCAAACGACCTCCGCTATATGAAGAAAATTTAGGGGAGGTGACTCCGAGTGCCCCACAATTGGGAACCCCATTAACTCCACAATTCACTGAAATAGCTAGGGTAGTGCGAGAGAATGAAGTGAATTTGCTGAATAAGGCAAGACTAGAGCAGGTCCAGAGAATGAATCAGTTAAGTCTAAATGCGGAAGCATTGACGGTACCCATGACGATTGGTCCCGTGGTCCCATTGTATGGAGAAAAGCAAAATCTGTCAAAATTACATACCTTGGCAGTTCCGAAAAGCAGTGTCAGGGGTGAAATGGTGACGGTAATGAATGAGAGTGGACAGGCTGATCTGAATACTACATTGTTGGATCTTCCGGTTTGTGAGTTGATAACGGAAACCCCTAAAAGAGATTTACAGATAGACCCAAGGAGAATAGGACCAAATGTCACTCCAATAGCAGGGAGTTCAGCAGGTCCCTCACCAGAGGAATTGAATAATTGGATAAAAGAAATGGCAAAACCCGGACACAAGATATGACCTCTAGTCGACTGAATTGCAGTGGTCAAATGTGCCCCACATAAATCAGGAGATGATTATGTGATGAAGGGCAACAGATACGCCGATCAAATAGCGCGTTTCTGTGCACGAAATTTAATGGCCTTAAACAGAGGGATTGAAAAGGAAAATACCAATTGCCATCTTATGTTCACATCTACATATGAAACTTGGGATGAGATCAGACAGTTGCAGGAAGAAGCAAGTGATGAGGAAAAGGAAATTTGGGAAAATTCAGGTTGCAGTAAGAGAGGTGAGGACGAAGTGTGGGTCTTTATAGATGAAAGACCAGTCATGCCAGACAGTTTACTATCCCATATGGCCAGGGTGTACCATGGAATTGCGCATGTTGGAAGAGATGCAATGATCAGACTCTTCAAGCAGTCATGGTATAACCCAAAGTTCAGGGTCATTGCAGAGAGCCTTTGCCAGAGGTGTGTCATTTGCCAGCAGCAGAATCCAGGCAGAAAGACAGTTGTTAGTTGGGGTCGAATTGGGAAAGCAGCAGGTTCATTCCCTCGACTTCAGTTGGATTTTATCGAATTACCCCCTTACGGCGGGCTGAAATATGTGTTGGTTGTTGTCTGCTTGTTCTCTCGCTGGGTGGAAGCCTATCCCACGAGAAGAAATGACAGCCTAACTGTCGCAAAACTGCTCCTAAGAGAATTGATACCTAGGTTTGGATTTCCAGTCACTTTAGAAACAGATAGAGGAACTCATTTCAACAATGAGATAATTCGGATGATTTGTGCAGCATTGCAAATTGAACAGAAGCTGCATTGTGCCCATCGACCTGAAGCATCTGGAGTGGTTGAGCAGATTAACGGCACAATAAAATCTAGGTAAGGAAAGGTGTGTGCATCCACAACACTGAAATGGCCTGATGCTTTACCCCTTGTACTGATGAGTCTTAGAAGCATTCCTGACAAAAAGACGGGTTTGAGTCCTCACGAAGTCCTAATGGGAAGAGCAATTAGACAAGCATACATACCAGCGAACAAACTGATGAATATATCTGATGATGTAGTGCTTGATTATTGCAGAGGATTGGCTGATCTGGTGCGTTCTGTGTCTCGCCAGGTTGGGGAAGATGCCACAACAACACAGCCGAATCAAGCTCATGATCTGAGTCCTGGTGAGTGTGTTCTCATCAAGAAACCCGTGAGGAAATCGTGTTTAGAACCCAGGTGGAACGGTCCTTACCAAATAATTCTGGTGACGACGACGGCAGTGAAGTGTGGTGGTCTGCCAAACTGGATTCTCGCAAGCCACACCAGACGAGTCCCAAGTCCACTTGAAAGACAAGAAGAGCAGCAACTGGCAAACCAAAGTCAAAGACCAGAGGTTGAAGTGTGTGAAGCTGAAGAATCTAGAGTAACAGATTCTGAAGAACAAACTGATGACGAACAGCCAAGCACAAGTCAAGTAAAGTGGGCACCAGCTGCTGGGTCTCGTGAGACTGCTGATGAACCAGAGGAAGGTGAGACTATTGTTGAACCAGAAGAAAGTGGGTTCACAGTTAAACCAGAAGAAAGTGAAATTGCTGTTGAATCAGCAGAAACAGAAGTAACTGAAAATCCAGAAGAAGAAGAACAGATAGAAGAAAGGCCAAACAAAAGAACCTGTGAAACAGATGGAGAAGGTGAAAGGGTAGTTCAAACCAAGAAAGCAAGAAAAGGTGACAATTGGCCAGGTGGAGTGAAAAGACTAAAATACACTCTTGGAAGGAGAAGGGTAAAGAAAAGACCAGAGCAAAGTAATGAGGTCTCAAGTCAGACAGAACAAGAAGAGTCAGGAGAAGAATTTGTACGAAAAACAAGGAGAGTAAGAATTCCCAGTAGGAAATACAAAGCACCAGAATGGACCTACGTCATTTTAGAAGAATTTGAAAGTTCTGATCCAAGTGAAGAAAAGGACAGTTCTGATACTGAGCAAGTTGATGAAAGCAAATTAAGACCGCCTTAAGAGAACTGTGATAAGTTAAGGTGCAACCTTGCCAACCGAAAAGAAAACAAATTAAAAGATTCAGAAGACCCGAAGAAATAAATAAAAGAAGGGGGTAAAGAAGAAAGCCTTGAAGTGTAGGATTACACTACTCTTTTTATAATTTTTTGTGTGTGAATAAATTAGAGTTTTAGGTCTTGATAGATTTTTATTTTTTATAGAAAAGAAAATGGCTGACACAGAAGTGACTGAACATCCAAAATCTAGTCTAAAACGTAGATGTATTAAAGCTTGCTTATGTAGTGTCTTGTTATTAACATTTATGTGGATATTACTAACCGTCCTTGTACCTATTCTAATGGTAACTAATAATGGAAATAATACTAATGATCTAACAAGTGAAACAGTGAATGATGTTACTAAAGGAACACCTAATCCCAATATAGAACAAATGGATGGAAGCATTCTCCATCATGATAAATCCATTAGTGATTTTTCATTAAATGTTTGCTAAATTGTTGTATGAATATATTGATACAATGAATGTGAGTGATAGTTATGTGTGCATGCAATTACCTTCGTCTGTCTCAGAGGGGGTGACGTATCATCACCTACCTTTAACATATGGTGGGGGATATTCTCAAGAACGTGTGTTAACTATCGCCAAATTCGCTTAACGCAACTTCTCACATCGCAGTCTATCGCGGGAAAATAACACTGTGTTAACGCAGTATTCTCAACCCGGCGGCACCATGCGATAGTCTCACGATAACGCGACAAATGCCCGCGTTAAAATTAACGCAAAGCCGAAAAAATGCGAAACACGAACGCCAAAAAAGTTGCGATGTCCCAAATCGCGAAACAAAAATCAGCGATAACCAGCGACAGGACTGCGAATCCCACGCGACATGCGGGAAAATGCATTATAAAAGCAGATTAAAAAAAAGATTAAAAAATGTAACTGCGTAGCACCATGGACGCACCCGGACCGAGTGCAGAGGACAACGCGAACCCCACAAGCCCCACAGACGACCAGCCAGGAACCCCGGGGCCGGGGAAGGGCAAGGAGAAGAGGAAGAGGAAGACTGGGTTCAGTCCGCAGGAAAACCGTATCATCGTCACGGAGGTGACCGAACACTACCAACAACTGTTCGTCACCTCCACTGTGTCATCGGCAACACAAACGGAAATATGGCAGCACATCGTGAACAACGTGAATGCAGTCGGAGTGTCGAGGAGGACAATGGAAAAGGTCAAGAGGCGCTGGAATGATGTGAAGGGCAAAACCAAGAAGAAACTCGATGCCAACATGAAAGCAGCAACGCAGATTGGAGGTGGGGGACCAGCGGCACACCAGGAGCTGGATGACATTGAGAAAATGGTGGCCACAGTCATCAGTCGGGATACGGTGCCAGGAGTCGGGGATCGGAACACTGCTCAACATGACCTGACACAACATCAACAGGGTGAGTACCGACCAGGGACTGGGGGGACGGGGTGAGATGGGCACAATGGCACACATGCACAATTAAGTAGAGCACACTGCACGCCCACAATGACTCTGGATCATGTCACTGATCCCCGTGCCACACTGCAGCACACATACAGAAACTCAGGGAATGTGTGTTGAAATGAATTTATTTGCACATGCTGTGCCTGTGGTCATTTTGTACTGTCTCATGATTGCTAAGGACTGCCACAATGTGACGTCCTCATGTGAAGAAATTGTCAATGATGTTGTTCCTATGGGCTATTCCTGCTGCAGCTGCAGTGGGGTGTGGTCCACCTGCCTCATCTTCCTCATCATCGTCCGGTGCATCTGGCACTTGTAACCATGGGGCATTGGTGCGTACACATATGTTGTGCAACACACAACATGCAACAATCATCTTGCACACGATGTCTGGGCTGTACAGGAGCCTCCCACCTGTGATGTCCAGGCACCTGAAACGTGACTTCAACACTCCAAATGTGCGTTCCACGATGCCCCTGGTGCGTTTGTGGGCTGCATTGTACTGCCTCTGGGCCTGTGTGTTCGTGGCTCGGAGGGGTGTTATCATCCAAGGGCAGAGTGCATATCCTTGATCACCTGTGACAGTGCAGAGAGACATGAGTCAATAGTTGGTTCTGCATGATGTGTTGGCAGGCTCACTAGTTGATTGGCGTGTGATATGTGTGTCATAGTGATCCCTGTGTGACATGTACTGCTTGTAGCAAATGAGCACCATCAATGTGTATTACGTAGCCTCACTGCTGCTCCTCCCTCCCCCGAGCCTAATTACTTGTGTGCGCTGCGCGGTTGCATCACTTGCACTCCTACGGTACACCATTGTCATGCCTGTCTGCGCATGTCCACAAGCCTGACGACACTGTGATGTTGTGCGTTGAAGGTGGGCGGCCACGTGTGTGTAGGCCTATGGTAAGGATAGGGCGGACACAGATGTAGAGTTCATGGCTGGCTGAACTCGCGATGCGGTCGAGGCAAGACCTTTGGCTTATGCTGCGGCAATAGCGATACACACACAACAGTTGGCATGTATGATCCCGGACCCCGAGCGGGCTTGTGCTCATTCATTTATCTCTTCGGCCGAGCCCGCACTCCCGGGGCATGTTACATTGCAACTTTGTCCATTGCGGGACGGGTGCCGCCGACACTACAATAGAGACACACGCATTAGGTACTTCATTGGCAAGCCCAACACTTAACCACGCCCAGAGCCCCGGGGTGATCATTCACACCCCTACGCTGGACTGTTGTACGCCAGCCCACTCCGGCAACGCCTACAGGGGGGTACAACACAGCTACATGTCCCAGGTCTCACCCACTGCCTGAGGTGACATGGTTGCGTCCGCTATACACAGCACAATGCAATGTGGCGGGGCCCGGGGCCCTCATGCATACACAATGACCACACAGACACACTTAGATAGTTTGTGGAACTGGCTACGGGCACGTGCGCCTGGCCCCTTTTATTGCCAGGGTCACATGTCCAGTGACGCCTGTGCTGGATGGGTGTGAGGTGAGTGTGAGCCAGCCCTCAAGGAGTGGTTGGTGCTGGCAACAACTACAACAGTGATCAGACAATCAGAAGTTCACAGTACAAACAGCAAGGGTCCATGACTTGAGCTGCACGGAGTTAGTGGCTCCGGAAGCACAGCGGCCGGCACATGGAACACCGCCACGGGACGGTGACTACCGGTGCACTGAGGTAGGGCCACGAGAGCTGAGCGGGTCCTCGTCGATGTCCAAGGTGAATGTCGCTGAGTGTTTTGGGGGACAGTGGAAGGTGATCTTCCAGGGTATGATACAGAGGGCAGTACCAAGCAGACACAGGCAATATGGAGGAGATGAATGCTACAGACTCGATTTTTACACCAAGTCAGTATCAGCTACATGATGATGAAGACAACCCCCAGGCCATAGACTCAGACGCCACCAAAGTTCAACCAGAGAGTATCCATGAATTTCGGGGCACGGAGTCAGTGGCACCAGAGCTGAAAGGGGATGCAGTCTGCGATGAGGCCTGTACAATGGTATAAACTCTGCCATAAATAAATCAAGACTCACTTCCAAATGTGTGACCTACTTGACCGTAGTGTAGGCCGGAGGCAGCGGTCAGCAGGGGCCCCCAGCCACGTGTCCTTGGCTTGCGATGCACAGAGTTAGTGGCACCAGAGCAGTTGTTGGTAGTGTTCGGTCACCTCCGTAACGAGGATCCTTTTTTCATCCGGACTGAACCGCGTCTTCCTCTTACTCCTCTCCTTGCGTACAGTGATATGGACTCTGCCATTGCACAATCAAGACTCAGTTCCAAATGTGTGACCTACTTGACCGCAGTGTAGGCCGGAGGCAGCGGTCAGCGCGGGCCAACCGCTGTTTAGGCAGCTCCTCCTGGTACTCTCACACACGACGTTGGAATGCCATGTGGTGATGATTTGTGGTTGACGGAGGTAGAAGCACCAGAGCTGAGCTTGTGTGCAGCCTGCGACGATGCCGTGCCCTGCCTGGTCCGGACTGGATTGGATTGGTGTGAGGCCTGCTGGACCGCAGTGTAGGCAGTACACAGGTGACCCCGCGGTGCTGGGCCGCAGTGTAGGCCGAAGGCAGTAGTCAGCAAGGGCCCACTGACACGTGTCGTTGGAATGCTATGCACAGAGTTGGTGGCACCACATCGAAGGAAGTACGGTGATATAAAATCTGCCATAAACGTATGTACTCTGCCATTGTATAATCAAGACTCAGTTCCAAATGTGTGACCTACTGGACCGCAGTGTAGGCCAGAGGCAGCGGTGGAGTACGTCAATGAGAAAGGAGTACTGGGGGCCTGTGTCGCGAGGCCGTGATGGTCTGAGGAGGCTGCCATGGTCGCGGGCATCAGGCTTGGAGTTTGCACCGGCCGTGGTGGGCCCTCTTTGACACACGCCGGTGTCGGCAGGTGAGCAGTGAGGCCTGAGTGTGCTGGGGCGGGCAAGACGGGTCTTGGGACCAGCGGCCTGGGGTGCAGCAGGCGCACAGGATCGCAGGCACCGCCGCTCACGGCGTCGGCCTCGTGGTGGGGTGAGAGGCGCCACCCTGGAAGACACGTTGGCCATTCCGGAAGAGAACCACGCCCAGAGTAACGGGCTTTTTATTCACACCCCAACGCTGGCCTGGTGTACGCCGGGCCAGCCCACTCCGCTCACGCTTACAGGGGGGGACGTAACAAGCTACATTTCCGCATTCTTCCCCACTGGCTGCGGTAACATGGTTGCGTCCACTGTCCAGTACACTGCAGACACCAGCAGTGTATGTCGACATGGAAATGTCTGTGGTCTGCATACTCAAGTCTGTCCAGCACATCCACGCCACACTTGGCGTTGTGTACATTCACATTCATGGGTCACTTGCCTCCTTCGCACATGCCTGGTTCCCACCTCTCCCCACATTCTGCTATTGTGTGGCTGAGGTGCCATGCCGTTGATGACTTGTGTACATGGCTAGCCCAGGTTGCCACAGTAAGTTGTGTTGTCGTGTCTGGAATGTGGGGATGTTGGTTGTCATGTTGTATGTGATTTTGTGACGTGTGCATTCCCAGAGTTGTGAGTTGTATGTTGGTGGAGTTGAGGTGTGTGGTGTGTTCAGTTGTTACTTACCGACGAGCAGTGCATTTCCATAGGTGCCATCCTGAAAGCACTGGTTGATGATGGACTGTCGGAAGATGAAGGAATCATGCACACTGCCTGGGTAGTTGGCGACGACATTGGTGAAGAGTCCCCGGTGGTCCACTATTGCCTGCAAATTGATGGAATGCGTGTGTTTCCTGTTGCGGTAATTGTGTGCAGTGGCGGCAGGGGGCACGAGGAGTACATGTGTGCAGTCGATTGCCCCCAACAAGTGCGGGAAGCCAGCTATGGCGTAGAAGCCTTGCTTGATCTCCAGCTGTTCCTGCGCAGTGTGTGGGAAGTAAAGTTGCTGGTGTACCAAGCTGATGATGGCATCCAAGACAGGTGTGAGGAACTTTGACAGGGCTGGCTGTGAGACTCCTCCGACTATGGCAGTTGTTGGTTGGAAGGTCCCGGAGGCCAACAGGTGCAGCACGGCCAGCAGCTTTGTCTGCGGAGGGATGTTGGTTCTCCGCTGTGTTGGTACCGTCAGCCTGTGGGCAATGAGGGTCAGGATGTGGAGGATGGTTGTCCTTTTGAGCCTGTAGTGGGCAATGACTTCCTCTGGCGTTAAGTCTCCGAGGCTGGTGCGTTTCGGAAGGTCCGGTGTCTTTGTCTGCGCTGCCTCTGTGGTAGTCCGGGGGGGGGGTGAGTCCTGGGGGGTTGGGGGTCCTGGGGTGGTGGCGGTGGGTGTTGTGCCCTCTTGGGGCTCCGAGCTGCATGATCAGTAGCTCCATGGCATCTGTTGTTCTTCTGGTGTGGCTGTGGGCTGGGCTCCCTTTTATGGTGCAGGTTGTCGTCCGACTTAGCACCAGGTCGGAGCAGGTGTTAAATCCATGCTGCTAACGTGCCTTATCGCATGTTTTTGAATCTTATCGCCGATCTGGCTGGTCGTTGAGAATGTTGCGGAGTGGTGTTTTCGCGGGTTTTTGCACGGGAACGCCTACTCTGCATCTCATTAGCGTTAGTTGCCGGTGTCATCCGTGGCGATGTTTTTTGCGGCTGCTATCGCGGGTAAACTGGTGATATCGGCTGTTAGTACCTGCTTGTGAATGGTGCGATGAATTTATCGCCACTTTGGCTGCGATACTAACTCGCCGATGAGTCCTTGAGAATATGCCCCGGTGTGTCTTGCAGTGTCCTAACAAGCCTGTTTTATGTAACTGGGAAACTCGAGTATCATTATTCTAATATAGATTTAGTGTTTTCAGAAACACCCATTATGAAGGAGTTGAATAAAGTTTTAAGTAGTAAAAATGCACATTATATGGGAGAGTTTTTCCATATTACTAAAACTTTAGATGTAGAATATGCCTATAAAAACAATTTAACATCTAGTTTGCAGGTTGAAGAAAAAGTATTTATAGAAATGGTGGAAAGTAGAAGGGAAAGTTTCCAAAGAAAAGCTGCTGAACAAAAGTCCCAGATACCACCATGGGCTTTCAGGGAAGGAAATTATGAGAAAGGCGAGAGATACGTTGCAATGTCCCTGGACTGGCATCAGAAGGGAAAAATATGTTTGCTTAGAATGAAAACTAACTATAATAATTATTTCATCGGTACTAGTGAATGTGAGCATACTTTCCAAATTACTGGAGGTTGGGGATTGAAGGGTGGAACTGATCCTGTGTTTCCAGGAGTCTATTATGTGTATGGTAAGAAAGCCTATTACAGGTTGCCGGCACATTGGTATGTTAGTTGTTATTTTGCTATTGTCTTTCCAAAGGTCTATCACATGGACCGAAACAACAACAGACTAAATGAAGTGAAACAAGGACTAACACGTGACAAACAAGTAAGTTTCTCAGAAATAGTAGGTGATATTTTTGGTGCACTGATACCCTCAGTTGGAGTCGTTCTGAATTCACACAAAATTCGAAAGTTGTCCACAGTGGTTGATCGTTTGTCAACAGATACTGCTGGTGGTTTCTTAATGATTGACAGAGAAATGGTTTTGCAAAATCGACTTGCCCTTGATATTTTATTAGCAAAAGAGGGTGGAGTCTGTGGCATGTTGAAAATCCAACACTGCTGTACCTATATCCCTGACAAAAGTAAAGGGATTGAGGGATATATAAAGAATATTACGAAATTACATGAAGATTTGACTCAACTGGAGGCTTGAAAAGAGTTTCTCCTCTGTAGGTAAATGGTTTTCTACTTTTGGAAGTAGCTTATTAGGAAAAATAATGCCAATTATTTCAGTAGCTGTAGTAGCCTTAGTGATAATAACAACATATAAATGTTGTAAGTGTAAGAGTGTTAAAAAGGAAGTGACAGAATCAGAGAATAAACGAGGAGCGAGAAAAAGAAAGAGAGAGGAAATAGAGCTAGAAGAATACTATAAGATGATGAAAGATATAGATGAAAGTGCCATAAAGAGAGAGAAGAATACAGAGTTTTAGATAAGAGAAGATGGCACTTGGTATGGTAGGTATTTTATGATGGCTCCAGTAAGCCATCAGAGGGCGGATTGATGGAGCAGGATTTCGCAAAAGAAACCTGCTCGAATGAATACCCCATAATACGTACTAACAGTAAGTAGTAATAGAAAAACTAACCTGCACCTTACATAAACACGAGGGAAATAGCTTTACGCATGTGTGCACTAACGTGAAATAATATATTAAAGAACGAAAACCATATTTACATTGTGTTTTGAAAGAAACAAATAATAATGCATGACTAGGCCTCATGTGCATTTCGTAGTTTGCATGTTGCAGCTTGCTTTGAAATTATAAATAATACCACTTTTGCATAAACCTATGCTAGGAAAAACGCTAACAGGGAATAGTGCCAAGGTGGGTGGTAAACAGTGAAAACTATATTATCATATAATTAATAAATGTTCATTTTCCATTTGCTATAGTGAGCTGGATGAGACGCCATTTTCCCTTAACTAGGCCGGATAAGGGAGGGGCAGGATAAACAAGTGAAATTGATCTGTCAAAGGCACACTGAAGCGCTGAGCGAATCAGAAGAGATGCAAGGGTTGAATGTCAATGTGATGATCGCTTGCCAAAAATGTGACTTACCGTGGGACAAAAAGACTCCTTCCACGGACATTGCTTAAAATTATGTACAATTGTAACATGAATTAAATCGTGTGAACGGAACAATTATGAAATTATGGGAATGGGTGTAAGAACAATGAATAAGCCCAAACTCTGAATGAAGTCACAGTGGTGTGACAATCCGCCTCCTAAACTCTCCAATCATCTGGCTCATTTCGTAAAATGTTTCAAATGATGTGGGACGGACATGTAGGTTTTAGGGTATAACTGGGGTGCCTTTAGGGGTGTGGTTAGGTTAGGCTGGCTACAGAGAGAGAGAGGGGAGATGCGTCGCTGTCTGTCGGTTTGCAGAGAGGCCTAGCTGTTCCTGTCCTGTCCCTGTAATCTTTGTTCCCTGACTCTATTTCAGGGAACCCCCACCATCACTTTGGCCAGAGGGGTGGTTTTCTACAGATCCTTTGGGTTGGTATTTTTCTGACTCGTTCTTGCAATATTACCTGCAAAATGTATTTTGTCTCTGAAACTTTTGCCTCTTCACCGATCCACTCCGTCATAGTGCATTGAAACGTATTATTTAGATGAAACTTTTGTCTCTTCATCTATCCCCTCCGTTAGATGTATTTTGTTTCGCATCTGATTTTGCTGAAACTGATGTCTCTTAATCTATCCACTCCTTCATGCACAATGTCATTATTTGATTGATGAGTTTGTCTATATCTGAAATTGCTGATGTTTCTCTCCCCCTTTGTGAGTTCATTGTTTGCACTTGTGACCGTATGCATTGAGCATTTTATCATTTAATTTGAGATAAAGCTTTATTAACTTCACAGAGAGTCTGTGATTATTTAGCTGATTGAATAATTAGTTAGATAGTAGTATCATTACCATCAACTATTCAACTAATTGGTTAATCGACCAAATAGAAGGAAAGTTGATGTATAAGTTAGATAAGTATTTTGAATTGTCATACATGGATTTTAGAAGGAAAGGAATTGAACATATAAATTGACACCAGCGCATCAGGGATTTGGGTGAATGTGTATGGGCCATTGTTTTGTGATATTATTGAGTATTGATCCCTGATCAGGTATTGGCCTCGCGCTGGATCAGTACTGTCTTGTCTGAGTAGGAAGCATTTACTTCAAGACAGAAAATACCTACACTTAGTATTACCTGTTTAAAGCGCTCCCTCTCCTGCTAACCTCGCCTTCTCTCCCCCAATCCTTAAAACATTGTTACAGACAACATCCTCACCCACTACCTCCCACCCCGTAGTCACATCACCCCACACCTCAAAGAGCTCCACTGGCTCTCAATCCAGAAACAAGCACTCTTCAAACTCCTCACGCACAAATACAAAGCTGTATACAACATTGGACTCACATACCTCAACAACCGTATAAGCTTCCACAAACCTACCAGACACCTCCTCTCAACCGGACTCCTAGTCCGCCCCTTCCCCCCACATATGCAGAACCAGATGCCAGAATTGTGCCTTCTCCTATCTCACTTCTAACCCCAGGAATGACATGCCCCTGCACATCAGAGCCACCTCTTCAGTTATTGAATTCCACAAGAAATTAAAGACCTGGCTCTTCATCTAGCCCGACACTTACAGCTCCTGCTTCAGTGCTAGGGTACCATCCCAGGTGTGTCATGAAAGGTCTTCCTGCCTTTTCCTACATTGATGAAGAGCTTAACAAAAGGCCCCCAAGTGTGTTTCCTGCCGATTTTGGTGACGCGTTATTGATGCAGAGGAACATAAGGACATCTCCACCAAACAAAGAAGCACTTACTTCATTTAGTCACGAGGAAGTACCCCTGTTTGGTGGAGATTCACCTCTTTGTAGTCTCGTCCTCTTCACTTAATGAGGTTTCACGTTATCACAGGATTATGGATCAAGACGCTTGAGGAACAATCACATTATCAAAATTACATGCACGAAGGTCACTGGAGACAATACCCCATGGTCCTTTACGCAGCTGTTTTGCAGAATATCCACGAGACATTTACCCAACGAGGCAGCACTTACTAATTAACTAGATGAAAGTACTCTAGTTGGGGTAGACGTTTCAGCAAAACTGGGGACTCTTCTGGGGAAATAAAGTTCAATTCTGACCCTGGTGCTCATTTCTCAGAAATTAAACCTCAATGGGAAGCACTTACAAATATGAACATAGCAGGTGCCCCAGTTGAAACTCCACTTCAGTAAAGCACAAGCGTTTATGACTTCTTGGGCTTGACAAAGGCAAATCAAATGTGTTTCCTCTTGTATTTCACGTTGAAAATCAATCTGAAATCTTTAATGTAGGTGAATGCATTGTTGATCTAATGGAGTGCAATCTGATCTGTAGTGACTGTGACAAGTGGTTTCTTTCTTGTCGTCTCCTGGTGAGAGCAGAGTCCATGGTTCTGTCTTTTAAATACCCTAAGTATGCAAATGCCCAAAATGCTCATCACCCACCCACTCATAAACATACACAGACACTCACACACCCACTGACAGACCCACACACCCACTCACAGACCCATAGCCTTTACCTGTACATTTTGCATAGGGGGTAAATTTAATAGTTAATAAAATAAAAAACTTACCTGGACGCCGGTCGGGCCGGGTCCCGCATTTTCACAGCTTCGGCTCCGGCTCCTGCTCTCCTCTCCTGCCTCCGGCAGAAACAGGAAGCAGGCAGTCTCCCCCCCCCTCCCCTAAGCCAATCAGAACACTGCAATGGCCTCTTATTACTTATATATACTTATACTTATCAAAGCAATGCATTGTGGACATGGTAGTCTGGTGAAATTGGGGATGTCATAATCAGTGACGGATTGACTCGCAATATAAGACTTTTTTGCATTAGCATTGTATTTTCAGAGTATGAACAAACAATTGTCACTTTAACCCCAAAACAATCGAACAAATTGTGTAATACCAGCAGTGTATCTTTAAATTTGCACAGGAGTCCTTTTTCAATGTTTAACATCGTGGTGTATTTAAACTTTCAGCACTTATCACCTGTGTTTGCATATGAATAAGACCAGAGAGGTCGAAACGCGTCATGCCATGCAGTGGTCTGTCATGCCTGCCTTGAATAAAGGAAGTTGCCACAAACCATTCTTGTTGGCGGGCTTGCTTCTCACGCGGTGAATCTGCGTGAGTTTTCTAATGCATATGATAGCGGTGACGTCGCTTTCAAGCCCCGACCCGCTAGGATGGGCGTCCGTTACCGACAAGGTTCATTTGGATGTGATTCGAAGCGGATGCCCGCCGGCTGCGCACTGGAGATTATGGAGAACTTGGCTGAGATGGGGCCACCGCTCACGGGGGTCCTGCGCCACCGTCAGAGTGGGAGGCCTGCCTGCTAATAAATTTGTGACTCAACTGCACTACAGCCAGGGTTTGCAGGAGTATTCACGCTTGTACTGCAAGAAGGAGAGAAACATCGTGAAGTTGCAACACCAGGTACCACAACAAGTCACGAAATACATAAAGATAAGTGCCTTATTGACTGTCTGATACTATTGCTGTCATTTTGCCCTACAAGGAATTGGATCCATATGAGGCATTAAGAAGGGCAGTGATCTTAAGTCTGTTGATAAAGCATTTAACAAATTCATACTGAAAAAAAGAGACTCCGGGAGTTCTACTTATGAAAGCAATGCATTGTGGACATGGTAGTCCGGTGAAATTGGGGATGTCATAATCAGTGACGGATTGACTCGCAAATTAAGACTTTTTTTGCATTAGCATTGTATTTTCAGAGTATGAACAAACAATTGTCACTTTAACCCCAAAACAATCGAACAAATTGTGTAATACCAGCAGTGTATCTTTAAATCTGCACAGGAGTCCTTTTTCAATGTTTAACATCGTGGTGTATTTAAACTTTCAGCACTTATCACCTGTGTTTGCATATGAATAAGACCAGAGAGGTCGAAACGTGTCATGCCATGCAGTGGTCTGTCATGCCGCCTTGAATAAAGGAAGTTGCCAATAACCATTCTTGTTGGAGGGCTTGCTTCTCATGCGGTGAATCTGCGTGAGTTTTCTAATGCATATATATATATATATATATATATATATATATATATATATATATATATATATATATATAGGGATTATGCTTATCTGTAAAATACCTACCTTTTCAAGATAAAGGCATGTGTGTTGTAAATACATTTGTGGTTAAGACGCTTGCAATGTAAAGGCGTTGTTGTAAAGGCATGCGTTGTTAAGGCAGTCTTGGTTCCGTCATTTATTCAGTTGAAGATGTCATTATATGTTATGTGTATTTGTACAGCGCATGACTGTGGGAGCTGGCAGTGCTCTCGCACACAAGGAGCTGCTGGAAATGCAGCTCCCTGCGTGCGAGAGCAATACTCTCATCTCTTCTCCTGCCTGCATGTCTGCAGGCAGGGAAAGAGATGAAAGTTCCACTTCCAGCAAGCAGGAGCGGTTTGACAGCTCCGGCTTGCTGGAAGGGGAGTGTTTGCTCTTGCTTGGCAGGAGCTATCAGCTCCCGCCAAGCAAAAGCAAACTGCTATGTCCCAGGGGTGGGCTTCCTGGGACATAGCAGGAGTCAGCCCTGGAGGATGGCGGTCCCCAGGGCCATATATGGCTGCATATTGTTTATTTTAGCCCTGGGGAGGTGTTGGACTCTTGGGGTTCTAAAAGCCCTAGGAGGAGGGTCTGTGTGCCCCCTCCTTTTAAAAAAAAAAAAGCCCCATGGAAGTGGTGGTCCTGGGGCCCGGGGGACTCCAAGTGGACCTCCCATAGGCATATGTAGCCCTGGGGAGGTCGTGGTCCCTGGGGCATAAAAATGCTTTTGGAGGGGGCCACATGCGGCCCCCTCTGTTATTTTAATAAAGTCTTCCTGGCCCACCCGGGAGCTTCATTAAAAACAAGTGCAGGAGACCGTGCTTGGTTTTTTTAATAATTGCAGCAGATTCGCAACTCCATGGCAATTTTTTTTAAAGTGTTTCTTTTGCCCTGGCAGGCTCCCAGTGGGACCCCAGGACCAGGGATAGGGGGTTTAGCAGTTCGGGCTGTAGTCGTGTCTAAAATCCCTATTGGAATTAACAGGGAAAACACACTTTTATTAACCCCCCTTTTTCTCGGCCCCTGTTTGACGGATCGCCCTGAAACTTTCTATGCACAACTAGAATCACCGTGGCACTTTCTTTGGAAAAGTTCGTGAAGATTCATCAAACGGTGCCACAGAGATAGGCAAGTCAAAGAACGCTTTTCCTAACTATAACTACCTACTGGCGAGTGCCAGTAGGTAATAGAAATATGTTTCCCTCCTTAACCCTGTTGGCTTCTGTTCTCATATCAGCCAATTTCTCCCTCCAACTTTTCTTCTGGCCCTTCTTCAGTTAAATGTAACTATTACTTGGATGCTCATAAAAGGTTTGCCTTTAGGTACTCTTGGCCTGATTTTAGAGTTTGGCAGCCGGGTTACTCCGTCACAAACGTGAAGGACATCCTGTCCACCATATTTCAAGTTCCATTGGATATAATGGAATTGTATTTCTAACTCTCTCCCTCCCACCACAATCTTCTCACTATTACCCTTCACCCTAAAATCTACCGCATTCCCCCCCTCCTGTCCTATTCTGCCCTCTTCATTTATGATTTTTCTTTTGTTCTCTATCTTTTATCGAGATGCCTCTGGCTGGATACATGTTGCTGCGACTAGGGTAAGATTTACTTTATCCACAAAGCTTATTCCTCCTCCCTTCCTAAATGGTACATATTATCATATCTCACTCCTCTTGGCTTCAAGCTTAAGTGCATGTGCAAAGTTGCTGCAACATGATAGAAGCACCCCTCTAGTCATCATGCCCCACACATTTAGGCCACACTATAAACCCACACTCTAATAACCAAGCACAACAGCGGTGTGTACAAGTGTTAGTGACTACATTTTTCACTTATCTTCACCTCACTCCACATTTAAGTGCACCTACATATGTGGTGTCATTACAAGTGCAGTCAATGGGTGCTAACAGCAATACTGTTTTCTTCCAGGTTACCCTATAAACCTTCATTCTTCCAACAAAGCACAACCATAGGAGAAGCTAGCTACCCATCCACCGTGAAGTGCTTCAGGGCCACATCAGAGGTATAACACTGTATAATAAAGCAACAACAACACAATACCGCCTATATGTCAAACTGAGTCTAATTGGATGTGCATTTGCTCTAATGAGTGTTCTTTCAGAAAAGCAGATGCATTATTATAAATTAACATGAGTACTTGAAGCCTGGTAGCCGGGCCTGGTGACTTAGTGGACTAATGCGTCCACTGTAGGGGCCTGTGTTCGACCTCATGGTCACAGGTTAAAATCCCAGTGGGTTCACTCAGCCTTTAATCCTTCTGAGGTCGATAAAATGAGTACCATTGAGTTGGGTAACAATAAAAATGTTATTCAGCACCAAGGTACCCTTGGGTGAATGTGCGCTTTACAAATACACGCTATGTTACAACATAGTTCTGAACCTATGAATGTACAATTGCACAAAATAATATACATTTATATTAGTGAATGTACATTCAAAATGTGTGTTCTTACAATACTGACACAGCATCACATTTATATCAGGTAACTAAATGTGTATGAAGTAAAAAGACCATCAAAAATCCATTGTCATTCAGGAAAAATAATATTGCAAGCACATATCCTGTTCGAAACAAACATGAAAAAGGACAGATATTCAGACTACAAAACTTTAATTAGATTCTGATTATGAATACCCAGGAGGCAACTTCCTCCTCCCACCTGAAAAATCTGACACAGTGGGGATCTGAATTTATCAGGTGTGATAAATAGCACCAATTCTGAGTTTTCTCCAATAAACGTTTAATTACATCAAGATTTTGTTGCTTTACATACCAAATCCGCATTTTTACCCTGCTGAAAATTACCTATGGAAAATTGAGAGATTGTGGGTCTTAACACAAAACTTGTAATTTCGATATGTGCCATAATAGGAGTTACTGCTCGTATCAGAATTAACTGGGCCAATTGTAATTGGGGCCTTAGCCACTGAAAGACACTTATTGCAAAGTTTTACTCTAGAGCTAAGGTCACACTGGTGTACACTACAACACTTAATGATTTCATATTGTGATGATTTTGAAGTGCATCAATTATGGTGCTTTTAAATAAAAAAGAATGACCATCATTACTTTGCAACACATAACATAAGTTAGGAAGAGTTAAGCAACTTGTAAAGGACTTAGATTTTCAAAAGCAATGAACTGATGCATTTTAATGCTATTAAGCCTTTTAATTTATAGAAGTTATACAGCCTTAACTTTTATCGAAACCATTTTTTCATTTTACAAATTATATAACTTGTGGTCTGCACAGCACTTTCTTTAGGATATTTTACACTTTTGCAGAACTGTAAAAGTTCTGTGGTTTTACCCATTGTATCAGTCCCTGAAGGATGAAGAGCAGTGATGTCCCTGCTGAAATAAAAGCTTGAGTTTTAGATTCCCGTAGAAGGCACCTATGCCATACAGGTGCATATTTTTGTATGTTTTATGGTTGCATTTATATAGTGCTTCAAGCTTCTTGAGTCGTAATACAATATTTCTTTTTCCACTTACGTAGTTCTGCACATTACGAGTGGTTAACTCATAACTAAAAAATAAAACAAACTGCTTCCGATATTGGTGTTTTAATGGCATGCACTGTTCTGAGTTTAGTCCTTTATACTTTGAAATCCTAAATCTGTTAGGCATACCGCTGTGTTAGCCCTGTGATGGGACTTAGGGGTTTATTTACAAGCCCCTTGCGCCACCGGTACGTCACTTTTTCCCATATTAAAAGTGACGCAGCGGCAGTGCAAGTGCCTTGTAAATAAGCCCCTAAATATCTGGGGGCAGATTTACGAGAAAGTGACTCAGTGCATTCCGCAAGCCATTTGGCTGCGCCGCACTGAGTCACTTTCAGAGCACAGGAATGCGACATATTTAAAATATGTCGTATTCCTGTGCTCTTCCCTGCGCTGGCGCACAAACAGCTGCCATGCGCCGGCGCAGGCACCCTTGCACCATGGTGCAAGGATGCCTGCGTCATGGGGAGATTGTTTTCTTGCAGGAAGGGGCACCTTCCTGCATGAAAACAATCACTACAGGCATTTTCCTCTTTCAATGCGTGCTGTAGAATGCAGCACGCATTGAAAGAGGAACAAGCATTGGCATAGCCAATAGGTCTCGCCTTTGGGACCTTATAAGTATTTAGTTATGCAGCACAACTGTTGCATGGCTAAACACTTATAATGTCCCAAATGCGAGACCACTATTTTTATTTATCAACACATTCATTAGCAGTTTTTTATAGTGTGTTCATGGCTCAAGGGATGACAAGGTGCTTTACAGAAACTAAAAAAGGAGTAGACTGAGCCACATAAAAGAAGAGCCATCAATTATTTGAACTGTGCATTAATTTCAGTAATGGTTTGGATACAATTAAAGAATGTGCAGTTAAGTGTACATAAATGATGACATTGCCAAACTAGCATTATATGATTTTTTGTTTTTAAGGCTCGCTCTATGTTTTCTTTTTTGGAATGTCTGCCTGAGAGCCTAGATAGATCTCTGTCTGTTTACACTTGCTCCGGAGTCAAGTAGACACATGGGGCTCTGTAGTGCAAGAAGAAGTGCAGAACAGAGGAAATGGGAAAGGTGATTGGAAGGCTAGGGAATGAAAAAAAAAAAAAGAGAAGCGTTGGAACGGGAAGAGAGGAAAGGCAGAAAGATTTTTTCGAAAAAAGAGAAATAAAGTGATAGTTGGAAGGAGCTCTGGAGCAGGAAGAGAAAGTGAGATAGGAGACAGAGTGTACAGAGAAAATGGAGGGCAAAAGTAAACAGGGGAAAAAGAAGTGGAGGTATGGAGATGATGGGAAGTGAAAGAAGAACAAGGGAAGAGATGATAGTAGAAAAAAACGAACAACAGAGAGGAAATGGGGGACAAAGGGAGAGGACGGTAGCAGGGAGAGTAAACCGTGTGAGAAGAGGGAACGGGGTGATGGCCAGAAAGCAGAAAGAGAGAGATAAGAGATGAAAAGAAGCGTGCGCGCCTTGCGCTAAAAGTTTAAAAAAAGACGCGCGGCCGCGAGACGCGCTCTGTGGTGAGGGAGGGGGAGGAGCGGGAGAGCAAGTGAGAGGAAAGCCAGATGGCGCCTGAGCGATGCGAGGAATGCGCGTTACTGTGCGCGTAACCGCACGCTCTAGGCCAGCAAAAGCTTGTGGTGGCATTTCTAAAGCCCACTCACTAAATGTCTCGCCGGACCAGCGCATGCGCTGGCTCAGGCGAGACCTAAAAAACGAGGAGAAATGAAAACATTTCTCCTCGTTGCGCCTCCCTACGCCTCCCCTGGAGAGGCGTAGCATTCACATGCATTTCCAGATTTACAATTCCTCATAAATCTGGAAATGTGTCTGGTTCCATGAGTGTTGCGTGGGAACACCCACAGCAACACCCATGGAACGCCCCTTTCACGCAAAGTGCTGCATGTAAAGGGGCCATATTTACAAGGACAGGAAAAGCCACGCAGGGTGGCTTTTCCTGTCCTTGTAAATATGGAGCAGTGAAATACGCCACCAGTACGTCACAAAAAGTGACGTACTGGTGGCGCAGGGGGCTTGTAAATCTACCCCCAGGCTTTTGTTGCTCTGGGAGTGTTACTTAGGACTCCTGCTTTCCATTTGTCGGTGGGGGAAGAACTGAGGACAGCAGCTTTTATCCTCCACAGCTGCTTTCACACCTGAGTAATGACCACATTCTCCACGAAAGAGAAAACAATAGGTAGAGGCAGTGCCTGTGGCAAAGGACACCTTACGGGGAGAAAACAAAAAAGCAAGCTGTGCCGCTGCAAAGATGCTTAGGAGGCTGGCAGAACCCTTTGCAGTGTCTGACCTGGCCCGGCCAAGCTGGCAGCCCCACCAGAGAGACCCTAGCCCAACCACGGCGGCTGAGGGAGGGTGCTAAAGCCTTTCAGCCAATGGGCGTTGCGTGCCTGTTGGGGGCCCACTGTACGGTTGGGCCTCCCTGCGCTACTCTCCGGTGCAAACAGAATAATGCATTATTGGTGTAAGCAGGGCAGTGATGCAAGAGTGTGCACTATAAGTGCTCAAATGGGCGCACCATTTCACAGTGTGGACAACTATGGTCTTGGGGGGGGGGGGGGTGTTTGTTGTGGGGGTGCGGGAGTTCCATGCCAGAGTTCCAGCTTAGCACACGAGGCAGTGGAATGCATTTACGCACAATCAGTCTAAACTGTAGTGATTTAACTATTCTCTGGTTATCTTGAATTCTTGGTGTGGACTGATGCTTTGTGGATCAAAATTGGGCCATCCTGATTTAGACAGATTCATGGAAAGTGAAAGGAACAATAGGCAACATGAAAACTCTCCTCTTAGGTTTTATCTACTTTTGTCATCTCACTGACCCTGCTGAGTTTTCACATTCACATCGGGGGCGGCTGGTGGATTCAAAAAGTGGTGGGGCACTGAATGAGCGAGCGAGCAAGTCTGAACTGAAGAACCGTCTTGCAGGGCTTTTCTTGTTGCATGGAAATTTAGGGAAAAACGGTTCGTTTTAAAGTTTGTGTCAAGAACTCGTGCTATAAAAATTGAAAAAAATGGCTCAAATTGTGCAATTTACAGCTCAGATTCCAATACTCCAATTCTTCCATGGCCCTCTTAAGCTACACTGCCCCAAACCCACATTAACACTGATAGCTAGCCCTGTCCATTGTCTATACAAGCTGGTGCTCTGCTACTTTTGCCCTAGGCCACAGTGGTCAGAGAGCAAATATAGCACTGCTACACTGGCAATGTCCATCCCTCCCGATGTCATTCCATTAACCTGTGCCCAGGGCAAGTAAGAAATCCTGCAGTGTATGCTACCTGGAATGGATGAAGTGGATTTGAAAGCTAATTGAAATGCTGTCATATGCTTGCATCCACAGATACATGGTATGAGGAAGTCCTACTGTGTTGTTGATACAGGCTAACCACCCAAATCTGTCATTGCCCACAGCGCCTGCCCTTGAATCAACTTCAGACTAATTTTAATAGGAAACAGAAAAACATTAGCAGCAAAGTGAATTAACAGTTACCTCATAATTTAAAGTTGTCCAACAACAAACATTGCTATTTTTTACATTCTATGATTCACTCTAGGAAATAATATAGTAAATCAATTAGTGCTGCCTCAAAGCATCTTATTATTAATTGCTATCTTTCCCCAAAAGAGGAAAAAGTACTTGTAACAACTAAACAAGTTGTTGTCAAAATCACCATGTGGCAACATCTTAACCATCAGAGCAGTAATTTAAACATGTTTCAGGACTTGATATCAACATGTTCAGCCCATGACACCAGAATGTATCGATGTGTACAGAGAAAGCTAAAGTTCCTCTCGCCAAGCATCTGGGGAAGTATAAAAAAAATGTTTAATCTTGAAGGGAGGCCTGGGCCCAGCTGCTGCACTAATAGTGACCCCACCACAGCCGCCTGGCTCTGTCGGAGGCAGTCATTGGGATGTGGACTGATGCGCTGTGAAGCTTCTGCTGTTCCAGCAGTCCTGCATATCAGCACCAAGGTCTGCCATGGAAATAAGGGGCTTATTTACAAGCCCCTTGCGCCGCCAGTGCGTCACATTTAATCAGTAGCGGCCTGTGGTGGGAGTGTTGCCGGGCGGTGACGTGGGGCGGGGGAGGGGCAGGGTGGGGGGTAGTAAAGTACGGAATACGGCCGAATAGAGGTAAGTAAACATATAAATAAATAAACCGAATTTCGTTGCGCGCACTTCTACCCCCCACCCTGCCCCTCCCCCGCCCCACATCACCGCCCGGCAACACTCCCACCACGGGCCGCTACTGATTAAAAGTGACGCACTGGCGGCGCAAGGGGCTTGTAAATAAGCCCCCAAATGTTAAAATCTGGCAGGCGCACGCATAATGACTTATTAGCAATACAAGTGAGAAAAACAGCTTCTCTTAAGCATCCTTCAGACCAGTCTACAAGGGCCGGAACAAGCTGCTGGACTGCTCCCCCACCCTGGCCCCCTCAGCACCACCCACTCCCACACTGCTACAATGGGAGCCCTGCCCCAGGCCATGGAGCTTTGCTGACTCCGCCTTGGGCCACAGCAGACTTATGCTGCACTAGTAAAACAGGCCAATGCCATCACTCCTAACTGCACTGACTTTGAAGGCGAGGAAATCGTCGACCGGCACAAAAGCAGTAGTACCCACTCCTTCCTCTCTCCCTCTCTAAATAAACACAATCTCAGCTGTTTCACTGCGAGCAACCTATTGCCGTTAGCATACAACTGCTTAGTGTGCCCCCCCTTTCTCCATAAATGGTAGAACAACACCCCAACGCCCTTTAACACCAGCCACTCTTGATTCACATGTGAAACTGAGGCCCATATTTACTAAGGTGAAGCATGTAAGGGTAGAATGCAGTAGTTGTTAGGCATCTATTTATTCAGTAGTTTATGTAGCGCCAAATGTTGCCTTGCGGCCACTCCAAAGAACTGCAGAAGAAATGTTATATTCCAGCTGTGCTGGGTTTAGTAAAGGGAAGGTTCAGTCCAGATGCATATCAGGTATGGCAGCTATCCTGTATTACTTACTCACTGCCCTATCTAGCACCATCTTAAAGAGTTCAGTTTTCAAAATATTTCTGAAATTAAAATGATTTGGTTCAGCTCTTCAGTGGAACTGAAGGAGTTCCAGAATTGTCTGGGTTTTCTAAAATGCTAATTATTTGGTTCAACTCTTACAGTGGGATTGGAAGAGTTCCAGAATTTCGGACCCTGGACTCCCAGATATCTGCCTCCAGGTTTCAAGCAAGTTGGTTAGTCAAAGGTTCTTGGCAGGGTGACATTGGGAGCTAGGTCTGGCAGCAGTAGCGGCCGGCATGGTTCGAGAGTGGGGGCCACGCGGGAAGGGGGGGGGGGTCACACGAAGAGGGAGTGTCGCGCAGGGAGGGGGGGGGGTCGCGCGGGGAGGGGGGGATCATAATTTAAAAAAAAAAATGTAAACCTACTTTTCCGCCGGGTCCCGCGTCTTCACTGCTCCTGCTTTCCTGCTGTCCTGCCTCGGACAGGAACAGGAAGCAGGCAGCCAGGCTCCCTCCCCTAAGCCAATTACAATGCTGCATGCAGCGTTGTGATTGGTCTGGAGTGCCGTGACGCGGCGCTTAGCCAGGGGCTATAGGGGTGTGCATATTCTCCATGTAGCCCATGGAGAAGGGCAAAGTGCGCATGACTGGTTTGGGCGGCCCGAGAGGGCCAACCAAACAGTCTTTGCGTGCTCAGGAGTGGGCAAACCACTCCTCCTGTGCCCTGCTCGGAGAGCAGAGCAGCCCCGCCCACCCGCAAAGCAAACATAAAATGGTAATAACTAAAAGTTATTACCATTTTATGTTTTGGCTTCTCGCAGTGCAAGAAAGCAGTGGGGCGATGCTCCTCCGCCATAGCGGAGGAGCCGCCCCTGTCTGGCAGGTAGCTAGGTCCTTTGTTCCAGTAAGGATTGTGGGTGATACAGGGTGTGCTGAATTACATCCTTGATTCTCCTGGGATGCTTTTAAAGAGTGAGGCAGTAGTCATGGAGTAGTAAGAAGAAACGCAAGATCATGCAAATCATGCTTTTTAACTGAGATCACAGTTTTCAAATGAGATCACAATTTAAAATATGTTCTTAGGTTTAGGATGCACTGTTGGTAGAAAAGTGCTTTTTTGTTCATTTTCTAATGCCTTCGGCAGTATCTGGCTTGGTGTTGGTGCATTATGTATTGTGCGGAATCATCACTGTTAGAAGATTTAAAGGGTGGAGAACAATAAGGTTTCGATTTGCATATACGTTTCATGCTGTTTGACAAACTTGCAGGAAGTCTGCAGACTATTAGCACTTTTTGCTTAGTTTTGTTACGCCAAGTTACATGCAGATCCATCAAGGACCCAAATTAAAGGGCAAAGGGGCAAAAAAGTAGTATTTTCCATGTTAAGTTCCATAGGAATGTTGGTCTCTGCTACACCAAACACCACTGAATGGAAGTATAACTAATTTGACCAGAATCTAGAACTTTACTCAGAAAAGGCTTGTTTTGTGGTTTGGTGTAAACCAGTTAATAGTTTCAGATCTGTGTGTTAAAACATTGTTTCAAGTGGGCTAATTTTAAGTGTCTTGACAGTTAATTTTAAGATTATTCATGAATCCTAATCCAGGAGTGAAAATTTTGAAAAAGTACCTTAAACTAATTTGACGAGGAAGATGTGTTTTTTTTACCTATCGGCCATTTTAGTATCATGTATCCCAAATACTTGTCCTCTTTTGCAGGAGGCGTTCTTTGCGATAAATGCCATTAATTTTAAACACTGCTGGCATTGTTCCCACACATTTCTCGACTGCTTGTACAAATGGAAGAGTTGAAGCCAGAACCAAGTCGTTTAAGAGCCATTTTATCAAAGATATTTGCCATAGAGTCAAATCCATGAGATGCGCCTACAGGTAGCAGGCGGGCTGTGCACTCTCTTTAGAAAGATGGTCATTATCTGAGCCACTATCCCTGATCAGGGATCTTCTTTGTTGTTAGTATGGTCTTGACAATTTTGTGTTAAGCTGCAATGCTAAATATTCTGCAGTGTTTGGAGCAATGCTAGATATGAAGCAGGATATTAATGAAGGATTTTAATAGTACTCTTTGTATGTTTATTATCATGTTCAAATGTTTCAAAGCTCCAACACAGACTTTATTCACTGCTTTTGCCTTCACAAAACATATGAACTAAAGTGCCTGCTGCCTAAGGGATGTCACAAGACAAATGCGCATCATTTTCTTTTAAACTCATTTAGAATTGAGGAAGCACACACATGCATCAATACCTTATTAACTGTACAAAAGAATACAAAATGAAATGGTGTCACTTCTTCTCATAACATTAATTTTGATCACAAAGTGAAATTCTCCAAACTCTGCATGCTTTTTATATTTCTATCATGTCGCTGCAACTTTAAAGAAGATGTTAGTGCATGTGAAGTGCTTTTAGAAATCTATGTTGAATATTCAATGTAAATTATAACACCAAGGGGAGTCAGTGGAGGTGAGCACACAGGGCCGGCTCTAGCGTTGGTGGCACCCAGTGCGACAATGCTTGTTGGAGACCCCTAATGACACCTCCACCATGGATTCCCTCACTACCACCCTTTAACAGTGCCTAGGTCTCTATAACCACTCTCCCTCAGATGCATTTAATTAGTTATATAGTGCCCTCTCATACCAGTGTAGGGTGTCAGAGCACTTTCCATCACACACACATTACACAAAGACAATCAATCATACATGTGTAAATCATGTATAGGAAATTTTACATAAGACAGAGGACTACAGGGTGTAGGAGTGACATGTCATCCATACTGGTAAACAGTATAGTTTAAGAGCGCTTGGTCTAAAACAAGCATTGGCATAGCCAATAGGTCTCGCTTTTGGGACCTTCTAAGTGTTTAGCCATGCAACAGTTGGTGTTGTTGCACCAAGGATATTGTGCTGCTTAACTAAATACTTATAAGGTCCCAAAAGCGAGACCTTTTGGCTATGCCAATGCTTGGATGCAAGGCGGAGGGGAGAAGGGTGCAAGGCAGAGGGGAGAAGGGTGCAAGGCAGAGGGGAGAAGGGTGCAAGGCAGAGGGGAGAAGGGTGCAAGGCAGAGGGGAGAAGGGTGCAAGGCAGAGAAGGGTGCAAGGCGGAGGTGGAGAAGGGTACAAGGCGGAAGGGGAGAAGGGTGCAAGGCAGATGTGGAGAAGGGTGCAAGGCAGATATGGAGAAGGGTGTAAGGCGGAGGGGGAGAAGGGTGCAAGGCGGAGGGGGAGAAGGGTGCAAAGCGGAGGGGGAGAAGGGTGCAAGGTGGAGAAGGGTGCAAGGTGGAAGGGGAGAAGGGTGCAAGGCAGAGGGGGAGAAGGGTGCAAGGCGGAGGGGGAGAAGGGTGCAAGGCAGATGTGGAGAAGGGTGCAAGACAGAGGGGTAGAAGGGTGCAAGGCAGAGGGGTAGAAGGGTGCAAGGCAGAGCATGAGGAGTGTCTAGCAGCACCAGGCCTGTCAGCAGTTTTTACGGACCCCTATACAAACAACTATGCAGGGTCCCAAGTCACAAGCGCCTGTTTGAAGTTTAAAAATAAAGTGTTATTTTTGGAAAGAGAAAACACAGTAGCTCCAGTCTCCGCCACCAACTAATGATTCCAAATGCAGGTCTCACTAGGGAAGTAGCCGATCCCGAGGTGGCGGGGGCCCGAGGGCGGCCGCACAGGGCTAAAGTCAGAGGGGCCCTTATGAGGGCAGTAACTTCTGCTGGTAGCGAGAGGAGGGGGGCGGGGGGTGCACAGCGAGGGATACAGGTGAGAGGGGGGGAGAGTGTGGAGGGATAGAAGGGACAAGGTGAGAAGGGGGTGAGAGTGGGCGCGAAAGGAGGGAGGGCGCAGAGAGATTCAAAAGGGGGCTCTGGTGAAAAGGGGCGAGCAGGAGGGTTTCAAGGTGGGGAGGGGTGAATGTAGCAGAGGGAGGAAGAGAAACAGGAGACAGGTGTGACGGGGAATGCGGCACAGGGAGGGATACAGGTGAGAAGGGTGTAAAGGAGTGGGGAGGGGAGGTAGCAAAACGAAGTAAAGAGAGGAGCCAGGTGAGTAAGAGAGATGTAAATATATTAGAAAAAGAAGGCATTAGGGAGCGAGAGAGAGAGAGAGAGACAGGGATGGGGCTTGTGAAAAGGGGAGACGCGAGAGAAAGTGACTGAGGATGAAACCGATGCAGACAGGGAGTGAGACAGTGAGCAGGTGGGTAAATGAGGTATGGGGGAAGAAGGAAGTGGGTGAGGGGAAAGGCCTTGGAGAGATATCGAGGAACGAGGAAAAAGAGAGGCCAGAGGGAGCCTATGTGACTGGAAGGAAGAGGCCGGGTGTGCAGAGAGGCCGCGAGAAGGGGGTGCAGGGCGAGATGAGAGCGGGTCAGCAGCGGGGAAACAGGTGGGGGCGAAGGGGAACAGGAATATATAGAGGCGGACAAGGGGAGGCCGACGAGCATGAGAGAAGGGGAGATCAGAGGGGCGAGGAGGCGAAAGAGAGGGGGCTAAGTGAGTGGGTGAAATGGTGAGAAGGTGGAAGGGGAAGCGGCGAAAAGGAGAACAGGTGGAAAAAAAAGGAGCTCAAGGAAATCTGATGCTGGAGGGGAAAGAACGACAGAAACAAGCATTGGCCGCACGGCCGTAAAAGTAACGGCCGCGCGGCCGTGAAAGCGAAAGTGATCGCGATGACGCGCTCTGTGGTGCGCGCGCAGCATTGATCGCGAGTGGTGCGCGCGCAGCATTGATCGCGAGTGGTGCGCGCGCAGCAGTGATCGCGCTGGAAGGGAGGCAGATGGCGGCTGTGCGCGTGCACGCGCGCGTAACCGCACGCTGGTGGCCGGCAAAAGCCTTTGGTAGCACTTTGAAAAGCCCC
This sequence comes from Calotriton arnoldi, assembly GCA_963921515.1. Lineage (NCBI taxonomy): Eukaryota > Metazoa > Chordata > Amphibia > Caudata > Salamandridae > Calotriton > Calotriton arnoldi. Next base: position 342,914 of record CAWUFW010000661.1, read on the forward strand.
TTACTAAATGTCTCGCAGAGCAGCGCATGCGCTGGCTCAGCGAGACCTAAAAACAGCAAGGTGCCAGGAAAGAGGCGGGTCCCTTAATGGGCTGGTAAGCTAGTGACGGCCGCCGGGCCGTGTTGCCCATCTGGAGAAAAAAGCGGTCAGGAGCGAGGACAAGGGTTCTCGCACCAAGGGGAAGGCCCCCTGGCCGTGAATAGGTGCCCCGGTAGACGAATGCAAATCGGACAATAGTCCTGATCAAAAGCTGATCGGCTGGACGGCAAAGACCCTAGTTACCAGGATGTTATGGAGAGACCAACGATCAAGACAAAAACGAAGCCCAAGTGCAGTGAAGGAAAGGGGCAGCTGGCAGTGGGGGTCCCGTGTCATATCCCACGTCAAAGGGACGACCCCCCCACCCGTAAGGAGGTCCCCCTGCGAGGGGATGCAGGGCGGAACATACGTCCCAATCAAGTGCTGCTCTGCCGGACTGAAAAGACCCTGGTTACAGGGATTCAAAGTCCGTTGAGTAGTGCGTGTATGTAAAGAAATACATTCAAAAAACATGACGGAGCCTGAGTGCAAGGAAGAGAATATCTTACCTAAGTGACGAGTTCCTCCTGCCGGTTCGTGCAACTGGGAAGGGGAAAAAAAGCTCTGCCCGGGACGCCTGGTTTATGGCGTTTGTCAGAGCCTAGACTCTGCCCATCCAGTATGATATGCGGAAAGTGAAGAGGTACTCCGCGTGAGGGGAGCCTCGGAATCGGGGCTTGAAAAGTAATACGGACCTCGGAAATAAAACAAAAATCAAAGATCAGAAGTGCCCTCAGAGCTAGCATAAGGGACAGAATTGTAAAGCTCAAATGTTTGAGTAGGAAAAAAAGCTTTGTTGGGACAGCTGAAAAAGCGGCGGTTCAAAAAGGGAGGATACAAGTCGCCAAAACTTTATTGAGAAGACAAGAAAGGAAAGTTAGAGTTATAAAACTTTATTGGGATATCGAATAACAATAGCAGGCAAATCCCCACAGCGAAGCATAAAGAGCAACCGTCTGCAAAGGAGCCTCAAAGCTTAATTCAGATGTCGAGAGACAGTTCCGGGAAGGGGCCAAATACCATGAGTAGGGCTGGCAAGAGAGAGAAACAAGCAATGGCCGCGCGGCCGTGAAACTGACACGGCCGCGCGGCCGCGAAAGTAATCGCGAGGGAAGCCAGATGGCGAGGGAAGCCATATGGCGCCTGATCGCGCGTGCACGCTCGCGTGAATGCAAGCTGGTCGCCAGCAAACTGCTGTTTGCACTTCCAAAACCCGCTTACTAAAACTCTCGCCAGAGCAGCGCATGCGCTGGCTCAGGCGAGACCTAAAAAGCGCAAACTCAGAATTTAAAAAGGAACACCAAAGTTGTGGGTTCTCTTTAATAATAAGAATCGCAGCGTGCATGCAGTTCTTTGATGAAAGTTAATAGCTCACTGTTCTATATTAGGGTTTTAACTTATAAACTGCAAGTAACAAAAGCATGTCTCTTTTAAAGGCAGTAACCCACTGGCCTATTTCCATTATATGCTCTTTGTAACCTCCGTGGTACACGTTCTTTGCATCAGGCATATTAACCCTCTGTGCTACTTTATAGTGAGTCCAAACCTTAACTAGACAAAACTCAGATCTCTCTCTAGGAAGAACATTAATCACAGGAGTTATATTGACATTCTTTTTGTTGCCTGGAGATTTCTGGACGAAAGGAACGTGGCAGCAAGTGCTTTAAAACCATAATAAACTTGCAAACATGGCGCCCAACGCAAGCACCCCGTGCGGTGGCACCGGTCCTACCGCCCTAGAGCCGGCCCTGTGAGCACACCTTAGAGATAGCACTGGGCTTTCCTTCTACCAGGGTCTTCTCCTTCTCCTTTCAAACACAGACCATGCATTCCTACAAGGGCACAGTACAGGAGCTATCCTGTGTTAGAGTTAAGTCTAGATCTACTGTGAAATTAAAGTTCGTCATTAGCCTATTCTTATAGAAATCATGTTCAGAGACTCATTAAATTCAAATGACCTAGCATCTTTTATTCAAAAGGTCAAGCTTTAGCCTCTACATGCCAGAAATGTGTAAATAACCATGAAGTAGCATTTCCTTTTAAGGAGGATCAAGATGTGAAGGTAAGAGATTTATGACAACAGATTGAGAGACCAAAAGACCAGATATAACACCGCACATGATCTTGAACCTACCTTTTTTTCTATTATTAAGCTTGTATTTAAACTTCAGAAAATCAAAGCTTAACATTGAACCATCACTCCAAACTTGACCAAGGAGCAATATACCAGTCTTGTTCCAGGATAAACCAAAGACAACACATCATTTGTCCATGATTTTCCATCTTGTATATTTCGGACCAAACCAATGTTATTCAGAGGTAATAACTTCTTGGATATCAAAAGGCTTTAATGTATCTGATCAGGCTTTTATCCAACAGCAAGAACTGCCCTCACTGCACAGGATGCAATCTTACAATTACTGTAAAATATAAGCAGTTTTATTTTGGGAAAAGTCCAAGAAACCAAATCTGGTCTTGTGTTTGTATCTTTCAAAATTGTCCAAGAACATTTAGACTTCTACTCCGTGTCCTGCAAGATCTCTCTCTACTCATCCGCAGCCCGTGCTCACCTCTATATTCCAGGAGGAAATGGAGGCGCACTCCCCCAAACTTCTTTGGTGCTAAAGTCCTCTCTTGCAGTGGAGGTCAGTGGTCCGTGCATTGTGTAGAGAACTACTTGGTGGGAGGTTTTTTGACTGTGATGCTTGCATTAGGAGAAACGCACAAGTGGGGGAAGGTTCACCTTCCTGCACAAAACAATCCTCCTTACAACGCAGGCACCATTGCACCACCGTACAAGGGTGCCTGCGTTGGTGCTAGGCAGCCAAAATGGCCCCATCGCAAGGACATAGGCAGGAATGTGCCTTATTCTTTTAAATACAGTGCATTCCTGCCATTTTCCTGTTATGCGGTGCAGCACAGCAAGGTGACTTGCTGTGCTGCATGACTTTTTGAAAAATAGGCCCCATAGTTCCTTAACTATCTATATTCATAAAACTTGAGATTTACGCATTATTGTCCTTGATCTAAACTTCTATGTAAAAATCTATTGAAACGAAGCCTCTTATTGTACAAATGGTGGCTATACCTAAGTGCTGACAACCCTGTCAAGAACTCTGTCACACCTCTCATAAGTTGCAAATCTTTAGGGGCTTATTTATGAGCCCTTGCGTCATTTTTGCGCCTACAGATCCGTCAGAAATACTGACGTATCTGTAACTCCTTGCAACATGATGCACCATACTGTAAATATGACGCATCCAGCATGTCGCAAGGAGGGCGCAATGAAAAGTGACGCATCCCTGTTTTCACGCAGCGATGCGTCACTTTTCATAAATGAGGCCCTTAGTGTTAAATACCTCAGTCATGGCGTCAGAACACAATAGGAGGTCCGATTTACGATAGGACCTCAGCAAGTAAAAATTCCAAGCTTTATTAAAAGAGTGGCAGCACCTGAAACTATGCATTAATTATCCCTTTGTGTATTCATAATTATAACAACATAATGATATATCTTTAACAGATGTATCACTTTTTCAATTCTGTCGGTATCCCCCCCAAGTCAATCAAAGCAAAGTGTGTTCTCAGATAATCCATCTGTATCTTCAGTGAAAAGACACCAGTCAGATAAAACTGAAAGAATCCTGCTCTGTAACTTCCTACAACTAAGTTAGCATTTTTCAATTCTAGACACTTGTCCATGTCTTCTTTGAGCAATTTTGTTTTATTTTTTATAAATCTTTTTATTAAACAGACATCGGTTCAAATAAACAATACAGAGGAATCAGACAGTGTATATACAGCAATGACGTACAGGAGGAGAAGGATTATACCATTACATAGGTGGGGGAATGCTACAGGGTAAGAGGGACATCCTGTTCAATACAACGAGGCGGCGTACAGATCTCACCACAGTAGCTATTCCAAGGGCTCCAAATTCGGGACCACTTTTTGGGGCATCCCCTGGCTGTATACACCGTCTTCTCCCTGAACATGCACCAATCAAGGTCCCTTTCCCAAGTCTCTAATGTGTGTGGTTTAGCAGCGCCCCATAATTGTGCAATATTTCTTTTAGCAAGCATGAACCCAAGTGTGGCCCATTGTGCCTGGTGAGTGTTCAGGTCCGTGGGTTCCCATATGTTTAGGAGGCACCGTCTCGCCTCTGAGTGGAGACGGACACGTAGTACTGCATTTATTGTCTCGTGCACCTCGTGCCAGAAGGAACTGACATATTTACACTCCCATATGATGTGAAGGAACGTTCCCACATGGCCACATCTCCTTTTGCACTCCCCACTATCGGCCCACCCCATGTGTATCAGACGGGGCCCGGTGATACACACTCTATAGAGGATTTTGAGCTGTACCAGTCTAAGGCGCGCTGGAATAGCGACCACTCTTGGGGAGGACACTGCCTCCCGCCAGTCCTCATCATCTATCTCAATCCCATCACCCATCCATTTCTCCCATAATGCTTGAAGGGGATCCGTCATGTTATTTATTAGTTTCTTGTATATTAAGGAAATCGTTTTGTCTGGTAAATGGCCGTCCAAAATCCTGTCCTCCAAAGGCTAGGCTTCGGGAGGGGCTGTCCCCTTAGATAGAAGCGATTGAAGTGAGTGCAGGACCTGTGCATATTGGAAATATTCAGTGTCCGCCAGCTCCCCAAATGTCTTTAACGTGTGAAATTCCAATGAGATCCCACCTGTCGAACCCTTTTGACCTCCATAGGCTGCCCAGTTTTTCAGAATCCCAAAGTGGGGTTGCTAATGTCAATCTATGTCCCCATCCAAGAGAGTTAGTAGCGTCATGCCAAATTTGAACGGTGTGTTTAGTGGGGCCTGTCAGTATGTATCGTCTAGGTTGCGAATATAATGCCCTGTTGTAGTTGCCTCCGGGAAGAAGCCATCTATCCATGGCATAACCAGGATCGTCACCTCGACCGTATGTGCCATGATTGACGGCCGAAAGATGCGCTGCCCAGTAGTATTTTTTAATGTCTGGGAGGCTGATGCCTCCGTCGTACCAGTTCAAGGTCAACTTGTTCAGGGCGATGCGAGGTCTTCCGTCCCATAGAGGGTCTCTCTGGAGGCCCTCCACCTCCTTGAAATAATGCGTTGGTACAGGGTCCAGGGTGTTCTGCAGGGCGTAGAGGAATCTGGGCAAGGACATCATTTTAAACAGGGCCGCTCTGCCCAGGAGGGAGAGGGGAAGCGATTTCCAGCTGGCAATGTCTTTTTTGAGTTTACGCAGGGGCGGAAGGAGGTTTTGGGCGTAACGGATTGAGGGATCAAGAGAGATAAAGATCCCTAAATACTTAAAACCGACAGTATTAATCTGAATTGGGCAGTCTCTCGGGGGGATGGGTGGATCCTCCCTGAGGACGAATAGTAGGGACTTACCCCAATTGACAGTGAATCCAGAAAACCTGCCGAATACTGCCAAAATGTCTAGCACCACTATCAGGGATTTCGTAGGGGAGGCCAAGTAGAGCAAGATGTCGTCGGCGTAGAGTGAGATGCGATCTTCCCAGTCAGTGGACCACCTCAGGCCTCGTATCCTGGGATCTTGTCGGATCCAAGCTGCTAGTGGTTCTAGAGCTAAGGCAAAAAGAAGCGGTGAGAGTGGACATCCCTGACGGGTCCCACGACTGAGTAGGAACATGGCTGACAGTTTATTATTGACCACCACCTGAGCCAGCGGTTCATTGTACAAGAGACGCACCCATTGGATGTACTTCGGGCCAAACCCCATCTTTGCCAAAACTGCCCAGAGGTAGGTCCATTCAATGGTGTCGAATGCCATGGTAGCGTCCAGGGACACGATAACAGCTGGCTCTTGAATGGTAGATGCTCTGCCCAACACTCCATGGATTCTACGCAAGTTCAAGGCCGTATTCCTATGGGGAATACAGCCGGATTGATCTGGGTGCACTAAGCTACCTATTATTTTAATCAGGCGATTGGCTAAGAGCTTGGCCAGGATTTTGGGTTCAGCGTTTAGGAGGGAAATTGGCCTGTAAGAGGGTTTTCCTTCTTTATGTATGGTGACTATGGTGGCTATTCTCTGTTCCCTAGGCAATGTCCCACGCTCCCTGGATTCCTCAAACATAGAATTTAGGTAGGGTGCAAGTTATATAGCGTAGTCGTAGTTTATATAGCTCGATGGGGATGCCATTTGGACCAAGAGCCTTACCCGGTTTCACGGTTTCAACGCGCGGATTGCTTGTGCTATCTCATCCGCAGTCAAGTCACTGTCCATGAAGTCACGGTCCTCTGAGGAGAGACAAGGGAGCCTAATGTATCGAAGTAGGTCTTGAGAGTACTCTTTGGTGTATGAGGTTACTGTCGTGTATACATTCTGGAAATGGCTGGCGAACCTGTCTACTATTTCTTGAGGCGCAGTGAGAGAGGCGTCCCCATCAACTTTAAGTTCCGGGACTAGTCTGCTCGCCCAGTCTTTTTTGTCCAACCATGCTATGAGTTTCCCTGCTTTGTCACCCAGGTCGTAAATTCTTCCCTGGCGCTCCCTGCCCAAAATTTTGGCCTTATCTGTGACTAGGGCCTTATAATCGTGTTGTTTCAGGCTCAGTAAATGAAGCTTCTCCGGTGTCACTCCAGATTCCAGGTCTCCCTCTAACCTATAGATTTCGGCCTCTATGGCTAGGACTTCTTTTTGCTTATCTTTCTTCGTCCCAGCGATCAATGACATGGCCTGACCCCGAATTACGGCCTTGAATGCCTCCCACAAGGACTGGGATGAGGACACGGACCCCACATTTTCGGAGAAGTAATCGTCCATGGCCTTAAGGAGGTTTTTACGGAGTTTCGGATCACGGAGGTACCAGGGATTGATTGGAGCTAGTCTACCCACCGTAACCTGGTTAAGGACTATGTGTATCCAAACAGGTGAGTGGTCAGAGATGCCCCTGGCTAAGTGCCTGATTTTGTGTATGTATGTGACCTGTGCTGCGGGGACCAGACAATAATCTAGACGGGAAAGGCTATGATCCGCTCCGGAGTGGAAGGTGTGTTGTATCTGGTCCGGGTGGTATGTTCTCCACCCATCTACCAGTCCCATAGCGTCAAGAAAATCAGGCAGCCAGCGGGAAGAGGGTCCCACCTCCCGTGGGGGATATCGGTCCAGCGTGCCCGAGACCACTGCGTTAAAGTCACCCCCAAGGACCAGGAGACCATCCGGAATGGTGAGTAGGACCGAGCCCAGGTCTGCAAAGGTGGAGCCCTGCAGGCCTGGAGGTACATATATGGACATGAATGTGATAGGACGGCCCTCCCATGTGCCCGAAACCCCCACATATCTGCCCCTCTCATCTGTCCATACGGAGCTCACGGCCAGGGGGAATGTGTTCTTAACCAGGATACCCACCCCCCGGGAGCCGGAGGTGAATCCTGCATGAGCGACCGTTTTGTACCCCCCTCTGTGCATCGCTTTACAAAGATTCCCGACCAGATGCGTCTCTTGAAGCATAAAGCTTGCCGTTTAATATATTGGAGAACTACGCTACGTTTGATCTTTTCCCCGAGCCCGTTTACATTCCAACTCAATATTTTAACATTTTTGTCTCCCAATGCACTCATTGTTTAGTCTGCAAGTGGCAATATCCTCTGTAATAATGACAATATAAAATACCGATGTAAAAACCATAATGACAAATGAACACAAACCCCCAACCCAACAATCCCCCACCCTGCTGCCCTGCACTCTGGGCGTGGAACTGCCCATGTAAAACTTGCAGAGTGCCTGTCGCCCTATTGTAGAACTAAAAGCAGAAAGTGTAAGGACGTGGCATCCCGTTGTCCTGTTCCCTCCCCCCAAAACAATAACCATAAAGTTCCCCAGGTGAGTCACGCACCGCAGTTCTGGGTGTCAGTCGCCAGAGGGGGAGGGCCCCCCGAGCCCCGGCCGTCACATGGCCCGTTTCCTGTCTCGGCCTGTCTATGAATCGTTCCGTGCTGGGAAGTCATTGTGTCCATTTCAGCCCCGTCAGCCATGTGCCTGAGAGGCAGTATCGCTCTCTGCATTGCGATCCCGTGGGGCGCGTTCCGTGCGGTGTTCGAGCCAGTCAGCCGCTTCCTCTGGTTGTTCGAAGAACCAGGTTTTTCCTTCCGCCTCCACTCGAAGGCGCGCTGGGAATAGCATGGATTACTTCAGTCCCTTCTCTCTGAGTTTCTGTTTCACCATGGTGAATGACCTTCTCTGTCTCTGCACCCGTTGTGTGAAGTCTGGGAAGAAGGAGATGTCTGCATTCTCATAGCGGAGGGCAGTTCCCATTCTAGCATTTTGGAGGATTAGGTCTCTGTCCCGGAAATTTAGTACTCTCACCAGTATTGGGCGCAGGCGGGCTCCCGGCTTGGGATGGCCTCCGGGGACCCTGTGCGCCCTTTCAATGATGAAGAACTTACTGAGGCCTTTGGGCTGTAGATGTTGCAGGTTAAGATCTTCCACAAAGAGGTCCGGAGCCTGCCCCTCGACCTTTTCCTGTACGCCTAGGATGCGCAGGTTATTTCGACGCAGGCGCCCTTCATAGTCATCCAGTTTGAGCTCGGTAGTTTTGCGGAATGATTGTAGGTCGCGGATTTCCCCTTGAAGCTGGCCAACGTCTCCCACCAGACTAGACGTGGTAAGTTCCACCTGTTTGACCTTCTCATTGAGTTTGGTGAGGTCGGCTCGGATCAGATTGACCTCAATAGCAATGGTATCCATCTTATGTTCCAGTGAGGTTTTAACACTAGTTATTGCATTCATAACGTCTCTCAATGATAACTCTTGGTCTTCCCTCCTTGCTCATTGGTGGTATTGCCCCCGGATTGTCGGCCTTGGAGCACGTCTTTTGGGAGGGCGTATCGATCTAATCTGTTGGACTGCACCGTTTCGGCCCTCGCACCTGCGGATTTGCCTTTCTCCATTGTTGCCCGAAGGCCTCGTGGAGGGGCTCACAGTGTCGTACGTGGCTGACCCCCGGTGCCTGTCGTAGTCCTACACGGCGCGGTGGCAAGAGCTGGTCTCCTTATATCTGTGGCCAGTTGGACCGCAGGCAAGGCAGCACAGAAGAGCTACAATACCCTCACACGTCCCCGGAGTGGCTAGTCTTCTGTGGCGGCAGACAGTTATGTTGGTTGAAGCTGGTCGCACCCGCTGCAGTGTGTGGACGACCCACCGCCACACGTAGGGCCAGAATGGCGTACAGATGCAGGAGAGACGAAGGACTGCTGCCCGGGGGCCCCCAAGCCCCACCTGAAGGGATCGTAATTGCCCAGCGCCGTTCGCGGCTCCCTCCGTCCACTGCCTCGCCACTGTGCCCCAGGAAATATGGGGGGGAGGGGCCTGTCCCTCGCCCCCGGCCAAGCGCCCGTGGAGTCTGCGGGCCCTTTATGTATATTGAGGGTAGAGGGGGGGTAGGGGGGCCCCGTTACTCCGATCACCACTTTGGGAGCCCTCCTCCACCCCACCTCACCTCCGATAGACGTTGCCGATTGGAACTGGGCCACCGCCGGTCTTGCCTCCCACGCACCGGCACTTGTTCCTGCCGCTATGCGCTATTCCCTCCAGGCCCCGGGTGTTGTCTACCGTGTCTGGGTTGGGCCGGCGTCCCTTCGGGGGGTCCTGCTGGCGTCTGCGTCGTGCCCGATATGCCGCGAGTGTGCGCAGAGTTTAGAGCGCGCGGGCCACATAGGCCGAACTTGCCGGTCTCCCCAGCGGCCGCAATCAAAATTAAGCCCCCGGCTGCAACGCTCGAACAGGCCCGTCACCTTTGAGGTCTGGAACTTCGGGCACAGGCCGTCTTCGACAGCGGGAGTCGGTGGAGGACGTCCCGCTTGTTTTCCGGTGCGTTCCCCTACTGTAGAGAACCGGATTTGGTTGTCGGATTGACGTGGGGAGGACAGGTTTCACGGAGCTAGAGGATTAGGCGGCCATTTCGCTCCGGGTCTTGGCCACGCCCCGAGCAATTTATTTTTGATTTGCAGTTGAAGGTGCTTTAGTGGGACTTGCCTACGATACTGTTTTTATGGCCACAGAAGTTTTTTCTTGTGCCACATATAGTAACCTTGGTGGTAATAAAAACGGATTACATCTGCATCTAGTGTCATGGATTGAACCAGAGCGCATGCCACTCAGATTGCCAGACAGGGAGTCAAAACCATGAGTGGCACTCGCTGGTGGCCAAGTAGACCACCAAGGGATGAGCGATAGTTGGAAGCATTTCATGTTTGTAGTGTTTTCCTCTCACATTTACGTCAAATAAAAATGCAAACATAATTTTAATTAGCTCTTGATATTTCATTATACAATTGTTTTTCCATGACCAAAGTTTTCATTTTCTTTTGAGCTTGTCATTGCAAGTGATGCACAACAACCTTGTTGCCAATTTTTCATTAATAACAATGTCAATATTATGGTAGCTAGAGCATCTCAATGGATCTGCATAGATGAAGCCTATTGGCAAAGTCTGCCCTAGTCCTACTCTAGTCCCCTGCCGTCCTTTGTTGGGCTGTAACCCGGTCTGGGGCTGCCTGGGAGATGAACATATGTACCTCTCAAGTGCACAACACACGCCCTGCTTTTCTTTCTCTTGTTGAATGATCCCTGAACATCCGGGGTACACCATTTAAGATGTCATGTTAGGCTGTAGGTAGTGTTTCTCAACCTTTCTCAGATACATTAATTACTTCTTACCTGGCATGTTGCAAGCTGCTGGCTGAGCAGAGCTTCTTCCACACCTGTTACCTCTGCCTCATCCTCCTTGTGGCTTGTATGGAAGGGCCTATCCAGTGAATTGTGAAGGTTGCTTGTCAAGGGACTATAGAGGCCAATCGCAGTGTTCTGCTCCAGCAATTACATGACCTCTTCCTGCTGCTCATCATGCAACCAGTGCTTGTCCTCTTTGTTGCAATTCCCGCCCTTACCAGGCTGTCACTCCGTGCACCGACATAACACGAGTCACATGGGTGACTCTGGTGCTTTAACCATATTTTTGAGTTTTTTAAAGCTTTATTAAGGAAGATAATAAATACAAGATAGGAAATGATATGTACAGTTAAGATCGAGAACAAAAATAAAAATAAGCATATACAATGAAGTCGTACATGCAAAAGTTATTAAAAATTGTATTGACAAAAAGCAAATATATCTAAAATACTTAACAAAGAATAAGCCATTTTTAATTGAATTTTGTCTTTTGTGGGGAGGATACATGTGCGTGGATGATATGGGAGACTATGTGGTTGGTCGGTTAAGGTATTTCAGAAGGACAAAAGAAAAGGTAAGTAATTAATGTTATTACCTGAAGAAAAGAGAAACAATATGTTGGTGGAAAAAAAGTCAGGGGAGCTAAAAATTCAAGGAGGTTTAAAGTAGCGGGATCTGAAGTAGGATGAGCCATCGATGAAGCACTAATCATGCTTAGACATGTTGTGAGAGATTGCCATATTCATACTCTTTTATGGAGTCCAAGTGTGGAAGTTGTACATGCTCTCTCAAGGCAACGATGATAGCAGACAGCATACCACCATGCTTTAATGGATATTTTTGATTTGTGTTTCCAATTAGCAGTGATTTGTTAATAGGCAATAGCAAGTAAAAGATCCAGCAATTTTTTTTATCATGGTGAGAAAAGTAACAACCTTCTTCTAAGGAGCCTAAAAAGATTGAGATAGCATTGAACCGAGTTGAGGTGTGAAAAATAGGGTTAATTTGTCTCCAGACAGAATGCCAAAAATGTAAAGCGGCAGGGCGTGAAAATAACATGTGCCTAAAATCACCATACAACTGGCACATGACTAGCACGGGGCATTGGAAGAATGGGGAAAATTGGAGATAGAAAGCAGAGTGAAGTGGTGTCTACTATAGATGAAGTGTAATGTATGAGTAAGAGTTGCAGTTCGAGACATTTTGTGAAGTTTGAGTCATAATTTGTTCAAAAGGGAAGATGTCAAGGAGCAATCTAAGGCAGATTCCCGTGAGAGTTCAGTACGGCATTTGGGTCCAGAGGATGGTACAGCAATTAGGGATTTATAAATAAGTAAAGGTTTTGAAAGAGTTGATAAAATCTGAAGTAATGGAGAATTTGTCAATACTGTAGTAGGTTCATCAGGTAAGGTGGTGAAAATATCCTACAAAATTTTGATGAGAAGGGAAAATGTGATATGGAAGGAGGAGGGACAATGGAATGTTGAAATTGAGGAAATTAAATGGGATTATTGTAAAGAAATACATCCCCAACCCAAATAATACCTTTACTCCTACATGTTTTCCAAAAGATAGGACAATTGCGAATAGTGATAAATGTATTGTAACAGACAGACATTTGAAGGAAACCTTTGCAAGTGAGTGGAGATGGGGTTAAAGGAGGAGGAATCGAATGAGAAAGATGCTTAAAACTGTAGTGAACAAATATGCAGGGATAGAAGAGTGAGAGAGATATTCTTGAAACAAGAAAGGAAAAATGAGAGATTGTTCAAGTGTTAGCCACAGGCGTGGAGAAGAGAGCGGTGTCTTTAATAACCAAAAGGCAGCTTGTCGAAGACCGAAAGCTTTACGATATTGTTGAAAATTAGGAATATTAACATCCCCTTCAGTTTTAAAGTGTTTCAAATGAGATAAGAGATACAAGGTTTCTTCTTGTTCCAAAAAAAATTGTTGACAATAAAGAGTAAATTTTCTTGAAATAGAACAGGAGAATACTAACAGGAATCATGGATAGGGTGTAAAGAACAATGTGTGAAATCATCATCTTAATTGAATCAAGTCAACTCCACCAAGAAAGAAAGAGAGGTGACCAAGAAGAGAGTAAAGATTCAATATGCAGCAGGAGGTCTTTAAGGTTTAAAGAAACATAGGGCAAAACGGTATTAGAGAACCATACACCTGGATATTTAATTTTAGTTGGTGTCCAGGTAAAACCAGAGGAGGAGAATGAGTGTTAGGTACAGAATTTATTTAAAGGAAGGATTTCGGTCTCTGAAGTGTAATATTTATGTTCTAACTTCTTAATATCAGAGTTAAGGTAGTATGTTGGGCAAGAAATGTTTTCATTTTTTGGCAACCTAATCAATAATAGAACCCAGTGCCATGGCTTTGAAAGAATCTCATAGGAGTTGAGGATGTACAGAGGAATCCTGATGTCTGGAGAAAAATTAATCCATAAAGGTTGTAAATGCAGAAGAAAAATTGAATCCCAGAGTAAAGAGTAAAGAGATATGGTCTAATCTGGTGATGGAATTGTGTGCGGGGGAGAAAAAGGTATATTCTCGTTCTGAGGGATGAGCTAATCTCCACGTATCAACCAAGGCTCTGTGAGACATGAAGGAGCAAAACTGTTTATGCATTCTATATGGAATAAATTTAACAATGGATTGTCGATGTAGAAATGGGTCACAAATTTGGCTACAGTCTCCACCTAGAAAGTATTCATCAGTGAACTGAAGGCATGTTTTTTCAGTATCACCAGGAACAAAAAGTCATTTTGGGTTGGTACATAAACATTAAAAACAGTAATAGAAATTTTGTTAACAGATAGTTTAGTAATAATCCATCTACCCTGCGAGTCTGTGTCCTATGAAAGATAAGATACTTTTACAAAGGATGACAATACCATTCTTTTTATTTTGTGTGGGAGAAACAAAAACCTTACTGTAGTATCTTCATGTTGTGTTATTATGTACTATGTTATCTTGTTCCTAGCTGCTCAGCCAGTGTGAGTGTTCTGTGTGGAATGTTGGTGTGTGGGCCATGAGTGGAATGCTTGAGTGACTGGTATGAGTGGTGACAGTTGGTGGATGGGCTGAGCAGCTAGCAGGCTGCTCCTGGTGAGGCTGCTCTACAGACTTTAACTACCTGCTGTACAGGATCTAAGCTACATGTTGTCTACTTGAATAAACTTACTCAAACTACATCCTACCAGCGTGGACTACCTTACTACACTTACCAACCCAAGATCGTTGTAGTTTCTTTGTCTGTAAGGTGAGTTTCTTGTAGGAGTACAAAATCCAGCTTTTATTTGCCGAATGCAAAAGAACTCTAAGGGGCATATTACTAGAAACTGGCGGAGAGCGGTGTTACACCAAAATTGGTAAAGCCAAGCTCCGTCAGTTTCAAAACGCTGGTATGCGCCATAATTACAAGAATGCAGCGCACCCCTACGTTTCCTCTAGCGCTACAAAAGCTGCCTGCGCCATCGCAGGCACCCTTGCGCCATGTTGCAAGGGTGCCTGCGCTGCAAGGGCGATTGTTTATGTGCAGGAAGGGACACCTTCCTGCACATAAAGAATCTTTACATGCAATTTGCTGTTTCTATGTCTGCTGCAGAATGCAGCACACATGGAAAGAGCAAAATATGAGGAGAAATGAAACATTTCTCCTCGTATTGCCTGCTGAAGACCAGGTATTCCCTGACGATATTTTTTGTGCTGCCCCTTACTTTGTAAATATGGGGCAGCGCCAAAAAGCAATGGGTGTTTTGCAGCTGAACGCCTATTGCATTACCCATTGCATGACCCTTTCACACTAAGTGCTGCTTAACGCCGCCTTGTAAATAAGGCAAAGGACTTAACGCCACCAGAACGTCTGAAAAAGTGACCTTCTGGTGGCATTAACTCCTAGTAAATATGCCCCTATGTCTCTCAATAGGGTGATTTAAACCATTACCATTCCAAGTTATAACTGAATATAAAACAATTGTATAATATATATCAATAAATTGACCAACAATATAAAATAGATAAACACTAATAATAATAAAAAAGAGGAATAAAGGTATTTGGAAAAAAGAGAAGCAGGAAGGGAAGGAGATAGGTTAATTAGAGGGTTAAAATGAAAGGGAAGAGAGGGAGGGAACAAAAAGAAAAAGAAAGAGAAGACAGTATAAACCACAAAGATGGCAACTGTAAAATGTATCTATGGGAATTAAGACATCGGGGTGGGTGCAGCACATCACGAAAAAGACAGAGTTGAGTCACCCCACAGCACATGGGGCCAAACACAGGATGATAAAGTGATGACACAGGACTAGACAAGACAAACCATACATCAAAACGAGAGACAATTGACTTACAAAATTTGTATGAAATGCAAGGAGAACGTAAATGGAGGCAAACAATAGTGCAACACATCAGGTAGAAGAGGAAGAGTTCGCCCGCAGGAACCCTCTAGGATCCGAGGTATTATCAAAAGTGTATGCTTTGCCCTTGCAGGTAATTTTGAAAGTACAAGGATGAAGTAGGCAAAGCAGACTCCCAATGCTCGTACTGCTGGGTGAAGAGAAAGGAACTCCTTCCATCTATCTGCCGTGGGTTTGGCAACATCCTGCATAATGAAGAGCTGGAAACCAGATCAGAGTAGTTGTTTTTTGGCTCTGGCTGCTTGTAGTACCTTGAGGAGATCCTTATATTCTAAGAATAAGATGGTAATGCCTCTGGGTCTAGGTGAGGGAGTGGATAAAGGAGATCTATGACCTAGCCTATGGGCTTTTTGAATATCCAGAGATGTAGATTTAGGCGGATCCAAAAGCTTTGGTAGAAAAGTAGTGAAGAAAGAAACAGGATTTTTGCCTTCAACCTTCTCTCAAAGACCATAAATTTCAAGATTATCGCGACAATTTTAATTTTCTAAATCTTTGGCATGCTGTGGAAGAGCTTAAATTTGTTTCTGCATAGAAGGTATGTGCGAAGATTCATCTTGGAGATCACTGATAAGTCGTTCAGCCTCTGTAAGGTGAGAGTCCTTAGTAGACCATTTACCATCCAAAGCTTGCATCGTGTATTTGTTTCCTCCACAAAAGGACGCAAGGCATGAATTTATTCCAGCAAGATTTCCATAGAGATGGACGTCAAGTTTTTTTCAGGAGATGGCAGATCCTGTGTAAAAGCATTTTGTTGAACCAACTGTTTGAGGTTTCAAGGCAGTATTTGGTTTAGGTACAACTGAAGGCATGATGCCAGAAGAGAAGTGCGCAGCCATGAGTGAAGAACAAACTTTATAATTTAATTTTATTTAGCTAATTTTCCCCATAAAAGACTAGTAATTTGAAGCAAAAGCAGCACAGAGTCAATATTCTGTACCACCAAGACAAGACACAGGAGGTCACAGTCAGCAGCCAACCAGCAACATTATATCCCAAGTAAAAATAGCAGGAATAAAAACAAAAAAAAACCTTTAAACTGTGAAAGACCTAGAGCAGGAGTAAAAATAACTATTTAATCATTGTAAATAAGAAGGGTCCATTAAAAGTACCTGTGCGGCTAGGACTTTGTATGGAGGAATTCCATTCATCGAGTAAATGCAGAAAATGGCCGCTGCATCTGTGAGGGAGAGATGTGCGGTATCGAGCAAATTGGTGTTTCCGGTACTGGAATGGGGAAATGGAGCCAACTGCGAGCTGCTTAGGCTTATTGAGGTTTCCAAATGCATTTCCCTCACTTCTGAGGAGGGAAATGCTGTAAAGAGAAGCGTCTGATAAGAGCGCTTCTGCAGCCACTGGAACTCCACTAACATGCTGCCATTCCTCCTGGTGCGCAAGCCACGCCCCCAGGTTTTTTTCCCTCTGCACTTTAGCCATATTGTAACTGTTCTGAAGGGACTCAGGGCCAGGTGTACTAAAAAGTGGTCACAAAACACTGATCACAATTTGCAACCAATGTTTTTGTGGCCAGTATGGAATTGTGGGTGTTATTAGTCAAAGTTTGAGGTTTGCAAAGGCTTCTGGGTAAGATGACCTGGTGAGAGCCATACAAGTCACCCCACCTCGGATTCACCTACATGCCAATTTTCAATAATGGGCAGGTGTGATAGGTTTCTCCAGGTGCCAGGTGCACTAGGACCCAAAAAATACATCTACCCACATTGCAAAAAAAGGATCAGTTTTCAGTGGAAAAATGTGATGTGTCCATGGTGCATTTTGGGCCATTTCTTGTTGTGGGTTCTAGGCCTGTCCACACAAGTGAGGTAAAAATTTTATCGGAAGACATGTGGAAACATAGAATAATAGAACATGTCTTATTACCGTTGGATTTCATTGCATTTGTGCCTTCCAAACATAAGCCAGTGTGTAAGAAAGAAGAAATTTTGAAAAATGCTCTCTGAATAACACACTATAATGGGTACCCACACGTTCAGAGATGTACCAATAACCACTGCTTCTAAACTCCATACGTGGTGCCGATTTCAGAAATACATAGGTTTCCTTGATTCTTATTTTTTAGTCCACATATTTCACCATTTGATTTGTTCTATATTCGGTCCACAATGAAAAAACACTCTGAGGTGCAGTTCAGTTGTTGGCTCTGGGTACCTCAGGTTTTTAGAAACCTGCAAATCCCATATATCCCCGCAACCAGAAGGGTCTAGCAGACGTAATGGTATAATCCTTTTGTAAATTGGCCATTGTGCCAAAAAGGTACAGATGAAAATGTTGTCACAGGGGCCATTTTTTCCTACTCATTTTCTATATTTCTTTGTTTCAACAGCTAGTTTCTTTGGGAAGACCTTGAGGGATCTACACATATGACCCCTTGCCAAATTCAGAATGTTGTCTACTTTTTAGAAATGTATAGCTCTTCTGGATGACTCATAGGTTTCATACTGGTTTCCACCACAAACTGGAAGTGGATTGAAAGCAGAAAATATGACACAAGAGGGACCTCTAGTAACAAATTGTGAAACTTGCAAACTCATGAAAGAATTTCAATGTTTCTTTTCATTTCCTGACGACTTGGATGCTGTTGGATGGAGTTCTTTGCATATATATATATATATTCTTCATTTTCCTTCCAATGCATTGGTGATCAAGGCTGTTTCAGAAGGAAAATGGGGAATTAAACACGGACCTTCTCTTGTGAGGTCCGGAACTACGACGCGCCCTTCGATCAGGTGAAGCGGCGGAATCTTCACGAGAGAACCGCATGAATATATATATATATATAAAACACCTATGTGCAGTAGCCAATAGGTAGTTATAGTTTGGACCATGTTTCGATAGGAAAATAGTTTTTTGACTTGCCTATATCTTTGTCACCATTTGATGAATCTTCATGACATTTTCCAAAAAATGTGTCATGTTTGGTCTTGCAAAGTTTCAGGGTGATCCGTCACGCGGGGGCTGAGAAAAAGGGGGGGGTAAAAAAAAATGTGTTTCCCATGTTAATTCCCATGGACTCTTTAGACAAGGTTGCAGACCCAACCCCCTGGATGGAATTACACCACATTTGGCAGAAACCTAGCTATTGGTCCGCAGGTTATGCTTTTTGTTATTTGGTGTAAATCTGTTCAGTTGTTTGCGAGATAGTAAGCTAAATTCAAATTTGTTTATCTACGATCGCGAAGTCTTTGCGAATAATGATGAGCTTGTGCAGAGATCTGCAGAGCTCTGATTGGCTGCCAACTCTACAACTAGGAAGTGTTAGCAGCCATGCTAAGTCCCACAAAAAAAGTGAATAAAAAGAAAAGGGGTGAGGGTAGGAATACCCTGACCCCCAAGCCTTGGTCAAAAATGTAGCTGCAAAATTGCAATGAATTCACAAATTTGCAGTAAAAATGAAAAGAAAAAACAAGTGCAGTCTCCCGCACTTGTTTATACTAAAGGCCACAGGTGGGCCAGGTCCTGGGGGCATGTACACACATTATAAAAATAAAGGAGGGGTGAACGGGGCCCCCATCTTAGGGCATTTTTATGCCCTGGGAACCACCACCTCCGGGGCTTATGTTTTTATTATTGTGGTGGGGTGTGTGGATTCCCCCGGGCCTAGGGGAGTACCACCTCCCTGGGGCTTTATTAAATAATTGTGCGGGGGCCGGGCGTACCCCCCTAGTCTCTGGGGACACCACCTCCCTGAGGCTATAGTAAAAAAAAATAGACGGGGGCACGAGGACCCTCCCTGTGGCTAAATAGAGAGAAATGGGGGGGCTTGGTGAACCCCCAGGGACCACCACCTCCTCGGGGCTAAATGGAAAGTAATGGGGAGCCTTGTGGACACCCTCTGCCCCTGCCCCAGGGACCACCACCTCCCCAGGGCAAATAACTTCAAAAGTGTGAGGGGCCATATACAGCCTCGGGGACCACCACCTCCCCTGGACTGGCTCATGAAAAGTAAAAAATAGGGCCACGTGGCCCCCCCCCTCGTGGAGCTATTAATGGCCCAGGGGATCGCTACCACCAGGGCTGGCTCCTGCTATGTCCTGGTGTGCCCACCCCTGGGACATAGCTGTTTGCTTAGCGAAAGCAAACATTCCTGTTCCAGTGGGCGGGAACTGTCAAAGTGCTTCCGCCCTCTGTAAGTGGAGGGTTCATTTATTTCCCTGCCTGCAGACATGCGGGCAGGGAAATAAATGAAACTATTGCTCTTGCACACAGGGAGCTGCATTTCCAGCAGCTCCCTGTGTGAAATAGCAATTCTGCCTCCCATAGGAGGCAGGGAGATGGCTGGGACCTTGAGTTTCCAATCGCGGTCCCATAGCACACTGGATGCCCTGGTTAGGCTCCAGGGCACCCAGGGAACCATGGCCTGGGCCCAGCGGGATGGGGTCCACGGGGCCATAATCAACCCAGGGACACCCCCCTTCCCATTGCATAATGGCCAGGCCCTGGGAGATGAGGTCTCCAGTGACGAAATCCGCCCAGGCTGGGTTGCCCGCATTGAAATTACGGCAGCCCCCCTCCCCAATTTTAGAGGGACAAAAAAAAGGGGGGAACACAAAGGGCAGAAAACGAGCAGAAAAGGCAAAACAGAGGGCAGAGTAACGAGCAGAAAAGGTAAAACAGGGCAGAAAAATGATCTGGAAAGGCAAAACAGAGGGCAGAAAAACAAGCAGAAAAAGCAAAAGAGAACAGAAGAGGGCAAAACAGAAAGCACTCAGACACTGACACACTCACTCACACCCACTCAGAGACTCACGCACCCACTCACAGACCCAATGAGACACTCATACACCCACTCACAAACCCACTCAGAGACTCATGCACCCACTCACAGAACCACTTAAGACACCCATGCGCCCACTCACAGGTCCAATCAGGCTCACAGACCCACTCAGAGACTCATACACTCACTCACAGACCCACTCAGAGACTCATGCACCCACTCACAGACCCATTCAGATACTTATGCACCTACTCACAGACCCACTTAGACACTCATGCAACCACTCACAGACCCACTCAGAGACTCATGCACTCACTCACAGACCCACTCAGAAACATAAGTACTTACTCAAAGACCCACTCATACACTCACTCACACACTCACTGTCAAAGGTTAGTGGTTACAGTTAGGAAATAAAATTTAAAAAACTTTAGAAAGTCAACTAAGAAACCAAAAGTTACATAGACATTATGGTTAGGAAATAGAATTAAAAAACCTTAGAAAGTCACTGAAAGAACTAAGGTTACAGGGAGGTTATAGTTAGGCTCACATTCCACTCATACAAAACCAGTGAAATTCAGCAGTTACAGATAGCTGAGCTAACTACAACCTATGCCCCCGCAATCCACTGCTTATGACCTCACATATTTCACCACTCATAACATGGTCAGTGACATCACTGATGACATATCCAATGACTGCTGAATAACTGCTGAATTTCACTGGTTTTGTACGAGTGAAATGTGAGCCTAACTATAACGTCCCTGTAACCTTTGGTTTCTTTACAATATTGTTCTGGCATGGTGGCTGACAGTGAGAACATTGCGGTCCTGAATGAAAAATGGTGGTACATGCCCTTCTGAAGAGTTAAGAAAAGAACATTCAAATAAGGTAAATTAGCTTTATGCGTGTGATCAGGGAATCGCTGACTGATCCACCAGCATAATTGGAAAGTAGAAGAAAGCATCACCCCAGGGGAAACATCCCCTGATTGCACAGCCGAGATTCCCAAAGGAAAGTTGATCCAATGTTAATCAAAAGTAGAAGCAAAAGCAAAATTCAAGTCATATGTTGAGTTTATTCGTCACTGTGATTATTCAATATTCAAATTTTGAGGCGTTGTGAAGTCAAAACATTCGGTGAGTCATGCTTATCAAGACCCAATGCAATTCGGGCGAGCACTTCATCAGGGGAAATTATATCTGTAAGTAATGAAGCGGGAAGCACAGAAGTCAATCAAGAATGAGGGGTAAATTGCAGAAGTGTCCAAAGAGTGATGAAAAAGATAATGAAAAAGTTGTGATGAACCCTGTGATACTGAAAAATGTGATACTAATCGGCATGAAATCAATGAAAAATTATCGAGTGAATATGAAAAAATAAACATCCAATAAAATTAGACGTCTAATAAAAAAATTGAAGACCTTAATGAGACCCTCGAGCACAAGAGCGTGTAAAAACCGGTTCAACTGCAGTTAATACCAGTGACATGCAAAAAATGCGTACGTTAAGGTGATACATAAGGTGAAAAATGCGGTGTATTCAAAAAGTTTTGCCAACTTGAAGGGAAGCAGGTGTAAACTACATTAATGGTCGGTAATATGCGAATGTCTAGCCAGCATGTAACAGCAAATATAGTCGGTAACATGCACGAGGAACAGAACGAGTACTTAAAGATATTAAGCGTGACTTGTAAAGGTGGTGACCCGATTTATGTCAAAAATCTTACCCCCATAGTAGATAAACAGGTTGTCGGCGTCCTGTTCGACAATCATGGAAAGTTCCATGCGCGTTGAAAGTGATGCGGAAGTAAATAGATGATTAGAAGACAGACTGGAAACCGCGAGTGAAAAGACAAAGCCAATTAGAAAGATGCCACTAGTGATAAACAGTAAGGCTGAAGGAGAAATAATAAAAAAAGATTAAAACAGAAACGTTAAAAAGTGAATAAAGCGTGAGATGAAGAAGGACAATTAAAATAGGCCAAAGGGAAAGAGAAAGTGAGTGCCATTTTGAAATGGTCACCGGTATAAGAATGAGGAGCGATTAGAGTAGAACAAATGGGGGAAAAGGTGAGTGCCATCTTATAATGGTCAGGTGAAGAGTAATACGAAGCTGAATGAATGGTGAAAAATATATAGCAGGTTTTGATTCACAATCAGAGAGCATTGCAAAGCAAACAAGACATGCAAAATGTAGAAACCAATGTACATCAACAAAAAAGTACAAACCAATGTACATCAAGAAAAATAAAAGTTATGTAAACACAACTTATAAACGCTTATAAGAAGCAGCTAAATTCGATACGATCATTAAGTCCATTAGGTATAAGGGTTTCAAGCAGTTTCATCCAGTAGGTTTCCCTCTGCAATAGGTATTTGTGATTGTTTCTGCCTTCACATACATTCACAGTCTCTAGCACCATGAAACAGAGCTGGCTAATGTTATCCTGTAGTGTCAAGAAATGTGAGGCTATAACAGATTTCTGGTTGTTTGTCCTGATGTTACTCTTATGTTCATTGAATCTGGTCTTGATTTTTCGTTCAGTTTTCCCAATGTATGCCAGACCGCAGGGGCATTTCAATAGGTATACCACATTTTTGGTGTCACAAGTAAGTCTGGGCGGTGAACTCTGCTCCGCTCGTGGAGTTTGCGGAGATATCCGCATTACGCGGAGCTCGCGGAGTTCCGAAAAAAATCTATGGTGGCGCAAGGGTTTTTCACGCAGGTGCAGGGAAACTGACACATCTATACAGATGCGTTAGTTTCTTGTAAATCTGCCCTTCCGTTTTTTCCCTCGCTCACGTTCGTCAATGTCAAGTTGGCGAGCGTGAGCGAGGAAAATACACATCCCGGCGAGATTTTTCCTCGTTCGCGATCGTCAACATCAAGTTGGCGAGCGCAAGCGTGGAAAATCAACCTCCCGGCGCGATTTCGCAACGCAGGCGGTCAGATTTCTCATTGCGAGTGGTCGCGACCGCTCGCGTTGAGAAACTGTCCGGTCGCGTTGAGAAAGCTGCCGCTCGAGTAAAAATCTACTCGAGCGGCAGAAAGGAAGCAGCGCCCGCTTGTACTGTGCATGGTGCCGTTCGCGATGATTGCACAGTGCAGACAAGCACCTGGCACTGAAAATCTGCGAACAGCATTTATCCAATGCACTCCGCCGCTGGAGGAGCTCCGCGTAGCCGGCAGAGTTATTTTTGCGCTTTGCGGAGTTCCACGTAGCAGAACTCCGCCCAGGCATAGTCACAAGTGGCAGTGACCTGAAGTTTGATTTTATAACCTTTGCGTGGGTGAGTTATGTAGTTTCCATTGATTATGTTGTTACAATTATTGCAGGTAAGGCATGGAACAGTGCCTCAATGTGAATGGTTGATATTTTTCGATTGGGTGTAGAGAGCATTTCCTGGGTGTTTTTGCTGCATTCATAGGCGAATAGAGGAGATCCCACAAAAATACCCTTGAAATCTGGTTCCATTTGTACCATTTGCCAATATTTTAAAATTAACTTCTTGAATTTCTGACTTTGTTTGGATAATTTTGACACTAGGACAGTGCGGTCCCCTTTATTTTGTTTATTTGTCAAAGTCAAAAGTTGTTCACGTGATTTAGTGGAGGAGCATTGGTCAGCAATCTCAAGAATTTCAGAAGGATACCATCTGTCACTAAATCGGTGGATCATGTCTGAAGTGTTGGTGGAAAGTTTGTCAGAATTAGATGTGATTCTTTTAACACGTAAAAGTTGGGAATATGGCAAATGTTTTTCGAAAGAAAATTGATGGAAACTATTGTAATGTAATAAATTGTTACGGTTAGTTTCTTTCTTGAATGTATCTGTTTCCAATCTATTGCCAATCTTAGAGATGGATATGTCCAAAAAGCTGATGGTGGTGTCATGGAAGTTATATGTGAATTCAATGCAATCTTTAATGGAGTTCAACTGTTCTACAGCTGATGATAGTTCTTGATCAGACCCTTTCCATAGTAGAAAAATGTAATCCATGTATTTTACGAACATGACAAGATTATTTATCCATGAGCCCTTGGTCAAAATGTGATCCATTTCTAACTTGTGCATAAAAGAGATTGGCATAGCAGGGTGCTGCACAATTGCCCATGGAAGTCCCATTGAGTTGCAAAAAGTACTCATTTTCCAGACAGAAGTAACTATGGTACAGTGTGTAGTGCAGTAGTGCAAGTAGAAAAATCTTTAAATCATCATCCAATTCAGTTGTGGTAAAAAAATATTCGACAGCTTCCATTCCCAGGTCATGTGGAATGGATGTATATAGTGACTTGACATCAATGGTACATAACAAAATGTTCTGAACATCATTCAGGTCAATGGTTTGAATTTTGATCAAAGAAATCGGTGGTGTCTCTGATGTAAGTAGACATTTGTTGTACCATTGGTTGCAAATACTTGTCTAAGTATTTACCAATGGGTTCATGAATTGACCACATGGTGACACAATGGGCCATATGTACAAGGACTGGCGTTAACTACTGCTAACGCTAGTTAGCGGCAGTTTACCTAACGCCGCGTACCGCTGAAAACTATCGCCCTGTTAGCGACGTATTTACAAGATGTCGCTACATGGCGATAGTTTCAGGGAGCCGCGGTGAAATCTGCCGCTAACACTAGCATGAAGGCGATAGGAATTCTGGCGTTAGCGGGCGAAAACTAACAAAAAGGCCCATTAGCGGAAAAAAAGCACACGTTAGTCAGCCCAAAGTGAGTTTTGTTTCCTCTATAGGCAAAAATAGCCTATCAGTCCACCTCCAATGAAAAATAGGGAAAAAAAACAATGGAATGCAGAATGGAGCAGCCAGGGCCCAGTGCAGCACAGATCAACAACCCCCTCAAGCCCCCCAAGATCCAGAATGACCATCCAGAGTCCCAGGCGAAGAGGAAATTCAGGGCTACATCTATGAAAAGAGGCACATCGCGGTGTAAAACCAGTGATGCATCACTTTTCATTGCACACTCCTTGCAACACCATGGCATCCAAAACCTTGAAAGCGCGGACAGTCTCCGGGGCCCGGAGGCCTTGCTGGGCCTGCGTCTGGGGCCTGGAGGCCTTGCTGGTGCTGCGCCTGGGACCCGGAGTGGGATGCGGAGGTGCTGTGGAGTCGCTGGGCCATGGCACTAGACATTGAAGCGTGGCGATCGCCCTTACCTGGTGGTGAAGTCTGGCAGGTCGCATGGAGACACGTTGCTGACCTGTGTGAGAAGATCGCCTTGAGCCCCTTGGAGCTGTGAATGGTAGAGGCGCTCCTGCGCACCAATGTAGGGAGGTCTGCATCGCATACTACGATCCACCACTACACCAGGGTGCACAGAGGAGATTACCAATGGTGGGCGGCGCCTCTGTGCATCACAGGCTGGATTATGTTGCACTGGCCGGACGCAAGGCCCCCGCCGAACTTGTGTGACGGGAGCGCTGCAACTTCACGCCTAAGGGGGCCCTGTTGCATCACTTGCATCGGGATGTTCCCCAGCAGACTTGGCGGCGACTGCTGTACCCAGGCTTGTGAAGTCCCACCTGGCTGAGGCTCCTGCTGGCTGAGTCACAGATTTGGAAAGAGTTCAGCGGATTGGGCCACGGTGTCAATGTCCATGAAAGGAGAAGGTGTGACGCGTAGCGGAGGAGGCCCGGGAGTCGAGTCGCCCAGGCCTAGCACCTGCGGATGACGCACCCCCAGTGGCGGCTCATCCGCAATGGCAGAACAGCGTCACCCCACTGCTTTCAAGCAGTGCAAGAAGTGGCAAAATAATAACATGATGATAACTTTCTGATGCACACATGCTATGTTTCCTTTGCGGACGGGAGGGTGGGCAGGGCTGCTCCTCTCACGGAGCAGGGCAGGGGCGGAGTGGTATGCCCACTCAAGTGCGCAATGACTGTTTCGTCGGTCCTCTCAGGCCGCCCAAAGCAGTCATTGTAGGAGAGTAGGATCTGCCTCTTATGGTTACCCCCACTTTTTTTTGCTGATGTACACTGTTTTTGACCTTAGTCTGGCTGGGGCCCTGCTATTCAGGTCCCCAGCCTAGCTGCTTCCTCTCTAAATGGTTTCCAGGTACCTTAGGTACCACACAGATTGGATTCTGGGGTGCCCTTATAAGTCCCTAGTATATGGTATACTATGTACCCAGGGCATAGGTACCCCAGAGGCCTACCAGGGGCTGAAGCATGTATTGTGCCACCCCTGGAAGGCCATCCAAAATGACACCACAGGACTGCTACTGCAGCCGGAGTGAGGTGGTGCATGCACCCCTTACAGAGATATAGGTTCACTATATCTCACCTATCACTGCACATACAAACCTATCAGTCACCCCTATGGCAGGCCTTATCAATCCTGAAGGCAGGGTGCTTGGTTTTATGTGAGAGGGTGCCCATGCATGAGCAGAGCCCCTCTGCAGCCTTCGGAATCTCCTCTCCGGGGTTGTCTGTGGTGCAGCCTGACCATATACTCAAGTGCATTATATCTAAACGGTAAATGCTAACTTTGGGATGGCTGCACGGAAACATGTCGTGTTTGGTGTCAAACACCTTGGAATCATACCCCCACACCAGTAACTGGTGTGGGAGTATGATCCCACCCTTCTAGAGGGAGAGACATGGCAGCACCGGTATACCCGGTACCATCTAACCAGAGCCTGGCATCACAAAATGGATGCTGCAGCCACAGACACGAGTCTGGCCTCCTGCTGCTGACCGAAACTCCGGCAGGGGAGGCCTGGACAATAGGTTTCCTGTCTCAGGGAGGTGTTACCACCTCCCAGACAGGCCTTAGTGGATTAGGGCTGGGTGGTGCACTCTCTGAGTGCTTTGAAGTCCTGCACTGGGGGCACACTTGGTGTCCCTGTGCATACCCCATTTCAAACCGGTTGCAGGGGCTGCCTGCCTCTGCTCTGGCGTGAAACTGGACAAAGGAAATGGGTGTAGCCACCCCTCTTTCCAAACCCTCCCATAGGTGGGTCCCCAGAGTTAGTCCAACCCCTTTCTTGGGTATAATTAAGGAAGCCCTGGCAACAGGACTTTAGATTACCCTGGACGAAACTCTGAAGCCGAATCCTGGACCTTCGACGCTCTACTTGAAGATTAGAGGACTGAAGAATCTCCCTTGGGGTCAAGGAGTGACTCCCCTGCTTGGCAGGCACCTAAGAAGCAATTGTCTGGTCTGCATCGCTGAAGCTCCCGCCGGACGCCGAAGTCTTTGCAACACCAGAGGTGGATTTCCAGACTTCCCCGAGGCTGCCCTGAGACCCCAGCAAAGCTGAGGCCCATAGCTGTCGTGGGTAACGTGGAACCGTGACCCCTGGACACCGAGAACTTTTGCAAGTGCATCCTCTTCCTGGTCTCCCACGAAGTTGTGCTTCGGGCTCCGAGTAGCCCCCGCCTCCAGCACCGACTGCACCGAAGATCACTGGCCTCCACTCCATGAGTGTCCCGTGAGCCAGCTCCAAGTGCGTCCACTCGAGGCTCCTTCGCGGTCGCTAGTCCATTGGCTAGTGGGCCTTCCCGAAGGCAACTCTTCTTCTTCTACTTGGGCTTTCCTGGTTTCTCCAGACGTGCCCTGACTTACCCTTACTGGGTGAGTCCCTCAGACCTTGCTGGTCTGCACCGCAGCCTTTTCTTTGTTTCCCCGTGACTTGCCGTTGCCAAGGCTTGTTGGGTCCATTCTGGTCGCCGACACCGCAGCACTCAACAAACTTTGTGGGGCAGCTCGATTCCAGCTCCTGGTCATCGTCGACGCCTCCTGGACCTCGTGGCTGAAGAGTCAAGGCACCCGTCAACTCACCTGAAGCACCCGACATATGAGGGCATTCGACTATCGTGCCCCTGGTCACTGGCTAGTGACCCAGACTCTGTCCCCTCTGCTTTCAGGTCTTCCTCTTCCTCGATCCAGGCTTGGATCGCACCGGACACTCTTCCTCTTCACGGCAGCAGCACTTTCAAGAAGATCGCCATTGAAAACGACGACGATTCCCGACACCTTTTAACACGTATGCACCCGGCTTCCCTGGGTGAGGTATGTGAGAAGTTGGCCTGGTATATGCTGTCCACTAATTATAGTGGGCACCTTGCACCAGTCCTAACAACCCCTTATTGGAGATAGGTTAAAGACAACCTTATTGAAAGCTATCCTAGTGGTAGCTATGGAGAGCAGCCTTCAGGCTAAGTCTTGAAGGAATGTAAAGCAGCTTGTTTTACCAGTCTATAATCTCTTGAGTGACCAAATGAAAGAGCACCACACCAGGTATATATTCAAAATATATGTATTTATTGCTAAACACACCCCTCTAGTCTCTTTATGAGGCTAGAGTTCGAAGTACATAAGTTAGAAGTTATTTAAACACAGTAATAGCACAAATACACGTTTGGGCCCTAGGGGCGTACCAAACCATATACCAATAAAGTGGTATAAGAACCACGACTGAACTAGACACTAGGCCTAGAGCCTCTAGAAGTGCTTGGACCACAAGGAACCACCCAAGGTAGTGACACAGGGGACCCACGGGAGACGCGTGCAGTGTAAATACACAACCGCGATACGCCGTTGACTTCTATGGAGAAAGTCGTGATCGGGAAATTAGAGAAAAGGGACACTTAAAAGAGGACTTGGACCAAACCCTTTGAGATCTAGGACTTTGAAGAGTCTCTACCCACGGGAGCACCGGAGTACTCGTGTTACCTCACCCAGGGAAGCCGGGTGCATAGGTGCCTTTCGGGGTCGGGTTTCGTCGTCGATTTGAATGGCGATCTGCTGCAAAGTGCTGCTGGCGACCAAGTGAAAAGTGTCCGGGTGGATCCAAGAGTGGATCGGAGTTCTGAAGAACCTGAAAGCAGAGGGGACAGAGTCTGGGTCACTAGCCAGTGACCAGGAAGGCGATGGACAGATGCCCACCGATGTCGAGTGCTTCAGGTGCGTTGACGGTCATCTTGACTCTTCAGCCACGAGGTCCAAGAGGCGTTGTCGGCGACCAGGAGCAGGATTCGGGCTGGTACACGATGTCTGTCGAGTGCTGAGGTGTCGGCGACCGGATTAGACCCAACAAGCCTTGGCAACGGCAAGTCTCGATGCAGAGGAAGATCGTCGATAGTGCAGACCAGCAAGGTCTGGGGAACTCACCCAGCGAGGGTAAGTGAGGGCAGGCCTGGAGCAATCAGGATGCCAAGTTAGGAAAAGATTGGCCTTCGTGAAGGGCTACTAGCCAACGGGCTAGCGACTGCAAAGGAGCCTCGTGACGCCGCACGTGGATCTGGCTTATAGGACACTCGTGGAGTGGGGGCCAGTGATCTTCGGTGCAGGTGGTGCTGGAGGCTAGGGCTACTCAGAGCCCAAAGCACGACTTCTTGAGAGACCCAGAAGAGGATGCACTTGCAAATGTGCTCGGTGTCCAGGGGTCACGGTCTCAAGTCACCCACGATAGCCACGGGCCTCAGCTTTGCTGGGGAGTCAGGGTAGCCTCGGGGAAGTCTGAGAATCCACCTCTGGTGATGCGATGACTTCGGCGTCCGACGGGAGCTTTAGAAATGCGAACCAGACAGATGCTTCTTTGGTGCCTGCCAAGCAGGGGAGTCACTCCTTGACCCCAAGGGAGATTCTTCTGTCCTCTAATCGTGAGTAGAGCGTCGAAGGTCCAGGATTCAGTTTCAGAGTTTCGTCCAGGGATAATCTAAAGTCCTAAGGACTGGGTTCCTATACTTATACTAAGGATAGGGGTTGGACTACTCTGTGGCCCCACCTATGGGTGGGTCAGGGCAGAGGGGTGGCTACACCCCTTTCCCTTTGTCCAGTTCGCGCCAAAGCAGGGGCTGCAAGCCCCTGATCCGGTTTGAACTGGGGTATGCACAGGGACACCAAGTGTGCCCCCAGTGCAGGACTTCAAAGCACCAGAAAGTGCTCCCGCCCAGCCTCAATACACATTATCCTGTCTGGGGAGGTGGTCACACCTCCTTGGGACAGGAAAC
The DNA here is from genome assembly GCA_963921515.1 of Calotriton arnoldi. NCBI lineage: Eukaryota > Metazoa > Chordata > Amphibia > Caudata > Salamandridae > Calotriton > Calotriton arnoldi. The sequence goes on from CAWUFW010000661.1 coordinate 372,846, forward strand.
CTATTGTCCAGGCCTCCCCTGCCGGAGTTTCGTCCAGCAGCAGGAGGCCAGACTGGTGTCTGTGGCAGTAGCATCCATTTTGTGATGCCAGGGCTTTGGAAAGAAGTTACCGGGCTAGCCAGAGTTAACATGTCTTTCCCTCTAGAAGGGTGGAATGCTACCCCCGTATTCCAAGATGTTTGACACCAAACACGACATGTTTAGGTGCAGCCATTCCAAAGTTAGCATTTAACGCGAGGTTATAATGCGCTTAATATGGTCAGGCTGCACTACAAACAGCATCAGAGAAGGGTCTCCGACCGCTGCAGAGGGGCCCTGCTCATGCAGGGGCACCCTCTCACATAGGAACCACGCACTCTGCCTTCAGGATTGATAAGGCCTGCCTTAGGAGTGACTTATAGGTTTATATGTGTGTATGTATTTAGTGATATAGGTAACCTATATCACAGTAAGGGGTGCATGCACCACCTTACCCAGGCTGCAGTAGCAGACCTGTGGTGTCAGTTTGGATGGCCTTCCATGGGTGGCATAATACATGCTGCAGCCCCTGGTAGGCCCCTGAGGTACCTATGCCCTTGGTACATAGTATACCATATACTAGGGACTTATAAGGGCACTCCAGATTCCAATCAGAGATGTGCCTAAGGCACATGGAAACCTTTTACAGAGAAAGCAGATAGACTGGGCCCTGAATAGCAGGATCCCAGTCCAACTAAGTCATAAACCAGCAAAACACCATAAAAAAAGTGGGGGCAACCATATAGTCAGATTCCACCTTCCTACATAACCCCCCCAAACGAAAGGAGATAAGGCTAACCTTGGCCAGTTGAGCCTTCATTGACTAAGTGGTCATATAAGGAAGCACCTGCACTAGCATGGTTGCCCCCTGTCTTATGGCCCACTAAGCAATCCCTCACCCTAAGGGTATGAGAGGGTCTCCACCATGGGGAATCACTACCTGTGGTGTGCTTAGGTAAAGTACAAGGCTGGTGAGGTGTCTGAGTAGGGAAGTGAGGCCCTAGGAATGTTGGCCTCAGCTTCCTCAGATCACTGGTCACCATGTATGCCTGTCTTTCCATGACTGAGTTGCACTTTGCTCTAAGGGTCAACCTTTGGCTGCCTACAGCTGGGGGTTGGGTCCCTTTGGATGGACTACTGGAGGGACAGGGCAGGTTTGGAACCTTCAGGTCCCAGGTTTGCCCTTGCCTACCAGAGTCCTTCTGGGGAGGTCCCTACATAAAGGCATGGGGGATCCCTCAGTGTGTAGAGGAGTTTTCACCTGGCTAGGGCTACTAGACTGGGTACCCCTAATCTGCTGATGGGGGTTCCTTTGGACAGGGGGCCCTGGGGGTCCACTGACCTCCCTGACCTCTGCAGCCCTGGGCTGGCTGAGGCAGGGTAGAGAGGGGCAGGTTACCTGCTCCAGACTGGGTACCACCTTGGAAGGGTCCTCTGCCATCAGGGGTGTGGCCAGGCCAGGCCTGACTACCTCTGGGGCAGTTCCTTCACTAGGGGTAGGGTCAGTTCCCTGAGGAGGATGACCCTTACCTACTGTCTGGAGGGAAGAAGACTTTTCTTCAACCCTTGTGCTCTCTTTTGGGGGAGAGTGGGCCATTCTTTCAGGCTCCATCTCTCCAAATTCTTGGGCTGGGGCTGTGGCCATCACAGCCCCACTAACCTTTACAGGGACGCCCAACATCCTAAGATGGGTTTGGTGTTCAACTTCAGCCCAGGCTGAAATTTCCAAATCATTGCCCATCAGGCAATCTACAGGTAAGGTGGGGGACACTGCCACTCTCTTTGGGCCTGTGACCCCCTCCCAGCTGAGATTGACTATGGCCATGGGGTGATCTGTTCTGACACCATCAATGTTGGTCACCTGGTATTTAAACTCAGGTAAAAACTGGTGAGGGGGGACTAGTTTCCCTGCCACCATGGTGACACTAGCCCCTGTGTCCCTAAATGCCACAGCTTTCTGACCATTAATTATTGGCTCCAATCTGTACCTGCCCAACGCTGTGGGACCCATGGTAAAGGTGGCAAATCCTATACCACCATCAGAGTCAGAGGAGTCTGTTGAGGGGTCCCTGTCTAAACTAGGGCTCACCTCTGTTCCTCTTGCAAAAGCACCCAACTTTTTGGGTGCACTACTCCCAACTGGAGGATTACTACTGGTAGTACCAGGAGGGGTGGTAGTAGTTGTGGGAGGAACATTTTCTTTATTGCCAATCCTGGGGCAACTGGGATCAGTTTTCCAGTGCCCAGGCCTTTTACAGACATGGCAATATGGTTTCTTTTCAGGAGAGGAAGGAGTTTGGGACCCACCCCCAGAAGAGGAATTTTGGGGCCCTGTAGGGGACTTATCCTTAGATTTATCCCCACCTTTCTCTTGGGACTTAGTAGAATCTTTCTTCTGGTCACCACCCTGATTTCTAGTTTTTACTCTGGTTCTGACCCATTTGTCTGCCTTCTTTCCCAATTCTTGGGGAGAGGTCAGATCAGAGTCCACCAGATACTGGTGCAAAAGCTGGTTTTGACAATTATTAAGGATCTGCTCCCTCATAATCAAATTGTACAATCCTAAAAAGTCATGCACTTTGTTGCCATGTATCCAACCTTCCAGAGCCTTTGTAGCACAATCTACAAAATCAACCCAGTCTTGAGTCTGAGCTTTTTGGGTGTCTCTGAACTTCAACCTATACTGTTCAGTGGTTAGGCCAAACCCATCTATCAGAGCACTCTTCAAGACTGTGTAATTGTCAGCATCCTCTTCTCTTACAGTGAGGAGCTTGTCTCTACCTTTGTCTGCAAAGGAGAGCCACAAGATTGCTGCCCACTGCCTCTGGGGGACCTTCTGAACTTTACAGGCCCTCTCCAGTGCAGTTATCCATTTGTGGATGTCATCCCCACTCTGGTAGGGAGGGACAATCTTGTTTAGGGTTCGGTACCCCTGGGGGGATCTAATCGGTACCCCTGGGGGACCTAGGGTTTGGTACCCCAGGGGTACCCTCTACTCGGTACCCCTGGGGGACCTAGGTTTCGGTACCCCTGGGGGACCCTCTAGTCAGTACCCCTGGGGGACCGAGGGTTCGGTACCCCTGGGGGACCCTCTAATCGGTACCCCTGGGGGATCTAGGGTTCGGTCCCCCTGGGGGACACTCTAGTCGGTACCCCTGGGGGACCCTCTACTTGGTACCCCTGGGGGACCCTCTAGTCAGTACCCCTGGGGGACCCTCTACTCGGTACCCCTGGGGGACCTAGGTTTCGGTACCCCTGGGGGACCTAGGGTTTGGTACCCCTGGGGGACCCTCTACTCAGTCCCCCTGGGGGACCCTCTACTCGGTACCCCAGGGGGACCCTCTATTCGGTACCCCTGGGGGACCCTCTACTCGGTACCCCAGGGGGACCTAGGGTTCTGTACCCCTGGGGGACCCTCTAGTCGGTACCCCTGGGGGACCCTCTACTCGGTACCCCAGGGGGACCCTCTGGTTAGTCCCCCTGGGGGACCCTCTACTCGGTACCCCTGGGGGACCTAGGTTTCGGTACCCCTGGGGGACCCTCTAGTCAGTACCCCTGGGGGACCTAGGGTTCGGTACCCCTGGGGGACCCTCTAATCGGTACCACTGGGGGACCTAGGGTTTGGTACCCCAGGGGTACCCTCTACTCGGTACCCCTGGGGGACCTAGGTTTCGGTACCCCTGGGGGACCCTCTAATCGGTACCCCTGGGGGACCTAGAGTTCGGTACCCCTGGGGGGACCCTCTTCTCGGTACCCCTGGGGGATCTAGGGTTTGGTCCCCCTGGGGGACACTCTAAGCGGTACCCCTGGGGGACCCTCTACTCGATACCCCTGGGGGACCTAGGGTTCGGTACCCCTGGGGGACCCTCTACTCGGTACCCCTGGGGGATCTAGGGTTCGGTCCCCCTGGGGGACACTCTAGTCGGTAACCCTGGGGGACCCTCACTGTACCCTGGGGACCCTCTACTGGCACCCAGGGGACCCTCTATTCGGTACCCCAGGGGGACCCTCTACTCGGTACCCCAGGGGGACCTAGGGTTCGGTACCCCTGGGGGACCCTCTAGTCGGTACCCATGGGGGACCCTCTACTCGGTACCCCAGGGGGACCCTCTGGTTAGTCCCCCTGGGGGACCCTCTACTCGGTACCCCTGGGGGACCTAGGTTTCGGTACCCCTGGGGGACCCTCTAGTCAGTACCCCTGGGGGACCTAGGGTTCGGTACCCCTGGGGGGGACCCTCTAATCGGTACCCCTGGGGGACCTAGGGTTCGGTACCCCTGGGGGACCCTCTAATCGGTACCCCTGGGGGACCTAGGGTTCGGTACCCCTGGGGGACACTCTAGTCGGTACCCCTGGGGGACCCTCTACTCGGTACCCCTGGGGGACCCTCTAGTCAGTACCCCTGGGGGACCCTCTACTCGGTACCCCTGGGGGACCTAAGTTTCGGTACCCCTGGGGGACCTAGGGTTTGGTACCCCAGGGGGACCCTCTACTCAGTCCCCCTGGGGGACACTCTAGTCGGTACCCCTGGGGGAGCCTTTAGTCAGTACCCCTGGGAGACCCTCTACTCGGTACCCCTGGGGGATCTAGGGTTCGGTCCCCCTGGGGGACACTCTAGTCGGTACCCCTGGGGGACCCTCTAGTCAGTACCCCTGGGGGACCCTCTACTCGGTACCCCTGAGGGACCCTCTACTCGGTACCCCTGGGGGATCTAGGGTTCGGTCCCCCTGGGGGACACTCTAGTCGGTACCCCTGGGGGACCCTCTAGTCAGTCCCCCTGGGGGACCCTCTAGTCAGTACCCCTGGGGGACCTAGGGTTCGGTACCCCTGGGGGACCCTCTAGTCAGTACCCCTGGGGGACCCTCTAGTCGGTACCCCTGGGGGACCCTCTAATCGGTACCCCAGGGGGACCTAGGGTTCAGTACCCCTGGGGGACCCTCTAGTCGGTACCCCTGGGGGACCCTCTACTCGGTACCCCAGGGGGACCCTCTATTCGGTACCCCAGGGGGACCCTCTACTCGGTACCCCAGGGGGACCTAGGGTTCGGTACCCCTGGGGGACCCTCTAGTCGGTACCCCTGGGGGACCCTCTACTCGGTACCCCAGGGGGACCTAGGTTTCGGTACCCCTGGGGGACCCTCTAGTCAGTACCCCTGGGGGACCTAGGGTTCGGTACCCCTGGGGGACCCTCTAATCGGTACCCCTGGGGGACCTAGGGTTCGGTACCCCTGGGGGACCCTCTAATCGGTACCCCTGGGGGATCTAGGGTTCGGTACCCCTGGGGGACACTCTAGTCGGTACCCCTGGGGGACCCTCTACTCGGTACCCCTGGGGGACCCTCTAGTCAGTACCCCTGGGGGACCCTCTACTCGGTACCCCTGGGGGACCTAGGTTTCGGTACCCCTGGGGGACCTAGGGTTTGGTACCCCTGGGGGACCCTCTACTCAGTCCCCCTGGGGGACACTCTAGTCGGTACCCCTGGGGGACCCTTTAGTCAGTACCCCTGGGAGACCCTCTACTCGGTACCCCTGGGGGATCTAGGGTTTGGTCCCCCTGGGGGACACTCTAGTCGGTACCCCTGGGGGACCCTCTAGTCAGTACCCCTGGGGGACCCTCTACTCGGTACCCCTGGGGGACTCGGTAGGGTTCGGTCCCCCTGGGGGACACTCTAGTCGGTACCCCTGGGGGACCCTCTACTCGGTACCCCTGGGGGACCCTCTACTCGGTCCCCCTGGGGGATCTAGGGTTCGGTCCCCCTGGGGGACACTCTAGTCGGTACCCCTGGGGGACCCTCTGGTTAGTCCCCCTGGGGGACTCTCTACTCGGTACCCCTGGGGGACCTAGGGTTTGGTACCCCTGGGGGACCCTCTAGTCAGTACCCCTGGGGGACCCTCTAGTCAGTACCCCTGGGGGACCTAGGGTTCGGTACCCCTGGGGGACCCTCTGATCGGTACCCCTGGGGGACCTAGGGTTCGGCACCCTGGGGGACCCTCTTCTCGGTACCCCTGGGGGACCTAGGTTTTGGTACCCCTGGGGGTCCTAGGGTTCGGTCCCCCTGGGGGACCCTCTTCTCAGTACCCCTGGGGGACCTAGGGTTCGGTACCCCTGGGGGACCCTCTAATCGGTACCCCTGGGGGACCTAGGGTTCGGTACCCCTGGGGGACCCTCTTCTCGGTACCCCTGGGGGACCTAGGTTTTGGTACCCCTGGGGGGTCCTAGGGTTCGGTCCCCCTGGGGGACCCTCTAGTCGGTACCCCTGGGGGACCCTCTACTCGGTACCCCTGGGGGACCCTCTACTCGGTACCCCTGGGGGACCTAGGGTTCGGTACCCCTGGGGGACCTAAAGTTCGGTCCCCCTGGGGGACCCTCTAGTCGGTACCCCTGGTGGACCTAGGGTTCGGTACCCCTGGGGGACCCTCTAGTCGGGACCCCTGGGGGACCAAAGGTTCGGTACCCCTGGGGGACCCTCTAATCGGTACCCCTGGGGGACCTAGGATTTGGTACCCCAGGGGTACCCTCTGGTTAGTCCCCCTGGGGGACCCTCTACTCGGTACCCCTGGGGGACCTAGGGTTCGGTACCCCTGGGGGACCCTCTACTCGGTACCCCTGGGGGACCCTCTAGTCAGTCCCCCTGGGGGACCCTCTACTCGGTACCCCTGGGGGACCCATTACTTGGTACCCCTGGGGGACCTAGAGTTCGGTCCCCCTGGGGGACCCTCTACTCGGTACCCCTGGGGGACCCACTACTCGGTACCCCAGGGGGACCCTCTGGTTAGTCCCCCTGGGGGACCCTCTACTCGTTACCCCTGGGGGACCTAGGGTTCAGTACCCCTGGGGGACCCTCTAGTCAGCACCCCTGGGGGACCTAGGTTTCGGTAACCCTGGGGGACCTAGAGTTCGGTCCCCTGGGGGACCCTCTAGTCGGTACCCCTGGGGGACCTAGGGTTCGGTACCCCTGTGGGACCCTCTACTCGGTACCCCTGGGGGACCCTCTAGTCAGTCCCCCTGGGGGACCCTCTACTCGGTACCCCTGGGGGACCCTTTACTTGGTACCCCGCCAGTCCAAATATGAAGCCAGACGCGTTTCGGGCCCCTGCCCTTAATCATTGGCTTTGCACTGCAGTCACGAATAAATCTTTAAACTATATCTACCCGTGTGTGGGCTCTCTCGTTTGAGGTAACTTTTGCGGTTTGATGTTTTAACGGCCTTCCTAGCCGTGAGAGAGTCCCGCTGCGTGAGCAGACCTGGATATTGCCAAGCGGTTTTATCGGAGCAGGACGGGAGTGATATTTGTGACGATAAGGTGTTTGTGCAAATCACTGAGGATGTTCCAGCGACCCACTGGGGGACTACATATGAATTCATTCCTGGTTTTGCAACAAGGTTCACATGAGCAATACGTTGATGACTCCAAGTCCCAGGAGGCTGTGCCGCGCCTATGGGGGCGTGGGATTTAAATAATCACAGGTGCATCATCAGCTTTTTGCATTTCCAGTCGTCTAAAGCCAATGATTAAGGGCAGGGGCCCGAAACGCGTCTGGCTTCATATTTGGACTGGCACACCTATGGATTTGCACTGCAGTCACGAATACATCTTTAAACTATATCTACCCGTGTGTGGGCTCTCTCGTTTGAGGTAACTTTTGCGGTTTGATATATATATATATATATATATATATATATATATATATATATATCACCACAATCCTGCTCCAGCAACGTGTGTGTGTGGTATTTCCCCAATTATATGTCTGCAGCTCCAACCCATCCTAATTTTGGTAATCTGTTCTCAAACTCCACACATCACACTACAACCCATGTTCGGAAAGCAAATGCTATAATGAAAAATGTTGTCCATCGGAGGTCACCTGCCCCTAGGGTTCAGGCCTGTGCTGTTTAGATAACAAAAAAATGTGAAACAGTTTTGAGCTACAGATGCACATCAGTTCAGGGGAAAATACAGGGAGACAAAAAGGCAAAATAAGATCAAGGAAGTGATGCACCGACTTTTTGCGTCTCAGGAGTATAAGGAGCCTCTGGGTTCCTAGCATCATCAGGAATATTTAACTGCTGAAATCATTGCAATGTGAAGCAACTCAACTCAAAAGTAACTGAACTGTGGGTTAATTAAAATGCAACTACCACAAGAAGACTGGTGCTATATGTGAGATTTGCGAGTGTGACCTTACCTGCGCATTGTTAATAAAGTAGGGTTCCTACTAAGCAGGGGGTAATCAATGGGTTGTCTGAATCGCTAGGAACCATCACAATACATTTGGGAGCAAATCTACAAACATTTTGCGCTTGGTTTGCATCACGAAAATGATGCAAACCTGCATAACTTTGGGGCATATTAACAAGGGCTTTATCTCCGCTTTTCTGGCTTTAAAAGCCAGAAAACGGAGATAAAACTATCGCCCTATCAACAAGAGGGTGCTAACATGCACAATCGCATGTTAGCACCCTTTTTCCCAACGCCTCCCTTTGCATCTCCAATGAGATGCAAAGTGGCGTTACTAGGCGTACCCCGGATGGACTACGTTGCAAATATCGCTGATGTTCACATCGCGATATTTACAAGGCAGCCCACATGATTTTAGCAGAGGTTAGATTTTGGCGAAAACTGCCGTTTTCACCAAAATCTAACGTCTGCTAAAATCCTGACTTAGCCATCCCTAACATAGGGGGTGGATTCTGCTGATACGACCACAGGGTCGTATCAGCAAGGTTATCGCCGTTTTGCAGGGAACATCGCTGGAAATCCAGCGATGTTCCCTGTAAAACAGCGATTTCCCCGCTATCGCTGGTATTTTTATCGCTTTTGAGATAAGCGTCGCTGATAGCGCGCTATCTCAGCGATAGCCGGCGATAATTATCCTAGCGCTAAGTGCGCTTAGCGATAATTATCGCCGGTTGTTGCTGATATGCCCCTTTTTTTTTATTTACTCTCCGGAGCAAAACTTGTTTTGCACTGGAAAGTTTCTGGTAAGAAATACAAATCAACGCAAAGTGCTGGTTTGCTTTACTCTGCGTCAAAGAGTCAGTACAGAGGTGTTCCCATGAAACACCCATGTTTTTGATGTAAAACGCTATCTAGTAACAATAGTAGGCAGGGTATTGAACCAAATAAAATGCCACTTGAAAGAAGGCATTAAAAGGAGAAATGCTTTTTAATTTTTCCTAACTTTGTATGGTTGCTACACTACACATCCAAAGTGGAATACATTTTAAAGTTAGTATAAGCATAGTATTTTGTGCCAGAAGGGTATCCTACCAGTACAAACCTATGCAAGACTTACGAAGACACCGTTGTACTATGGCCCAAACTGTGTCAGTGGTGCTTGGCAGCCTAATTGTGCGCCAGCGCTAGGGAGAAAGAAGGATAGTGGCATATATTAATAGATATGGTACTTTCCAGCTCTTTCTTTGTCATGCAACGTAGGACAACAACTTTGGGTTCTACGCTGCGTTGTGGGACAGTTTTGAAAATCTGTGCCTTGGTATTTCGCCACACTGATATATAAACAACAAGTAAGTATCTCCTGAAACAAAGGAATAGTTTTCTCTCTAATGTGGTGAAAACCAAGAATGCTGTCCAGAGATTTCCATTACTGAATGAGCAAGCACTTAAATACTTAGGGGCAGATCTACAAGGACTGGGGCATCCCTGCATATTAGCAGGGATGCGCCAGTAAAGATGTGACACATAGGAATATACTTGCGCCACCACGGATGCGTCGCATTTACAATGCGACGCACCGTGGCACAAGGATAGTCAGATGCGTGTGGCATCTTATGTCGTAAGGGCAGCGCATTGCTGGAATCGTGTCGCAAGCGTGACGCAACTCCAGCAATGCTCAGGGGCGCCCTATACCTAACATGCTGCGTCACTCCTTACGCCTGCTTCAAGCAGGCGTAAGGATTTGACGCAGCGGGGACGTAAAAGTGACTCTGTGAAATCTTGTAGATTTCACTGCGTCACTTTTACGGGGCTTCCTTGCGACGGAACGCCCACCCTGCATACATTATACCTGACGCAGGTATAATGTAGCGCAGGGCTTTACAACGTGACGCATCTCACTAGATGCGTCACGTTGTAAATCTGTCGCATAGTGGTGCATTGTTTACGACGCCGCTGCGTCACAGAAGTGACGCAATGGTGTCGTAAACATGTCGCAAGGGGCTTGTAAATCTGCCCCTTAAAGAACTGAAATGTGGATAAATGGAACTGAAAATGTAAATGAATTTTGAATAAACTGAACAGAATATTTCATATTGCATTGCAGGAGGACTGGGGCAACATGTAGGAGGGTGAGCAACACGTTCTAGAAGGATGTGCCTGCAATATGAAAGGCTAACTATTGTGTGGCTAGAACTGCAGGAGTGATTACTTTATTTAATGGAGAGCCTGAAGTTCATAAGAGTAGCCAGCTGGTGGCAATACTGGCTTACTAACATTTCTATAAATAGTGGAGAGGGAATTCTGAGAAAAATTACAAAAATAACTTAGGGGCTTATTATCAAGGGCTTATCGCCGCTTTAGCGGCACTTTTTTGCCTGTAAAGCGGCGATAATTTTATCGCCCTATTAGCAAGATGCAGCTAACGGGCCTTAGCGTGAGTTTTTGGACGATAGCGGCCCGTTTTTTTATCTCAAAGCATGTCAGCGATATTTATCGCTAATGACATGCAAAGTAGGCGTTTCTCACTAAAACTACATGGAAACAATCGCAAACACAACTTCCCTCTATTATCAACGCCCGCGAAGCGATAAGAAAAGTCGCGCTAACCGTGCTTATCGCTGGAATTTAACACCTGAAAAATACTTGACTTAACCATCTTGTCAATGGGAGGTGGATTGTTAGGTTAAGTACACACTTGCCTATTAGCAAGCTTTTCGTTTACGCAGTTAATTTATCGCGGGAATTCTCACGCTATTGCTGGTTCTACACGCTAGCGCTGGATTTCCTATCGCCTTTGCGATACGCGTTGCTAATAGCGCGCTATCACGGCGAGGAAATCCAGCGATAGCCAGCGATAAAAAAAACAGCGCTAAGCGCGCTTTGCGATAATTATCGCAAATCTTTGATAATATGCCCCTCAGAGTCTCATTTATGGGGAACTGGAGTAGGGCAGTGCCTCAAGTTTTCTTGCTGTGCTGCCCTATGCAAATGTGAAAGGGCAGGAATGCACCGTATTTATGAAATGCAATGCATTCCTATCCTTTGCCCCTGTGCTGGCGCACAATACGCTGCCTAGCGCCAACGCAGGCCCCCTTGCACCATGGTGCAAAGATATCTATGTTGCATGCAGGATTGTTTTTGTGCAGGAAGGGGCACCTTCCTTCCCAAAAACAAGCCTGAGAGGCGTTTTCCTCTTTCTATGTGTGCTGGAGAATAGCACACATGGAAAGACAAAAAAAACGAGTAGAAATAAAAATATTTCTCCTTGTTACGCCTACTCTGGGGAGGCTTAAGGTTTTGGCGCTGCCCCAGGTTTACGTGATTAAGTCAATTTGGGGCAGCGTCAAAATCCATGGGTGTTACGTGAAAAAACGCACCGCAAATCCCATAGAAAGCCTCCCTGGCCAAAGTGGTGTTGAGTGGCCTCATAGATATGGTTGAGAGATTTGTGCTGCCAGAGGGTCAGAAAAAGTGACACTCCGGCGCGGTAAGCCTCTCATAAATAAGCCCCTAAATGTGTATGGTCAGTGGACTGCTAAAGACTTCAGAGTCTCGGTCTTCAACAATGAAGGAAATTATCAGGATACGAGGGGTTTAGGGGTGCTTCTCAAACTTAGTATTACCATGCTGATGATGTCGGGACAGTCTGTTGACTTGGAACCTTGCTTTCATGGTTCAAGATCATCCAGTCCCAGATTTGCAGAATTATCAAACTCCAACCAACTGTGTCAAGCACTGACAGCCAGGGAGACTAACTGTTGTATTGAATGAAGATAGCGCTTTGCAAACCGTAATAACTTTGTGACTCAACACATGTGGAAAATGACACCTTAGGTCTTTGGAAATATTGTTCTTCTTCTTAGATAAGGCACTCTGTGTAACACATAGGGGCATATTCACAAGGAGCCACCGCCGAATTAACGGCACTTTATCGCAGCCAAAGTCGTGATAAATTTACCCCCCCCATTCACAAGCCGGTGTTAACAGCCCACAGCACCAGTATACCCGCGATAGCAGCCGCCAAAAACATCGCCACAGAGGACCCTCGCAAATATCGCTAATGAGATGCAGAGTAGGCGTTCCCGTGACAAAAGCCGAGACAACAGCACACCTCAACATTCACAACGACCAGCCACATCCGCGATACAAACACAAAACAGGCGATAAGGCGCGTTAGCACCAGGAAATCTACACCTGCTCTGACCTGGTGTAAAGTCGGACGGCAGCCAGCACCACAAAAGGGAGCACAGCCCAGGGCCACATCCGAAGGGCAACAGATGCCATGGAGCAACTCATCATGCGGCCCGAACACCCAAGAGGGCCACAACACCCACACCCACCACCCCAGGACCCCATCCCACACCCGGAACACCCCCCCCCCCCGGACCAACACAGACGCAGCGTAGACAAAGACAGCGGAACCCCAGGAAACGTACCAGCCGCACAGACCCAACATCTGACAATGTCACCTTCCACTCCAGGCTGAAAGGGACAACCAACCTACGCATCCTGACCATCATCGCCTAACAGGCCTACGGCAACAACACAGCGGACAACCAACATCCCACCCCACACAAAGCTGATGGCGTGGCTGCACCTGTTGGCCCCTGAGACCCCCCATCCAACACCCGCCAGAGTCGGAGGAGTCCCACAGCCAGCCACATCCAAGTCCCCCACACCTGTCCTGGACATCACCATCACCCTGGTACCCCAGTCCCCATACGTACAACACAATGCGCAGGATCCGCTGGAGACCAAGCAAGGACCATACGCCATAGCAGGATGCACGCACGTGTTGGGGGCAACACACAGCACACATGTACTACTTGTGCCCCCTGGTGACACAGCACACAATCACCGCAACAGGAAGCACACGTCTCACACCAATGTGCAGGCAACAACAGAACACCGTGGAACACCCAACAATGTCGCCTTCAAACACACAGCCAGTGTGCATGATACCTTCATCCTCCGACAGTCCATCATCAACCAGCGTTCCCAGGATGGCAACAAGGGAAATGTACAGCCCCTTGGCAATATACAAATTAACACCCAACACACCTCAACACCACAACCATGCAACTCACAACTCTGGCAATGCACATGTCACAAAATCACATACAACAGGCACAACAATATGCCCACCCACCAGACACGACAGAACAACTTACAATGTCCACATGGGCAAGCCCTGAAAATGAGCCAGCAACGGCATGGCACCGCAGCCACATACTAGCCGAATGTGGGGAGAGGTGGCAACCAGGCATGTGTGAAGGATGCAGTAGAACCATGATTGGGAAAGTACACAATGCCAACAGTGCAGGAGATGTGCTAGACACCTCGCAGTATGCAGAACACACCCATATCCATGGCGACATACACCGCTTGCGTATGGAGTGTAGTGGACAGTGGACGCCACCATGTCACCACAGCCAGTGGGGGACCTCGCGGAAATGTTGCCTGTTACGCCCCCCCTAAGCATCAGCGGAGTCGGATGGCCCGGCATACGCCACGCCAGCGTAGGGGTGTGAATAAAAACCACGTAGGCCTGGGCGTGGTCCACTTCCGGAAAGACCCACGTCTCTGCCAGGGCGGCGCCTCCCACCTCGCCATGAGGCCGACGCCATCCTCGTGAGCGGAGTTGCCTGAGATGCCGTGCGCCTGCCGGACCCCAGCACGCTGGTCCACGAACCCGTCAGGCCAGCCCCTGCGCAGCCAGGCCACACTGATCACCTTCCAACACCGGCGTGTGTCAAGGAGGGCCCACCACGTGCCGGCGCAGGCCACAAGCCCGAGGCCCGAGACCTTGGCAGCCACCTCAGACCATCACGGCTGCCACGACACCGGCCCGCTTTATTCCTTTTTCGTTGACTTACTCCACTGCCGCCCCCGGCCTACTCTTCGGACCAGTAGGTCCCACATGTGGAACTGTGTCTTGAGTCATGAATGGCAGTGACCCCATATCCCGGCCAGCGGCCACAGCACCAGACCCCCCCAGTTCACTGAGGCATTGTTCTATATGGGCATCTTGCGACACGTGGTGCCACTAACCCTGTTCAACGCCAGGCTGCTACACGTGGTGCCACTAACCCTGTTCAACACCAGGCTGCTACACGTGGTGCCACTAACCCTGTTCAACGCCAGGCTGCTACACGTGGTGCCACTGAACCTGAACTATGCAGGCCGGTGGGGCCATCCAACCTATGCCGGTGACACTCGGTGAATGGGCCATGCTGACCGCTGCCTCAGGCCTACACCACGGTCAGGTAGGTCACACATTTGGAACTGAGTCTTGATTACACTATGGCAGTGAACATCATTTAAGGCAGAGAACAATACACTATACACCCTCCGATGTGGTGGCAACAAGTCTGTGCTTGGCATCACAACCACACGTGTCTGTGGGCCTACGCGGACCACTGCCCTCGGCCTACGCTGCGCACGAGTGGGATCACTGATTTGTAACTGAACATCGGTAATTCAAGAGGAAGAATACATTTCTTCGCACGCACGGAGGGGCGTAAGAGGATGACACGTTGCAGTCCGGAGGGAACAGGATCAGCGTCACAGAGGTGATTGAACACTACCGACAACTGCCACTGTGTCACTAACTCAGTGCCTCGCGAGCCAACGACCCGTGGCTGTGGGCCACTGCTGACCGCTGCCTCCGGCCTACACTGCGGTCCAGTAGGTCACAGAGCCTTGATTTGGCATTCTTGGAGTTCACATATGTGTACCGGCATCATTGCAGACTGCATGCCCTCACAGCACCTGTGCCACTAAGTCTGTTCCCTGACATTCATGGACACTCACTGGTCATACATTGGTGGCGTTTGAGTCTATGGACTAGGGGGTAGTTTTCATCCTCATGTAGCTGATCCCGAATTGTTGGTGCAAACGAAGCTTGCGCTTTCCACTCCTCCATTTGCTGCTTCCAGATAACATCAGACCTTCCACATCATGCCCTGGAGGACACCTTCCACTGTCCCCGAAACCCTCCGCAACATACACCTCGGACATTGATGCGGACCCGCTCAGGTCGCATGGCCCATCTGACTGCACCGCAAGTCACCGTCCCGTGGCTGGGTGCCTGTGCCGGCCGCAGTGCATCCGGGGCCACTAACTCTGTGCTGGTCAGGCCTGGGACCCCTTCTTCTGAGACATTGAATGGCCTCTGTAGCGATGGTCTTGGGGTCATCAACGCCATGTGTCTGTGGCCCTGCGCTGTCCGCCTCCTCCGGCCCCAACTGCGGGCCACCAGGGCCCACACATGCCATCGAGTCTTGACCGGCCCGGACGTCGCATCACCGCAGGGGGCACACGCCACCACCGCAAGGACCACCTTCAACCGCCATCTGCCAGAGTCGAAAAGGTGGTCCTGACAGACCTAAGGATTTGCTCAGACCTGTTGTGGATGCCATCATCGGCCTGATACCCTGCTCAGCACTCCAGGTGCCAGTGACTCAGTGCACTGCGAGCCATTGTCCGTTACTGATTGTGTTTTGTGCTGTTGTGAGGTTGCGCAGCAATGTCACCTCATGCAGTGGGGAAGACCTGGGACTATGATGAGGAAGATGTGTCAAGTGTGCGGAAGGGAGAGGGCACAGACAATGGGAGGGCAGGAGGCAACAGCCCCAAGGCAGGAATGCAGACTGGTGGTGGTAGTCAAGCTACACACCCGGATCTATTACTGGGTATTGCGCTGTGGACTGCGGACGCAACTGTCACCTCAGGCAGTGTGGGAGACCTGGGACGTTGATGAGGAAGTTGATGCAGGTGTAACACACCCCACTGCATCTGCATCAGGACTGACCCGAAGGGACACAATCCTAGCAATTTCTTCACATGAGCGCGCTCTTCTCTAGTGCCCCTACCTCAGTGCACTGCAACTCAAGGAACATCCAGACTGAATATTGGGCGACCTCTGTCCTTACTCCGGATCCCTCCATGTTGCTCTGCATTTGACTCTGTTATGCTGGTGTTTTCTGTTTCCATTGCACTGGTGTCCACTGTTCAGGTTGTTGGCAGCACCAAGCACTCTTATACTCACCCCACACACATCCAGCACAGGCGTCACTGTACATGTGGCCCTGCCAATAAAGGGGCCGGGCGCACGTGCCCGTAGCCAGTTCAACATGATATGTGCATGTGTCTCTGTGGAGGTGTGGGTCTCCTTTGTGGGGTGTGGGGGGTCCCTGAAGGGTATTGGACACCCACGTATGTGTTCTAGTTCACATTCCATGGGTTCGGCAACACCCTCACCTGTTGGGCCACCTCCTTTTGGCGTTCTGCCACCTGGCATTGGGATGCCATGTGTGGGTGGGTGAAGTGTTGTGAGCCAACCGTGATTGCGGGTGCTTCATGCTGTGTGGTCTGTTGCAGGGGCTGGGTTCTCCTCTGAGTGGCTTGTCTGCCCTGGTCCTGGTGGTGGGTTGTGTGGGATGTCCATGGGCTGTTGTAGGGCGTCAGTGTCTGGGCTGTGGTGTTCGTCTCGGGCATCACTGATGGATTGTCTGTTCTGACCTGCTGGAGGTGTTGTTTCTCCCTCTGCATTGTGAAGGGGAGGTGCATGTTGGCATTGTGTTGGCGCCTTGTTCTTGTCGACATGCAGACTGTGTGACGATGTACATTGTGAGTGTTTGGGCGGTGGTGGCTATTTGAGTTGGGACAGTGTACATTTGGCCTACATGGCTGATGTGGGGTTGTAGGGGTAGATGTGCATCTCACAGTTCCCTGCTCTGTCCGATGTGATTGTTCTGTTCCTGTGCCTGGTTGGACCCAGTTGTGTCCCCTGTTCTGCAGTGTGGGTGTTGCACTTTGTGCCACATTGTCATGGTATGTGCTGTGATTGCTATGTGTGTGTGCTGCAGTGTGCCACGGGGATGGGGGACATGTCCCTGAGTAATTGTGGGTATGCAGTGTGTTACACCTCATTGTGCATGTGTGGCATTGTGCCCATCATCCCCCGAACCCAAAGTCTCCTGTTGGATCCTCACCCTGTTGTTGTTGTATCAGGTCCTGTTGGGCTGTGTCCGTACTCCCTACTCCTTGCACCCTCTCCACACTGATAACTGTGGCCTAGGTTTCCTCCTGCTCCTCCTGTGGCGCTGGACTGCCACCTCCTGTCGCCGTTCCTGCCTTCCTGTTGGCAGCGGGTTTGTACCTGGTTTAGGTTGTCAGGTCCTGCCGGCGCCTCTTGGCCTCCTGGATTGGCCTCCTGGGCTCTGCGACTGCATTCCAGGTGGTCTGCTTGTGGGTCAGTTGCTGGTAGTGTTCTGTCGCCTCCGTGGCCTTGGTCTTGTTTTCCTGCGGTCTGCACCCCGTCTTCCTCTCCATTTTCTCCTTGGCCTTCCCCGACCCACTTGTTCCTTGCTGGTGGTCTGTGGGGGTTGTGGTGTTCGCGTTGCCCTCTGAGCTGGGTCAGGGTGCATGGATGTTGCTACGTGCTTTGGCTTGTTTCTGGTGTGTTGTGCCTGTGGTTTTTATGGTGCAATTGCCCGCCAGACGCGTGGGAGTTGCAGGCCTGAGGCTGTTTTTCGCTGCTTTTTGTACCGCGATTGACCTCATCGCATGATTTCTCGCGTTCGTGTTTCGCATTTTTTGGGCGTGGTGTTGTTTTTCACGCTGGCATTTGACGCGTTATCTGGTGACTATTGCATGCTACCGCCTTGTTGTGAATTCCACGTTGACACGGGGTTATTTTCCCGTGATAGGCTGCGTTATTGAAAGTTGCGTTACGCTACTCTTGCGGTAGTTATCACGCGTTCTTGTGAATATACCCCATAATGTATTCTAAAGGCACGGGGCTGCGTCGGAAACTAGAGGTAGCCTATGAGAAGGCAGCTGCCTTATCACCTCCTAGGAGGAAGACAATCCCCTCATGCCGAACTGTAAATGCACATCCCTGTGAAAAAGCGCTTGTGGCATAAAACAAAAGAAATGCCATAGATATGTCATGTTTGTGTCCCTAAAGAACTGGTCAGTGATTCCACATTTATGGCAAGAATAAATAACAAATAATTTATAATACAGTTTTGCTGATTAAACTTACAGTGAGTGGACAATGATCTTTGTTGAAAGGGTTTCACTATTTCTTTCATGCCAGTTAGCAGGGCCAAAACATAACTAAGTCACAAACCCTAGGCTACCAACCTGAAACCAATAATAAGGGATTTTAGACTCATGTCCATACTTATTATTATTTCACGCAACGCACCAAGGAACCTTGCTGTGCTGGGCGGCGTGAAAGGGAGAGGGCAGGAATACGTCATATCTATTAAGATATGGAGCATACCTACTCTTTGCCTGCACTGACGCACAAACTGCTGCTTAGGGTTAACGCAGGCACTCTTGCACCATGGTGTAAGGATGCCTGTGTTACAGGCAGGATTGTTTTGAGCAGGAAGGGACATTTTCCTGCATAAAAACAATCCTCTGAGGCTTTTGTCCTCTTTCTATGTGTGCTGCACATGTAGAAAGAGAAAAACAAGGAGAAATAAAGATATTTCTCCTCGTTATGCCTCGTTAAAGCCATAGCCTTTTTGATGCATTCCCAGGTCTACCGGTATTGGCAAATGTTGGAATTCTTCAGAATCCATGGGTGGATGTGTAGGAACACCCACACTCCACCTATGGAATGCCTCCCTGAGGCATGCAACACAAGGCAGCAACTGGTCAACCTTGCATTACTCCAGATTTACCAAGAGATGCTGTTCCATGCAAGGTAGCCTTGTGTGGCTTGGTAAATCTCATTATAGGCTTTACATCACCTTGCACGCCCTTGCAATACGCAAGGGTAGAGCAAAACCCTTGATAAATGTGCCCCTCAGTTTCAAAGGAAGGAGCAGGTTGGGCTGGAGCGTCAGTTGTCTCCTACAAATCGACCTTGCCTACAGGTATATGTAAGTGTGAGTGCAAGTACTGTGAAGCCGCAAGGCTTTGCACATCTCAGAGCAACCGTTGTGTTTGAAAGCCAGAGAAGATGGCAAACAATGCATCTCCTTCAGGAAGCTAGGGTCATTTAAGCGATTATAAGGTCAGGATATTGAATAAGACTCCTCATTGGTTACTTATGCAGGAGCATGGATGTATGTGCACTGGAACTTTACAGTATATTTATTTTCTTATGTGTTTTGGAGGATGCACTATTGTAGGGCGGGTCAGAAAATTGGTTAGGCCTGGATTCTTTGCCAGATGGAAGGCTACATGTCTGGTGAATGAGAATGTGTGAATCCTAAACACCTAAACCAGAATATCGATGGCACAGAATGTCAAGGACAAAATATCAAAACTGAAATATCAACAGCTAAGTATAGATTTTCAATACCTAACTCCACATATATACACCTTGGAGACATATATATTTACGGTACATAGATTTGGAGTTATGAATAGTAAATCTATACTTCCATATATGCACTTACCTTTAGATATTTTGTCCTTCGATAATCTGTCCACGATATTATTGTAAGTCGCTATTCTGGGGGTCAAATGAGAATCCCTGTTAGGTTGTAAAGTACAGCACTCCAACTGTGGTCAGATGGGCACTCTTTGGCCGACAATGTCTACGCAAGAAGGGGGTAATCTCAGATGAATATTCCACAAACCAGGGGCTTGTGTAGTCTGGGCTTTCCACTTAAATTGCCACACTTCTAGGTGTATTTTAAGTGTGTGCCCTGAGGGACTTGAGACCTGGGTGAAAATCACTACGTGATAAACGAGTTGGTCCCTGGATCTGAGTATATAAGAAGTATAGGATTGTGTTAAAGTGCAATATTATTTGTTTGTATAATACTTAGCAGTTCTATATTGAAGCCCCAGGTACAAAAATTGGGTTTTTAGGAAAACAAAATGTATTTGTTTTAATATCATTTGGTCACAGGGCACATTATGAGTGAAACAATCTTCACTATTCATAGTCTACAAATGTGTTAATCTTCAGAAAAAAATATCTATTCTAGTTCTATACAGATGAAGTTTATAAACAGTAGTTTTAAGTTATCATTGAGTTGATTTGAGACAGGATAACACAGCGCACAAGACGAAGCCAATTTGGACCGAACTCGGAGGCAGCAGACCATTCTAGCCTCTTAGGACTACTCTCATAGACTGTTCTAGCCTCTTAGGACAACTCTCATAGGTCGTTTCTAGCATCTTAGAACTACTCTCATAGGCCATTCTAGCCTCTTAGGACAACTCATAGCCCAGTCTAGCCTCTTAGAACAACTCTCATAGGCCATTCTAGCGTCTTAGGACTACTCTCATATACCGTTTTAGGCTCTTAGGACAACTCTGATAGACCGTTCTAGCCTCTTAGGACTACTCTCATTGGTCGTTCTAAGCTCCTAGGACAACTCTCATAGACCATTCTAGCCTCTGAGGACAACTCTCATAAGTCGTTCTAGCGTTTTAGGACTACTCCCATAGACCGTTCTAGCCTGTTGGACAATTCTCACAGACAATTCTAGCATCTTCAGACTACTCTCAAAGACCGTTCTAGGCTCTTATGACATAGCTATTCTAGCCTCATAGGACTGCTCTCATAGGCCGTTCTAGGCTCTTAGGACTACTCTCATAGACCATTATAGCCTCTTAGGACAACTCTCATAGGCAGTTCTAGCGTCTTAGGACTACTCTCATAGGCCATTCTAGCATTTTAGGATTACTCTCATAGACCATTCTAGCCTCTTAGGACAACTCTCATAGACCGTTCTAGCGTCTTTGCACCACTCTCATAGACCGTTCTAGGCTCTTTGGACAACTCTCATAGGCCGTTCTAGCATCTTAGCACCACTCTCATAGACCATTCTAGGCTCTTAGGACAACTCTCATAGACCGTTCTAGTGTCTTAGAACTGCTCTCATAGACCGTTCTAGGCTCTTAGGACTACTCTCATAGACCATGCTAGGCTCTTAGTAAAACTCTCATAGACCGTTCTAGGCTCTTAGGACTACTCTCAAGACACACCCTTCATAGTGCCATCTGCCAATAATGGATGAACTTACAGGCTAAAAGCAAAACCAATCAGACGCAAACCTTAGGGAAGCCCGGGCCAGCGGCCAAAGAAGACGAAACAAGTGACATCTGTAACTAGCCTACAAAATATTGTTTCCAAAAATCCGCTGTCATGAGCAGCAGTACTATATTTTCTGAGGATTAATACATCGACAGACTATGAATACTCAAAGTGGATCACTCATACTGTGTTAGTGACCAAATGATATTACAACATATACATTTTGATTTATTAAAACCACATTTTTTCCATCTAGAGCTTCAATATAGAACAATTAAGAATGAAACAAGCAAAGAACATTGCAACTTTCTGACAATCCTATATTTATATATACTAAGCGGCAGGGGCCCCCTCCTGTGTCAGTTGACCATCTGGCAGGATGGGAAAGCTCCTTTGAACAGTCTTGTTCTTAGAGTTTTTTCTTGAACACTGCCAGGCTAGCAAGGTTTCTGATCAGGGCAAAGCTAGCCAGTTCTTTTTCTCAAGCTAGCATGCTTTGGGAAGGATCTTGCGAGCAGTGCTTGTGAGTTGGGCTGGTGGGGCCTCTACCCTGCTACACATCTGTGGTGGTGTTGTATTCCTCTTAGGGTATCCGTATATAGGTTTTCCTGTATCATGTCCTTATATAGGCACAATTCGCCCTGCCCTTATATAGGCATAAAATCCCAGACCTTATTTAGGCATTAAACCGCGCACTCCAAATACAGGCATGGTCTCCGACATCCGTCCACCCTAACGTCACAACGAGTTCTTGAAGAACAGACCCTTAGGCTTCGGGAGTTTCCCTAGCACAGGACTATTGATTTCTTCAAGGACTCATCTATTATGCATGAACCGTTATACCTTAGGGGTTCATTCATGACGTCTTCCGCTGTCCGATTCACGTCAATGCTAACATTCTGAGGTACCTCTCAGGTATAAATATACCTTCCCTAGCCCTTGTAAACTAGAGGAGACCTCGACTTCAGAGGAGCCCGTATCCCGTCCTGACGCACTGAGAAGACGCTGTCATCCCTGCACGCAGAGAGTCCAGCTTCCAGTGATCTAACTTCCCTCACGGGGTGTTGGAGTCCGAGTCTGGCAAGAGATTCCCACCTCTCTCATTCTTAAGGTATGGAGCTGACTAGAACCTAGAGGGACTCTTGGCATACTAGGCATACTAGGCATACTAGGCTTAGTAAGGAATACTTCACCTACTTCATACCTCTCCCTACACCTAGGTTAGGTTAGGTACACTAGGGTAGAACTAGCTTAGTATGAGTACTCGCATTTTTAGCTCATGTTATTTATGTATGTGAATATACGCTAAAAGATAATGCTAGCGCAGTATTATTTATTTCTACTGCTTACACTGTACATTATTTATCTTGCATACTGTCTTGTGATCGTAACAGCACATATCACCTACACGAGAAACAAGACTGTTCAATAAATCCTTTTATTGAAACGCCCGTCTATTCTTTCTGTGTAACTTTGAGGAAACTAAGTATGCACGATTGAGCTGAGTGAAACGGTTATCTATTGTTTCCACGACTCTGGGACACGTTCTGATTCTAAAGGGAAACAAAGTTGTCATGTCTTGCGGCTGCCAGAAACTACTCCTTCTTGTTATCCAAGGAGTTTCTAGTGGCCTCTGAGCTAGCTGGCACGAGTAATTAAGTTTAATATACTCGATAGGGACATACCGACCTTAGTCCTATGTCAAACCTATAGGGTATATTATTCCAATGCGCAGAGCCTTTTAGGGAAATAGGAGCTACACTACATGGCGCCCAACGGTTTGGTAAGGCGGTAATTTAACGCTAGATACGGAGTAGCTCAGCTGTGCTTTTTATCTCAGAGACCCCTACCCATATACTCCAAAAGACGTCTGGAGTGGGCAGGGTTAAGTATCCGCCACAGCAAAATAGGGAAGCACCCTATATATTAGCTGTTTGGTTTGCTCAATGTTGAAGGATACAGTGTTCCAAAATATTGTGCACCTTATCTTTGTTTCCTTGAAACTTGTTTTACATTTTTCAAAAAAACAAATGTCCATACACAGGGACAATAACACCGAGAACGGTGGAGCTGCGGCTGACCCAGTCGTAACAGCTTTTAACTTTACAGGTTTAAATGAAACCGAGGAGGGTGTTATAGACATTCATCCAAACTTAAGAAGAGCCATCACTCTAAAACTTATAAAACACGGCCTACCACCGAGAGGCGGTAGAGCAGTTTTCGTGATAGAGGCACACAAATCCTTTCAGACAGAGGTATTCTATTCATAGATAGTATTCCCAGAATCCAATCCAGTAACAAAACTGTTTCACTTCTACAAAGAAGATGATCCACCAGAGGAATATATTCCTTTCGAGGATATTGAAATTCCATTAACATACCAGGAGCATCAGCTCTGGTTTAAAGGCGCCCTAAAACATCACAGAAACATTACCAGGCTCGGTCCCCTAGGGAGACCAGGAGCAACATGGCCGATTCTAGCCGGCTACACTCCTCATCCTGACCTGGATATAATGTCAGACGAGGAATTACTTACTCAACTTACAGAGTTAATAAAAATCTACAGACAATTGGTCCAATATGTCATGCGGACTTTCACAGTCCAACCACCATTAACACTTCCAAATCAGACCCCTCATCCGGGGACTACACTGAAAATTACACCACAGACTCTCTACTCAGTCATGGGTAAAATGCCCACAAAACGTGAGCAAATTCCATTCTGGATAGCTCAAAAATTACTCAAATAGAAGCAGTATTTCCAAATACTAGCCCTTATGAGAAACACAGAATCCTAACAATAAGTTTACCAATGGGGATCACACCACAACTGGAAGACTGCACCACTTGGGGCTCAGTCTTTGCTGCCATCTATACTAAAACACATGGTATTCCATCAATTGCGGTAATACCTGATGTCCTGAAACAAATTCAAAACGAATACGGGGCAGAGCCTGCTCTGAATTTAGGTATGAAATTACTGAAAAATTTCGACCAGGTCTCAACAATAATATTATCTAATATTAAAGGGGAGGCCGCAGCAGTGGCGATCCGCCAACGATTAAGAGAATTTGATGTTACAGAACATCAAACAGAACTACCCAGAATAATTGAACAATCCTATGCAGAATTAGGCAGAGATAGTTTGGGTGGAAGACCATTAAAACCAAAACTATCTGAGAATCCCGAAAAGGACTCTAATAAACAAACTCCTACATCTTCTAAAAAGAAGTGGGAAACTAATAAACAAAACTCAAACGAGAAACGTTCTCTCTCCCGGGGTAGGTCTCCTCAAAAGGAGCCCTCTGAAAGGAGGTATAACCTCAGGAATAGGGATAATTTGAGAAAACCTGACAGGTATCAAGATACTGATACACGTTCCTCTCGTACCTTTCAGATCTCGTCACAGACATCGGGAAGAAGAGGACGGTCAGAACATAGAGAAGAACGCGTGAAATCCAAGGAAGATAAACACGCTCCAAAAAATAAAACAAAACCTCAATTCTCCAAAAAGAAAGTAGCAGGTTTAAAAATCAGACATGCCGAGAATACTGAGAACACAACTCAAGAACGGAGAATGGGCTCAGACAATGCTGGACAGTGCAGCAGAAGTCACAATAGTTCGCCAGAACGTGAAGGAACTTCTGGAGATAGTGGACTTGAATGAGTACATTACAGTTGAGACTGTAGACACCAGGGTTAGTACTCCACAAAGGTTATATGAAATAACACTCCGAATGGAGGGAGACATACCAAGACAGGTGAAAACACTCTTTTGGGAAAAACTTTCAAAGGGATATGACATACTTCTAGCAGAAAAAGACTGGCCACCACAATTTGTCAGGGAGTGCCCACATGGCGAGGACATTATTATGCCTGCCTTCTCCAACCATATTCCAATTCACCAAAAATATACATATGCCAGGAAATGGGCAGTAGCCCAGGCCCCAGCATTATATAAAAATCATGTAGGATGGGATGAGGACTCACCTCACCATAAAATACATCTGAAACATGAACCAACTGCACAAAGGCAGTACCCAATAAAGCAAGAAGCTAAAAAACAGGTCAGGGAGATCTAAGATCAACTTGAATACCAAGGGGTGATTGAAACATCCACCTCCTCAATGAACAATCCTTTGTTTCCTGTCTCCAAACCAGACAACACCTATCGTCTAGTTTTGGATTACAGACATTTAAACACTTGTTCTAAAACATTTGCAGTGCACAATGCACATAGCGCAGCATTAATGAATAACATTGTGCGTAAAAAATATAAAACCACATTTGATATCTCAAATGGTTTCTTTTGTCAAAACATAGCACCTGAAAGCAGGTACTTAACAGCATTCTCCATAATGGGGACCCAGCGTCAATTTTGTCGACTCCCACAAGGGTTCAAGAACAGCCCGGGGTTATTCTCAGCGAGGGTAACGGAGTTACTACAAATTTATGACAATGAGGCATTGTCCTATGTCGATGACATCTATCTGACGGACGATGACCTGGATAAACACTTGAACAGGGTAAGCACCATTATACTGGGCTTCGCCTCTGAGGGCTACAAGTTCAACTTTAAAAAGTCCCGAATTGCCCATCTCAATGTCTTATTTCTAGGATATGAGCTTTCAAGTGAAGGCAAGAGCTTGGCAGCTAACTTTTTAGAAAAGTGTGCGCTGCTCCAACCTCCAAAAACGCTAAAAAACTTACAATCCATCCTGGGTTTCCTAAACTTTGGAAGAACATACATTCTAAATTATGCGGAAAGGGTTAAACCTCTCTACGCACTAATCAAACCTGATTTTTCAATCAAAAATTGGACACAAGAACATACAGAAATCTTGCCTTCACTCCAGGCTAACATGTTAGCAACAAATCACTTACAAACACGCGTAAGTCAACGCAATTTAGTGATCCGAATAATTTCGGGTCAATGCGGATTCACCTACTTAACATTTAATGAGGGTGAAAAATACCAATTGCATACAAATCCCATTTGTATACACAAGCAGAAATGCGCTTCACTTCAACTGAAAAAATTCTGACAGCAGTTCAAACTGCTGTAGCAAAAGAAAGAGCCCTAGCACAAGGGAAACGCATTATTGTCGTTACCCCAGTACCAGCTTTAGAAGCGGTCACAAAAGCAAGCATTCCAAATGCTAAAGCATTACATCCAAGATGGATACAATGGGTTAATTCTCTTGCTGCAACAGATGTTGAATATGTTTTTGATCCTGATTTAAAAACACAAGCATTCCTGCAATATGAACAAGAATGTCCTCTGCCCACTGAAATTCTGCCTCTCGATCAGTACGAATTCATAATTTACACTGACGGATCCGCACAACCCGCAATAGGGGGTAAGCAAGCTTACAGTGCAGCGTGTGCAATCGTTAAAGGTCGCATGCGAGATGGCATCTTCAGACCTATGGTCACAAAAACTCAATCTCTAGGAGATTGTACAGCTCAGCGAGCTGAGCTACAAGCATTCAAACTGGCACTTGAAAGTACAGATCGCGAATTCCCCACACTAATCGTGTGCGATTCTTTTTACTGTGTGCAGTCGTATAATGAATATATACAAAATTGGCTTGAAAACGGGTTCAAAGATGCAAAAGGTGGCACAATAAAGCATAAAACGCTTTGGGAACAAGTAGTTCAGTTGAAAAACGAACTACCAAAGGCTCACGTGATCCATACACTGAGTCATCAACGTGATGGCGTTCACGTTACAGGGAATTCATTGGCTGACGAAGCCGCAAAGGGGGCTGTTCAAACGGCTTCCGTAGCTGCGATCACTCGTTCAAAAAACGAAAATAGACAGTGAGATAATGTTGGCTGTCAATGCTACTAGCAAAGGCAGTGGTGCAGCATTACCAAAAAAGTTACCACTCAAGAACTCTTATGTAATTGATGCGAACAACGTTCCTTTTGCTCGAATCCCTGGAGTGGGGGATAGGGTAATTCCAAACATGGAACGTAGAGCAGCTTTGATTTATGAAACACATCTGGGGGAGGGTCTGTCACATCAAGGGATCTCTAAAACAATATTGACATTAAAAGAGATGTACTGGTGGCCTGGGATGAACACAGAAATACACATATTCATCAACAACTGCATAGAATGCAAATTACAGCGAGAAAGCCACCAGACACCATGCTACGAATGTAGCTGCCCTGCACAGACTCCATTGTTAGACAGCATTAGACTATCTATGCACAGGCGTCCTCATGGACAAGTGCAATCCCACAAATACTAAATCAAGGTTCCTATGGATATGGTCTCAGCGCTCGGCTGACGCTCGAACTGTTATAAAAGATTTGCGAGTCTTTATCGGCACATACGCAATAGGCACGCTACATTCTGACCAGGGCCCTGCGTTTAGCTCTCGAGCTTACAAAGAAGCCATGGCCAGTCTGGGCGTTGCATTGTGTACTCCTCTCCATTCCATCCTGAGGGAAATTCGGTTGTGGAAAGGAAAAACCGGGACATAAAGCAGTCTATAACAGCTAGGGTATTAGGTTCGGGTGATGGGTGGGTCAAACATCTATATGGGGTCCAACGCTCATTAAACAACTTGCCAAGAAGTTCTCTAGGGGGGGTCACTCCATATGAGGTCCTATTTGGGACAAGAATGTGGGTACCAGACCTCGAACACGTAGGCACAGTGGTGGAAAATAAACCCTTTGATATCAAAGATCGTTTGGCTGTTTTACAGGACTTAAACAAATTAAGAACGAAACAAAGCAACGTGTTCCTGCAGCCAACCACCACTGGGGATCAACCGGCTGTCCCAGCAAGGCCAGTCTGGATTCCAAACGTTGGGGATCTAGTCTGAGAAAAGATTGCGGTCAAGAAGGAATTTGGACCTTCTTACAGACAACCAGTACCTGTCCTAGCTGTTCAAGGAACAAGAACAGTACTACTGCCGCCCCTTGCTGGAAAAAAGGAGAAAAGATTTGTGTCCATCGACCTCATCAAACCACAGTATGTGGCCAATACTAAATAGTAGGCCTCGTGGACTCTGACCTAGTAGCAGACGCACTCCTCTCGCTACTATCCAAGAGGTTCAGACTGAAAGACTGATAACCATCGAGAATTCAGCAGTAACAGATGAAGGACTGAGCAACAATGCTATGGAACTCATCCCTCTTGAAACTCAAGTAACAGTTCGTCCAAATACGCCTGTCTACACCAACGTAGCAAGTGATCAACTGGTTCCAGCGATTTCTACAAATCCTGATGCAATTTCAACAATTGACAGAACTGCTTCTGGCTATTTCATTAACTTTGATACGTTCTCAGAAGATCCCAGTGAACCTGAAACGACGCCAGCTTCATTAACTTTCAAACAACAAGTAAAAGACTTTCTTCACGTCCTGAAAAAGACTTATCTGGTTTCACCATGGATTGAACTCTGGATTATTTCTGGAATATTTGTTTTCCTGCTTTGGCTAGCTTTGATTATGACTATGAGCGTGCTTATAAATGGCAGATACATCCGTGTGAACACTGAAAGAAAAGATGTGAACTTACTTTTGAAACCACATAAATCTTCCCATCGTGAAGCAAGAGACTTGTCAACAGTGAACATCACAGCCGTTCCTATACAGGATGGTATAGTGTGGGACAAAACTGATTTCGATATATTCGGTCCAACGGAACAATTGAACATTCCACATTTGTTTAAAATTTCACTAAGTGATCTTATTTTGTCCAATACCTATTCTGATGATTGGGACTTTGAGACTGTTAACGACATAATGTTTGACCTAGAAAAATCTGCTACATTTTCTAAAAATGAATATTTAGAGGGTTCATTGGACTATGAACAGCTGTATTGCTATAACCACTATGGTCATCATTATTTGCATAAACCTGCATACCCTAGAAATGTGTTTATGTTTAACCAATGGGAGCATTGTCCTACACCACCAAAAGGTAGTTCAAAAACATTTGCTAATAAGTTTCCATATTTTTCGGGATACAATACATCTGATCCAGAAACGTTTTACTATAAAAATGTAAACAAAACAGGACTGAAAATTATGTTAACAAATACTAAACAGATTTACTCTGCAGCATTTATTGCCCAAATGTCTATACAGGGTTTCGACTTTTGGAAAGACACAATAGACACAAAAACTGTCTGGGGTACCAAAGATTGGCAAGTGCAGGGGATAGAAGCTTTATTTAGAGCCTGCATTATCCCTGAGCAAATAATGTTTTTGAATGAAACTGTCCAACAAACATCTTGTCTTGGACTAGCCAAGATCAAAGAGATGAAAAATCCTTCTGTACCAACACCTGCAAATGATAACAATACACAGGCAGCGGTTACAGTTGACAAAATACTACAACTCAACAGAACTAATCCTGATTGGAGAAAATGGTTGATCTGGCCCACAGACACGAACAACTGTCAGGAAAGATTCCTGAATAAAACTCAGGGCTTTACTATTCATAGGCCAGACCCAAGATATGTCCAAAGACAACATCCGGGGGTAGTAACAACATACAGTGTAGGAAAATTATGCATCGATTGGCTACAAAAATCTACACTTAAGGATGAGAAACAACACTTATCCTTACTTAAAGAATACGCAGACCTTAGGGAATTCTTGCTTGGACCAAGAAAACCGCGTCAAAAACGTTTCATATATGCCGGCATTTATGCTGCCTATAATGAAGCATGGAAAGTGTCACAGATGGAGGCCGCAGAACGAATACGTGAACTTGATCGTATTAATTTAGAGAAAACACTCACTGTGGTCGACAATGGGTTAACAACTTTGTCCTCCAGAATATATTCATTGGACAACATTGTATCCTCTGCTATCGACATACTGGAACAAGATTTAGCGATGTTACAACAAGGCCAATCTCAGTTACGTTCTATTGTGTTATTAAGCTGGACGCTGCAATCTTTGCGAGCGGGCTATGTGCCTTGGCGTTTTATCAACACAACGGCTCTGTTTGCAGAATACAATCTTACTGATAAACAGATCGAACTGGCACAAAGAGGAGCAAAGTATACAGTGCTGGGCATTGAAAAACTGGAAAAGTTACCATTCACAGTGGCAGAAAAACCAGCTACAGAATGGCTTATTCATGGCAAAATCACACTACCTGTGACTACTTTTCAGTTTCAGTATTGCCTCAAACAAATGCAAGCAGGCAAATATGAAAGGTTGGGTAAGGAATACATTAAGACATCTTGGAATTTACCATACACATATAGATGTTGGAGTGGGGATCGTGAAGTGTTTCTGAGCGGTACACACTGTAAAAATGCACTGAGCGGTTCGCTAATATGTCAGGACATTTCTTTACACGGGGCTTGTAATGGTTCTGTGGCAAATTTGTCTTGCCACCAGCAGGGTACACCAGCTGCTGTGATTAATCCAACATTTGGACAACTTTCTAATGGGAGTTACCTCATGTTGAATGATCAGAGTTGCTGCGGCATGTTGCCAGGCATCCCATATCTAGTAACGGTGAACTCCAGGGTCACTTGCTGTATGCAAGTATTGTTTGCCCCAATAGACACAGTCAGGGAGTCGCCTTTGTGGCCTTCGCTGAACGTCTCTTTTATAAGATTTGATACTTTAAGCAGAATGAAAGCCATGCTTTTACAACAAACAGTGCCTTTGACCTCGGCCAAAGAAACCTATGATCTACAAATTGCAAGGACTTCGGCTGAGATACAGACTTTAATACGTACAAACTGCCCTATACATTTCGTAGAAATGATAGGACGTATCTTTAACATGTCTGATACAAGCGGAATTGTACATGTATTTAAGAGCATATGTTCCGGACTGTTAGCACCTTTCCAGGCAGTCCTCGGAATCATTCCAAACTTTGCACATGCGGTGTTTGGTGGCATACCATTAATTCTAGCACTTGTTGCCGGAATTCTATTTCTCTTCCTGCTATTTCGCTATGGCCAGCCTATTCGCAGACATCACTCTGAGAGAAATGGAGAAGGCTCTCCTTGAACGAAAGTGCCGTGAGCGAATAGTACAGCTTTTTGGCATGAATCGTCTACGGGAACTTAATACCACGTGGTTCCTGTCATTCAGACCAATCTGGCAAGATTGCATCTTACCTGTTCTACGATGCCTGCTATGCGGTAAAGAATGCGTGTTGGACACCTGTCTAACATTTCCATCAGCAACGCCAACGGATATCGATACTCTGCTGGACCCGATAACGGCCCATGCTCTGTGTTGTCCCCAGAGGCTACCAATACTGATGACGGCATTCATTGAGATCTCTCAGACGCTTCCGGCTGCTGCTGAGGTACGAGATGGATCTACAGGCACACAGGTAACAACGGACGCGAACATTGCTGCGGCATCCTATGCTGAAAGCGATGCTTCACATCTCTGTGCAATTAATATACTACACGAGGTGTTCCGAATGTCACCAACTACAGTGGACGATATTTTGTCTACAGAAATAGATGATCTCATGTTGACACCAGACCCGTACACTGACTCTGATTCAGCCCACAGTGTTCCAGAGATGCAGTAACAATTTGGCCTTCATATTTCAAAAACTTGGAACTCTTCCCAAATTGAACTTTTTTCCATTTTTTAAACCAAATGGCACGACAATCTGCTTGAAGTAGAACTATTCTTATAGTACGGACTTCGCTGTACTTCCACAGACACTTAGGGGCCTATTACGATGGCGGGCGGAGGCACCACCGCGGCGCTGGCGGTGCGGAAAAATGCAATTTACCGCGCGCCGGCAGCGGTCCTCACGCCCGCCATATTAGGATGGCCACACATTGCCCATTTCCCGCCCGCTGCGGTGCGATGCCGACCGCCATCAAAGTGCGCCCGCCACCGCGGCGGAGTGAGCCAATCACCACACACCGCCGTGCGGAATGACGTCCCGTACGCCGAAGATATCACGATGCCGGAAACATGGCAGCGGAACGCGACGGAGAAACCGCACAGGGAAAGACTGCGGAGACACCACAGCGGAGACAGAAAAGAGACACCCGGGACACACCGCGATGGATCCTGCCCTACACGCCTTCCCGGTGCTGTACATGATACACCACCTGCAAGTCATCGTCCGCCGCGGACGCTACCGCAGGTACGTACAGACACAACAGTGCAAGTAACACAATACACAGCTCCAGGGTGGAAAAACTTCGCTTGGGAACACCACACACCCCTGTGGGGACAGGCACACAGCCATCACTGCACACACACATGTACCACCTGTGACAAACACACATCGCCACATACTGCCCACCCATATACCGCCATCATGAACAAATGTCCCGGTCACGTCACCGCCACGGTCAGTGTGCATGAAACCATGCACACAACGCAGAGCCCAGGGCCAGCGCATGCCAAGGGCACCGTACAAATCGCACAGAGCCACAACTCCATCCACAACACACCAGCTACCTCCCTGAAGGGACACAACATGTGCCTCCCAAGTGCCACTCCTGCACAACAACCACACAACTACAGCCACACCATGCCCCACGTCCCAACAACTGCATATACAGTCACAGCAGGACCCTTTGCACAGGAACACATAGCACAGAAGCCCAGTCCCCAGCCAACACACACCACAACAACATCACACACAAGCCAAGAACACTGAGGCCAGGCACAAAATGTACACACACACAGATGAGGACCAAACACTTCACTGCACACACTACCTGACAAGTCACACACACACACACCACCCTGACTCACAGCTACATACACACACCACATGCCAGCAGTAATGGAAGACAACCAATAGGAAAGCCAAAGTGAGGTGCCCCCAAATGGAAGGGCAGTGACACAACCATCAAGCATGTGTGATGCTCATGCAAGACAAGACACATGTGAGAACACACACAGCCCATCACAGCACACATGGCTGACACAGTCAGTCAACACAAACCACGGGCACCCCAATGCAACAACTCCTGGAGACAGCAAGGACACCCATGTATAGGCACAGGGATGT
Source organism: Calotriton arnoldi (assembly GCA_963921515.1). Taxonomy (NCBI): domain Eukaryota; kingdom Metazoa; phylum Chordata; class Amphibia; order Caudata; family Salamandridae; genus Calotriton; species Calotriton arnoldi. The sequence continues at coordinate 406,051 of CAWUFW010000661.1, forward strand.
AAGGAAGGCCCTGAACTCAAACACTGACCAGACACACATAGGCATCCAAATACTGGACGAGAGAATGTCTGCTGCACAACACACATGGCCCAGTGACACACTACATGACAGCCAAGCACAAGTAGGATATGTCACACATACCTCCTCCCACAACAGCAACACACAATACTGCCATGTGCACAAAACACAACCACAGGGCTCAACAAGTACACATACAGGCACACCACTCCAGGGTGGCACATGGCAGTAGTTGACAATGCAGGTGCACACACATCCCCAGTCACAACAAAGTCATCCCCTTCACACCATACACTTCTCCACCACCCAAGTGCACACATTGGAAGTAAGCCATGGGACCTGGATAACTCCTCACCACAAGATGTCCATACACCGACACTGATTGGCACACAGAAAGGAAGCTCACACAGACCCCATGACCCTGGCCTGCCTGCCTGTAAGCCTGTGCCCAAACTCCCACCCTGTGCTGCCATTGCCCACAAACCTGACGTGTCCACTATAGATAACATGAGCAAAGAAGGAAGATGACAACAAGAATTCATTGCCAACCACCGGCACTGCACCCATAAGTATCACAGTCAGGTACAAATGAAGTGCCTCCCACCCCTGCAAAAAAAATGAAATGTGAGACAACCCATTGGCAATGTTGAAGTGGCATACTGAGCATGTGACACAGTATACCATGCACACACAGAAACAACTTTATTCAGGAAGGACACTGACACAACTCACAGCAGGACCAACTGTATTTATTCACAATTTGCATATTGAGACAACAAATTTGGGCAACAGCAAAGCCAGTGGGCATTTCAATATGCACAGTATTTACATGAGAAGCTGCACAGGCAGGGGGCAAACAGCAGTGAAACACAAGGCAAGTACAATGTGCAGAGTAGTTACATCAGAAGCTGCACAGGCAAGGGGCAAACAGCAGTGAACAGCAACGCCAGTGGCCAGGACACAGTGCAGGTGAGGTACATGAGAAGCTGCACAGGCAAGGGGCACACAGCAGTGAACAGCAAGGCCAGTGGCCAGTCCAAAGTGCAGGTGAGGTACATGAAAAGCTGCACAGGCAAGGGGAAAACAGCAGTGAACAACAAGGCCAGTGGCCAGGACACAGTGCAGGTGAGGTACATGAGAAGCTGCACAGGCAAGGGGCAAACAGCACTGAACAGCAAGGCCAGTGGCCAGTCCAATGTGCAGATTAAGTCCATGAGAAGATGCACAGGCAGGGGGCACACAGCAGTGAACAGCAAGGCCAGTGGCCAGTCCAAAGTGCAGGTGAGGTACATGAGAATCTGCACAGGCAAGGGGCAAACAGCAGTGAACAACAAGGCCAGTGGCCAGGACACAGTGCAGGTGAGGTACATGAGAAGCTGCACAGGCAAGGGGCAAACAGCAGTGAACAACAAGGCCAGTGGACAGGACACAGTGCAGGTGAGGTACATGAGAAGCTGCACAGGCAAGGGGCAAACAGCAGTGAACAACAAGGCCAGTGGCCAGGACACAGTGCAGGTGAGGTACATGAGAAGCTGCACAGCCAGGGAGCAAATAGCAGTGAACAACAAGGCCAGTGGCCAGTACAATGTGCAGAGTGGGGACATCAGAAGCTGCACAAACAGGGGGCAAACAGCAGTGAACAGCAAGGCCAGTGGCCAGGGCACAGTGCAGGTGAGGTACATGAGAAGCTGCACAGGCAAGGGGCAAACAGCAGTGAACAACAAGGCCAGTGGCCAGGACACAGTGCAGGTGAGGTACATGAGAAGCTGCACAGGCAAGGGGCACACAGCAGTGAACAGCAAGGCCAGTGGCCAGTCCAATGTGCAGATTAAGTGCATGAGAAGATGCACAGGCAGGGGGCACACAGCAGTGAACAGCAAGGCCAGTGGCCAGTCCAAAGTGCAGGTGAGGTACATGAGAAGCTGCACAGGCAAGGGGCAAACAGCAGTGAACAGCAAGGCCAGTGGCCAGTCCAATGTGCAGATTAAGTCCATGAGAAGATGCACAGGCAGGGGGAACACAGCAGTGAACAGCAAGGCCAGTGGCCAGTCCAAAGTGCAGGTGAGGTACATGAGAAGCTGCACAGGCAAGGGGCAAACAGCAGTGAACAACAAGGCCAGTGGCCAGGACACAGTGCAGGTGAGGTACATGAGAAGCTGCACAGGCAAGGGGCAAACAGCAGTGAACAACAAGGCCAGTGGCCAGGACACAGTGCAGGTGAGGTACATGAGAAGCTGCACAGGCAAGGGGCAAACAGCAGTGAACAACAAGGCCAGTGGCCAGGACACAGTGCAGGTGAGGTACATGAGAAGCTGCACAGGCAAGGGGCAAACAGCACTGAACAACAAGGCAAAGACATTGTGCAGAGTAGTGACATCAGAAGCTACACAGGGAATGTATGCAACTCTACCATGCCATGCCCAGCAACAGAGTAATCGGCCTGACAATGGGCATCACAAGCACCCCTGTGGACAGACAGGTGTGTGAGGGTGACCACCACTCAGATGGGGCTGTCGGTCGGACTTGGAGCTGACTGTGTGTTGGGGTCAGTTGCAGGGCTGCCCTGGGCAGTGGGAGTAACAACTGTGGAAGAGCCAACTGTCCTTGTGGGAGCTGGGGGGCTGCTTGGACCAGGTGGGGTGGTGGCCCGGGGAGGTGGACTCATGCCCTGGTGAGACACAGTGTGTGCCGGAGATTGTGGAGGGGTGCCTCTCCACTTCTTGGGGATCCTGAAAGGCTTCCCTGTCTGGGAATTGAGGAGAACTGGGGCAGACACAACAGGTGACCCCACTACCAAAGCTGATTCTGGTGTGGATGTTGACCCTCCCTCTGGGGACATGCTCGATCCCGCTGTGCGCTTGCCTGGTGTTTGCCGCCGCCCTACCTCCCTCTGTCCACCAGCTTTGCCCCCTACAGTGTCCTCCCGTGCTGGCTTTACTGGGCTTGGGATGGGAGTGGAGGTCAAGGATGGATTATCCATGGGGCCCTCATCCTGTGTAATGTTTGCAGGCAACACCTTCTCAGTGGGTGTGGAAACTGTCTTTTTGTCTCTGCGAGACGTCTTTGGGACAGGGGAGTCTTTAGCGGGGGAGGAAGGTGAGGCCTGTGACCCTGATGCTTGTTTCTTTGCTTTGTGGCCCTTGCTGTCGCCTGATGGGCTTTTCTCTCTGCGCTCTGGGGTGGCCTTACTCTTATGTGGGGATGGTGTCTCCGCCCTAGTATGCTTGGGCTGCTGCTGCTCCTGTGTGCTACGGGTTCTGTATCGGGACTTTGGAGTCCGTTGAGCATTGTCACTGTCGTCAGAGGTGCTTAGTGACACGGGGCCAGACCGAGTGCTGGGAGCCACTCCCTGACTATGTGCCTGTTGCAGGGCTGCTGTCACAGTTGATGACAAGGACTGCACAGACCGGTGTAGCCCACCTACGTCGGAATGTATGCCCTCCATGAAAGCTATAACCTGCCCCAACGTTTTGTCGTGCTCTTGGAAGGCATTGAGAAGTGCTGTCTGCCCCACACACAGCTGGCGCAATAGCTCAACTGCTTCTGCACTGAGGGCAGCAGGGCTGACATGGGCTGGGGCAGCTGTGCCTGGGGTGAAGGTGACTCTTCCCTTCCTACTCGTGCGGACACGGGCAGCACCAGTGGAGGTTGAAGGGAGGCTGGGCACTGGACGCTGTGTGGCGGAGGAGGAGGCCGAGTCCCCGTTCCCTGTACCCCCCAACATGGATGCGCCACCGCTGGCGTCAGATGAGGTAGAGCTTTGTGTCTCCGGCTGTGAATCCTCTAGCAGACTCCTGTCCCCCTCCTCTGCGCTGGTCACATCTGTGTCAGTCTGCTCCGGTCCGGCTGTTGCACTGGAAGCCTCACCACTGGTGTCCGTCCTCTCTCCCTCTGCACATACGGGAGCTGCTGCATAGGAGAGAGAAGTACTGTGAGATGAGTGGCATCAACAGAACTAACACGTGCCAATACATCTGCATCCTAGAAGAGGTGTGCAGCACATCGCATGCCACCCTGTGCACACATATATCTTGCCACCCAAAATATCAACCCAACGGTGCATGTCCGACACACATCCTGCCATAAGTGCCCCAGGTGACTCACACAGCACACCATCCTGCTGGTGACTCACATTAGACACAGCCACAAAATGGCCTGTGCACACACACTGTCCCGATGTTGGCAAGGATGAACACCACAACATGGTGCACATCACCTACATGTATGGAGCAGTAGGGGACCACACAGACCACAACATACCAGCCCACAATGACCCTGCACACATGCCATCCACCATATCGAGTTCATGGGCACATCTACTGTTGCACATTGGCCTCAGATGTAGCACGCATTCATTGAAACGCATTCACAGTTGGCACACTGGCATTCCCATCCATCTGAATTCACACACTACCCCACAGCAGAAGGTACCTGAAGGCCACAACTCCAAATGTAAGAGAGATGCACAGTGCTAAAACTGACTTCATGAAGCACCATTTGGGCAAATGCATGGCACATACACCCAACACAGAGGCCACTCACAAAACATTGCACCACACAACCAACGTCACACAGCTGACAATTTGCACACTCTGTAGACACATGCACCCACTCCCATCCAAAGGCAGCCTGCAACACATACTCACCCCTGGCTTGCTGCTGATGCTCCTTCAGTTGTCTGTCCAGCTCAGGTTGTGTGACAGCCAGGATGCGGGCCATTAGTGGTGTCATGCTGCGCCTAGCCACCTGCCAGTCCGAGGGAGCAGCCCCAGTGTCATCTCGGCCACGTTCTTGCTCAGCCGGCAAATGTCGTCCCACCTTTTATGACAGTGGGTGCGCCTTCGGTTTGACACACCCAGATCTCGGACTCTGGAGGCAATGGCCCTCCACACGGCTTTACGCTGGTGGACCTTCAGCTGCAGGCATGGGAGACAAGAGGGGTGAGGTTCCAGTGACACAGTGCACAAAAACAACACAACGAAAATGCAGTAGCACGACAGTGACTCATCCAAAACTCCAGCTACAACTGTAACAGAGCCAACAATTGCTGTGAACATGGTACATTGTCATTGGTCAATCAGACGTACAGGCATGCATGTTCGATGGTGGACACAGTACCTCCACATCCCATTCACATGCAGGATACCAACACAGCCAGCAACATGTAGTCTGGCCGCAGCTACTGTCTGCAGTTACCTACAACTACACATAGAGAAGATAGCAATACATGTGTCTTGTTGTTGGACTCACTGTGTCCAACACTGCGCAGACCTAAGTGTCCTAGCCCTGTGAAAGCCTCACTGTGTCCTGGAACTCACATAGAGTGACAACAACTGTCATACACACACCCTTCTCCCACGGCTGCTCCTGTGCAATCTACATGGCAGAGTTGGGACTTAGATGAAGAGGCGTGAACCAAACACACATGGAACACACTGTACATGCAGTGATGTGGACGTGTGGCATTCGGCGGGGACTGTGCAGGGCAGGTGGACTGACACTGAGTGGGTAAATTGGGAGCAACACAGCCATTCACACAAACGATAACTGGACAGACTCCTGCATCACCAAAATGCAGCTGCACTGTATGGCTGACACTACAGAACATGTCCCTCCACTCAGGATAGGCATGCAGGGTAACGTGTGAAAGAGCCCACCAAGCCCTTCCCGCTGTAGTAAACATGATAGGCAGTGCATGTCAGAGCCCCACAACCACTGACACATACCGAAGCAACTCCACCTCACGTGTGCCCACCCTGCACCCTCACTCACAGTCTAGGAGACTTACCATGACATTAGGGCCGCCATAAAGCCTTGGGTACTGTGCAAGCACCCCGTCTACCAGGACCCCAAGCTCCTCGCTGGTGAAGGGACTGTCACGGATCTTCTGAGTCCTCGACATCACAATGGACATGTGGCAGCAGCAGCAGGTGCAGGGTGGCAGCCAGCAGTCCCTTGAGGCAGCAGCAGCAGGTGCAGGGTGGCAGCCAGCAGTCCCTTGAGGCAGCAGCAGCAGGTGCAGGGTGGCAGCCAGCAGTCCCTTGAGGCAGCAGCAGCAGGTGAGGGTTGTCAGTCAGCAGTCCCTGGTAGCTGTGGGAATGTGGTGCACCCTCCCACACATATATAGGCCCCTGGGGCTGTGTCAGTGGTCCCAGGGTGCTGCAATTGGTGTACCAGGTCTGCCTCATTCAAATACATCCAATGTCCGCCTCCGCGGTGGCGGTGCACGCCTACCGCGATTTTCAAACTCGCATCAGGCTACCGCGAGGCTGCTTCCCATTGGCTGCAAGGGCATGGTCCATGGCGGTGACACACCGTAGGGGCCAGGCGCGCGCTACCGCGGTGGTGCATCTTTTGAATGCCTCCAGTGACCGCCTCCGCGGGGGTGGTGCACGCCTACCGTGATTTTCAAACTCGCATCAGGCTACCGCGAGGCTGCTTCCCATTGGCTGCAAGGGCATGGTCCATGGCGGTGACACACCGTAGGGGCCAGGCGCACGCTACCGCGGTGGTGCATCTTTTGAATGCCTCCAGTGACCGCCTCCGCGGGGGTGGTGCACGCCTACCGCGATTTTCAAACTCGCATCAGGCTACCACGAGGCTGCTTCCCATTGGCTGCAAGGGCATGGTCCATGGCGGTGACACACCTCAGGGGCCAGGCGGTAGGCACCGCCATATGTCTGGCAGACAGTGCCTGGAGTGACCGTGATTTGGGTAGCGGTGCATGGTGACCGCTATTGTCACATACATATCTGGCGGTGACTCCCACAATCGTGCATGGGTTATGGGCGGTGACACACCTCAGGGGCCAGGCGGTAGGCACCGCCATATGTCTGGCAGACAGTGCCTGGAGTGACCGTGATTTGGGTAGCGGTGCATGGTGACCGCTATTGTCACATACATATCTGGCGGTGACTCCCGCAATCATGCATGGGTTATGGGCGGTGACACACCTCAGGGGCCAGGCGGTAGGCACCGCCATATGTCTGGCAGACAGTGCCTGGAGTGACCGTGATTTGGGTAGCGGTGCATGGTGACCGCTATTGTCACATACATATCTGGCGGTGTCTCCCGCGATCGTGCATGGGTTATGGGCGGTGACACACCTCAGGGGCCAGGCGGTAGGCACCGCCATATGTCTGGCAGACAGTGCCTGAAGTGACCGTGATTTGGGTAGCGGTGCATGGTGACCGCTATTGTCACATACATATCTGGCGGTGACTCCCACAATCGTGCATGGGTTATGGGCGGTGACACACCTCAGGGGCCAGGTGGTAGGCACCGCCATATGTCTGGCAGACAGTGCCCCGGAGTGAGCGTTAATGGAGTTGTGGAGTAGCTGTGCTGCACCTAACGTGTCCTCCAGCTCTCTGCATAGGCCAACATGTACAGTGCCCAGTGTCTCAACAATTGAAGGGTCCTCATGAGGGCAAATGCACAAAAGGGACATGTCACTCCACGTCACCAACACATACCATATATGGGTCGCCAATACATTGCATGGGCACATACACTCGCACATGTCACATGTGCTGTGTAATGAAATGTAGACTGTCCAGTTTATGTGTTGCATAGCATATGGAGATAATGGTCAATGTCTGTGTGTGCAATGTAACGCACAATGTCGTCTCATTGACTGGACTAGGGGCATCAGCAACTGGCACATTGTCCAATGCACATGCACACACGTGTCCCCCACGCTCAGCCGGTGGTCAGTGTGTAGTTGATGTGTGCCATGTGCAACCTGTGTTGGGAGGTGTATCAGGGCCAGCAACATGGTGTGTTCGGGTAGTATTGCAATTATTAACATATGCTGGGGGTCATACTCACAGGTATGCACACATATCTGTTAGTATATCACACTGTGCATGCGAATGAGCCGGAGGGGTGCACAGATAATTGCTGCTGGTAAGGGGACAGGTGTACGAGTAGTGTGCCTGATGTGTACCTACTTGTGAAGTGCCCTGTCGGTTAATGGTGCATGTTGTAAGACTTGGGAATGTGTCTGTAGAAACAATTGATGTGATGCACATTTCATGTTCTTCTGCATTGACATCTGTGCACTTTGATCTGTCCTAAGAGGAGGAGGCCCAATATCCATCGTCGGTTCACAGTCCTGGCAGACATGGAAAATGAGGATATAATCCGCAAATTCAGGCTGGACCGACAAACCCTGCAGAACCTATGTGCCATGTTGGAGCCCCACCTGCAGCCACGTCGGACATATTCAACAGCTTTCACTGCTACATCTAAGGTGATGGCATGCCTGCATTTCTTTGCAACAGGCTCATTCCAGCACACGGTCGCAAGTGCAGGCGGGATGTCACAGCCGATGTTCAGCATGGTGCTGAGGGATGTCCTGTCGGCCATGATGCTCTACAAAGACAGGTATATCCATTTTCCCAGGGGGCCTGAGTTGGTGGCTGTGAAGGGCGATTTCTATGCCCTTGGACATATCCCCCATGTCATTGGTGCAATTGATTGCACACATGTTGGGCTTGTGCCACCACAGGCACGTGAACAGGTTTACCGCAATAGGAAGCATTCACACTCGGTAAATGTTCAAGTGGTGTGCCTGGCGGACATGATCATCTCACACGTGTGTGCCAAGTTTCCCGGCTCAGCCCATGATGCCCACATCTTGCGCAGCAGCATCGTTCCTCAGCTGATGGCCAATCTGCTTCCGGAGCGTGCATGGCTTGTGGGTGAGTATGCATGGTGGATTAGAGTGGTGTGTGTGTGTGACATGCTGTTGTGTGGCATTTTGGGGCTGCAAGGTTAATCTGTGTCTCTCACACCCAGGTGACTCGGCATATCCGAACCGCCCGTGGTTGCTGAGCCCATTGCGGAATCCCGTCACGCCAGCTGCTGTGCGATACAATGATGTCCATGGGAGGACACGGCATGTGATAGAACGGACATTTGGTCTCCTAAAATCGAGATTTCGGTGCCTGGACCGTACTGGAGGTGCCCTTATGTACTCGCCAGGGAAGGTGTGTCAGATAGTGGTGGCATGCTGCATGCTCCACAACCTGGCCATTCGCAAGGCAATACCCCTGATCCTGGATGACGATGATGAGCAGCCAAGGCCCCCGCCTGCAAATCAACCCGGATCCAGTGACGAGGGCAGTGGAGAGGAGGAAGGGGTAGACAAGCGTCGACAGCTCATCACCCGCTACTTCACTTGAAGGTGAGTGACGATGTAGAAGGGACAAAATGGGCTGATGGTGTTGCAGTTGCTGTGTGGGTGTATGTGAGCTTGCTGACTGCAGCTTTGTGTTGACTCATTGCTGCCTGCCAATGTATGTGTGATTGGTTAGTGTGATACAGAATGTCTCTATGGTGACTGTTGCTCTGTGTAAAGTTTGTAGATCTGAGTACCTTGTTGACAAGTGTTGTGTGATGTGTGCGATGCCACACCCATACAAGTGACTCTTGTTCTGCGGTTTTCCCTAGGTCCCTTCAGCATTGCACTGCCTACCTACATTCCATTCCCCTGGACCATGTCCTACACGGTGAAGGTTGCACATCCTGTATTAAAGACGGAGCAGACACAACAACATGTGTGTAAGGTGTATTTATTTACAATTGTGAAATGCGAGGGTGGAGAAAATGTGAAGGGGGAAATTGAAGAAGTGAGTTGACAGTCATGGTAGATGAGATACTTGAGTAGTCCCCACAATGATGTGGAGACCCAGTCCAACAGACAGATGCCATTCACATGGCAGTGTGGTGAAGGATAGTCCAAAAGGTCAATGCAGTGGTGCAGTGGTCTGCCATCATAGCTGGCTCGGGGACTAGCGTTTGGCAGGTGCTTTGGCACGTGGGTCCCCTGGCCTTTCCTTGGACGGCCCCTTTTGCGCTTGACTGGAGGGGCCACTGCTGCAGGGACAGTGGTGTCTGAGGACTCACCCCCTCTGTGGACGCAGGGGAGGGTGATGAAGTGTCATCCTGCTGCCCAACAGGGGGAGGCGGAGGGGTAGAATGTTGCGCTGGCCTGTCCCTCAGAACCGCCACTAGCTGCCCCAAGAGGTCCACAATCTGTCCCATGCGTGTGTCCATGGACCTCAGCAGCAAGAGGTGCTCCCGAGATTCTTCCTCTAACCGGCCCATTCGTCCCTGGGCCTGTTGGTAGGCCCCAAGGACTCTGTCGATGTGGCCCAGGGCTTCCGTCCCAGGATCAGTCCCCCTCTGCATGACCCTGTCCCGACCACCTGCACTGCTGCCACGGTCCTGTCCGGTCCTCACATTGGCCCGCTGCATCCTCTCCCTGGCCTCCGCAGTCGATGTAGTGGGCTGCTCAATCCCTGGGGCAGGGAGGGTGTTGCAGCCAGCTGTGGTGGTGGTGGTGGTGGTGGTGGTGGTGGTAGTGGTTGACACACAGGCCGTGACAGCAGCTGTCAGAGGATGGTCAGGGGCTGCAGCTGATGTGGTTGGGGGGACAATGGGTGCCTGCGACTGGTTGCGGCCCAGATGGGCCAGCGTGGAGCTCCTCATCCAAGGAATCCAGGGAGTCCTCATCCAGTTGTCACTGTTCCGGGGGGGGGGACTGGCTCTGCAGGGTGGTGTCATCCTCTGCAGTGAGTTCTTGGTAACCTGTGGGTCAGATGAGAAATGGTCATTGTGTTGCACCCAGCAAAGTTTGTGTTAGCAGTGTTACATCAACTGTTTGTACATCCAGCAGTTGTTCACTGTACAAATTTGCATTGACCGACATCCAGTGATGTATTACAAGCTGTTGTGGTACATGCATTACTTGTCCATATTGGGAGTTGTCAAGACATGACATGCACAATATAATTGTTTAACATTGACAGTCTCATGTTGGCATACAGTTATTGATCAATCATATGTCATCCATTTACGCGTGTCACTTGTTGAGCCCTTGCAGCGGTTTACTCTGCACATTGAGTGAACATTGTAGTCTCAAGCATACCTTTGCAATGTGGTGTACATATCTGTATTTGCAATTCCAGACATGCTTAAGTTTGCTTTAATTAGATCCTAGGTGGTCTGGACCACTGCTACTGTCAGATGGCATGTAGTGGTGTGCATGGTTGTGCTCGGAGTTCCATCTACATGTGTTTCAGACTTTCACACTTTGGTTGCTGTTATAATTTCATTTTCTTAGGTGTGGGCACACTATAGTTGCCAATGCTATCTGGGTGTGCAGTTGTGCATTGAGAGGCCTGGTGTCCTATGCCAACATGTTTTTTTAAATGCATATCTGGCTGCATGTTGTGGCTGTTGATATGTTGTGTTTGCTGTTTTTTCCTTGATTTGAGTGACCTCTCTGTGTGTGTATGATGAGGGCTTCCATCTTGGTCCAGTGTGGGACAAGTCAGCATGATATGTCCACATGCCAGTTCTTTTGCAGTGTACATTGCAATGACTGACACATGCATGTTGGTGCCAGGAAGTAATGGGTCTTGTGTGCTGGCGGTCAGGTGGGCCCGTGTGAGTTGTTGTGCAAGCTTCCTAGCCCCACACACCACGACCTGTGAGATGCGGTTACCTACCTGTGAGTTGGGTGGGTAGCATACATTGCCTGCCACATGATTCTTATTGGGGGTGTAGTGTCCCATCATCCATAGTGGTGGAACAGCATGCATGTTGCATTTTGTGGGACGGATAGCCAAACACACTACACCGTCTCACTGTGAAGATGGCTAACTACCGTTTGAGGTGGAGGTGAGCAATGACATGGCTATGTGACTTGGTAGAAATCTTTGGATGGAATGTGCGTGTGGTGAGCATAATGTGTGTGTGGCTTTTTGTACCCATTGATTTCAGATTACATTTGGTCATGGGGTATAGCCCCCCATCACTGTTGTCCCACCTATCTGGCTGTGGGGTTCAGTCCCCCAACATTTGAAGGCAGAATAGGCCATGGGGTTTAGCCCCCCCATCACTGTTGTCCCACCTATCTGGCTGTGGGGTTCACTCCCCCGACATTTGAAGGCACAATAGGGCAAGGGGTATAGTCTCGTAGCACAGTGGTGACAGACAGCAGGGTGAACATCTCACCCAGCATACATTTCCACACTGTCATGGTTTCATGGTATTTGGGGACCTGAAAACATGAGCACAGTACTGGTGAAGTAGTTGTTCCAGGGCATCCATACACTGACATGTTGTGGTCAACAGTGGTGTGTGTGTGAGATGTACTCAGCCCTGTGCAGACAATGTGTGCTTTTGGGGCCAGACTATACCAGCACTGTTCAGACAGACAGTGTGAGATGTGAACATTGTCAATGCATACACACAAGACACCTTTGACAATTTTATTCAGACAAGGTGCTGTTCTGCAATTCAGTGCAGCACTGTGGTAGCTGGGTGTGTTGCAGGACATTTGGGATGTGCTTAGTTTAGCATTGTGAGTCCCAGCTGCAGTGTAGTTTTTGGGTACAGTGCACTTTCACTGTTTACATTGCAACACTGTGGTATGACATGGGTGATTTGCACTTTGCAAAAAAAAAAAGGCCAGACACTGCTGCAGGGCAGCATGATCGTTGTTAGTGTTGCAGTGTGTGATGCCTGGCACAGTGTACACAATGTGGGTCAATTTTGAACAGAGACTTGTGCATGGTGACCACAACACAACTGTTTTGCATTATTTGTGTCGGTGACTGTGGACTAAGTGGCATGGTGTCATGTGCGGCTGCACAGACGTCACATGCCTATGAGTGGGACAAGTGCTTCATCCTGCTCAGCTGTGGTCCAAGGGGGCCTGGTGGGAGTTGTAGTGCAGGCCTCCCTATTCCACAGACACCTCCCTGTAAAGATGGCTACCTACCTGTTAGGTGAGGGTGAAGCACACAATGGCTGAGGCATGCTTCTGGGTGGGACAAGTGCTCCATCCTGCTCAGCTGTGGGCCAAGGGGGCCTGGTGGGAGTTGTAGTGCAGGCTTCCCAAACACCCACCCACCTCCCTGTAGGGATGGCTACCTACCTGTTAGGTTCAGGTGAGCAATGCTATGGTTGGCACATGGGTTGTGGTGGAGAGCTACATCTTGCGCAGCTGTAGGACAAGGGGGCCTGGTGGGAGTTGTAGTGCAGGCCTCCCTATTCCACAGACACCCCCCTGTAAAGATGGCTACCTACCTGTTAGGTGAGGGTGAAGCACACAATGGCTGAGGCATGCTTCTGGGTGGGGGGAGGGCTCCTTCCTGCTCAGCTGTGGGCCAAGGGGGCCTGGTGGGAGTTGTAGTGCAGGCTTCCCAAACACCCACCCACCTCCCTGTAGGGATGGCTACCTACCTGTTAGGTTCAGGTGAGCAATGCTATGGTTGGCACATGGGTTGTGGTGGAGGGCTACATCTTGCGCAGCTGTAGGACAAGGGGGCCTGGTGGGAGTTGTAGTGCAGGCCTCCCTATTCCACAGACACCTCCCTGTAAAGATGGCTACCTACCTGTTAGGTGAGGGTGAAGCACACAATGACTGAGGCATGCTTCTGGGTGGGGGGAGGGCTCCTTCCTGCTCAGCTGTGGGACAAGGGGCCCTGGTGGGAGTTGTAGTGCTGGCAGCATGTACACATGTACCCATGGTGATGTTGCTAGCTACCTTTGGGGGGCTTCAGGGGGAGTGTCTGTTGAATCTGTGAGAGATGTGTTGGTGGGAGTGTTGTGCACATGAATACATTTGTACCTAGGAGCTATTACTTTGTAGTAGTGCAAGACAGTACATTTGTGTGATGTTAGGCATTTGTTTGTACTTACCTTCCTCCACTCCCCCGGGTATTCCTGAGAGACTCTCTGGATGTAGAATGCCAAGCACCTTCTCCTCCCATTCAGTGAATATTTTGAGTGGAAAGGGAGGGCCACTGCCTGTCCTGTGAGCCAGCTCATGGTTCTTGGCTCTCTTCTTTTTGACCAATGCCTTCAGATCGTGCCACCTCTTCACGATTTCATCTCTATTGCGTGGCACGGTCCCTACTGCATTTACCTTCTCTACTATCCTTCTCCACATTAGCGTTCTTGTTGCTAGTGGTGTCTGTTGGACCTGGTTACCAAACAATTGTGGTTCTACCCTGATTATCTCATCAACCATGACCATCAACTCACTCTCAGTGAATTTGGGCATTCTCTGTGGTGACATGGTGTGTGATGTGTCAAGGTGTTTAAGGTGCAGGTTTGGAAGTGGTAGTGGTGGTTGTGATGTGTATGGTGTGTGCTGTGCAAAGGTGTTAGAGGTGCAGGTGTGGAAGTGGTGGTGGTGGTGGTGATGTGTGTGTGTTGTGCAGATTTGCCTCTCCTGTCATCTGTGGTGGATGTCCCCTCAGTTGTGGAGTTTTGCAAAGGATTGTGGTCTGTTGGGGGCTGGATTTATACTGGTGTCTGTGGGTGTGTCAGGATGGGGTATTGGTAGCAGGTGTGGTGTGTGTGTGAACCTGGTATTTGTAGTTTTGGAGTTTCCCATGGGGGTGTGTCTTTGGGCTGTGTTAGGTATTTTTGGGTGCATGCCTTGTTTGGTTGGTGCACTTTGTGGCCATGTTGTGTGATTTTCTCGCGACCGCCATTTTTTTTAACGGAGCGTCCACAGCGGTGGCTCGGCTACGGCGCTTCCGCCGTCTCACTGATTCATCAATGTTGTCGACCGCGGCGGGCGGTAACAGCGCACTGCACCGCGGGAATATCATAATTTCGATGGCGGTGTCTCCGCTGTGGTTGCGGTTGTTTGGGCTGTTTCCGCTGCGAGACCGACCACCGCGGACGGGTTTGGGACTTCTCCGCAGGCGAACGGCGGTTTCTCGGGTCTCCTTTCCGCCGCGGTTGGATTTTTACCGCAGAAGATCATAATCTAGCCGTCGGTTTTACCGCGGTAGCGGCGGGCGGTGATTTCCCGCTACCATGGCGGTCGGTTGTTTTTCCGTCCGCCATCGTAATGACCTCCTTAGTCATCTTGTTAGTCTAAAAAGTTCATTAATTTCCATGACATGAAATGACTTTGATTCTTGAACAACTTATTGAACATTTTTTTATCACATTTAATTATTACTGCTTATTTCATTCCAATTGCATTTTATTTTCAAATATATGCCTGAAAAAAGAAGCAATGCTTAAAAATGTACAGTACTTTTTGCATTCTAATATGTTTTTTAAATGCTTTTAAGAAATGTTTTAGCAATATGCGGTACTCCATTTTATGTTTAGCATTTTAAATGTTTAGCATTTATATTATTATCGTACACACGAAAGTGGAGTGGGTGTTGTATTCCTCTTAGGGTATCCGTATATAGGTTTTCCTGTATCATGTCCTTATATAGGCACAATTCGCCCTGCCCTTATATAGGCATAAAATCCCAGTCCTTATTTAGGCATTAAACCGTGCACTCCAAATACAGGCATGGTCTCCGACATCCGTCCACCCTAACGTCACAACGAGTTCTTGAAGAACAGACCCTTAGGCTTCGGGAGTTTCCCTAGCACAGGACTATTGATTTCTTCAAGGACTCATCTATTATGCATGAACCGTTATACCTTAGGGGTTCATTCATGACGTCTTCTGCTGTCCGATTCACGTCAATGCTAACATTCTGAGGTACCTCTCAGGTATAAATATACCTTCCCTAGCCCTTGTAAACTAGAGGAGACCTCGATTTCAGAGGAGCCCGTATCCCGGCCTGACGCACTGAGAAGACGCTGTCATCCCTGCACGCAGAGAGTCCAGCTTCCAGTGATCTAACTTCCCTCGCGGGGTGTTGGAGTCCGAGTCTGGCAAGAGATTCCCACCTCTCTCATTCTTAAGGTATGGAGCTGACTAGAACCTAGAGGGACTCTTGGCATACTAGGCATACTAGGCATACTAGGCTTAGTAAGGAATACTTCACCTACTTCATACCTCTCCCTACACCTAGGTTAGGTTAGGTACACTGGGGTAGAACTAGCTTAGAGACGCATCGTATGAGTACTCGCATTTTTAGCTCATGTTATTTATGTATGTGAATATACACTAAAAGATAATGCTAGCGTAGTATTATTTATTTCTACTGCTTACACTGTACATTATTTATCTTGCATACTGTCTTGTGATCGTAACAGCACATATCACCTACACGAGAAACAAGACTGTTCAATAAATCCTTTTATTGAAACGCCCGTCTATTCTTTCTGTGTAACTTTGAGGAAACTAAGTATGCACGATTGAGCTGAGTGAAACGGTTATCTATTGTTTCCACGACTCTGGGACACGTTCTGATTCTAAAGGGAAACAAAGTTGTCATGTTTTGCGGCTGCCAGAAACGACTCCATTCTTGTTATCCAAGGAGTTTCTAGTGGCCTCTGAGCTAGCTGGCACAAGTAATTAAGTTTAATATACTCGATAGGGACATACCGACCTTAGTCCTATGTCAAACCTATAGGGTATATTATTCCAATGCGCAGAGCCTATTAGGGAAATAGGAGCTACACTACAGTGGTAGGGGACAGGCATCATCGCTTTAGAGGACATCAGATAATGAGTGAGGCCCCTTTCTTGCAGAAGGACCGGCTTCTGGACAGGCTGGGAGACAATTTTCTATATCTGGTCATGCCATCAGCAGGTAGATTCCTCAATGTTTTCCCAGTAAGCACCATGTCCACATGAGGTGTGCAGAGGATCTATCGGAGATGGCACACATGGACCTGTGGATTCCTTTGATAGGACGTAAGACAGTGACACGCAATGAATCACCACTAAGGGCTGCCAAACCCAGGTGGGTGAGTTCAATGCATTTATAATGATCCTAGTTCATTGCATATGGCGGCACGGCCTTGCCATAGACTTTCCCTCATCAGAGTGTGTAGCAGTATTTGCTTCAGTCCTTGAGGTGCGAATTTTATTTTTTCCCCTGATTCACTCTAGACGTAGCTGGCCTTCAGATGGCTTTGTGGTTACAGATAGTTGTGATTTCATTCTGTTCTAATAGGAGATTTGAAATAACCTTTAAAAATATGGCATGCAGCCTTCTGAAGCTTGTGTTGTCTTCGCAGAGTGAGACTCACATGTAGGGCTTCCAGGACCTGCTACCAAGATGGAGGCATTGTTAGAGCAAGATTTGTACCAGTGGTTGCTTCTGGTGGGCCCCAGAACTATTTTCTAGGGACCGGGACGTAGTTTTAATCATCTCAAACC
The DNA here is from genome assembly GCA_963921515.1 of Calotriton arnoldi. Lineage (NCBI taxonomy): Eukaryota > Metazoa > Chordata > Amphibia > Caudata > Salamandridae > Calotriton > Calotriton arnoldi. The sequence continues at coordinate 423,182 of CAWUFW010000661.1, forward strand.
TTGACCTAGAGCAAGAGAGAGAAAAACAGATCACGGAAAGAAAAGAAGGAAGAGAAAGATGGGAAAACAATGACTAAGGGGTGAGACTAAACTGAGGGATCAGGGATGAGACTAAACCATCAAGAGTGAGACAGGAAGTGTAGGGTAGTGAAAAAAAGCGCCATGAGATGGAATCAAGACTAGGCAGCCTTGGTATTTCGCAACCTTGGGATTAACAGTGCCAGCAGCCCGCTCCTAATACCAACTCTGGGCCCATGCATTTACATTTTCCAAATTAATGTATGGACCTTTTGCGTATTTCTTCTATGATGGACAACTGCATTTCCATACACCGAAGCAGGATGTGAGCCAGTACAAGGTAGCCCAACCTGACCCCAGAAAGAGGTAGTGGAGGAGGGGGTCATAGGGAAACAGGGATAAGCTGGCAGGGATGTGTTTTGGCACTAAGGAAGCAAACCACGGCTCCAGAAAGGCCCAGGGGCAGACTCCTGCTGCGACACACACAATGATACACAAACCGCTACATGGGGCATTAAAAGGACCCACACCGGAGGGAGAGCGGCTGACTGTCCTCGCGTCATCGTGCGCTCGAGCAGCGATGCAGGGAACTGCGGCTGCCCGCGGCCCCCGCAGGGGGCCACCCTGAACGGGCGGCCCCCTTTAGTGCCATTTGGGCACTTCCCCACCCCCCAAAGATGTGCGGGACTCAAGGAGGAGTCCCCCTACCAGACGCGTCACTTCCGGCACGCAGAGGAGGTGGGGAGGTATTTATGCCTCCCCCCGGCCATCTTGGCGTCCTCTTTGCGCCGGACACGCCGTCTCTGCACGCGGTCTTTCGCCCCGCTGGACACGCTGTCCAGCTCCGCCGGTATTGTCATCGTCGGGTCAAACTTGGTTGCGGTGAGTGCGGGCCAGGAGGGGCCATTGTCTAGTTTAATCATCCTGCTTCTATTTTCTGCCGTTTTGGGTCGCTGGGGTTCCGACCTCCTGGGCTTGCGGCACCCTGGTCTTGTAAAGGCATCCGCATTGCAAAGGTTTACCAGGCTGGAAGCCTGCGGTTGTCTGGGTGCTCCGGTACCGGCGTGTTTTGTGAAAGGGGGCGGTGTGTTGGCAGCGCCGGCTGTGCCGCGTTTGACACGCGGAATTGGGCCCAGGCCCTCCCGGGGGCTATGGTCGCCGACGGTGGTACTGTCCGAGGGACCTGGGTTCGCCGAGAGATTGTGGCCTGGCGGCCACAGTTGTGTACTTAAATGCTCGGTCCAGCCTTTGTCAAGAGTGATGGTTTGTGGGGGCGACAAATGAGTAGCATGGCGGTGGCACGCTGGGGACAGGGGCCCCACCACTGGGTCAGGGTTCGTGCTGGTGTGCGTGCAGGGCGCGGTGGGCCCCGCTGCTCGTAGCGCTAGTTGGTGGGGGCAGGGGCTGTCTCGCTGTGCCCGGCATCCAAAATGGGAGGTGTCATGGCATCATTCAAAATACGTTACACTACTAGATCAGGCGACCTTGAAGGCAGGGAACCGGGATCGAGTGTGCTGGGAGGCTCAAACATTAGGTGATTTTGGGCAAATCAAGCTAATTACAATCACATGTCCCATGCATTGCTTTACAAGAAGCAGGGAAGGGAAGGCAGAGACAGCGGAGCACGTTGCAGGGCTTCTGGGAACAAAGCAGACCTAACTTGGATGTTTTTGCCTGTGCGGGGACGTCGGTGTAAACAGCAAGTTGTAGGACTAAATCCCAAACGGACGAGTTAGACTTTCATCATTGTGAGGTAGATACAAGGAGTATCGTGTAGCCGCCTGAGGGTAATAGACTGATATCAAAGTGCTTGAATAGTTTAGTGCTTGAGTACTGTTCAAGACACTTCTCAGTGCTACATTCTTAATTTGTGTTTCTGCCTCAAAGCGGGGTGAGGGAACAATTAAATGTGTAATGTTACCGGTCCTGCGCTTAATGGGAAGGAGGCAGGCAAAATATAACCGTAGCTTTCAATGTATATACAGGTATATAAATGTTTTGCTTAGCGCAGTCAGCAGAATCTGGATTATCAGCACGCTGTCCACCTTTCAGAATGAAAGCCACGTCCGGCTAGGGTGGAGATAGTTACAACAGGCAAGGGCCTTTTGCAGTCTTTCTTTTGAACCCCGGTTTAATATGCCTACAACTTCTCCCATATTATTAGTTTTGGAGAGCATTTCGTCCAGTCAGATTGTGCCCCAACTGCACTCTGTGCTTACGATGTGGAGTCGGCGGAAACAAAGAAAGGCAAGATGTACACCTTTTATTAATTGCAGTTTAGTAGTATTTTGCCAGGCATGCATAGATTCGGTGGCCGAGCTTTTTCAGACAATGTGCCACGCGACCGAGGCCAGTTTTCTCTTACTGGTAGCAAACATTTGTGCTCCTGTTTTGCGTGGGAAAATGCTTTGAAGTGTCCGTCACATTGTAATAGCTTTACAAGCACCGTATCTTCCCCACATATTACGGCCTTGTGTGCGGTTAAGCTACCCTTATTGGTACAGTTGTATAATAAGATGGAGGTAACTTCGAGGGGAAGGTTGGAAGTGGTTGTTTACCTTGAGGAAACACAGGTGGAAGGACGTGATTGAAGCGATAATGTTACCCGCGGAGGAATGCACAGGGGCATAAGTCTTCAACTTGGAATGAAATAAGTGCTCTTGAATAGGCTATGCAGTTCCCACCACATATTACCCTGCCATGCTTCAAATGTTGGTACACATACTGGGGCCCTTATGGGCCTCTTTTGTGATGGCGCCGGGTGGTGTCATGGTGTTTTGCACTGGAGCGGGGTAGGTGTCCACCGCCACAGCAGACTACTGCTTCTGGGGGTTCCTGCTCGTGTCCTGCCCCTGGTCAGCTCTATCGGGAGTCAGGATTGCGGCCCATCTCAAGTTGCGGCCTATTTACCTTGTAACTAATACCGTGAAAACACCAACGGTCTTGGCTTGTTAAAGGTGTTGGAAACGCGCCTCGGACCGGCTGCCAGGTTGTTTGTAGGCTGTCTGCAAAAATTCAGGCCTGGCGCCACGTGTATGAGTGGCATCCTTGCGGTATGGGGCAGGATCCATGCTTTTCTCAGAGTCCAGGACAGGGTAACCCTCCCCAGAGGCAGGCGGAGCAGTTGCTTCCTCTGGAGTCGGGTGCAGTTGCCACAGGTTGTGCGGCTGGGGTAGGGTCACGGCTGTGCTTTGGGCTCCATGTAGAGGTAATCCGTCTCCACAGGTAGGGGTCGTTATAAGGTGGCACGCTCCTTTATTACACCTGCTCATCATGAGTCTCCGCACTGCGCGTTACCCCTCTATTCCAGGAAGTGCGTTATCGTCCCATCTGGCCTAGTGCACAGACTCTGCTCAGGGTCCGGTACATAGAATTAAAACGCTCTCCAATAGTGATGTTCAGAGCCATTTTGAGATCGTTGTAATGCCAGGTTAGCATATTTTCTGTGCTATTCATGATTAAATGCTAAATTATTTATGCTATGCTTAGTGCATGCGTTTCGGATGCCAAGTTTGCATATTTATTTTACTATGCTGAACTGCTGCCTGCATGCATTGGCAATGCCATGATAGCATACGTTTGTGAGTGTTATCCTTGGATTCGGGTTGCGGTTGCATGGGTCACGAGGACCCGGACAGCTGGCTGCATTGCCACGGCGCTTGTTGGCAAAATGTGTTACTTACGGGTTTTAAAGAACATTTTGTTGTGTTACAGGTACGCGGTACTGTGACGCCGGGCGGTGTACATGGCAACATTAAGATGTAGGTAAAACACAGGGTGTTAAATAGCGACCGCCACGCACGTGGTTGATAAGGGTGCTGGGGGCCGGAAACATGAGGGCCCGCTGGCCAGCGTGAGTCGACGGGGTCGCGCACGCAATGTTGAGAGCCAGAATGTTATTTCACTAGGGATTATGGCCTGTAGCGTCATTTCCGAGCAGCTCTGGTAAGATCTAGAAGCAGGCAATGCCTCATGTTTTAGGCGAGCATTCTCCTTAGAACGGTTGGGGAGCGCATTCCTTCCCGCTCAGCCGCATTGTATTGTGGAAATCACATTTGTCTGTTGGGGGCATCGCGGCTCCGGTTTCTCAAAGCCGCGCCTTGTACTCTTTCACCGGTGGTGTGCATATTTGTTAGCCTTCAATGGATGTGTTTGTTCGCAATAATTTCGCTCAACCAGCAAGTGATTGCAGTTATGGGAATCAAACGCGGCGCTTGGCGGCCACTCAAGCAAAGACTTATGGCTTCAGGGTATATTGTTCAGAGTGACGCTGCCATAATCACACAGGTTTTCCCCCCGGTTGGTGTCGTGTCGCGACGAGCACGGCCGTGGCTCTGATTCATAATCAGTTCATTGAATGGCAAATGCTAAACATGAATCATGTTGTTTGACGGCGGCTGAGATTCGTGGATTCACGGCCGCCGCCACGTTGTGGGGTGGTCGGCCTGCTTGCATGGCTGTGCCTCCACCTTGAGGGGGTACATTGGTTGGAATCTCGATCTACGCGTAGATCTACCTCGATCTACGCGAGGGGGGCTTGTGCACACCACCGTGCAAGGAAAACGGCTCTGTCATGGCATCTTTAAAAAATTGACTAATAATTACGCAGCACCAAGGGTAGGTTCCCGGGTGCAGTCTGATTGGTAACCCTTACAGGGGGGCAATAAGGGTAGTGGGACTGGGCGAGTACACCTTGGTCCGTGATGCAGGCCCGAATAATTGTGTGGCGGTACTAAGTACCTTTAAGCGGTCAGCTGGCACATTAGGATAGTTGTGCTGAATATGTAATGTAACTGGCGCTCATGTATAGCGTTTCAATACCTTGGCATTTACATACACGTTACATTGGTGTAATTAATATGTAATTATTAATGCGCATTAGATTAACGCTATGAATGGCAGATCGGATATGCCTTCAGTTGGCGTCGCAGTGTCTGCCTTGGCGGCAACCGGATAGGGTGCCCTGGGTGGGGCAAAACAGTACATCAGTTTGGGGTTGATTATTGGTGCGTTAAACCACTTTATACTGCCAGGGTGCCACAAAGTGGGAAGACCACTTGGGGGCAGGGTCCCCCACTTTGGTGTACATGAATGAATAATGCCTTCATTCACTAATACCGATAAGGGGCATTGCTCCATCCTTCTCAGCAAAGTAGACCAAAGCGGTTTGATATGTCCTTTGACTTTGAGCGGGTCAGTCAATGCTTTTCTTTCAAAGAACTATGCACGCCAATTTTAATTCAGTAGTTTGGATGGCGCATAGGTCTCAAATCCATCAATATTTCTTTGACGATCTGGTGACCCGCATTTAGGGGATGTCCATGGTTCTTTGCGGGGCTAAGTAATGTTTCCAGTACACAAAGACACCCGTTGCTTAAGGCCTCATGCTCCTATTGCTTCAGCCTTGGTTTGGTCACACCATATTGGGGGCCAGTCACTTACACGTTTAAACCGTCGGTTGGCTACGTTAGAAAGACTTTTCTCACACCTAAGATTATCTGGAGCCCCTATAGCTGCGTAATTCGGAGGAGAGTTGGAAAGACCACTGCCTCCAGGGGGGTGGCTGCCCACTGTAGCACCAGGGGGCTAGGGCATGCGGGCATGTAGCACATTTGTTAATGGTACAGGATAATCATTGTTTTACTCTAGGAAACTGGGATCTCATGACCAGGTTCTGACTTGTTGGATGTCAGTTACCAGCCCAAGGGGGGGAAAGCACAATTTTTACTTACTCTGTGCTGTTATGCGAAGTACAGTTGCTGCCAACAACTACGGGGTTGTGCTATCTGAGCTGTAGGACGGTGGCCCGATTGACCTAGTGAGTTATATAATACCGGTGAGGTCATAATAAGGTTTGGTAGCACAGAGTAATAGGGGCAGATGGTACTAAGTCTCTCTTGGGTGGACGATACGCAGGGTATTTAGAATTGCCTGGTATGGAATCTCTGCTGCAGGTGCCAATGTGGGAGTGCATATGGCACATCAAATTTAAACTGCCTCTGGGATAGCCAGTCTCTGCCTAGCCACCTAAGGGGTGGGCAGGAGTCAGCATAAGTGTGCACCCCCTTCCCCTGACTAGAGGGGTGGCTTCGGCCAGGCTTAGGTGCATACCCTAGCCTACCTGAAACTCCATTTACAACATGGGTAGAGAACGCCTAGGAGTGGTTTGCAGTCAATTCGCATCCGCCCCACAGGGCGAATGTTTTAGGCCACAAGGTTGTGGTTGGCTCTTGCGAGGGAGCCTGGTTAAGAGCCAAGGTCAGGCTAGGAAGTCTCGCGCTTTCGCCGCACTTTTGAGGCCCAGTCACGAGCGCATTGTAGCAGGGTGAGCTGGCTGTGGGGCATGAAGTGCCAAGGCATCAGTAGCACTGAGCGGCTTGCAGCCGGAGGCGGTATCCGATGCATGGGGCACTTGTTAGAGTAGAGCCCTACTCAGAGGTACCGCCTTTAGAGCTAGGAGGTCTGTTGGCACCGCCTTTCAATGGAAGCCATTGTCTAGCGGGCTGCTCTGTGCAGAGCATTTGCAGGCGTAAGTTACAGTATCCGCTACCATTTCAAATGTGCATCTTTCACAATTTACTCAGATAACTGGGACAGGAAGTAAGGTGGGCTGGATAACTCTTGCTTCTACCTGAGTGGCACATCTTGGCAGGAGTGTTTGTCAAAGGGATTGCACTTCAGCCAGGTAATGTTAGCACCCATCCACACCAAGCCGATCGTCAAGGTCACCCTGGGCCTCACTTACACAGCCCAGTAGGAGCCCCTTGTGGTGGTCAGTGACAGGAATTACTAATTTGAACTGACAGGAGGCGTGTCCGTGGGTTTCAACAGCAGAAGTTTGGGGAGAGCTAGACTCCACCCACCCATGGTCAAGGTGTAAGTTTTATTAGTTGGAGTGGCACTCCACAGGTGGTGTGACGGCAACGCGAGACTGTCCGCTTATGCTGGGTAGGAGGTTCCATATCACCAACCAGAAGGGTGACATGTGGCAAAACCGTGAATGTTTAAGAATGGCATAGATGCCAGTCAGGAGAGGTTTGTCAAAGGCATTACACTTATTGCCAGGCATTGCTAACTACCCATCCACACCAAGCCTATTTTTAGGCTTCCTGGGCCGCATACACACAGCCCGGTATTAGGCACCTGCAGTTGTCAGCGGCAGGAGGTATTAAATTACAACTGTACCGTGGGCGTACTTGCCGACCGGGCAGTACTGCCACGGCCTCCAAGGGCCAATTAGTCAGGCATCAGTAGCAGTGAGTGTGGCTTGCCCTCTGTGCAGTTGGCGGGGAATTTAATTCCATGTACAGGCTATACTAAACTTGCTTCTAGCAGGTCTCGTGGGTGAGCGAGTTCACTGCTTTGAACAAGGAATAAAAAGGAGCATGGCGTGACACATAGACTATTAGGGAGTAATTCAGGGACCGGGTACCTTTACACACGATTCCGGGGGAGGGCAATTAAGTTCGGGATAACCAAGTGTACCGGGTGTAGTGCCTTGCATCTTGGGTCAAAGCAGGTTGGCTCACAGGGGGTGTCTAGAATCGTCCAGGCACACCCTGCAGGGTAGAATGCTATAGAACTGCACGTTGCCACTAGTTTGAGTGCAACAAATTGATCCCTCTCAAAGCAAACCTAGGTTTTATGGTCAGTGCACAACATACAACCGTTCACTCCAGCTTCCTGAAGGCAGTCTGTTAGAAGAGGTGTCGATCGGGACGTCCTGCGCCAGGGCGCGGACATTGCACGGGCGACACAGCAGATAGGGTGCTGTCAGTCGAGGGTGCTTGCGGGCTAGGTGGCCAAGCAAGATAGCAGAACCAATTCTATGGACCTCTCTTCCCCCTCCTGACTGCCCGAGACTGTGAGTGCAGGGGGATTTGCAAGGTTACGGGTATTTTCCCGCCCATACAGGGGCAGAGGGGTACATTGCAGGTATCGGCATAAATAGAGTGGAGGCTAGACCTACAGACTATGTGCACCAGTAGCCGCAAGAGGTTGGCGTTAAGAGCAAAATCTCGCAGCGGCAAGGTAGCCAGGTGGCATGCGCCAGCTGGTTAGGCCAGAATGTGTGCTGTGGCTCCAATAGCGGTTTGAAATGTGTTTGGAGCACCATCACTGACAATTCCAGAGCACACTATGCACCTCGGCCCAGTAGGTGTAGGCCATAGGCTCATGTGCGGCTTGATCTTGTGGAGGGCAATATTCCCTGGAATATCAAGGTACTAGGTCATTAGCTGGGTTGAACATCAAGGGTCACAGCTGGTTAGCAGGTATGTGTGTATCTGTCATCGAGCTTTAGTTAAGCAAGCCTGGCAGGTGGCGAAGTTGTCACTCCAAATGGTTGATGTACTGCAGTAGTGTGCGCTAGGCGATCAGTCCTGTTCGCCATGGTTTATTAATCACAAAGGTCGGTGCACATGTCTGGTCAACCTCAACAAAGTAGGTGCACCCTGCTCCCTGGGCGGGTTACGGGTTGCTTCAGTTGAGCAGGAAATGCCCCGCCCGCATAGCCAGAGTATATAGCCTGGTTGTGGAAGCGGTCTTCAAGCATGTGTGCTGCTGTTCCAGGTATTGGGGAAACAGGTGTTAGGGAGCACGAACTGCTAGAAGGCCTGCAACTTCAGGTTGCAGGAGGTGGGAGCCACATCAGCTTGAAGGGTAATACGGCGATGTTTAAGGGTAGAGCTCCCTCCTGGGAGGCCATCACATTCTTGCAGCGCATGTGAGGCACTGGTACATTCCCAGAGAAGGATAAACCGCTCCATGCACAAGTTTGCAGAACAAGGGGCTTTGGCTTCATCAGGCATGAGCGATGCCGGGCGAACACCAAAGGTTAATTTGACAATGTTGGGGTGCACTTGCACAGGTGGGCTTGGATCTGTTCCTCTGGACATGAATGAGGCCCGGGAAATTTCAGGTTGCAGTGAGAAAGGAGCTGTTTTGGTGGGGGGGCTCTTTAGGTGACGGGGGCCGCCTCCAGAGCTGTGGAGGAGTTACAGGGCGATCTGGAAGCAAATGGGTACAGAAGAGTACCTCTGCAAGAGCACAATAGGGGTGCCAGAGCCAAATCCCAGGAGCCTCATGGGAGGGTCCTGGAACAATTACGTCGGCGCCCCGTTAGTCCTTCGGGCGGTTGTGGGCCTGAACAACCGGGGGCTTGCCTTGCTACGCTCCGCCCTGAAAGGGGCGTGAGTAATAGGGACCAATGTGTCACGTGATCCAGTAAGGGGATCACCCCCATAAGGGTAGCGCTGATTGGTTACTCCACAGTGCTTGGCTCATCAGGCGGGCAGGGCAGCATAGGTTGGTACAGCTGCCTGCCCTTGGATCGCCCGTAAGATAACCCACCATATTGCATACTTTTGTATGGAATAAACCTGCAGCACTAATTTTCCCAAACAAAAGTTGTGTTGTGTATTTATTTATGCATGCATACTCTGTTGTGGTGTGGGTGGGGTGTGTTGCCAATAATGGGACTATGCGGCTGCCCGCGGCCTCGCAGGGGGCCACCCTAAACGGGCGGCCCCTTTAGTGCCATTTGGGCACTTCCCCACCCCCAATGATGTGCGGGACTCAAGGAGGAGTCCCCCTACCAGACGCGTCACTTCCGGCACGCAGAGGAGGTGGGGAGGTATTTATGCCTCCCCCGGCCATCTTGGCGTCCTCTTTGCGCCGGACACGCCGTCTCCCACCCTACCGCTTACCCGGCGTGGGGTTGGCAGGCGAAATACATCGAACGTTGTAATGTTTTCTTTTTCGTTGCAGGAGGAGTTACAGGGCGATCTGGAAGCAAATGGGTACAGAAGAGTACCTCTGCAAGAGCACAATAGGGGTGCCAGAGCCAAATCCCAGGAGCCTCATGGGAGGGTCCTGGAACAATTACGTCGGCGCCCCGTTAGTCCTTCGGGCGGTTGTGGGCCTGAACAACCGGGGGCTTGCCTTGCTACGCTCCGCCCTGAAAGGGGCGTGAGTAATAGGGACCAATGTGTCACGTGATCCAGTAAGGGGATCACCCCCATAAGGGTAGCGCTGATTGGTTACTCCACAGTGCTTGGCTCATCAGGCGGGCAGGGCAGCATAGGTTGGTACAGCTGCCTGCCCTTGGATCGCCCGTAAGATAACCCACCATATTGCATACTTTTGTATGGAATAAACCTGCAGCACTAATTTTCCCAAACAAAAGTTGTGTTGTGTATTTATTTATGCATGCATACTCTGTTGTGGTGTGGGTGGGGTGTGTTGCCAATAATGGGACTAATGACAGCGATCCATCACTCCAACCACAACCTGAGCCAGGGCAGAGGAGTGGGGGTTGGCACGGCCCCAGACTGCTCATCTTCTGGGCAAGGACACGCTTTCAATTAAATCTCTCCTTTAATGAAATGCACCGAGTGCTGCCAGCCGTGGACGTGGCCGCAGGCCACAGGCTGTGTGGGAAGAGGCAGGCAGAGCTGTTCAAAGCACACGAGGGAGGGAGACGGCCATTTAATCAGGGCTGCACCAGGCCCAGCCCTGCGGGGCTACTGCGAGCGGCCCACCCTGAACTCACACTACTACTCCTACGGCCACTGACTGCTCATACAGGAGGAGTCACGCGGCTCCTGTGACTTTCAATGCAGCTTACTGAGTCAGTGCGACTACGCAGTTCCAGTCCTACAACTTCCTCACGGTCTCTGCTCCTACTCCACATCCTGCAACACCAGCCAGCACTTCTACGCCCTGGCCTGCGCCACTGAACCATTCAGCACCACTACACCATTTCACAGAGCTCCTACATAAGAGCCTACTTCTCCTGTCTGCAGGCGGCACATTTCCTTCACTGTTCCACAGATGGCTTAGCCCCCACTCGCAACAGCTATCCTCTACCATGACCCCCAAAACGGGTGATGGCACAGGGGGAACCCGCAAGAACCAGTCCCCCTGCCGGTTCTCCTGTTCCTGGAGGCTTCTTTGGTGCAGTGTGGAGTGACGGCATCGAGAGGAGGGTGAGGGGGCCCAGGACCAGCACGGCTCGCTGCGTTCATGTCCCCTCCGCTCTCCATCTCCCTGTTGCCATGGCAACGCTGAGGCGGATGCCTGTTTGCTCCTGTCTCCCCCTCCCTGGTCTATCTGCTGGGGTTGGTCCTCGGCTTCCTGCTGCACTAGGCGGATAAGCTGTCCTGGAGCAGCCTTCATGGGTCTCACTGGAGGGACAAGCGACAGCTCCCACGGCTCGTCCAGCGGCCCAGCTCCAGGGCACCGCCGGAGGCAGGTCAGTACCATTCGGGCACCACTCGAAGGGGGGTCTACGGCAATGATTGGACGCCTCTCACCATAGCGGTGGCTGCATCGCATTAAGTCAGTCACCACCATGCTCCACCGCCCTTCAGCAGGAATGCACGAACCTCGTCCTGTCCCTCAGCAGCGTAGTCAAGGCCTCTCAGTAGGAATGAATGAACCCCTCATCTCTTGGCAGTGAGTGCCCGAAGGCCCTGAGTCAGCCCCACCTTCCCCTCATCATGCAGCACAGGGCGCTGTGTCAGCCCCGATATGTGCCCCTGGAGTTAATGCAACAGGTCTTTGGTCTGCACCTTACTGTTCCCGCGCAGGGAGGGCAGCGCCAGGGTCAACCCCCTGACATCCCTCCGCAGTGAATGCAACAGGGCCTAGGGCAGCGCCCTGCTGTGGCTGGCATGTGTCCAGGGCCCCGGGTCAACCCCGCCTCTCAGCACAGTACAGGACCTGTAGACCCCTAACTCTCCCTGATTGAACGATTCCGATCCTGCCGGCATAGCAGCGAGTCACTGTCCTTGGACAGTCACCAGGGCCACTAAGGGCCAGGGCCCTGGATGAGAGCCCTCGGGTCCTTGATGATGAACTGCCCTACACCAGTTTACTGGTAAGGCGCCCATCCCTGCACTTTGAGTCCCTTCGTAGCGCTTAGTGGTGGTTTGATTCACGGTGTGAGCTGTATAAGACCCCAAGGCACATCAGGGAAGGTGGGTGTCACTCTGAGAATGATGACACGGGTTGGTGAGGGGAAAGGAGGAGGATGAAGGACATGATGCTGGGTTGGAGGTCTGCCCGAGGGTCGCAAAAAGCATTTACCCCTTAAGAACTAAAAATAAATATCACAAGCGCTAGTGAAAATTCAATGTATGGCACTATTGGCTAGGTGCTCATGTCATGTTACAGGTTATCATTTGCACAGACATCCCTAAAGCCACTTTAAAGCACAGAAAAATATAACAATTCGTTTTTACATCTAACGCAGCAGAAGGTTAATTATCATTTTCCCTAATCATGAGTTATACTTTTTGTGTAAAATAAGTTAGGATACATTAGGTTGTACTTTTAAATCAACAGCATGGGTAGGTCGTTTACCAATCAGGAAGGAAACAGTGCATGCAGCCATCGCTGGTGTGAATGCACACTTGTTACTACTGTTGGTATTTTTTCCCCACCCAAGGGCTTGCCTATCTAACGTACAACTGGGCCGCAGTGGCACCGGGTCCAGGGGTGCGAGTGGCCCACTACTCTCCAATTAGGACTGTTTTTACTATCAAATGAGGAGAGGGGCAATTTTACCTTCTTGCACGAGGACACGACATCCTTGCTTCGCCGCTACTTCCGCTCTATATAATTAACCTCTGCTGCCCACCCCCTGCCTCTCACTTTCTCGCTGCCAGCCCGCCCCTGCCACCCAATCTATCGCTGCCAGCCCGCCCCTGCCAGCCATTTAATTCCGACAGGCTCTGTCGGGCGGATTAACAGCGCCAGGGCCGGAGCCCGCCTGCTCCATCAGGCCTCTGCTCGGCGCTCGGAGCGGCTGTAATCGGAGCTCTCTCGGAAGAGACCGCTGTGGTCTGGGCCACAAATAGCCGTATTGATTGATTCATACACACTGCAGGCCCCTGGGGCCTGCTATTGTTAACCCCCCAGCTCTCACCCAGGGGTGTCTATCATGTGTGCTTTGACTGGCGGTGAGAAGATGGCAGCTCTCTGGAGCATTCTCTGCGCGCGCAAAACAGCCCCTTGTTCCTCAGTTTATAGAAACATGTCAGCAAACGGTTCTCATTTCACGGTTGTTGGTGTTTAAGTGCCGACAGCTCTCTACCCTCAGCACTGCAGTGCACTCAAAGTTTTAAGATTGTAATGGAAGTCTTTTAACACTGGGCTCTTGGTAATGCTTCGACTTTACATTGATTGATATTGTCAAACGGACAAACCAAGGGCGGACTAGGAAAGCCGCACTTCACTGCTATGTTCCTTCTGTAACAGTTTGTTAGAGCGTCTATAGATGTGTGCACATGAAACTCCTGCACCTGCCGTTGTTGGGTGCAAACTGCGAAGCAGATCAGGAAGTGAATGACTGTGGAGAGGTGCACCACTAGGTTGGCTTTTCCAAATGATATAGACGAACGAAAATTCCTTTGTATTTAATTTAAATGTGCAGAGAGATAAAATGGTTCTCTGTATCCAGAATTGCTTCTGGAACCGGTCCGGAGAGAGGACGCCTTACGCCAGACATGCCAACATTTTAGGGCAGGGAAGTGGGAGAGTTTAAAATAGAAATCGGGAGAATGTAATTTCACCATTGACTTCTAATGCAGAAAATGCAATTTCAGGCGGGAGACAGCTAAAATAAACCCATTTTTTGCTTGAAAAATCGGTAGTCTCCCGCCTGAATCGGGTCTATTGGCATGTATGCCTTACGCACGCGTCACAGGTACTGATGCCGGGTCCATACTTGGGAGCCCCACCATGATACGTCTTCAGTTCTTAATATAATTGATACTGGTTCCCACACATGGAACACACATGGAATACTGCGTTCTTCAGTGTACTTGTACTTTACCCACTATTCCCGACACCCCATTATTGGACCATCTACCATCTGTTTAATTTTTAAGCTCTGATGAAGTTCAATCCTTATTGAACGAAACACGTTGGCTGGAGCCTGTTTTATGATATCGTTGAAATAAAGGAAATTAAATACAAAGGAATTTTTGTTCGTCTATATCATTTGAAAAGACAACCAAGTGGTGTCTTAATGAACAATCGTTCATTAAATGATATTGTTTATTAATAATACGGAAGATATAAAAACGAGTATGCTTCATAATTTATATCTAAACTTGAGAGGGTAGGAAGTACAGACGGTCTGAGGGACAGCTAACTACAGGGGCATTTAACCTATTTTATAGTGCAGAGAGATAAAACGGTTCTCTGTATCCAGTTCTGCATCACTAACAGTCGCCACCAAAGGACGTTCTAGAAGGTTCGTTTGTTTGATGATGTCACCTTGGGTTTCGATACTTATTGTGACATCTTTTCACCGGAAGCTGAAAGCTTGAAGACACTGACAAGTTTTGTGGAAATATAGTGGAACAGCTCTGAAGACCAAGTTACTTTATAATTACCAGGCAAACTGGAGGAGATTTAAAAAAAAAAAACGTATTTAATGGCAACGAACAGAGCATTTCAACACGACATGCTGTGAATAGCATCACAACACAGTACATAGTCGTTGCAGTTTTGGTGGGTACATACAAATGGGGGGTGGATGTGGTGGAAGATGGATGAGGAACAGGACAAATATACAAGTTATCATATATACATATATGCAAAAGCACAAAGACCTAGTATATAGGTAAGGTAGTTAATATGGTTCTTGTAAGATGAGGTGTTCCTTGAGAGCAGTGTTAATTGTATGCAATATATAGGATAAAGGACCCCCACTGTACAGTATAAAAATATTGCAAGCCACCATGGAGTTCTCTGATCAATTAAAAGGGCTCGGAGAGTCACATTATGGTTTGCTGACTGGGTATGACTGTTGAACCTAACTACATCACAACCTTTAGGGTGGTATAAAGGAGACTTATATTAGTAGCTAGAGATCTCTTTGAGAGAATTGTGATTGGCCGATCCATGTTCTAAGGACCTATAACAGGTGTACCATTTAGATAGGTGATTCAGGCATTAGTCTTTTCCTTGACTGCCTATTTTCTTGTCATCCTAAAAGCATTTCTCTGTTGTCCAGTACTGCACTGGTTGCTGTTCCACATAAAGTGATCTGATTTCCTTTTAGGCGGAGGTGGCTATTTTTAGATTCAGCAGGTCCACCGAGGAGTGTCAGACCAAGGAATATGCACTGTAAGTGTGGGAGGAAGAGAGAGAGATGTTAACAGCAGTGAAGACAATCATTGGCAGGCAAAGTCAAAAGGTCTAGCTCACATTTGAGGCCTGACAAGTGTACTGCAGTGGAAAAAACAAGAAATGGTTGCTTTACGTATACATTGTGAGATAAAGAATTTACCGTGTGATGTTTTAGAGTCCTTTTGAGGTGGAAAAGAAATCTGGTAAATATTTTATTGTAAGCACTCCATAGGCGGTGGAATGATATAGCATCCATGAGGTTAGAGAGAACTATTCCTCTGGGAGGAGACAAAGACTACTACTTGTGTATTTTAAAGAATTGGTAACAATAAGGCTCCCAGGCAGCTGTGCTTTCAAGCGAGACCTACAAAATAGTACGGAGTTGTTGCTGCATTTACACTGCTCCCACAAATCAAGATAAAGATACCAACCTCATTTTTAGCTTCCAGTGTCAAATTCCATCACCTTTCCATAGCGTTTTAAAGCGTGCAATTTCCAACTTTTTCTTTTTTGTGCGTTTGATCTCTATTAATCCGCTAATGTTATTTCATTTTTAATTTTCTAAACAGTCACGGACCACTTGAGTATGCACAGAGGACCCCCAGGGTTGTACGGACCACAGGTTAAGAATCACTGCTCTAGGGAAAGCTCAGATGCAGTCAACAGAAGCCAGGCAGCCTTAGCCCTGTTGATCATGCTCTGGCTGGCCTTTCTGTGAGTGCTGTCCTGGGTAAATGTCTGTCGCTACCAATTGGCAGAGCGAGGCTGGTGGAAGAGGACAGGGTAAAAGGAGAAAGGGAAAGAGAGGTGTGTTGCTCTGTCGCTATTTGCCCCAAATAAGACCTCAGCGGCTCACCCTCCCAAAGAAATGCCCTTTCAGTGTAGCCCCCTTCCATCTTCATCCACAGTTTGGTGCCAACCTGCACAGGTGCAAGGGCATTATGCATCCTAAGCATGAGGGCCGCTGGAGATGTGTGTGCAGCTCGCAGGGATTTGCCCAAAGTTAGTCCCGGTCACTATCCTTAAACAGCTGCAGGGACACAGTGGTTCCATGTGGAATACATGGCCCAGGTGCCAGTGTAACCCCTAAAAAAGACAAACATGGTTGGCTAGGTGCCATGCTCAGTGGCTTTATTAATGTTCTTTCCTGATACAGAGGGGGCAGGCAAGGGCGTCTCGCTGGCTCCAGGGGAGGGTAATAACAAAGAATGCCACATCTGTCCCGATAGCCAGGCAACAAAGGCCTCCGCCCTGTAGTCTCGTCTTCATCTTCTGGCTGCGAGCGCTCTCACACATTTCCAATCCAAGGCACCAAACCACCAAGTAAGAAATCAACTGCATAAATACAGACAGCTCCACCCTCCCGAATGAAGTACTTAGGAGCAAGTTCACCTCACCCTAGGGCTGCAAAGACAGGAGGTAATGCGGTCTAATCTGGACTGAGAGTCAGTATGCCCCAGCAGTAGCGGCTGCTACCGGACGGGGTGGAGGGGCGGGTGGGGGGAGGAATGCAATAATAAAAAAATTAAAAAAGACTGGCCTTTAATGGCCGGCCGCAGCCTCTCCTCCGTCCTCGTCCTCTTAATCTTCCTGTCCCGGCTGGCAGCAGCAGGAAGCACCCCTGCAGACAGGACCCCCGAGCCAATCACAACGCTGCAATGCAGCATTGTGATTGGTCTGTGCACCGTGGATCGTTACTGACCAGGCTGTGTAATGCAAGCTGGTAGGAACATGCAAACTGCGCACAAACTGTTTGGTCGCCAAAGAGGGCCGGCCAAACAGTTCATGCGCACTTAGGGAGAGCACACCACTCCTCCCCTGCTCTAGCCAGCCCCGCCCCCCCCACCACTGACTGCGGTAGGTAAAATAAAATGATAATGATATGTTATTATCATTTCATTTTCCCTTTTGAGCAGTGGGGCAACACATATGCCCCAGATGCGAACAACGATTAGCTGGGTGAGCATTGATGCATCAGAGGCAAAGCTTTCCTTCTATACCTGGCTGCACTTGGTATTAACTAGCCCGTGCCCCAGGCTAAGGATCTGGGGGCACAATCTAGACCTTTTTCCCACTTCTAGGTGCCCTAGCGGCGGACTGACCTTCCTCATGCTCTTTGTGCTCTGGAAGGATGCCAGTGGGTCTCACTTCTATGTGCCACCCCTCATTCCTCTAATGCCAGCCTTTGCTGCAGGGACTGGTTTGGGACATGGAGGTCTTCGGAATCTGACTATTTTTGGATCAGCAGCCGCCTAGTCTTGAATTGTCCAGCCATTCGGTACCTGAGGTCAAGTCCTGTTAATACTGTGACGGCCCATCCTAGGTTTGTGAACCTCCATGAAGACCTCACCGATCCGTGCTGTGCCCTTTCTGGGGTGTCTGCGCAAAGGGCAGTGTCCCATGACTTCCACACCAACTGCTCAACTGGCATTAATGGTGACTGGGTCACGAACACTGGGGATCTGGCAGTGATAATGAAAGGGTGGCTAAGGATTGCACTGAAGGTTTCACATGTGCAGGGACTGAGCTACCTACAACACACAAGAGGTGATGGGAGGAGTGCTTGCAAATAGTCTAAACCACTGACAATCACTCTGGTTAGATTTCCAACCCATTTTTTTCCTGCACTGTGACACTCGAGGCAAAAGGCCCACGTTATGCAAACCAGTACTGACCCTGCTCCTCATGGGAACAGTTCATCCCGAACTGCCAGCCGAGAACCCCTCTAGAAGGAAACACAAGCAACCCTAGATAGGTTTCAGCTTTATTAGGCCTCGTCAGTGAAGTATAGTTTGGATCCTGTGTCACAGTAAGCAGTGAACCCACTTGTGGGCATACCCGTGGCAACTTTGGCCATTGCATTGGTGTGCACTGGTGGTACTACCATTGATGCTGAACATGAATGTAAACAATTTCTTTTGTATTCCTATGTGGTTCAGGGGAAACGGTGCTGAATGGATAACAGAGGCATATATTGCGGGACCAGCACCAATTGTAACTGGGATATTGAGGTGTGCTCTGTGTTGGTGATGGTGACTGGGTTACTATCGCTTGCTCTGTTAGTACTGACATAGCGACTGAGATTCTATGACTTACATTAGTGGCAACTTTTCACTAGCACTATTTACTGATTCAGAATGTGGTAAGACTATACATTTTGTGTTTAAGATCAATAAATTATCTTGGTAAATGCCTAATTAATATTTAAGTAACTCTGTTTCTCTGGGACAGTAGGCATGCTCACTGTTATTGATTGTATTTGCAAAGCCTGTTTCCCTACTGTGTCACATTTACTAAGAAGTGCTCATGCCATGTTGTACAGCTTGTACCAAGTGTGGTAAAAATGTGCGTTTGTTGGACAACATAAACGTTGGGATGGTGCAAGTCTGATTCCCCGCACCCCCCCCCCCCCAAGAGATGTTGGCCTATAATCCTACTACCTCACAGTGCACCATCCGCACCCCTAACCTTACAGGGTAACAAATGTGTGTGCAACCTCAGAACATGACCACCCTGATTCCCCAAGGAAATCGGGGTAACATATCTAGAACCTTTTTGTTTGGATTCTCGTGTAAACCCAAAGAAATACACAAGAAATAGTCAGCAAGACTTTACAATATTTATTGTAGCACTGTGATTCTTGCATAAAAGACGTGCCCTGCGAATATGAGTAGAATTAAACAGATTAGTGTAATTAGCATCACCAGATCAGTGAAAATAATAAACATTTCCACCATTGGGCTAAGACAGTGTATTTATGCAGGCATACAAGTAATGTGTATATGTGTACTCCTAACAAGCGCTCCCTAACCTAGTCTTGCCTAGGGTGGGTCATCTGTCAAATCCCTGCCGGGTGGATTAACTCCCCATTATTTGTGTGCAAGTGTCATAAGGCTGTCCATCTTGGTGTAGAGGTGGAGATCCCTCGTATTGGTACGCAGGAATCAGCTGAGCTGGAATCCAGACATGCGGTACCCCTGCAGTGTCAGCTGAGTGCTCCTTTAAAACATCTCCCATAAATAAACGTAGTAATCCTAGCACAAGCTCGGACACTGATGCCTTCATTATGTTACTCTTGGAAATTCCAGGTGTGAAGGCAGTGCCCCATCACAGCACAGCTCTCATTGTTTTACTCCAGTGCTTTTTGCTTTTAAATTCATCTTACTGCTTTTCATTTGACAAATTTGGTAAAGACAGTAATTGCTGAATAACATCTGCCTGGGCTGAAGTAAAATAACTGTACATCTCAAATCTATAATCTTAATTAAATGCAAGCAGTTGCCACTCATGTTTGCACTGTGCACTGCAATCAAAAAGTAAAAAGATAAACAGTAAGATACATATATTTATTTATATCAGCAGCAGTGAAATTGATAGTAGATCTTCCTTTTCTCTTCCACCTGCCGTACTTTGAAGGGTTGTGGTTAGCTTAAAACAGGTTCACTGAACTGAGACCACTAAAGAAGTAGGGAAGGAGCCCACCTTGCAGTACCCCTTTGTAGGAAGCTGGGGTTCTGTTGCAGTAACCCCCCCACTTTTTGCCAGCTTTCTGATGCACTTTGACTTGATGTGCTCTGGGTCCCTGCCAATCAGGTTCCCAGGGCCTGTGTTCTTTCCAAAAACTGAACCTTTGTACCCCTGACTGGCACATCTCTGGCCACATGTAAGTCCCTTGTAAAAGTTACCAGGGACACTGTGACCAGGGAAGGCCTCTAAGGGCTGCAGCGTATTGTGCCACCCTTAGAGGTCCTGTACCTTACCAACACACACCAACACACACCAACACACACACACACCAACACACACACACACACACACACACACCCACACACACCCACACACACCCACACACACCCACACCCACACCCACCCACCCTTTGCAGGCTTCATGTTTTGGTGCAGAGAAAAGTGAAGAGTCGACATGGCACGCATTCCTGTGTGCCATGCCTGCAACCCACTGCCTATGGTATAGGTAAGACACCCCTCTAGCTGGGTGCACTATACCACTGGTGAGGGTACAGTTGCATGAGCACTGTACCCCTATAGTGTCTAAGTCCATTCTAAGACATTCTAAGTGCAGTACAGCCATAAAGTGTATATGGTCTGGGAGTTTTGTCATTACGAACTCCACAGCACCATAATGGTTATACTGAATTCTGGGAAGTTTGGTAGCAAACTTCTCAGCATAATAAACCCACACTGATGCCAGTGTGGGATTTATTTATACAATGCACTCCGAGGGCATCTTAGAGATGCCCCCTAAAAAACGACCAGCCTCTGGTGGGTTCCCTGACTAGTACACATCAGCCTGCCACCACAAGACATGTTTCTGGACCCCTGGGGTAGGAGCCATGGCTCCTTGAGCCCAGAAACAAAGCCTTTCCTGGGCGGAGGTGTTCACACCACCCCCCAGGTCAGGAAGAGCCATCTGTGGCAGAGTAGCTTCAAAGGCCTTGCCACCTTTGTAACGCTACCCCCAGCCTCTCCTGCTATCAGGAGCAGGCCCCCTTCCTGTCTCCCCTCCTTTTCGGCAGGAAGACAGGTGGGAAAAATTAGCACAGCCCAGAAGGTGTGCCCACCTCTGCCAACCCCACCCCTCAGGTGTGGGAGGCGAGGTGAAGCCCACTCTTCAGTGCCCACCATCTTGCAGATGGCAGGCACTCTCCAATCAGGATTAGGGATTGTGCCCACTCCCCCGCATGGGGTGAGCACACCAAGGGTGTAGTCACCCTAAGGTCAGTAGCCCATTGGCTACTGACCTCAAAATCCCTAAAATGCCCCTAAATACAGTATTTAGGGGGCAGCCCTGAACCAAGAAGAGAGATTCCTGCAACCTACGATGAAGAAGGACGAAAGGAGACTGCAGAAAACAACTGACTAGGCCACAGCCCTATCAGCCCGTCTGCAGTTTCCAGAGATCCTGTGCCAAAAGTCGCCTTGTCCTGCAGTCAGCGACCTCCAGAACCCCTGGGAGGACTAACTGCCTTCCACAAAGACCGGATCTCCTGTGAACAGCAGCTCCGTTCAAAAGAAACAGCCAAGAAAGACTCCAAGCCTCCTGAGGACAAAGAAACCCGATGCCTATGGCCCGAATCCGAGTGGCCCACCGATCCCAGCGAGGTGCTCCAGAGTTCGAGTCCACTGTGGGTTGACCCCTCCAGGACTCCCCGACGTCGCCTGCAGCCTCTGCACGGAGACCACCCCAACTGCGAGTGGCCCGGTAAGGTGAAATCCGACCTCAAAAGACACCCCTGCATCCAGCCGCCCTGCGCCCTGGAGAAGAGAACCCGAGGTCCACCTACGTCCCCGAGCCCTCCAACTTACCTGCCTAGCTGTTGGTTCCTCCTGGAAGACTTCCTGGACCGAGCCTGCAGCCAAAATCCAAAATGCAATCCCCATTGAAAACGACGGCACCCGACGCCAAAACAGCACCCTGCTTCTGGCCGCCCCTGTGCCGCTGTGCGTGCACCTTGTGCGCTAACTCGGATCCCCCTTTGCCCTGAGCTTAAGACAAGGAGCTTTGCTCCCACAACCTTGTGGCCTGCTCGTGAGCAGTCACCAACCGGAGGCCCCCTATCCGCCATTATATAACATTGGGTCTCAGCACTCTGCACCTGGCCGCCATTGTGCCGCTGAGGGTGCTTTGAGAGTGCATCCTTGACCCTGGGGGAACCCTTGGTCCAACCCCAGAAAACCAACTCCTAAACCTAAGTACTTACCTTTAAGTCGATAACACTGTTTTCTCCCATGGGACTGCATTGAACTGCTTTCTTGTGAAAATTGTTCTGTGTGTGGAGTTGGTTTGTATGAAACCCTAAGAGACTGCAAATGTACAAAAACTGATTTACTTACCTTTCTTCTAGGAAATGTCCCCATGTGATATCTAGGCATATCACACTGAGTAGAGAAAGTAACTTCAAAAGTAATCTAAAAAGTAACGTACAAAGTAATCTGAAAAGTAACTGAAAAGTAATTTAAACTGCTTTACAACCAAATGACTTGCCTGTAACCAATCCTACCGCGTTCAACTGCATTCAAATGTATTTAACTGCATTATTCCTGCAAAGTGTTATTATACTTACCTGTACCAGGCCTGGTTGGTTCTAGAAAGTAAAATACAAACTAAATCATATTTTTATACAAACAAAATTGGTCTGGGTTCAGTCTTTGAGTGCGTGACATAATTTCTTGCCTGAATGTGTACAATAAATGCTTAACACTGTCCTCTGATAAAGCCTTACTGCTCGTGCACACTACCACAAATAGAGAGTAAGGTATTATCTATTTTTACCTTTGCCTACCTTTGGGGTTCCAGTGGACTCTGTGCACACTATACCTTACTTTGGTATAGTATATACAGAGCCTGCTTCCTACAACATTCATCATGTAGTCTCAGGCATAACACTGTGGCCCAGCTTTACTAATGCAGTGCAGCAGCACAAAAATTGTTTTGTGTTGAAAAGTAGTCCTAAAGTAACACAAAGTAGTGCTTGTAATGCTTGTTTTTTTTTTTTTTTTCGTGTCTTGCTATAACCATTTTTATCAATTGTTGCAAAAAAACTCTTAAGTTTGATACTTCTCGCAAACTTATATAAATCAATTTGTAGTTCAGTATAATCACAATTACTGTTGGGACAAAAAGTCAATCCACGTTGCAAAACATTCAATTCTGTTGCACTTAATTCTCTATCTGATAGATTGATAACCTGCAACATGTCAGAACATTCTGGGCTTACGTCACTACTTGCAACACACAAAGTCAAGTCTTGCTCTTGGCTTAGTTGTGAGTCACCATTCCTGTACCTCCTATATTTCCTCCTCCCTCTCCTAGTGTGCCTGTATTCCTTCTCGCACCCATCCTTATTCTTTTTACCTGTTGGGAAAAAGAAAAGCTATGGGGGAGGTTGGGCAATGCAAAATTACTAGGGCCTGGAATATCGTTCGAAGACAGATCGGAGTTACTATAAGTAACAGAACTCAATTCAAACTGATTATTTTCATTTACATTCTTCATTTTAAAAGCTTCTTCAAACTTTTTGGCGAATGTAAAAATTCGCCCACAATTGTAATCTTTTTCATCTCTTCTAATCTTCCCTATTTTCCTTTCTTTGATCTGCAATTGATGGTTGTTGATCACCCTTTCAAAATCTCGGTTCAGTAAAGCTGTGTTGATTAAGGTGCTCTTGATGGTTATCTATTGCCCTTTCAAGAAATGTCCCATATTAGGCAAGTAATGTTATGGGACAGTAGTTGCAGACTTCATCTGGTGAGAGGTTGCATTTTTTATTAACAGGGGATGGATTTGAGCAATTGTCAGGAATAAGAGAAATGTTGAGTCTGATTCTGTGAACTATAATTGAAAAGTCATTATTGTCGTTTGATTTCTGTATGGAGTGAGGAAAGTGGGTAATAGAAAGGGGTTGTAACAGTGTTTACCTAGGTGGTAGAAATAAATTGCTTCCAGGAGCACCATGAAATTTGGAGGCTAAGTCAGCTGGGAATTTGCATTCTGGCCATGTCTTTTCAGTTTTTCAAGTGTTCTGTTCCTAAGTATAACAACGACACAGCATTTTGGTTTGATTTTGTTTCAACATAGAGGAAGACGGTGTATCACCATGGTTTGGAGTGCATTATCCATGCTGTGGAGAGTCACAGGCACAGTAGAATGGGCGAGATCAGTGCTTGGATGAAAGTGTCCATTTGGAAATCTTAAAGGGGCCATCTGATGAATGATGTAACAATAGGTCTCAAAAACCAAGCAAACAACATTAAACAAAAGAACATTGGAGAATGTGAATGCCTATTGTTGGTAATTAATTGTAACTGTAGCAGTACTGGATAAAGAGAAGCCTGTCTCTACACTGGGTGGCCTCTTTAAATTAATACGTGATTATTAAAGATGGTTTTGATTGCCCATCCTAGAGAAGCTTAGGGGTATTTATATGGATAGGACTACTATTAGCAAAATGCCGCATAGCTATAAAATGTCTGGGGGCAGAACCCCTGAGATATGTGGACTGGTTCAGAGACATGTCTGAATGGGCGATAGCTAAAGAAGTATGCATGAAGCATGTCCACAGAGATGAAAAGCTGGGGGATGATTTTAGGGCACGAACGCCATACTGACTGATACGGAGGGTGGTGGACTGGGATCTGTCTCGAGTTGGGATGTGGTCATGGTGATTGTTTACACCCTTTAGGCCATAAAACATTTCTTTTCTCCAAGGGATCTATACAAGAGTAGGGGATGGAGGGTGGGAAGTTGGGGATTTGTTTCAACAGTTGCACTAAGGATTACATCATAATGTCAAAATGTAGATCCAACAGCCATTACTGCTGTAAATCGTATTCTACGAAACCTTAATAAAGATTACCTACAAAAAAATGAATAGGAGCTGTTAAACTGTCAAACAAGTTTAGATCGGGTGGGTATGAGCAGATTAGACAAGGCAAAGCAGAGATGAGGCTAAGGTTGTTGCCTTTGGAATGTATTGGAAATGTGGTATAAGAAGCCTGAGACACTGATTGAGACATTGATGTTAATAAAGGAATTTTTCATGGCCATAGTGGTGGAGTCCTTCGGGGGGTTAATATTATCACATTATGATTTCTTTGGGGGAAAAAAATGAAAGACTGAGGCTCAATATATGAAATCAGAGGGGTCAGCAATAAAGAGGTTGCTGTATCTTGACAGGCAGTAGAGGTGATGTGATAGTAATGCTTGTTTTGCCCTGGAAAGTAGCCCTAAAGAAACACAAAGTAGCTCTATGCGCTATTTTGCACTACTTTGTATCTAGGGGGCGTTCCATGGGTGGTACTTGGGCAGTTCCATGCAACCACCCATGAAGTTTGATACAAAACCCTATTTACTAACATTGGTAGACAGGGATTTGCATAGAAAATTAAACATCCTTGAGGCAGGCGTAACTTTAGAGAAAAGTTTTTTCTCGTAACTTTTCCAGCTTTAAATATGTGCTGTTCAGAACAGAATACATACAAACTTGGAAACGTGTTAATTTATGACTAAGCTTAGAATTTTACACTGGAAAAGTACCCTTCTAGTACAAAACCTTTGATCGATTTCAAGCATAGAACATTGCATGATGGTGCAAAGGTGTGCGCGTGGCACAAGGCAGCCAAAAGTACACCAGCACATGGAGATATAGTAACAGCGCCATACCTTAGGACAGTGATTCCCAAACGTTTGACTCCTGAGGACACCCATTGAGTCACAACTGGAAGTCGGGGACCCCTAAGCAATTTGCACTATTTAAATTTCAAACATTAAAACAGTTATTCGCAAAAAATACACAAACAAGTGCACACCAAACAAATACTATTACTAAAGATTTTAATATTTTATATTGAACAAAATGTGCAAAAATTGAAAACCTTTAATGGGAAGGTTGGTGCTGCATCTCCCTGGCTAACTTTTCAATGTTTGGCTTTATTTCACGATACAAGGCTACTGCTCCTGCTAGGGCCGGACTGGAAACCCAAAGCAGCCCTGGCAAATGTTGTCAGACCAGTCCCCGTATGGTGCACACCAAGTGCAGCGAGTGAGCCGGACCACTATAAAGGGGTCTTTGGGTGGGCTCTCCCCCCAAGGAAATTAGGGAAAAAATGGTGCATTCTACAACACATTTGTCATTATATATTGAATTGTATTAGCCTTTAAAGCATAGTAAATGAAGACATTACTGTGCACCAGGATACAACAATCTTTGTTGGGGCTCTTCGATGATTCCCTCACTATCACCCTCCAAAAGTGCCTCTTATCTCTCTTTAGCCCCGCTGTCACATGTATTTAATTTGTTTTATAGCACCTCACATACCAGTGTAGGGTGTCAGAGCACTTTTCATCACACACATACAGAGACAATGAATAATACGTGTGTAAATCCATGTATAGAAAATGTTACATAAGGCAAAGGGGACTACAAGGTGTAGGATTGACATGTCATCTATAATGGGTAGGCAATTTTTAAGAGTCCTTCGTCTGGAGAAGCACAAACTCAGGATTCAGAACGTAACACAGTGGTTAGGGTTTACTTTGCTAATAATAATCAATTTCTACACAAACAAAACTTTTTTAGCAGCATCAGGATAATGAAAGACTGGGAAAAAAACATAGCTTACTAACTAGTACCATGAAGTTTGCATGCAGCTCTTTGATGGCAGTTCATAGCTCACTGTGCTAGATTACAATTGCAACTTATGAACTACACTTAACAACAGAATCTCTCTGACAAAAGCAGTAACCCACTGAGCTACGCATATAAAATACTATTTTTGCAATGCATGGTACACGTTCTTTTCAGCAAGCATATTAGCCCTCTGTGCTACCTTAGATGAGTCGAAGCTGCCACTGGACAAAACTCCCATCTCTCTCCAGCAAGTATATTAATCACTGGAGTTATCTTGATACTTTTATTGTTGCCCGGAAACTGCTGATTATACAAGGAACTTTGCAGTGCTTTTAAAACTGCTGCCTGCGGACCCCCTGGTAATGTGTCATGGACCCATGGGGGTTTGCGGACCACAGTTTGGGAACCACTGCCTTAGTAGATATGTCAGTGCTCTGCTCTCTCTTTCACGTAACGCAGTGCAGCAACTTTGGTTGCTGCACTGTGTCACATTACAAAGCCTGTAAATTTAACAAATATGTCTTTGAATATGACGTAGGCAACTCTGGCCGGAAATTAAAGATTAAAAAACCCATACTGCAAGACTGAATATGTAGTGTATGCTATCAAGTGCCCCTGTGAGAAGCTATACATATGGAGCACTACTTTCACAGTGATATTAGAACAGAATAGAGCCATCACTAATGAAGATATGAATTATAGTACTGCTAAACAGTTCAAAGAAAACCACAATAGTGATTTGCTACTAATGAGTTATTTTGGAAATGATCGTATTGCCAAAAAGACAAAGTGGAGGCAGAACTCTCATACTGAAACGCAGGGACGTCTCCTCCGCTCAGGCGGAGGAGCGTCACACCACTGCCTTTCAGTACAGCAAAAAATGAGAAATAAAATGATAATAGCGCAATATAATTTTATTTTTCTGTGGAGGCAGTTTTGCGGGGCTGGGCTGGGTAGAGCAGCGGGGAGGAGTGGTGGCACTCTCTAAGTATGCATGACTGACGGGCAGTCTTAGGCCGGCCAAACAGTCATGCGCACTTTGCATGTTCTCCACTGGCTGTATTGTACAGACTGGGTGGAGAACATGCCCAGGCTCCCAGTCCCTGTCTGAGCGTCGAGCCACGGCACTCAGACCAATCACAATGCTGCGTTGCAGCGTTGTGATTGGCTTAGCGGAGCCTGGGTGCTTCCGGCTTCCACAGAAGGAAGAGTACAGAGAGGACGGAGGAGAGGCGGCAGCCGGCGGGTGAGTGATTTTTTTTTTTTTTTTTTTAAAACCCTCCCCGCCCCACTACTGCTTCCCGGGAGCAGCTGCCACTGCTGAAACGCCTGAAGTCATGGAACATAATAGAAGAAAACTGCCTTGTACCCTTAGGTATGAATTATGATGAAGAACTTCATGTACATCTGTAATTGAGTAGACTGATAATTTCATGCATTGTGATTTAAATGTTTATTTTATTCTTGTTTAATTATTCTTACTATATTTCACGTGGTCATTGTAAATTTTCTTTTGTTTTGATGTCACTTTAGATGGTGCGCGGCAATTTGATAATCTTTGTTCATCACAATATTAAGAAGCTTTATCGTTTGCATGTGGAATTTACTAATCAGGCATGAATAGATCTGTGAAATGATTCCATCAGTGCTAAGGTACTTTGTTAACAATTTGGGTAGAGACAAGAATGCTATAGTCATTTAGAATCTGGACATTTTTAATGCCTTCATTATGTGGTACTCAATGAAGACATAAATATAACTGAGTACTGATTCGGATGTATCAACAAGACTCAATGTATTGAGACAAGATTACTATAGTCTTTTTTTGGCCCACACAAGAGTAGTCACATTATTAATATACTATTGGACTGGGCAGAAGAACTCAGATGAATTTCTGTGTCAAACAAAAGTTACAGGGACGTTATAGTTAGGAAATAGAATTTTAAAAACTTAGAAATTCACTTAAAAAAAACAAAGGTTACAGGGACGTTATAGTTAGGAAAAAGAATTTTAAAAAACCTTATAAATTCACTGAGAAAACCAAAGGTTACAGGGACGGTAAAGTTAGGCTCAGATTTCACTTGTAAAAAAAAATACCCCAAACCAGTGAAATTCAGCAGTTATAGTTACCTGAGCTAACTATAACTTTCACCCCCGCAATGCACTGCTTATGACCTCATATTACATCACTGATGACATGCTCAGTGACATCACTTATGACATCACTGATGATATCTCAAATGACAAACTACAAGTTGGGGGCAGCGGAGGGAGCCCCACAGCCCACGCGGCCCCAGCTGACTCCCCACATATTGCGGGAGCCGGCATTGTTCCTTCTTGTAGGGATCTGCTACCTATGCTTGCTCCCGCGGTAATGTCTACAGAGCCATTTCATTTTTTTATGCACCTGAATACCTCTAAAATCAGAAGATAATATCGACTACGTTTGGGTGACTTCACAGATTCATGTCCTGCATGTTGCAAAAGATTATGTCCACTATCACTACAAAGGTGATAGAAAATTGGGTCTAGGTATAGCTTGCTGAGCACCTTCCAGTTTTAAAAGTATATACCAAACTGTCACATTTATTGGATGATGTCAGTAGTGATATCATTAGAGATGCCTCCTATGATATCATTTGAGATGTCATCAATGATGTAATTTAACATGTTATAAGTGATGTAATATGTTAGGTCATAAGTAGTGCATGATGGGGGAACAAGTTATACTTAGCACACTGAACTATGACTGGCAAAGGTCAGTAGTATTTTTGTTCTTAAACATTACATTTTAACTCATTTCAACATCTAACTATAGTGCTAATTACCTTTAGTTTTTTCCGCCAATATGTATGTATGTATATATATATATATAAATATATATATATATACACACACACACACACGTGTGAATATATATGTATATGCATATACATATGTACATAAATAAATATATTTGTTTTCTTAATGACTTCAACGCCATGTGATGGATCTGCATGACACATTCCAAAAAAAAGTTTCATCCTCTTTGGCTCCTTCATGACAGGTTCACATCGATCCATGAAGCAAGGGTCAAGAAAAAGTGGGGGTCCCAAAATGGTAATTTCCCATTTGAATTCCCTAAGAAAGTTGGATTCCTGATACAAAAAAATGGCTGAATGGAATTGCACCAAATTTGTCAGGAAGGTAGAACTTTACTCAGAAAGCATGCTTTTCATAATTTGGTGTAAATCTGCTCAGTAGTTTTCAAGAGATTAGTGTTTAAAATGTGCTCAGTGGACAAAAAGGAGTTACCACCATAACAAATAGTGATATGTGGACCACTGGTGTCAGATATGTTGTAATTGGTCAATTTGAAAGGAATTGGTCAATCCTGATTGGCTGACCATGAATTGCAGCAGGCATTACAGGACTCCGGGACATGGACATGGTCGTGAAAATTAATTTAAATATATATAAGGGGGCAGGGTAAGCACTCCCTAACCCCCAGGGGCATGTGGAGAGTGATCCCAAAAGGGCACCCCTTGGTTGGCTGCCTACAACATTAACAATATGTAGTGACAACCATTACAGAACTCCAGGACATAGTCCCATTGAAATGCATTGTAGTGAAAGCCTGTTTTTCGGGGTCACAAACAAGAACTCATATGAAGGGTGTTAACACATTTTAGACACAATGTAAATCATGTTTTGGTTATACCATACCATTTTATAAATCGTGGTGTGTTTTAAGGTTATTTTAACCTGTAAAATGCTGATCCTTTAATGGGATTTGATAAACCACATTTAGGAGAAAGCTGTTTCTCATGATATTCTCAAAAGAAGGTGCTCCAGAAGCAAAAATGAGAACACATTTTGTATAAGTTCACACTATCTTCCTTAGTCACATATAGAACAAAGTCTGATGTTCTGCATAAAACATGAACTTCCAAAAGAAGCTGCAGCCTGTCACTTGATTCCCCAGCCTTCTACTGAAGCTTCACCACAGTGTTCTAATGAACAATTAGAGCACTAACATTCTATATTTGTCACACCTGAACTCCAACATATATATATATATTTTTTTTCTTTTAAAAAATACATGTTTGACAAATATATTTTAACATGTATGGTAATATATGATTTTACATTATTTTAATTACCAGTGACATTGATTTGAACTGTGGTATGATTAATTCATTGACATACTTCTATTAACGACTTTCCTAACTATGTTTATCAACTAGTTAGAAGAAAGACAAATGTAATTCAATGTGTGTTTTGAAGGAGGTTGTGAAGTCTGCTTTCACTTGTGGTTATTGCACGTCACGCACAGATGCAAAAGAAAAATGTGTTGTAAATGGCGCCTCGACTTCGGTGATCAAGGCTATGTTCAGCCTCAATGTGTTCAATGCCAGTCAGACATCAATACACTGAGACAATCCACACACGCTATCGTCATCCTTGGTGTACGAAGGAGTTGGGTGTGGTGTGTGTGTGTGTGTGTGTGTGTGTGTGTGTGTGTGTGTGTGTGTGTGTGTGTGTGTGTGTGTGTATATATATATATATCCCAGTGTTTACTGCCACTGAATAGTTATACTTGGGACCATGTTGCCAGAGGAAATGGATTTTATGGATTTTTGATTTGCTAATAACCTTCGTGCAGATTGATGAATCTTCACAAATTTCCCCCCAAAAATTAAGTCTCATCTACCTCAACTGCTTTCTGGAAAGCTTTGAGGCAATCTGTCAAGCACGGGCTAATAAGAAGGGCTGGTCCCAAACCACATTTTCCTCATGCAATTTAAATTCAACAGCGATTAAAAAAGAAAACAGCTTAAAGGAATTGCACCACATTTGGCAGAAAGATTGATCTATAACCAGAAAGTCGGCTTTTTGTGATTTGGGGTAAATCCTTTTTGTACTTTTTTAAATTAAGGATTAAAATGTATGCGTATTTCATACCGCGGAGGACTAATGGATCCACAAGTTCAAACTATGCAATCTGATTGGCTGGCCACATCCTGAAAAACAAAAAGTAGCAGCACTATTTTAAGATTCGAGAACTCCATCCATGGATCCTAGGAAATAACAAAAAAAATGTAAGGGGGCCAGGAAAGGAGTACCCTGACCAATTCAGCCTTGAGAGTGGGTCCCAGAGGGACCACCCCTAGGCCAAATTTCAATTAATTGTTTTGTTTTGCAATTCCGTGGATCTGCAGATCCAATGCGCTGCCCAGTGGGGTCCCCCCATGTAAACTTGCTGGGAAAACAGAGATTCACAGCATTGTGCATAAAAAAGTGGTGCTAGTGTTACTCTTCATTATTAGGGGTTTGGTCCCCGCATCCAGGCCTTGTGCTCAACCACATGCCATGTACGCCTTCTCATGGGGGGGTTGGGCGCAGGGCCTGGCTTGGTGGCAGGCCAGAGCTTGCACCCACCCCACGCCACGCACGGAAAAAGGGGTTGCATGGTGTGTGGCTCATATAGCAAGGTTTGGTAATAATCTATTACATTACATTACACAAACTGCAGAAATTAACTGGAAAAAAGCAAAGGTTAAAGTGACTTTATGTTTAGGTTTAGTAATAGTAGCTGCCTTTATATTAAAAAAACCTTTAAAAACTCACTGAAAAAAGCAAAGGTTAAAGTGATGTTATTGTTAGGTGAAAATGTCACTTACAACATAACGTAACTTGCGCCCTTGCCACGCACTGCTTATACGCTCACGTACTATATCACTCACGACATGTTCAATGACAGCATTGATAGCATCCCTGATGACATCTGAAATTATATGATTTATGACCAAACTGTGCATAGTGGGTGTTCATGTTATAGTTACTTGATGGAGCAAGTTGGAGTTACTGCAATTAACTATAATTAGTGAATTTCAGTGCTTTTTTTAAATTAAAATATTCTGTTGTATATGACATTTTTGACCTAACTATAGCATCACTTTAATATTTGTGTTTTTTCAGTGAAAAAAATTATATATATATATATATATATATATATATTCCCTGAATCAAACAGTAATTTTCTTGTTTTTTTAATGTAAGGAAAGATCTTATTACCATACCTAACCATAAAAGAGTACTCCCGTAGTACTACTCCCTCTACTCATAATTGTTTTGGTTACTCAGCCCTCTTGTGTCTTGGAGTAAAGGGTTTCAGGAGTCGATTTGGGGTGCCATAAGTTCTACATTAGTTTTACTAACATCACAAAATTATTTTTGGGAGGCACTGGAAGAACAATTGGATAAAGGTGAATACTCTGGCAGCAATGATGAAGTGTGGCAACTCTCTACTTATTATGCTGGAGTAAGAGAATCATTCTGCAATGTTGCCAAATATCTCCTTTATATATAGCAGACTTGACACCAGAATCTCTGTTTTTGACTTGTTCTGTGATGGAAGCTGTAGTCAAGCAATGAATGTGTTCAAGTATGCTATGTTGTAATAAACAGTTTTACCTCTCTTTGTCTCCTCCTATCATGTCCCATGATCACTTTCTATTCTGGATTCCCTAACTCTCTTTTTTTCTCTCTCTCTTTTTCTCTCTCTCACATCTCTTTTACTCATTTAATGCGGATTACTTCTCATTTTCCTCTTTTGGTCCTCCATTCTTGTTCCTTCCTTTTCTGAATCCTCTCTATTTTCCTACATCGATTCAACTGGACTCCCTCTGCTGTTTTCTCTCACTCCTCTGTTTCATTCCAACATTCCATTCCTGAACTTGTTCCCATTTTTCTCTCTTGGTATCTCTTTTTTTCACCACACATCTGTTTTTCTCTCGCCTTGTCACTTTCCTCACCTCTCTATCACCTACTCTCACTTGCGTCCTCCCTTCCCATGTCCTACACTTCTATTTCCTTTCGTCCCCTGTCCTTTTCTCTCCTTTCCATTACCCTGTCTCCTCTAATGTCCTCATGCAATGGTTACTCTTCATTCTTCACAACCACCTCATCGACCTCTATTTGTTCTTTCACTCCGGCTCTCTCTCTCATTCTCTTTCTCTCTATTTCTCTCTTCGCCTTTTTCCAAATCTCCACCTCCCTCATCTCCTTTAGGAAGCTCCTGTTATCTGAGCCTCTTTGCGGGACAATTTTAGACCTCCATTTTGTGAAGGTGAAGCAATGAGCCAAACGTCTGTGGAACCAGAAAGCTCTCAGCTGCTGGTCTATAATCCCCAGGAGCTGGAATGCAAGATTTGCTACCACCGCTACGACACCCGGCAGCGCAAGCCCAAGCTTCTCAACTGCCAGCACCGGGTCTGTGCAAAATGCCTCAAGAAGATGGCCGACATTGGGGATTCATCCCCCAACATCGTCAGCTGCCCCTTCTGCCGCCAGGAGACCTGCATCCCGGATGAGGATGTCCAGTTTCTACAAGATGACAGCAAAATCCTCACGGTACTCTCTTACCATGACCGTGTGCGGAAGCGAGGAGCGTCAGTGTCTCCAGAGGTGATCCTGAGCCCTGCGGACTTGGAGCCCTTCAATGAGCAGTCGCACAGCTCATCGGACTGCCTCGTGATTACCATCATGGAGGTGCCAGAGGGCGGCGCTTCTGCTGAGAGCCTGGGTGTGCTTGATATCATGCGCATGTACCGTGCCCCAAGCCTAGACTCATTGCCCTGTCACTGTCCAGCCCAGAAATGCCGCTCCTGCACCTGGAGGACTTTTCCACGCTTTGTCATTGGCATCCTCTGCCTCATCTACTTCAGTTCACTGCCTCTGGGCATCTACCTTCTCATGATCAAGCAGCTCACGATGGGCATCGTGCTGGTCAGCCTGGTGCCATCCACCCTTCTCCTGTGCATATTCTATGGCTTCTGCCAGTGTCTGTGCCATGAGATCATGGAAGCCTTCCCTACATGATTAAACATTGCTGGGGATAGAGAAATGCAATGACCCAGTGTGAGACTTTCCCAATACAACTCCCACATCCTGCAGGGGAGGGAAAATGTGTAGCCGAGTGAGACTTTCCCTGCCTGACTCATCCTTTCCTGTAGTGCAGGAAGACCATTGGCCAGAGGGAAACCACCTTTATGTGACTCCTCAATTCTGCAGAGGGGCACCAAGGCCAGGGTGAAATTTTCCTTGGTTACTCCCCTCATCCTGCAAGTAAGTAACACTATGGTTCAGAGTGATACCCTCACTGTGTTACAAAGTCATCCTTCTGAAGGATTCTGTAAACCAGAGTGATACTGTTTCTACTTTACTACCCAACCCAGCAGGAAAATGACACCTTGTGCAATATTGAGATCTTAATTATATGACTTACCCAACACTATAGGAGAGGCAAATCATCATAAACGGGTCACAGTGAGGCTTTCCCTATGTGACGCCCCCATCCTGCATAAGATGGACACAGTGGGTTAGAGTGAAGTCACCTTTACATGATTCCCCATACTTTAAAGGAGGGAGAAAATAAGCTAGAATTAGACCTTTTCTGTTAGATATTGTGGTAGAAAAAGGCTAGGATCCAGGCCAAGAAGAGACCTCAGTTATGAGACTTATTTCGATAACTAGTCCTTCCCAGTCTAATGCTTCCCTGCCTTGAAGGAGCTAGCCATCTAGGCCAGAGTAAGACCGTACTAATGTGGCTCACCACATTCCGCAGGAGAGAGACACCTTGAGTGATAGCTGGACCTTCTTAGTCAGTCATCTACATATGAACGTAAAAGGTACCAAAGCAACGACACAGCTGCTTCACCTTAGCAATGACTGTCCTGCAGGAGAGGTCCATCATCAGTGGTGGCTGGTGACATTTCAAAATGGTGAGGCAACTGAAGTAAATATTTTGATCCACCGACGGGCACTGTGAGAAACTAGCAATTCCTTTAGGGTCAACACCAGAGCTCTCAATAGTGACTCATTATAAACAGTGTTTATAATGTGCCACAACTGAGATGTCTGAAGTTGAGGCTGAAGGAATGCGAGTTTCTCATAGTGCCGGTCAGTGGGTCTACTTCAAAAAGGTGTCAGAATTAAAATTAAATATTTACTTACCCACTGGGTGCTCGTCTTCCAGTTCTCGGTGTTCTTCTACAGTCCATGGCTTCTTGTGTCCCAGAGCCAACTCCCCATACCAATCCAGATGCTGCTCTCATGCTTCTGATAATATTAACCAGAATGAGAGAAGCTCCAGGATTCATTGGAGTGGGCTGGCTCGGAGCTCATCCAGTCACTGGGGTCTGTGCCAGCTCACCATCCGCTGTCCAACACAACTAGGGTTGGAGAACCAAAACGTGTGCATGTTAGACAGGCTGTCGCAAGACAGGTGACCAAACTGACATGCGCACTGTAAACTGGAATGCGCACCACTGCTATCCTGCTAACAATCAGCAGTGTGGTCCAAGGCTTTGTCAAGACTTGGTTTAAGATTAGTCCGGACTCAGTTAAATCAGGTTAAGAGTCAGGGCTCGAGT
The DNA here is from genome assembly GCA_963921515.1 of Calotriton arnoldi. Classification (NCBI taxonomy): domain Eukaryota; kingdom Metazoa; phylum Chordata; class Amphibia; order Caudata; family Salamandridae; genus Calotriton; species Calotriton arnoldi. The sequence continues at coordinate 458,907 of CAWUFW010000661.1, forward strand.
CTTGGCTTGGATCTGTCCAAGTGTTCATCATCATATTTCTGAGGTTTAAAGAATGATCCAATTGTTGGACAGGTGAAGAAGTAAGGGATGTACAGTGTATATTTCAAACGGCAAACAAAGATTCAAGGGAACAATGGTATGGCCATCCATTGGTTGAGGAATGGTCTAAAGTTAGGGTAGGTTAAGATTAGTGCCACGACTTTCACTTTAGAAATTAGAGTAGATCTATATTTTTGTTATTGCTATTTTAGGACTTATGCACTTTAAGAATCCACTTTATTGGGAAATCTTTGGGAGACTATGCAGAATGCAACATTTCCAGGGAGCCCCACTGATCCGCATGGCCATAGACCTGGAACTTCCTTTTCCTTATCTTGAAGCCATGTTTCCATTGTATTTGTGCATTCACCATGCCCCAGCCAGAACCACTGTGAATATTACTTTAGGAGGAGGCTCCCGGAGAAGAACTGTGTGGGCTTGTCTGACACTCTAGCACGAAAAGTGCTAAAAATCTAAAACAGTGTTAGCACTAACCAAGCCTTTGTGCAAAGGACAAGTATGTGACCTTTCTCGCCTGGGGTGGGGAACAAGAAGGCACGAGATAGGTGTTGGGATGGAGAGAAGCACCAATACCTTGTCTGTATATTGTTGTTGAGCCAACTATTAAAATGCTATTAAAGTAAAAACAGAACGGAATTCATTGTGTGGTGTCAAGTCTTGTGCCAAGCTGTCTGAGAGGGCTATTCCTCTTGGGCGTTCGCCGGTATTCATGGTAAATAAGAAATCATTGGTTCAATGTGTCAATGTATCTGTCCAGTTAAGAACATTTAATTCTCTCCATGCCCTACCGCAGTACCATAACTGAACCACCGAGAGTCCTCCTTGCAGTGCTTAATTTGAACCAGTGGTTTCCGGTGCTCAGCACTGGCATTTAATTGACAACAACAGCACTTATGACAGTCTGCCACATGGTGGCGCTGTTGTGTAATTTGGAGATGAGCACAACAAAAGTTATTTATTAGTTCAATATACATTAAAACGACTAATATCTGCTATCCAAGCCATTGCTTTGGGGGCCTGAAATAGTCTGAATTGTCACACTTGTAGGAGTGTGATGGTTAGTATTTGTGTTGGTACTGTCGCTGACAGGGGCAATGGGTAGTGCAAACTGCAGTGACCTCCTGTTGAGGGCCCTGGCAATTATGTTTTTACAAATTAAGCACTGCATCCTAGCCACATCAGACTGTCATTATTGATGAGTCTGCCCACCGAGGGCCCAGTCCACTGCAGAAACATCCTAATGACAGTAAACAAGGTATAATCTTATCTCTGCTCCCTACACCTTTTTCCAGCGCTTTGTCCCCACTGATAAACTCTGGTCTTATACTTCATTTATTCCCATTAGGGTGAAAGTATTTAAATGCCTCGTGCATGTACCACCACCCATTTTGGCCCTTGGCAGTGCTGTACACATGTATGTCCAGTCTCTCCCAGCAATAAGGCTTCCGAGCTAGCACTGAGTTGGCGAACCTTCTCTCTAGACCAGTACTTCCCACTCTTTTTAGAACCACCGCCCACTTTTTAGAACAATAAACCTTCACGACCCACCTAACTTTAATGGACATGAGGTGGGCGATTTTTTAATATAACTAAAGCATCGTGTAGCAGCGCACTGTCATTTACAGACAGCACATTTTCCTTTGAAATGGCCTCTAAATTTGCACAGACATACAGTTTCGCTCATAAAACTATGTTGCACACAAATTATAATGTGTGGAAATCAGGTTTCAGTGAATATTTATCATTTGTGCATCACCAAATAAAGTGTCTTAATTTGTTTTGATTCTATTAAAATCTTTCACTCTTCAGAATTACAGAAAATGTGCTTCATTTCTGCCTTCCTAACTGCTGAATGTGTACAGTTCATTTGCAGATATTTACATTTTGTTGTTGTGTGTTACAAAAACGATACCCTACAGCCCTTCCTTTCACTCTCCCCCAGAAAGAATGTCACATAATTCACTTTACTTTTCTTTCTCTGGCTGCAAAGTGAGAGGAGTTTCTAAACACTAAACCCTGTTATGAAAAAATAAGCAGCAAGTTGTCAGAAAACATAGCCTGACATTTGACCTCTGTCTTGGAAGTGCAGCAAATGTAACAAGATAAATGCAGAATTTAAAGGCTTCTTTATTTATTGATTGGACTTTCAAGACCCACCAACAATCATCTTGCGAGACCCACAGTTTCGGAAACTGTAGACCATACCAGAGATGTGACATCCAGAGCTGACATCTTGGTCTGCCAGTAATCCACAGATTATAAAACCAACACCAGGGGGCTAAATAAATCTACTTTTTGTAACAAATATTATTTTACATTAATGTCCTGAAAGATACACAACATTCATCAACTTTTTCATGCACTGTTGGATGATCTGGTTTGATGGAGGTAGCTTGGAGAAACCTAGTGCACAAGGGGTATGGATTATATTTCTGGCCTCATCTCATTTGGTTATGCTATGCACAAAAATAAGAGAAATAAAGCACAAACTAGTTTTCACTCTCAACATCTAAAGGAATTGCTCAGTGAAGTGGCCCAGTTACTTGCCAGTAACCCTGGTCGTCCTCGTCACGGTCCTTACTATTTGAGCTCGTCCCCTCAACTGCGCAGGATTCTTCATTTATGTTTCTCCTACCTAAATGAAAACAATAAAAACTTATCGAGCCCCTGCTTCTCCATCCACTCCCCTGATAGGTTACACACTTCCTTGATATACAAAGGAATCAACCACTCTCCACACTCCCTGTAGTTGACAAGTTGCTTCTGTGGTGGCTTAGGTGGGAGGGAGGGACTTATGGACTGTGCTGAGGAAGACCCAGGCTCGGAGTAATGAAGATAACCAGTAAGTAGCCAGGCCATTACCTTCTCACCCATCTTCCTCGTCCAGTCATTGTTTGCGGCCATACCCAAGTCAGAAATAAACAATTGAACATGTAATCACAATGTAATCCATAAAATACTACATTGGAAAATAAAATGTTGACGAAAACAGAAATGTAATTGATTTAAATGGAAAAATAACCCTCTAATCAGGTAATACAGACTGATTTTGGGGCCTCAACAATGAGAAACCAAAATTTGAAGAAAAATTCCCCCCAACATCAATTTGTAATGGATCATCAAGGAATAGGGACATGCCCAAGTAGCAGCCTTACAAACATCCATTATGCAAGCACTTTGAATGCTCCGCAAGAAGTTGAAATTCTCCTCATAGACCTACTATGCGCCCCGGATAACAAATATACAGCAGAAACAGCAAACATAATCCATAAGCCTAAGAAAACTGAAGTGGGACAATGATCCTGTTCATATATACCAAAAGTAACACCCAAAAAAATCTACCTTCCTAAAAGAGGCTGTCCTTTCCAGGTGTATTGAAAGTGCTCTATGGATATCTAAAATGTGCAAAGACAACTCCAGATCTAAAGAAGGTGAGGGAAAGGAAAAAACACAGGTGGCACAATGTCTTGACAAACATAAAAATCTGAAGGAATCATATGTTCAAAAGATGGTCTCATAAGAACAAACCTGCTAGCCCTTCATAACACACATGGATTCCAAATTACACCAATGGCGACCATAGACTTTCAAAGACTCTGGTCTTCTGGACTGATAAATAGGCAAAACTACCTCTTTTGAACATGCCTGCTACTACAGTTTTACTCTCTCAAGCGCCAAACCTCTGTCAGTCGAAGAAGGGAAGATTGGAAGAGCAAAGAACCTTTGAGGTGGGAGGGATGAGTCAGAAAAAATCCAGTAGGGGCAGCTGGATTAGCAGAGGAAACAATGGACCACCTCACCCAACATGGCGCCAATAATAGGACCAGAGCATGATCCTCCCAGATCTTCTGTGGCACCAGAGCAATCAATGGAATTGAAGAGAAAGCAAACAGAAGGCCATGTAGTCAAAATCAGAATCTGATTCAAATTCATGTTTTACCAGGTATTAAAGAATATTTGTCAACCACTAGAGAATGAGTCCCCTTTTCAGTTTGCCCAAATAATCAATTTCGAAGAACAATGCTGGTGAATTCTGGGGACTGTCGATCAAGGAGAGAATTCTGCCTAAGGTGATCAGGCAAAAAGAGCTTAAAATAACTGATGAATTTAATTTCTGACTTTATAAAGACATTTTGTTTGAATCTTCCAGACGTGGAAGGGAATTTAAACAAATGATCCATCTTTTCAAGCTATGTTCATTTGACGAGCCAAGCTCAAGGTCTTGGTAGATGGGTCAATTGTAACCTTCTCAGATATAGTATCCGTGCAAAAATGTTTGAATGAAGTCCAAAAAAAAAGGTAAAAACATAAAATTAAAGTCAAAAAGTTTGCATTGTGCACACATTTGCGATGCACATTTTTAGAGCCTTGGGCTTTCCTATGAGTTCAGTATATTAGTTTGATAGACAGTAATGTTGAACTCAACTGATTACATAAACTCACTATGTCTCCCATGGGGAAACACCCTTTACCACGCAGTCTAAACCATACAGTGCTTTTACAATGCGGGCACTACAACAAACGTATCGTTACCACGTGCTCCTTTAGCACGCAAGTCGTTATGACGACTTGCTTTAGGGAATGCGTTGTTGGACTGGTGTTGGATTTTAAGTCCAACTCCTTTCCTACTGTTACACAGACTGGAGTTGGAATTGTAAATTATACTATTCCAAAGTCCAGCGCTTCACTATGGCAAGCCGTTGTAATGACTAGCATGCTAAAGGAACACGTGGTAACGACACATTCGTTGTATTGTCCGTGTTGTAAATGCATGCGTGGTTCCGTCATACAACCGTGCCATATACATATCCCTAAAAAATAGGTGCTTAGAGTCGCACCATGAGTAGTCAGGGCAGGAGTTTCAGTGAGGATGGGTGGAATTTCTCTGGAGCGGAAGAGGGTGGCACTACCAGAATGGTAGAAAGGGAGGTAGGGAGGTGGAAAACAGATTACATCTAGGTCTCAAAAATATTTTTAAATGGTTCTCACATCAGGCATTTCGAAGTTGTTCTTCTTTTGACCCCATGAATAAGTTTAAAATGTTGTAATTAAATGTTAATGCATTGTTAGAAATGGGATCTCTAGTTGGCAAGGGTTTGCACCTTTGTCCAAGTAGGGACCCTTCTTCCTAGTCAGGGTAAGGGTGTTACACTCGTGAAGTAACCCCTGCTCACCCTCGTGGTAGCTTGGCACGAGCAGTCAGGCTTAATTCAGAGGCAGTGTGTAAAGCATTTGCACATAACCAACAGTAATACAGTGTAAGCACTACAAACGGACACCACACCAGTTTAGAAAAATAACCAATATTTTTATATACTCAAGACAAGACCAATTACGACAAAAATCCACAATATTATACTTTAAAAATGAATGCTTGATACGGTAACTTCTTCTTTGCAGGAATAACACAAAAGCAAAGTTCGTACGAGTCGGTAGCTCCGTCCGAGCCTACTGCGATGCTGAAAACCACAGAGTCTAACAGTTCCAGCCGACCGCGTCGATACGGGCCAGCAGAGTCGTGAACAGACTCGGTCACAGTACCTTTCTCGTTGTGGCTGGTACGGAGTGTACGAGCCGGTCGGCGTTCGTCGCGGTTGCGGTGCAAGACGGAGCGATGCAAGGTGCGGTGTCCCTCGATGCGGTGCAGGCAGCGGCTCGATGAGCGTCGTGTAGACGGAGTCGGTGAGTCCAAGGCGTGCGATGCAGGGTGAGACGATGCTCGATGCGGTGCTGACAGGTTGCGATGCAGGCGACCAAGCCGGAGTGCGGGAGCTGGCGTCGGACAGCGGTGCGAGTCGGAGCTGTGCGTCGCAGACGTGCGAGCGGTGCCCCAAATGCGGTGCGGTCACGACTCTTGAGCCAGTTGCAGCGGCCGCGTCGGTCGGGTCCGGCTGGTTCAGTGAAGCGATGCGATGCAAACTGCGGTGCCCACAGGTCACGGTGCAAGCAGCGGCTCGATGTTGGCGGCGTCGGACGTCGCCCACGGTGAGACCAGGGTTGCGATGCGAAGCGGGGCGATGCGGTCTGCGGTGCAAACAGGTCACCGGCCAGGGATGGATTCGGTTGACGGAGTCGGTTGCGGTTCCCTTCCTCTGTGGCAACTGAAACAGCGTTCCAGAAGCGGTACCCAGAGGCTTGTGAAGTCTTTGTAGTCCCTGAGACTTCTTAACAGGAGGCCAGCTCGGTTCCAGGCCCTTGGAGATACTCAGCACAAGTTTGTAGAAAGTTCAGTCCAGTCCTTTCACTGCCCAAGGCAGAAGCAGCAGCTGCAGGCCAACCCAACAAAGCAACAACACAGCAAAGGGGCAGTACTCCTCCTGGCAGCTCTTCCAGCTCTTCGTCTTGGCAGGTTCCTTGATTCCAGCGAGATCTAAATTCATGGGGTCAGGGCCCCAATATTTATATCCCAAATTCCTTTGTTCTCTGAAGGCAGAGAGGCCTTTGCCTAGTCCAAACCAGTTCTGGAGCACTTTGTTGACAAGTCTCCGTCCCTTCTTTCAGAGAGTAGGACAGGGACATCAGACGCACCACAGGAGGTGGAGCCAGCATTGTGGAGGGAAGGCACTGTCCTATTCAGGGCCCAGGTGCAACTCCTCCCACCCATCTACATGTAGATCTTGCTATTCAGCCCTGTGCTGACTCACCCTGTCTCCTGGCATCCCCCAGCCCCTGTCACTCATACTCCAGACAAGGAATACACAACCTCGCAGAGGCAGGCTTGGCTGGTTAGACAAGAAAATACCCACTTTCTAAAAGTGGTATTTTCAAACACAGAATGTTAAAACCAACTTCACTAAAAGATGCATTTTATCATTCTGAGTCCAGGCATACTAAACTCGAATTTCTACCACGTTCCCGGGGTCAGTTAGGATTATAAGCTGTAATAATCAAAACTGCCCGTTCTGGCCTATGGGGAACCGGTAGCCTTGCAATAGTGAAAAACGAACTAGGCTGTAATTCACTATCAGGAAATGCCACACACACCAGGGCATGTCCTACCTTTCGCATACAACGCACCCTGCCCACAGGGGTACCTTGGGCCTACCTTAGGGGTGACTAACATGTAGCAAAGGGAAGGTTTAGGGACTTGCAAGTGTGTGCACTTGCCAAGTCGACATGGCAGCCCCAGGCTGCGCACAGGCTCTGCGATGGCAGGCCCGAGTTACACTTTACGGGCTGTTTGCGTGGGTGGCACAATCCAGTGCTGCAGCCCGCCAACAGCATTTGGTCTAAAGGCCCTGGCACTTGCAGTGCACTTTACAAGGGACTGACACATAAACCAAATAGGCCAATCATGGAAACACCAATCCATAACACATTTTATACAGGAGCACTTGCGCTTTCCCACTGGACAGCAGTGAGGAAAGTGCGCAGAATCATTACACCAGCAAAAACAGAGTCAAAACCGGGAGGTCAGAAAGCAAAAAGTCAGGGGAAACACGCCAAAAGATGCCAAGTCTAACACATGTCCCCTCCAGCTGAAAGTAGGGAGAACTACCCAACCCCATGGGAGTTCTCTTCACTAAGGCGGAAGAACCTGGACAGACCATCTGCGTTGGCGTGTTCTGTACCAGGACGGTGTTCCACCGTAAAGTCCATTCCCTGTAGGGAGATGGACCACCTCAGCAGTTTTGGATTCTCACCCCTCATTTGCATCAACCATCTGAGGGGCCTGTGGTCTGTCTGAACCCGGAAGTGAGTCCCAAACAGGTATGGTCTCAACTTCTTCAGTGCCCAGACCACAGCAAAAGCTTCCCTTTCTATGGCACTACACCTCTGTTCCCTGGGAAGTAGTCTCCTGCTAAGGAAGACTACAGGTTGATCCAGGCCCTCTTCGTTCAGTTGTGAGAGCACCGCTCCCACACCATGCTCTGAAGCGTCAGTCTGCACGACGAATTCCTTGGAGAAGTCAGGTGCCTTGAGAACGGGCGCCGTGCACATGGCTGTCTTCAGGGCATCAAAAGCTTTCTGGCAGGACTCAGTCCAGATCACTTTCCTGGGCTGCCTCTTAGAGGTCAGCTCTGTTAAGGGGGCAACGATGGTGCCATAGCCCTTAACAAATCTCCTATAGTAGCCGGTGAGACCTAAGAAGGCTCTCACCTCTGTCTGGGTCTTGGGGGGCTCCCAAGCCAGAATGGTGTCAATCTTGGGTTGTAGGGGCGCCAACTGGCCGCTTCCTACTTGGTGTCCCAAGTACACCACAGAACCCTGCCCGATCTGGCATTTACTGGCCTTGATCGTGAGGCCTGCACCTTGCAGAGCCCTCAACACTTTCTCAAGGTGCTGTAAATGTTCTTCCCAGCTGGAACTGAACACAGCAATGTCATCCAGGTAGGCGGCACTGAAATCCTCCAGCCCAGCCAACACCTGATTGACCAACCTCTGAAAGGTGGCAGGGGCATTCTTCAACCCAAAGGGCATCACCCGGAATTGGTAATGACCTTCTGGGGTTGAGAATGCTGATCTCTCCTTGGCCCCATCGGTTAAGGCAATCTGCCAGTACCCAGACGTCAAATCAAACGTGCTGAGGAACCGGGCAGCTCCCAACCGATCAATGAGCTCATCAGCTCTGGGGATGGGGTGCGCGTCAGTCCTGGTGACGGCATTGAGCCCACGGTAGTCCACACAAAACCGGAGTTCTGGAGTGGCACCGGGCGCAGCAGCCTTTGGGACCAAGACCACTGGGCTGGCCCAAGGACTGTGGGAGGGCTCAATCACCCCTAACGCCAACATCTTAGAGACCTCCTCCTTGATGCTGGCTCTGACCCGGTCAGTCAACCTGTAAATCTTGTGCTTCACAGGAGGGCTGTCACCAGTGTCCACGTCATGGGTACACCAGTGAGTAACACCGGGAGTCAGAGAGAACAGTGGGGCGAACTGTCCCAACAACTGGCGACAGTCCCCCTGCTGCTCCTGAGTCAGAGTAGGGGAGAGGATCACACCCTCTACTGACCCATCATGCTCCTTGGTAGACAGGAGGTCAGGGAGAGGCTCACTCTCCTCTTCCACCCCATCATCTGTCGCCAAGAGCATACTCACTTCGGACCTCTCGAAGTGGGGCTTGAGGCGGTTCACGTGAAGGACCCTCAAAGGGTTCCTTGGAGCCTGCAAATCCACCAGGTAGGTGACGTCACTTTTGCGCTCCTTTACCTCATATGGCCCAGTCCACTTGTCCTGCAAGGCACAAGGTGCCACTGGGGCCATGACCCACACTTTTTGCCCAGGTTGAAATTCGACCAGAGTGGCATTCTGGTCATACCATCTCTTCATTTCTTCCTGGCTTGCTTCTAGGTTCTCCTGAGCGAGTTTCCTGAAGCGGGCAGTTTGGTTTCTAAAGGCCAGCATGTAGCTAAATACATCCTGGGGAGTTTTCCTGGGAGCCGCCTCCCAGCCTTCCTTTACCAAACTCAGAGGTCCTCTGACAGGGTGGCCATACAGGAGCTCAAAGGGGCTGTACCCAAGAGACTTCTGAGGCACCTCCCTGTATGCAAAGAGTAGGCATGGCAAGAGGACGTCCCACTTACGCCTCATGGGTTCTGTTAGACCCTTGATCATGCCTTTCAAGGTCTGGTTGAATCTCTCCACCAGACCGTTTCCTTGTGGGTGGTAAGGAGTGGTGAACTTGTAGGTTACACCACACTCCTTCCACAGGGATGTCATATACTTCGATATGAAATTGGTCCCCCTATCAGAAACCACCTCTCTGGGGAATCCCACACGGGAAAAGATCCCCATTAACGCCCAGCCCACCACTGGCGCCGTCGTTGTCCTGAGAGGGATTGCCTCCGGGTACCGGGTGGCATGGTCCACCAAGACCAGGATGTACCTGTTGCCCATGGCTGTCTTGGGATCCAGTGGCCCCACAATATCCATCCCTACCCTTTCAAAGGGTGTTCCCACAACAGGAAAAGGTTGGAGAGGAGCTTTGACCTTCCTCCCACTCTTACCACTTGCCTGGCAAGTTTGGCAAGACCTACAGTGTGCATCTGACTGCCTTCGCATTTGGGGCCAAAAGAAGTGGGTGACAAGCCTGTCAAAGGTCTTGTCCTGCCCCAAATGTCCTGCCAAAGGCACGTCATGAGCCAGACCCAGTAGGAAGGTCCTGAAGCGCTGGGGTACCACCAGCACACGGGCTGACCCAGGCTCAGCAACCTTAGGCTCACTGTATAGGAGACCACTCTCCCAGTAGATCAGATGTGACCCGGACTGATTACCAGCTGCCTGGTCTGCAGCCTGCCGCCGCAGACCCTCCAGAGTAGGGCACTCGTTCTGCTCCCTGCAGAACTCCTCCCTGGTGGGACCCCCTTCTTGCTGCCAATGGGTCAGCTCAGAGATGTCTCCCAGATCGGCTACCTGCTCCCTTGTAGGCACCGGGGCGTCCCCCTCGAGGTCCGCCTCCTCCCGGTCCGTGGGAACTTCGGGGGCCGGTTTCCCACGCCCCCTGCCCTTTCTCTTGGCAGGGACTTGGGCCACTGTTCCAGGCTCCAAGTCCTCTTGATCACCCTTCCTGGCTGCCATTGACCGAGTAGACACGCATGCCCACTCTGGCAACCCAAGCATCTCCAAGTGAGACCTGAGCTCAACATCCTTCCATAAGGACTGCTCCAGGTCGTTTCCTAGCAGACAATCTACAGGCATGGTAGGGCTCACAACCACCCTCAAGGGACCCGAGACCCCCCCCCCCATTCAAAGGGAACCTGCGCCACCATACATTGGCGCTCAGAGTTGTCGACAGCAACTACTTGGTGGAATGCTCCTGGGACTACTTGCTTCTCAGACACCAGGTGACACCGGACTGAGGTCACACTGGCTCCAGTGTCTCTGAGAGCCTCTACCCTGTTCCCATTAATGGTCACCCAGGTGCTATATTTCTTTGTGTTAGGGGGCACCTGGTTTCCTGGGACCATCTCACTGTCCCCTAGTGAGACAAGGGTCATTTCTGCGGGATCCCCACCCTCCTGTGGGCACCCCTCCTCCCCAAGCGCTACACTAGCCAACACTTTGGACTGTCCACCGGTGGGTGGCTGTGTCCCCTTTGGGCACTTGGGGTCCCCCTTAAAGTGACCTACCTGGTCACATGCATAACACTTGCGGGGGCCGGTCTCAACAGGCTTCCCTGTAGAGACCCCTTTCTTCTTATCACCGGGGGGCTGGGAACCTTTACCCTGGGTACTAGTTTGGGGCCATTTAGAGAACTCCTGTGCTTTACCCTTGTCCCCCCACCTTTCTGCTGGGGACCCTGCCCACCTTTGGCTGAGTCTCCCCAAACGCTTTCTTGTGGACCCTGGTACTCACCCAGCGGTCCGCTTCCATAGCAAGCTTCCTGGGGTCAGTTAGCTTACTATCCACTAGGTGCTGGCGCAGATCTGCAAAACATAGACTAGACAAGTGCTCCCATGCAATCAAGTTGTAGAGCCCCTGAAAATCTGTTACGCTACTGCCCTTCACCCAACCATCCAGAGACCTGCAGAACACATCCACACATTCCAACCAAGTGTTGGCTCAGACTTCTTACTGGACCTGAACTGATCCCTGTACTTTTCAGGAGTAAGACCATACTTTGTGAGAAGGGCATCATTCATGTCAGCATAGGTGAGGTGATACCCCTTACCCAAAGCTATCAGAGCATCCCTTGCTTCTTCAGGGAAAAGTGGCCACAATCCTGCTCCCCAATTCTCCTCAGGGACCCCATTCATGTGTATGGCTGCCTCATAACCCTGAAACCACCTTTGTATGTCATCCCCCTTCTTGAACTCCTTGCCTACATTCTTGGGAATGTGCACAATCCTGTCTGCCTTTCTGGACGAATTGCTGCCACCATCTGAGCCTGACTTACTCCTAAGTTCTAGCTCCTTCAGTTCTCTCTCATGCTCTAAGAGCATCTTCCTCTCCTCCATGGCTAATCTCTTCTCCTCCCGCTCACTCTCCAGCCTGAGCTTCTGTAGCTCAAACTGCCTCGCCTCCCGCCTGTCCTCCAGCTCCTCTGGGGACAGACTGCTGCTGCCTGACCTGGCGGGTTCCCCCCTACCCAAAAGCACATCCACCCTGGAAATAGGCTCCTACACCTCCTCACTGAGATTACCAGGCTGCCCACTGGCATGTCTGGCTGCTACCCAGGCCCTCAGCGCCTTCTGTAGCTCCTCCTTCCTTGTGAGGCCTTTAATTTGGACTTTCAGGTTTTTACAAATTGCTCGTAGTTCTTTTACGGCGTAGGTTTCCAACCTATCCTCCTCAAAGATAATTTCCAGAGATGCAACGGATGATGCAGCTGTGTCAGGCATGACAAAAGTAGCGAGTTGAAAACTGGCAAGATCAAAAATAGGCCAAAAGAAAAAGAACCAGTATGTGGTACGTAATGGTCTGCGATATGGTAGTAGTGCACACCAATCACTGTAAGTCAAGTGCAAACACAAGTCCTATCCTCACCGCTGACAACCAATGTTAGAAATGGGATCTCTAGTTGGCAAGGGTTTGCACCTTTGTCCAAGTAGGGACCCTTCTTCCTAGTCAGGGTAAGGGTGTTACACTCGTGAAGTAACCCCTGCTCACCCTCGTGGTAGCTTGGCACGAGCAGTCAGGCTTAATTCAGAGGCAGTGTGTAAAGCATTTGCACATAACCAACAGTAATACAGTGTAAGCACTACAAACGGACACCACACCAGTTTAGAAAAATAACCAATATTTTTATATACTCAAGACAAGACCAATTACGACAAAAATCCACAATACTATACTTTAAAAATGAATGTTTGATACGGTAACTTCTTCTTTGCAGGAATAACACAAAAGCAAAGTTCGTACGAGTCGGTAGCTCCGTCCGAGCCTACCGCGATGCTGAAAACCACAGAGTCTAACAGTTCCAGCCGACCGCGTCGATACGGGCCAGCAGAGTCGTGAACAGACTCGGTCACAGTACCTTTCTCGTTGTGGCTGGTACGGAGTGTACGAGCCTGTCGGCGTTCGTCGCGGTTGCGGTGCAAGACGGAGCGATGCAAGGTGCGGTGTCCCTCGATGCGGTGCAGGCAGCGGCTCGATGAGCGTCGTGTAGACGGAGTCGGTGAGTCCAAGGCGTGCGATGCAGGGTGAGACGATGCTCGATGCGGTGCTGACAGGTTGCGATGCAGGCGACCAAGCCGGAGTGCGGGAGCTGGCGTCGGACAGCGGTGCGAGTCGGAGCGGTGCGTCGCAGACGTGCGAGCGGTGCCCCAAATGCGGTGCGGTCACGACTCTTGAGCCAGTTGCAGCGGCCGCGTCGGTCGGGTCCGGCTGGTTCAGTGAAGCGATGCGATGCGAACTGCGGTGCCCACAGGTCACGGTGCAAGCAGCGGCTCGATGTTGGCGGCGTCGGACGTCGCCCACGGTGAGACCAGGGTTGCGATGCGAAGCGGGGCGATGCGGTCTGCGGTGCAAACAGGTCACCCGGCCAGGGATGGATTTGGTTGACGGAGTCGGTTGCGGTTCCCTTCCTCTGTGGCAACTGAAACAGCGTTCCAGAAGCGGTACCCAGAGGCTTGTGAAGTCTTTGTAGTCCCTGAGACTTCTTAACAGGAGGCCAGCTCGGTTCCAGGCCCTTGGAGATACTCAGCACAAGTTTGTAGAAAGTTCAGTCCAGTCCTTTCACTGCCCAAGGCAGAAGCAGCAGCTGCAGGCCAACCCAACAAAGCAACAACACAGCAAAGGGGCAGTACTCCTCCTGGCAGCTCTTCCAGCTCTTCGTCTTGGCAGGTTCCTTGATTCCAGCGAGATCTAAATTCATGGGGTCAGGGCCCCAATATTTATATCCCAAATTCCTTTGTTCTCTGAAGGCAGAGAGGCCTTTGCCTAGTCCAAACCAGTTCTGGAGCACTTTGTTGACAAGTCTCCGTCCCTTCTTTCAGAGAGTAGGACAGGGACATCAGACGCACCACAGGAGGTGGAGCCAGCATTGTGGAGGGAAGGCACTGTCCTATTCAGGGCCCCACCCATCTACATGTAGATCTTGCTATTCAGCCCTGTGCTGGCTCACCCTGTCTCCTGGCATCCCCCAGCCCCTGTCACTCATACTCCAGACAAGGAATACACAACCTCGCAGAGGCAGGCTTGGATGGTTAGACAAGAAAATACCCACTTTCTAAAAGTGGTATTTTCAAACACAGAATGTTAAAACCAACTTCACTAAAAGATGCATTTTATCATTCTGAGTCCAGGCATACTAAACTCGAATTTCTACCACGTTCCCGGGGTCAGTTAGGATTATAAGCTGTAATAATCAAAACTGCCCGTTCTGGCCTATGGGGAACCGGTAGCCTTGCAATAGTGAAAAACGAACTAGGCTGTAATTCACTATCAGGACATGCCACACACACCAGGGCATGTCCTACCTTTCGCATACAACGCACCCTGCCCACAGGGGTACCTTGGGCCTACCTTAGGGGTGACTAACATGTAGCAAAGGGAAGGTTTAGGGACTTGCAAGTGTGTGCACTTGCCAAGTCGACATGGCAGCCCCAGGCTGCGCACAGGCTCTGCGATGGCAGGCCCGAGTTACACTTTATGGGCTGTTTGCGTGGGTGGCACAATCCAGTGCTGCAGCCCGCCAACAGCATTTGGTCTAAAGGCCCTGGCACTCGCAGTGCACTTTACAAGGGACTGACACATAAACCAAATAGGCCAATCATGGAAACACCAATCCATAACACATTTTATACAGGAGCACTTGCGCTTTCCCACTGGACAGCAGTGAGGAAAGTGCGCAAAATCATTACACCAGCAAAAACAGAGTCAAAACCGGGAGGTCAGAAAGCAAAAAGTCAGGGGAAACACGCCAAAAGATGCCAAGTCTAACATGCATTGAATAATTTTCAAAAGAAAGAAAGCTATATTGTCAGAGTCCTTCTACAGCTCTATTACAGGAGACAAATTTAAAAAGTCCTCTTGAAGGGAACAACTATTTTGATCTCCTTTTATGCTAGCAGCGACTTCATCAGCCTCGGTGGCACACAGAGTGGTGGCAATTTTATTTTTAATAAGTTCTCTTTTGTTATCTTAAGAACTTCCCAAAAATAATGCTGCTAGATGGCCAGCAAGGCGCTTGAAATTAACCAATGAAGCTTGACAGCAGTGTCCTATTATGGTCCTTTTAACAGGTTAGTGAGAGCATTAATAGATTTCCCTGAATTAATGATAATAGGAGGGGATTTTAATTTTCTGCAGTCTGTCACGCTGGGCTCTTCGAAATCGAGTATGATACAGAGAAAACTTTGTGTTGCAAGAGCTCTCCATGTTTTTAAATCTGAGTTGGGGCTGGTCAATCCGTGGAGGCTCTTAATCGAATGGCACAACACTTTACTTTTTTTTCGAAGAGATTCCAAACACTTCCCCAGACAGAATTCTTTTAATTTCAAAAAGTTTGATTAATGCTTCACTTAACTTTCTGCTGAACTGCTTTTCCGACCATACAGCTTTTGCACCAAACTTTTCAGTAGCACTTAGGAAGAAATCAATTTCTAGATGGAAGCTAGACAGATCACTACTGCTAAACAATGATTTTATAAGATAATAAAAATAGGAATAAAAACTGCTTTGAGCAAAATATGGGGTCGGCCTCGATGGAAATTGTCTGGGGAGCAATGGGGCAACTCCTATGTTAGGAATGTGATACATGTGGCGAGATGTTCCTTTTACCAGTGGCTTCTGGAAGCCGCATCGCAATGCTGCGATTGAGCCCCAGACCCACCTATAGCTCCAGCCTGCCCTTTCCCCACAGTTTCCCAGTTCTGACCTGGACTCAGAGAACCCCACACTCTGCTGGCCAGCTGGAGTGCACTAGGGGCAGCAGATGTTGGCCCATCAGATCCTCACCGCACCTCAGCATGGAGAACGATGGGCCTAACATTAGGCCATGCATCTGGAGAGGGCACCCTATGCACCAGTGCAGCCCTAGTTGCTGCATAGAAAGGTAAAATGGACCCAGTTGTCAGAGTACGGCAGAAAAGGAGAGCCAGGGGCTACAGAGTACATCACAGGGGAAATTTTACAGCAGCTCAGAAACAGCAATGCTGTCAGAAAGGCTGGAAAGCCCAGCATACTGGCAGTGGTGTAGCGTGGGCGGGGCAACAGGGTCAGTTGCCCCAGGCGCAAAATTCTTAGGGATGCAAAATTTTAAAAGAAAAGTGGAAGGGACTCATGAAGTGCTAACGGTCTGCTGGTTAGGGGACACAATATTTGCCTGCCCCGGGCACTGGCAACCCACGCTACGCCACTGCATACTGGTCTATAGAGACCAGCCTGAGTAGGAGGAGGGCTTTAGAGGTGAAAGACAGATCCTGGACAATCAGAGATTGAGGATCATGGCAGGGCAGTACTGGGGACCAATAGTATCGCTGTCAACTTTTGTCGCACCAGCCCCATAATTGCAAGTAGTGGGTGATACAGCGAGCAAGCCTGATCACTGCAAGGAGGGTTTGTGGGGTTCTCCCCCCCAAGGAAAGTTTTTTAAATATATTTCAAATATGTTGTGTTTTCCAGTACATTTTTCATTACAGAATCTTGTCTACTCATTAAATGGATGAATTAAGATTGGGGACAGGACTGCAAGGCTCAAAGAATGAATAGTTGGTTGACGAGGACAGGGTGGATGAATTAATTCAAGAATGTATGACAATGAATAAAGACTTTTAGCTTCATGGAGCAAAAGGTCTCAATGCTCTAACCAAGGGTCCATGGGTGGATGCTCTGTTTTTCATTTTAGCTTCTGCATTAAGACATCACCCTCCCATAACATTACCACTACCGACGCTTGAGGAACATGCATAGCTTGGATGTATTTAACACAGTGCTCAGATGTAGTGTCTCAAAGATTTAAACACAATGAATTAAGCTCTGATCTAAAACAAGATAGAGAAAGAGATATTCATATAGTGGCTGAATTGTACAACGTAAAACAAGGAAAACTTGCATTACTCCTGGCTTCTACTTGACCACAGTGTGTGATCCTTGGCAGTTAGTTTTTTTCTCAGTGCCTTCTTTTCCTTCATTAGAACATGAGAACACCTTTAAATACATCAATTCAAGTAAGTACATTTGATTACAGTTAATAAATACCATACAGGTTAAATGCGATGGGCATAAAATACAAATTTCTCATTCCTTAATCTACAAAAACCATCCCCCTGGAAACCAGAGGTGCAATGTAAACTAAAATAGCGTTTCCCACCAACCGAAAATACATTTCCAATCATTGGCACCAAATGAAGGACCAGTAAACTTCTATTCTTGCTTTGATCTAACTCCCTTTCATACTAAAAGTCAATGACATCCTTTTAAAACTGCAAAATTAAAAAAACTCTGTAAATCTAAAGTGCCAGTGCTAAAGTGCAACAGTTTAGGACAGCATCACTAAAATGCCAAGTGACAAAGGTCATATTAAGCATATAGCACTAAAGTGCAGAGTGACCAAACCACCTTAAAAACCATCAAAATACATCAGCTCCGAATATGCGCTGCACAGAAGCGAAAGACTATAATGTTACACCATCTATAGGAACACCCTTGGACAATTCTAGGGGGCAAAAGACAGATGATTTTACTCTTGGTTCACTAACAGCATCGTCGTCTGGGCAGTGGTGGGGGCAAGAATATTTTTTAAGTTCATGATTAAAATCTGTCACTTCTAACTATTGCCAGTCAATGTAAAAGTATAATTTGATATACTCAACTGAAATGCATTGCTAAGGTTATATTATGAAGAAATACACCGGTTTGTATTTTGAAGAGGCTTTATAATATATGTACTGCACTCTCTGAGCTAAGAAAAAACAGATTCCTCTCACACGCCACCCCCCAAAGCCCTAAAGGTCAGCGTTGCTCGTGGTGACCCCGTAGGAGATACGAAAGACCCAAATGGTCTGATTGGGCACGCTTTAAAACCAATTTGTTATGTATGGTTTATTTTAAAGCGCCAAAGCAATTTTATGCAAGAAACACAGCCACCTGGCCCACAGCATCTAAATCGGCCCACACCAGCAGTGAACCCAACCTCCACCCTGCCAGCCCATCGGGAAACACCCAGTGCCCGCAGCACCAGTCCGGGCCTGGATCACGGAACTCATCACTTCTTGGGCAGAAAATGAAGTGCCACTAGGGGAACCATGTTGCTTCACAACTTTCTTAGTTGTATGGTCCTGCTGGTATTTAGTTCATTTGCCGTATTGTTTTCCACAACTTTGTTGGTTTTCCCTCTCTTTGCGTATTCCTTCCTTTCAGTACCTCACGTACTTCCCCATTTTACTCTTGGGAGATTGTGTTGACTGGTGACAATTAGTAGCACCCAGTTCTTTGGTCTCCTTAGAGAGGACAATTGAAGAATTATTGTCGGAGCTCCTTTTACCATATTCCCCTCGCCTATTTACGATCGATGGCCCATAAGGATACTGCACAGTGCAGACCATCTGGAAGACGCCCGGGTTCCAAGGTGGCCTTCAGTCTCATGCATGCAGTGGGAAAGAGATCCCTGAGGTGGACTCAAGCACTATTGGACAGAAAAGCCTGTCTCACCTGGGAAGTGGCACCACCACTGGCAGTCACCATCACCCTTGGAAGATAAGGACACATATAGGTTCTGTCTTTGCACTTTGAACTGTTCATCCAAAGATCCTCCAGGCCAATTGCTCCTCAGTTGGCCTGGAGGCCTACGTTGTGCAACAAATACATAAGTGTAGAGGGTTCCTGGGAAGGACAGGACCTACATGGGATTGCAACGCCAATGTGGCGCCTTCAAGCGGGAAGCGCAAAGCCTGATACTTTGCCCATTCAGCTTTTTTTTTTTTTTTAGTTTTATATAGCGCGAACTAGACCCGAGACATTGGGTATCAGAGCGCTTTACATGCGCACCAGTTTCGTTACAGAAGGACACATTCATTTTTGTTAGGCGCGGGGAGAATAAGTGATTTGCCCAGAATCCCAGGATGTTTAGTGTCGTTGCCGAGATTCGAACCCGGTTCCCCAGCTTCGAGGTCGACCGCTCTAGCCGTAAGGCTACATCCTCTCCCCAAGCTTGAATCATTCTGTGTGCTTCCTTTTCAAAATCTTCTTCCATCCAACTGTGGAATGTCCTGTGACTGTAGGAGGCCTCTGTTTTCTTTCTCCTTCACCAGTAAGTGCCCTGAAGGAAACCCTTACCTCCTCTCAGATGGAGGACAGGACGTCCATGCTGGAAGGAATCTCCAGAAACTGCTGTGTTTTTACCAAGAGTACTATCTGAAGGATGGCTGCCTTGCAGACCACTTTGCTTTACTCTAAACTCTCATTTCTGCTTCAGCGAGGGCAGGCATTCTGTGGGGCTCCAGCCATCCAGTGCTTTACCCTGTCTTGCAAATTCTGCTCTACCCAAACTTACATCGCTACTCCCTTCTACCCCAAACCTCCAGAAAGCCACATCACTGGCATGGGGCCCATGTGGGTCTAACATCGCTGGCACCCACCGTGCATTCCTCAGTACGTCTACCTCTGCCTCAGACCCTCTACCTCCCTCAGCCTCCCAAGACACAACTGATAGAAAGGATCCACACAGGATGAAGTAAGTAAAATCCTTATTTACTTGACAGAGTCCTCTAAACAACTGCTCGCTCCTTCCTACTTCTCTTCACCAACATTCAATTGTCAGCTTCACATGAAGATTCTAAATTGGAACACGGAACACAAAAAAGGGTAATGAACAGGGGTGGGGGGAGTGGGCCAGGAAAGGAGGGGAATGTACCATGTTAGATTACAACAACAACCTCCTTCAGAGGCCCCAGCTGTGTGCCGTCAAATATGCACTTTTAGATAGCAGCACACTCATGAGAAGGCTGCATTTATTGGGGTTTGGACCTTTGCTTACCTCCCAAGATCAGTAAATATGATTTTGTTTGGTATTACTGGATGGCAGTGTTGATGCACCACATGGTTACTTTTTAGGTCGAGCCTGGGCAGCGCATGTGCTGCTCTGCGAGCCATGCTGTATTGGAGTATGGACTAGAAGCCCCGCCCACTCGCCGCCTATATTTGTCATTGGCTTGTGTCATTGTCCTTCGTAAATGCTGGCTTCTGATTTGTTAATAGGCTTGTTAGTCCCTCCTTAGTACCGCCTTGTCTTCATTCCTAACCTCCCATGAGGACTGGACCTTTTACTATGGTTGTTACACGGTGAGTCTTTTTTAGTCTGTAAGCACTATTTTCTTTAATGAGTTTCTCCTACTGAAGGCAGGACATGCTTCCCTGCAACATTCAGTGCGCCATATGCGCTTTCACTTTCTAAGCAGCCCGGGACAATGGTGGCCGCTTCTTTGCAAGGAAATAGATCTCGCATTTACAAGAGTTTGAGCTGTTGGCATTGTAAATGACAATGCCTTTTATTTATGTGTTGTTTTTACAACAGATAAATAAAAGGCATTGTCATCTACAATGCCAATAGCTTAAACTCTCGCAAATGCGAGACCTATTGCATTGCAAATGCTTGTTATGGTATTTTGCTAGAATTGCTGCCAGTTCTCATGTTATAGGTACCCGACCTAGTCCCGGTTGCCACACAGAAGGTCTAGGCCCCAAGGTGAGACACACTCAACTCACAAGCATAGATGGCCAAGATGGGAAACCTGTACAAAATTCCCTAATGCCACTTATCAAAACCATTTTTCCTATATGTATTAGACCAAGGTTATCCATACTTCACTGGGCCACCCAAGTTCAGTGAGCCTCATGAGCTGGAACACCTGTAACTCACTCATTCACTCTCCGTCCAAGTCCCCAAAAATCTTGCTGCACCTGCTCCCACTGGCACGAAGCCCAAGGAATCCACAGCTCTATAGTCCACTATGGTTACGACGGCGCCCCAAACTGAGGGCAGTGATATGCAAGCAGTCCCTACAGATTTTTTGGAGGACATCATCGGTGTTGGGCAAAATTGTTGGCACTAGGCTGTGGTTCGCCTCTCAGGATTCAACAGTGACCATCATTACTCATGACTACTTCAGAGAACATGCTCATGAATTATATTCCCAAGTCAAAAAGGATATTGGACACAGGAAGGAATTGGAGTCTGGTAAGGCAGATATAGCCAACAACCATGGGACACCCGAGTCCTGGCCACAGGTATAGCTACCAACCATGGGATTGTCTTTGGAGCCTTCTTCCTGCCATTGGGAGACCCACCCCCTTTAGATTCTCTTCCTGGTTTGATACTTGTGAACTGCTGTTGCCATTCAGTTTGCTCTGAAATCTTTGCAGGTGGCTTTGGATGCCATTATACTTCACCTGCTGAGAACCCTACCCCTTTATTCTTGACAATTTGAGTTACACTTTGTCAGCAGCCACTGCAAGTTCATTGGGCCAGTCTCCTGCAGGTCTCTTAGTGCTGTTACAGTTCTTCAAGACAAACATCCAAACGTTGCTCCTCTAACCTAACCAATTTAACAACCTTGCATAAGTCCTACTTTTACATGACTTTACAATATTAAATACACAGTCCGTTAAGTGCTTAATTTGTAAAAAAAAAAAAAAAAAAAAAAAAAGTGCCAGGGCCATTTTTAGCTTGCACCACAAGTTGCCCCTGCCAGTACCAACACAACTGCTAACAATCACACTCCTACCAGTATGTTACTTCAGTCTATTCTAGGCCTTTGAAATCTATCATAATGGCCTGGGAGGCAGGTATTTTTAATGGATATTGCGTTATAATACATGGGATTCTACGATTCCTGTATGAAAACCTGCCTCCAATTTATAATAGGTGACTTCTGATGCGCCCAGTCACGAATTATAAAGAAATGATGTCAGAACTTGACTTTAATAAGGTCTGCCAGAGCCATCGGCAGAGGGGAAGGCAAGTCAGGCCAAGGAGCATAATTAAAGCAACATTTGGCCTTGTTCCTCTGTATGATCATGGAACTCCTCTGTGACTCGCAATATTCTTATAACATACAGCAGAGTTTACTTTAATCCATACATTAAACACTCTGTTATTGTGCTCAGCTCAAAATTATACAAACAGTGCCACCATGTGGTGGACTCTCATACGTGCCGGTGTTGAAAATTAAGTGAAGATGCAGAGAGAGCACCAAACCACCCGCAAACACTTGCTCAAATTAAGCATTAACCGATTAAATATGGACATATCCAGTTTTGCCACCACGACTCTTAAAACACTCATAACATTTAAAAGGAATCTCTCTTATGGCTCATGCCAATATAATGCACATTTTATCTTGGTAATGTATAAATAAATATTTCAGCCGTGAAGTGAAGAACATGGAGCAAGAGAGGGTAACATGGGTCAGAGTACGAAGAACATCCTTATGACATATGCAAAGTCTTTCCTTATGCATAAGATGCCAATAAACTTCCTTCCGCCAGGGTAGAACCTATTTCCAGACTCACCGTTGAGATTAACTTCCTTATGTCTACATCTGCTTAATGACACAGGCATGGATGAATGTTTACCATCAACTCCATTGCAAACTAGTGGGACATGTATGAT
Organism: Calotriton arnoldi; assembly: GCA_963921515.1. Classification (NCBI taxonomy): domain Eukaryota; kingdom Metazoa; phylum Chordata; class Amphibia; order Caudata; family Salamandridae; genus Calotriton; species Calotriton arnoldi. The sequence goes on from CAWUFW010000661.1 coordinate 481,459, forward strand.
AAGCCCCCAAAACACAAATAAGTTTATATATGCTTTAAAAGAAGTAAGACTTTTTAAAGAGTGAGGATGACATATCAGAAAAAACACCTCTTTCCAAAACTTATTTGAAAAAAAACAACTCTTCAGACCTTTCCTCATTGACAAAATGAAGCCCTTTTCATAGAGCTTCTGCAGCTGGGGTCTCATTGCTATTAACTTACAATGATGTTGCAAACAGCAGGAGCCTCTCTCTGGCAACCCTTCAAAATCATTGTCTTCTTCTCTTTTAATTAACCATTCCAACTCTAATTATTACGATGCATTTAGGTTTCCTTGAAGTGTTCTGCATTTTCTTGAAGCTCTTAAAACCTTTGAAGTACAACCACAGGAGCCTTCCAATAAAAGGCAAATTACTACCTATTTTATGCACAGTTGCATTTATCTCTCAGCAAGTTCCATAATTTTCTCGTTTCCAGTGAGAGGCAGCCTGCTCAATACAGCTCCCTCTCCCCCTTTTTTTTAAATTTTTTTTTAGCTTTGGCATCATGCCAGTTGAAACATACACCTCCATGCACTCGCAGCGCACTAGAACTGCCTTCTCTTCAGCTAGTTTCGGCATCTCACATGCCACTTGAAATGTACACCACCATGAAATCACAGCTCACTAGAGCGGCTGCCCTCTCTTCTGTGAGCTTGGGCATCTCCGTGCCAACTGACACATGTGGGAGCAAAACCATACCTCAGTATTCAGGACACCCCAAAATTCAGAACACCCAAAATTTTACTTCAGACGGTTCTCCCACTGAAAGTAATTGCATGAAAAGTCACCCTTCCGGACATCAATTTAGAGGAGTAGCAAATATAAGTAACTGGGACCACTCAATAATTGAGTTCTAGATCAGAGAAAAGTTAAAGAGTTTTACTACAAGAATAATCTCAAAATCAAGCAATACTGGATAAATGCCATGAACGCTTCAAATGCAGAGTTATACAGAGCAGTCAAAATTAGAAAACATTATGAGATAAGCAGCAATATCAAAAGACAGTCAGACAGCATCCCTAATAAGAATTCAAAATTCCCAAATATCTCTGACTCACCCCTAGAATCAAGGGGTTGTTATACAAAATTCTTGCCTAACAAATTAGTAACACAGCAGAATCAGTGTGGTACGATTGAAAGTATCAACTCTTTGGTGAGCCAGAATTTTGAATATTATTACCTTAACACATAAGCGCTATCCTATTTTAAGAAAGCATTCAGCAGCTTCCATGCTACTGACATCCAGAGTGGCTCAAACAAAATAAGAAATGTTTCAACAATGATAATTCACACAAATGAATAAGACCAGACTTAGCAACGGAGCTACAGCTGAAGGGCCTTGGAAGTTGCAACAAGTAAGAACTACAGACTTCATTGGAAGGTTTGTATTCGCAACAGTGGAAATAAACTATTACATCAGTTTGACTTCGCTCTGCAGAGCTTGTGAGAAGAGAAGATGTGCAGGGGGACACGATGGAAGGGGGAAGAAACAGGAGCGAATGAATGACAGAGACAGCATCCATTTTGTCCAAGATGGCATTTTCATATAAATGAGGCATAACTAAATTACAGTAATAAACACACTTATATACACCATATTAAACTTGTTTCAACAGTAATCATATTCACTCATCATATGCGTATTGGAACGAACATAAAAAATATTATTATTCATTATTTATTGCACAAAAATGTAAGTCTAGAAAAACGCTTCCACCCCAACACGCAATCACAGCTCGCTAGAGCTGTTGCCCTCAGTGGCGGTTCCTCCGCAATGGCGGAGGAGCGTCACCCCACTCCCTGGCTCAGAGCCAGCAAATGAAAAAACAACTGATGTTCTAGCATAGTTTTATTTTTCATTTGCCAGCTCTGAGCCAGTGCTGTAGGGTGGGGCATGGCTGAGGCATGGGAGGGGGGAGGAGGAGTGTTATGTGCACTTCCTAAGTGCACATATGTGTTTGGCCGGCCGTCTCAGGCCGGCCAAAACACACATGCGCACTTAGGTTTCCCCAGCCCGGCTGCATTGAAGAGCCGGGCTGGAGAAACCCCACAGGCTCCCTGGTCTGAGCAGAGTGCCATTCCAGCCCGCTCAGGCCAAACCCTGCACTGCTCTGCAGCACTGGTATTGGATGGGAGTCTGTCCCTGGGGCTGCTGGGACCAGGGAGAGGACAGGAGGCAAAACGCGACGCGGGAGGTGGCTGGCGGCTTCAGGCAAGTTCCTTTAAAAAAAAAAATATTATTACCAACTCCCCCCGCGTTACCCCGCTTGCGGTTCCCCTCCCGTGTTCCCTCCCTCCACCTAGCCCACCACCATTTGTTTGTGGTTGCCGCCACTGGTTGTCCTCTCTTCTGTGAGCTTCGTCATTTCACATGCCAATCGAAACACTTACCAACATGCAATCACAGCTCACTAGAGCTGCTTCCTCCTCTTCTGTGAGCTTTGGATTCTGACATGTCATTTGAAACTTACCCAACACGCAGTCACAGCTCATTAGAGCTGCCTTCTCTTTTGTAAGCTTCGACATCTCACATGCTAATTGAGACATACAGCAACATGCAATCACAGCTCACTAGAGCTGCTCCCTCCTCTTCTGTGAGCTTCGGCATCGCACATGCCATTTGAAACTCACGTCAACACGTAATCACAGCTCACTAAAACTTCTTCCTACTTTTCTAGGAGCTTCAGCATCTAACATGCCATTTGAAACATGAAATAACAACTCACTAGAGCTGCCTTCTCATCTGTGAGGCTCGACATCTCGCATGCCAACTGAAACATACACCAACACGCAACTGCATCAGTTCTTTGTGGACAACGGTAAAGCCCCTATTAGGAGCTGTAGTTCCTAAAGAGTAGATGATGCCTTTGCTATCTCTCCTTTTGGTAACACAATCTTGATTTAAATTTGTTCCAAAGTGCAAAAACATTAATAAGACCTACAATATGGTCACCAAAGCCTGACTCAATGAGGAACATACATGTTGAAGGAAAGTGGTGCTCTTCCTCACTGAAGAGGAAAAATGAGCACCAAATTGCCCAGGAGTATGTGTATTGGAGCAACCCAGTGCAGTCTTGCTGTTCAGGGTCCCTTCTGCTGCTAAGGAGCACCAGGCATAGCACAAACAGGAAGCTACTGGTGGCAACAGAAGAGCTTATAAGAACAGGCACAGCCTAAGCGCCATAAGCAGGGAAGTATCTTCAGGATTTTTTGTGGGGCATTACACTCTAATCAATGCTTCCTCGGCTGATATTCTGGTCCCCCAACTTCACGTCAGATGTGGAAGTCTGTGTCAGGTCTCCCTGGATCAAGAGCACTTGCACATGTATGCATGCATGTAAACCTTTCAAGAATTTGTTTAGCCCAACCTCCTCTTCTCATTTCCACCACCACAGGACAATGAAAGGAACCGAGTAACAGACATTGAGATTGTATTGTCCTATAATGTGGTTTCTGCAATGACAAAAAAAATACTTGTTTCTTTTTTGATGACGTATTAGAAGACTCGCATACATACTCTCCCAAAGAGATTACAAAATATACCAAAGTCCCCCTATTCATCAGCCCTTCCGTTTTTAGAAATGGGGTGGTGTGTGAGAATGCTAGAGCACGAAAAAAGCAGTCATTATTTCTCTTTGTGTGTTCATCTATTTTATGGTAACATTAGAGTATCTCTTTGCAGCCCTTTCATACTTCCCAGCTTGCATTCTTCCCGCTTCCTTCCAAAATTGCATTTTTTTTATTGTTGGAGAGTGGAATAGTGAGTGGAACAGGTAGCATATACACTTCTCCACAGCAAGGCGAGGAGACAGTAGTTCCCACCATCTGTAAGTGGTTGCACACTTGGGGTGTACTTCGTTTCCATTCTCCATTAGACACTGTTTGTCTAATTTTATGGTGAGCACAGCAATAGAGTGTTTAATAAACAAAATACATTAAAAAGTAATACCTGCCGCCCTGGCCTTTCTTATAGCTGTGGGTGGCCGGTAATAGTCTGAATTGTGACGCCTGTAGGAGTGTTATGGTTAGTACTTGGCAGGGCCGGCTTTAGCGCCCTGCACACCTAACCGCCTCCTCAGATTCTCTCACTACCACCGGGCAAAAGTGCCCCTCATCTCTCCAATCATAAGCTATTGCTAAACACAGCGCTCCCCTCCCCTGAGGTTGGCACCCCTTCCACAGGTCAGCGCCCAGTGCCACCGCACCAGTCGCACTGCCCTAAAGCCGGCCCTGGTACTTGGGTTGGTACTGGTATTGGGTGTACTGGCAAGGGCAATGTAGTTGAAGCTTCAGAGGCTCCTAAGATGGGCCCTGTCACTTACAGTGTGCTTATCTTAAAGATAAAAAGTAAGGACGGTAGTCAGAAAAAGCACAGAAAACACAAAACGTCTACAGCTGACTATCCATCAGCGACTTTCACCTGAACAGCTAAGTATAATCTGATCTCTTTATATAATTAATTCACTGAAGAATCTCAGCCTACTTTCACAAAGCTAGCTTGTTGGTTATTTGCTGATGGCTGCAGTTTCTATTTTAACCACAAGGTGGCAGCTGGACCCAACAGATTCTTTCTGGGTCTAATTTTTTTTTTTTTTTTTTTTTTTAACACTGGGATTAAGTAACACGGTTCTATGATAATCACATTACAGTGGGGGTTCAAAAATAGATTAGAGGCTGCCTGTGGCGTCTGTTAAAGGATTTTCAAATACGCTTGCTTTTAAAATATCCTAGCAATATCTTTTATAAAAGGGCAAGTCCCATTTCATGCTACTTGGTTAATATTTGTTTCAGATGGTTACCTAGCGCCGAGAAGATAGAGACAGACAGAGAAATAAATATACAGTTTATGCAAACATTCCCATAGAAACAAAAGACGGATTGACGCTAATAAACATAGGAAAAACATTCACGGATGAGTAGCACGCCGGTTGCAGACATACATGCAGCAAACCTCACATGGAGCAGCAGCTAGAAACACATAAGTAAGGATTCAGATCACATGTAGAGAAACTGTGCAGATAATCTGAAAAAGAACAGGCAAACACAAAACTGTGCCTGAGACCTTGAAAATGTCCCGTAGTCGTTTTTATAACACTGAAACACACACTCAAAATAAACATGGGCCGCCACAGCAGAAACCCTTTCACAGCTGCTGAGTCACCCTTCTCACTCTGCCACATCACTGTTTTGCTAATCTGGTCACCTCATCACAGGAATGATCAATCAGCAGGAAGGGTGTGAAAGAGAATTGAAATGAAACAAACTACCAGGAAATACTTCCGGAACAAACAGCCTTAAACAAACACCAGCCCGACACGGAGGGATCGAAGATTAGAGGTGGGCTGTGGGCAAGTCAACAAATTAATAGGCCGAGCCGAGCCAGAACCCACCTAACGAGTACCCCCAAGGGTCTGATTGAGCATGAGCCGAGCACCCCAATTTTTTTGCACGTAAATCGTGCAACAAACAAAATGTAAAAATATGGCTAAGTCTCTTCAAAAGAACCAAGATACAGGTCAGATGTCTTGTGCCCCCTACAAATAGCCTATATAGTTAATATAAATACATTATTAAAGCCTATTCAACCATTTAGTAGAAATGTTTTTGTACCACGCGCATCCTGAACCGAGCTATTTTAAGGTGCTTTTAATGTAATCAAGAAAAAAGGGGACAGTGAAGTAAATCAAATGCATAGGATTATACAATTTGGTCAAGCAGTAGCCGTGTTTGAACCCAGGTTTGCGGATTACACAATGTGCAATTCAACCACTGGATGGATAGTGCCTTCTTTCTTCCATCTAAAATCAAAAGAGCAGTTCTTTCCGTTTAATTTTTTTGTTGTTAAAAATAGTAAAGATAGGTAGTATGAAACTTTAAATCAAATTAACACAAGACTTGTTTCTAGAAAAAAGTACAAAATTAAGGGGCGGTAGGACACTATTTTATGCTAATATCACTGGCTTCCCTTGAGTAAACAAACAGACTGAGTTCAGGAGCATCTCAACACCTCATTGAAGGCGTTTAACACATATTTGAGATTTGACAAAAGTGAAGTGCAGAACTCACACAGACTTTCACACAATTCTTTTTGATTATCCTCAGTGAGAGGGGATAGTACCTCAGAAGGGCTGATCTTGAAAGCGCTGAGGAGTGCTGTGAAAGTGCTCAGAGAGGCACACAATGCTAGCTAGATTTCAAAGTGTCTAATCACATAAAAGACTGTTTAAAAAATCACTTGCATAACACCCCACTCAGCACATTCACCTTACTCCATGGTGTCTTGATGATCAGCCTATCTGAACTCCCCTTCCTCTCCTAACACCTCCTCTACTACTTGGGGGGTTAGAGAATGAAGCTTTGAGAATGAGGTGAGAGCCCAGACACCAGGCAGAAGGCGCATGGAAACCCCGCTCATTTTTTGCTAAGGAGTCCGAGAGGACCTCGGGATCAACCAGACCCAGACACCTGGCTCGCGCCAGGCTTGAAGCTTCAATGCGTCGCCCACCTCAGGCGAAGATGCTATGTATCACCTGGATCTGAAGTGGAAAAGAACCAGTCAGCAAGTCTTCCAAAGAAGCAGATAATGGCCACCTGAGGCTAGAAATCGTCTGACAACAAACATTTGTGTCTGCTTTTGTTGCATGCTTGCTCAGTGTCCTTTCACATGTTTTATGTAGGCGCAAATTCACAAAACGGTTTGGAGTTGTGATGGCTGTCAAAGGGTCACCATCTACATCTGAGACGTCCCGAGACCAAAGACCTCAGCACTTCAGTGAGCCATGGGTACCTGCAGAGGTGTTCAGATTTTGGGGTGTGTGTTATTCAAAGACCCCAACCATGGACATACATTCACCCAAATACCATAGGTAGCGAACAACGAGTTATTCACCTTCGTAGTTTCTGGTGAATAGCCTATCTAACCGCAGATTACTCACCCCTAGAATATCCCCATGTGCAAGATGGATCTGGAATATTCTACCACCAATGCTCCCAAACACTAGTAGGTGGTGCTGTGAGTCTCTGTGAGGACTCTGTAAGATCTCAGAAGTGACAGAATGGAGCTACATATTAGTGCATCTCCTGCACTCCGACGTCAGTTTCTTCTATCCTTCTCCTTCCATATATCAGACATGCAGTGTAAAAAAAAATTGCCTGAAATAGTGTACTTATCTTCTAACTTGGGACCTTTTTAGATATTAAAAAGAGTCCACTCCCATAACAAGGAGGTGAAAGAGCAGTGAGGAATCGGTAGTGAGGCAGAGCCTAAACTAGAAATAGAATTGCCGAAGGTAAATACCTTGTTCTTCAGATGCCTATTTCTAACCGCAGATTCCTCACCTTTGGAATAGATACAGCAGCAGTAATTCCTAAAAGATGGAGGGTCTGGGGAGTGGACTCGGACCACAAAGTTCTGCAGAACATAGTGGCGGAAGTTTCCTTGCTTCCACATCTGACTGTCAAAAGCCCTGCAAAACAGAACGGTGGAAGTGTCTTTCCTGCCACACCTGGCTGTCAGGTGCCTCCTTAATATGTGTGTTGATGCCCACGTTGCAGCCTGGCAAATGTCTAGAACAGAAGAACTCCATGCCAAAGCAATTGTAGCGGCCATGGCCCTGGTAGGATTGGATTGCAGGCCTACCGTAGCCATTTTCTTGGCCAGTGCATAGCAGATTTTGATGCAGAGGACGATCATGTTTGATAGGGTCCTCTTCTGCACTACTTTGCCTTTACTTGTACCAGAAAATCCCACAGAAAGCTGATAATCTAAACGAATGCACTTTGTGAGGTTGATGTAAATGCTTAACGCTCTATTCCTCCTTCAAGAGGTGCGCTAGGGCAAACAACTCTGGCATAAGTTGTGGGTGGAGATCCATTCTTTATGCTTAAGTTTCTTGGGACCCAGTAACTCCTGGCAGGTCGATGTCACTGTTTCTTTGATCTTCTCCCACAGACTTTCTACTGGGTCTCTGTCGTCCTCTAGTTCTTGCAGGACTCGAAACATGTTACTGAGGGTGACTGAGTATTCACACCGTTGCTGTGCATCTTTGAGGAGGGTGGTGTTATATCGCTGGCATTGGTTTTTCGGTTCCATCCATGCTTTCTTCAACTCTAGCTTCAGCCTGGCCACGACAAAGTGATTGCCTGACACCAAGTCCACTCCTCTCATCACTCTTTCATCCTGCCGGGACCTCCGGAATTTCTTGGCAATGCAGACATGGTCGACCTGCTTCTCTTTTGAATGGTCTGGTGACACCCACGTTGGCTTGTGTATTCTTTTGTGTGGAAATACACTACCGCCTATCACCAGACTGTTAAGGGCACAGAGATCTGCAAGCCTTTCACCAATTTTCATTCATGTTGCCAAGGCCATGGTTGCCCATGACTTCTTTGTACTCAGTGTTGTCGCTTCCAGTTTTGGCATGGAGGTCCCCATCAGTATGGTGAAGTCTCTCTCAAGGAATTTCTCTAGGATGGACTGGAGTCTTGTAAAATTGTTCTTTTTCATCTTCTATGCTGCCATTTGTATGTGCATAGCACTGGATAACATTCATGTTGATTCTCTTTTTCTTTGTGATGAAGGTCGCTGTGACTCTCTGCAAAATCCAAGAGAGCAAGGAAAAGAAAGCTGCAGTGAACACTAGCTGAAACAAGAGCAGAAAAAGCAAAAGCTCAAGGAGAATACACCAAACCAACAGGGAAGCAAAGAGATGCTTAAAAGCAGACAAGCGAAGATTCATCGATGGTCTTGCCACTGAAGCCCAGGAAGCAGCAAGCCACTGAAACTTGAAGGAACTCTAAAACATAACAAGGAAACTCTCCGAAAGATACAGAAAACCAGAAAGGCCTCTTCAAGACAAAGCTGGTAAGACAATCAACGGAAGATGGGTGGAGTACTTTGAAAAACTGCTAAACCAGCCAGTGCAACTGCCTCCACCAGACATATAACCAAGTGGCAAGGACTTGCCAATCGACTGCAGCAGCCCAACCAAGGAAGAAATATGGCAAGCCTTCAAACATCTGAGAATTGGGAAGACAGCAGGACCCATAACATTCCTGCAGAGGCACTGAAGGCAGAAATTGAAACATCAGTAGATATGCTCTACCCTATGTTTGGAAGGATCTGGAAAGAGGAAAAGGTGCCGACAGACTGGAAGGAGGGTTTGTGAGAAAGTGCCCTCTTTCTGCATGGTTGCCCCCACTTTTTGCTGAGTTGCTGATGTCCTTTGACTGAGTGTGCACAGGGCTCCTGCCAATCAGGTGCCCAGGGCCTAAGTTCTTTCCCTAAAACCTGCATTAAAAACAAAACCCAATTGGCATCTCTGGCCACAGGTCAGCCCCAGGTAAATGGTACCACAGGTACCCAGGTGACTGTGACCAGGGGAGACCTCTAAGGGCTACAGCACTTATTGTGCCACCCTTAGAGGTCCTGTACCATTACACTCACACACTGCCTTCGCAGGCTGCGTGTTTTGGTGCAGAACAAAGTTAAGAGTCGACATGGCACACATCTCTGTGAGCCATGCCTACAACCCACTGCCCAAGCATAGATCAGTCACGCCTCTAGCTGGGTACACTATACCAGTGGTGAGGGTACAGGTGCATGAGCCCTGTACCCCTACAGTATCTAAGTCCATTCTTAGACATTGAAAGTGCAGTGCTGCCATTAAGAGTATATGGTGCTTGGAGTTTGTCATTACGAACTCCACAGCACCATAATAGCTACACTGAAAACTGAGAAGTATGGTATCAAACGTCTCAGCACATTAAACCCACACTGATGCCAGTGTGGGATTTAATGAAAAATGCACACAGAGGGCATCTTAGAGATGCCCCCTGAAAAACGACATACCACTAGTATCCAGGCTGAGTGGCTGCTTTCAGCTGCCAACACCAGACATGTTTTTGGACCCCTGGGTCGAGAGCCTGCTGCTCTCGGGGGCCTGAAACAATGCACATCCTGGGACGAGGTGCCAAGCCTCCTCCCTCAGGATGGGCAGGGTTCACGAAGGGGAAGCTTCAAAGGCTTGCCGCCTTTGTGAGCTTCCCCAGGCCACTTGCTGCTTTCAGCAACTGGTCCCCACTGGTTCTGACCCCCACTTTGGGAGGGAGAACCGGCGGGAAAAACAAGTGAGGAAGAGAGGTGTGCCCACCTCTGCCAACTCCACTCCTCAGGTGGGGGAGGTGAGGTGAAGCACAACTCTCAGTCCCCACCATCTTGCAGATGGGGGGACCCAGCCAACCAGGGAAAGGCTTATGCCCCCCTCTCACTGGAGGGTGTCATAATAGGGGGTGTACCCACCCCAGGGAAGGGACCCAGTGGTCCCAACCTTTTTACCTACCTTTAACGCCCCTAAATCTAGTATTTAGGGGCACCCCTGAAACTTGCTTCCGCAGACAAGAACCTACAAGAAGAAAAAAAGAAGAAGAAGGACCGAACACCCGTGCCTAAGCTAACAAGAGGAGGACGCCCACTGACTTCGCCCCAGCCCTACCGGCCTGTCCCCACCTCGAACCTGCTCCAGAGAAACCCCGGTGTGTCCTGCAGCCAGCAACCTCAAGAAACCCGGAGGACCTGCCTGTCTTCAATCCCAAAGACTCTGTCTCCCGTGAACACTGGATTTGTTCAAACAACAGACTCCAGCTCCGCAAGGATCTGCGAGTTTGCACCACTCTGCACCCGACGCCCACTGCCCGAGTTTGAGTGGCCCAACACCAAGAGGAGGTCTCCCTGGCAATCCTGACCCGGAATCCGGTGACCCCTGACCTGCCTCAAGCCTCCAGCCGACGCCTGCAGCCTCAAACCGGAAGGTCCCCCCAACCGCAACCAGGAGCTGGTAAGAAGATCCGACCCTAAAAGGCAGCCCTGCACCCGACGCCCCGCGGCCTTGGGTGGCCCAACCGGCGGTGCCTAACCAACCCCCAAGATCCCACCTTACCTCTCCAAGTGGTGGTCACACCCAGAAGACCTTCTTCCCCGAGCCTGCAGTGCTTTAGCAAACCGGAGACTCCCCATTGAAAGCTACAGGGCTTCCGACGCCAAAACAGCACTCTGCACCTGGCCGCCCCAGTGCCGCTGAGGGTGCATCTTTTGTGCTGGCCTAAACCCCCATCTGCCCTGAGCTTAAGTCCAGGAGCTTTGCTCCCACAACCCAGTGGCCTGCTCGTCAGCAGCCACCAACCGGAGGCCCCCTATCCCCCCCATTGGATAACATTGGGCCTCAGCACTCTGCACCCGGCCACCCTAGTGCCGATGGGGGTGTAACAAGAGTGCATCCTTGACCCTGGGAGACCCCTGAGTCTAACCCTAGAACACCAACTCCCACAACAAAGTACTTACCTTTAAACCGGTAACACTATTTTCCTCCATAGGATAACATTGACTGTTTTTCTATGAAAAGTTTCTAAGTGTGGAGTTGGAAAACCTAAGAAATCCTTTAAAAATTGTACTAAATAACAAAAACGCTTTTACTTACCTGTTTACAGGAAATGTCCCAGTGTAGTATCCAGGTATACTACACTGTGTAAGAAAAGTAATCTGAAAGTAATGTACTGGTCATTTTACTGAAAAGCCCATTCAAAGTATATGTACTGTATTTACAAAGCATTGCATTTCTCAAGTAACAATACTGTAAATCAAAACAAAGTGCATATACAATTGCAATCCAAACTGTTTACAAACTGCATTATTACTGTAAAGTATTTATTGCTTACCTGTGCCAGGCTTGCTTAGTTCTAGAAAATAAAATAACTAAAAGAATATTTTTATACAAAAACAATTGGTCTGAAGTTCAGTCTTTGAGTGTGTGAATTCATTTGCTGACTGAGTGGGTACAACAAATGCTTAACACTGTCCTCTGATAAAGCCCTACTGCTCGACCACACTACCACAAATAGAGAGTGAGGTGCTATCTACTTTACCTCTGCCTACCTTTTGGGTTCCACTGGACTCTATGCACACTATACCTCACTTTGGTATAGTATATACAGAGTCAGCTTCCTACATTGGTGGATCAGCGGTGGGATACACAACTTTGCATTTGTTGGACTAACTTGGTTACCAACTGATCACACGACAGAACTCTTAAATTGTCTTTAGAATTCTGATTTTTTCCAAATTGGCATTTTTTGCAAAATTACTAAAAGTTTTGGTAGGGCCTTGGTTAAGTCCCTTTAGAATTTTAGAAAAATAAAAAGTCACTTTAGCTAGGGCTAGAAATCTTGTTTTAACAATGTCTCAAAACAAGAACCCAGCTGTTAGTGAAAATAACCACAATGTCATAGAAGACCAGGATGAGGAGCTTGACCTCACCCCTTACCTTCACTTGTCTTTCAATGAGGTAAGGTCCCTATGTAAAATTAAAAACATAGCCATGGGGTCCCATCCCACCAAACAAAAGCTCCAGGAGCTGTTGGCTGGGTATGCTAAGGACCACCCATCTGAAAATGGTGAAGACAAATCAGACGAGGAAGAAGAGGAAGGGGATGACCAGGTAGATCAACCACCCCCCCACTTCATAGGGAGAGAAGGGCCCCAGTGGCCCTGAATCCAAAAATCAACCTCTTAGTACCTAGATGCCACACAGGTGGATCAGGTACTATTGAGGACATTGAGGACAGCCTCAATGAGGAGGACAGCCTTTTAGCAAGGTTGACCAAAAGACTGGATCTAGAGACCAGGTTGCTGGCTCTAGAGAGAGAGAGCAGAGATAGGCCTAGCACTCATCAATGGTGGCAGAAATTTACTTAATGAGGATAAAGCGCAATCTTATGATCCTAAAACCCCCAAAGGGATTGTCCCTAAATATTAAGAGAGTGATGATATCACAAAATGGTTCACAGCCTTTGAGAGGGCTTGTGAAATGAGAAAAGTGAAGAAGTCACACTGGGGGGCACTCCTTTGGGAACTGTTCTCTGGTAACTGCAGAGACAGACTCCTGACCCTTTCTGGGGCAGATGCTGGGTCTTATGACCTCATGAAGAGAACTCTGATTGAGGGATTTGGACTCACAACTGAGGAATATAGAATTAGATTCAGGGGGACTCACAAAACCAATCCTGTATTTACTTCATAGACTACTCAGTTAAAACACTAGATGGTTGGTTAACTGGACACAATGTGCATGATTTCAATGGACTTTACAATCTGTTTATGAAAGAACATATTTTAAGTAATTGCACTAATGAAAAGTTACATCAGCATTTGGTAGACCTAGGTCTAATTTCTCCCCAAGAATTGGGAAAGAAGGCAGACCATTGGGTCAAGACAAGGTTGACAAAAACAACCACTGGGGGTGACCAAAAGAAAGGGGTTACAAAATCTCCCCAGGGGAAAGGTGGTGAGAATCCCCAAGATAAAAAGCCTGAGTCTTCAAAAGGGCCCCAAAAACCTGCACAGGGGGTGGGACCCAAAACTCTTCCCAAGCTACTACTAAATACAGGGGAAAGAACTTTGATCGTTTAAAGGCCTGGTGTAACAACTGTAGAAAGTTGGGACACTTAACTGGAGATGCTACTTGTCCTAACAAGAAGCCCCCTAGTCCTAGTACAGATACTCCTGGTGTAGCAAGTCTCCAGATGGGATCAACAGTGTGCCAAGAGCAAATCGGGTTGCAACCTGAAGAAGTTCTAGTTTCAGAAGGGGAAGTTGAGTTTGCCACTGTAGCTGTGTGGCCACCCAACTTAAAGAAGTATTTGCAATACCCTTGGATTAATGGAACTAGGATAGAAGCTCGGAGGGATACAGGTGCCAGTGTCACTATGGTGAGAGATGCACTGGTTTCCCCTGAGCAATACTTGATTGGGAGAACTTACCCAGTCACCAATGCTGACAGTGTTACCACTAACCATGCAATGGCTATTGTGACATTAGACTGGGGGTGGGGGGGGGGGCTAACTGGCCTGAAACAGGTACTGGTCTCTCCAAAGCTACCAGCTGCATGTCTGCTTGGCAATGACCTGGAAACCTCAGCATGGGCTGAGGTTGAACTGAAAACCCATGCAGCAATGCTGGATATCCCTGAGATGGTGTGTGTAAAAGCAAGAGCACAGAGCAGAAAACAGGGTGAAAAAGAAGTGTTGGAGCCTGACAGTATGGCCCAACCTTCCAAGAGGAAAGGTAAGAAGACTGGTAAACCAGCTTCTGTACAGCAAAAGGATCAGGACCCCTCTCCTCAGGGAGAGGACTTGGACACCGCAGAGGGATCTGAGCCCATGGAGCTTGACCCTTACCAGGCTGAACTCTTGGGCCCAGGGGGACCCTCTAGGGAAGAGCTGTGCCTTGGACATCAGGACTGTCCAACTCTTGAAAGCCTGAGGCAGCAAGCTGCTGCACAGGAAAAGGGAGATGTCAGTGGTACCCACAGAGTCTATTGGGAAGAGGGGCTACTGTACACTGAGGCCAGAGACCCCAACCCTGGAGCCACTAGGAGAGTGGTAGTGCCTCAGAAGTACAGGGAGTTCCTCCTAACTTTAGCTCATGACATCCCTCTAGCTGGGCATCTGGGCTAAACCAAAACCTGGGAAAGGCTAGTTAGCCACTTTTACTGGACCCAGATGTCTCAGAAAGTAAAGGAGTTTGTCAGCTCCTGTGTCACCTGTCAAGCCAGTGGCAAAACAGGTGGACACCCAAAGGCCCCCTTGATACCACTACCCTTGGTTGGGGTTCCCTTTGAAAGGGTAGGTGTGGACATAGTGGGTCCACTTGAACCTCCCACAGCATCAGGAAACAAATTCATACTAGTGGTAGTGGATCATGCCACTAGGTATCCTGAGGCAATTCTCCTTAGGACTACTACAGCTCCTGCAGTAGCCAAGGCCCTCATTGGTGTCTTCACCAGGGTAGGGTTTCCTAAGGAGGTGGTTTCAGACAGAGGTTCCAACTTCATATTTGCTTACCTCAAACACATGTGGAAAGAGTGTTGAGTGCAGTACAAGTTTACTACACCCTATCACCCACAAACCAATGGCCTTGTTGAGAGATTCAACAATACATTGAAAGGCATGATTATGGGGCTCCTTGAAAAACTCAAAAGGAGATGGGATGTCCTCTTACCATGCTTGCTTTTCGCTTACAGAGAGGTGCCACAGAAGGGAGTAGGGTTTTCCCCCTTTGAACTTCTGTTTGGCCATCCTGTGAGGGGACCACTCTGTCTTGCAAAAGAGAGTTGGGAGAAGCGTCTCCAAGAACCCAAACAAGATATTGTGGACTATGTGCTTGGCCTAAGGTCCAGAATGGCTGAGTACATGGAAAAAGCATCCAAGAATCTTGAGGACAGCCAGGGGCTTCAGAAGCACAGGTATGACCGAAAATCTGCACTGGTAGAATTTCAACCAGGGCAAAAGTTGTGGGTTTTGGATCCAGTGGCACCAAGGGCTCTCCAGGACAGATGGAGTGGCCCGTACCCCATCTTAGAAAAGAAAAGTGAGGTCACCTACTTGGTTGACCTGAGCACAAGCAGAACATCCAAAAGTATGATCCATGTGAACCTCCTTAAGCTTTTCCATGACAGGGCTGACATCACCATGCTGATGGTGACTGATGAGGAACAGTACACAGAGTGAATCTCTCCCTGACCTCCTCTCATACAGCCCAAACGTTGGGTCAGTGGATGGAGTTGTCTTTTCAGACACCATCTCTGCCCAACAGCAGACTGATTGCAAGTAAGTCTTGCAGCAGTATGCAAAGCTCTTTTCCTTGACCCCTGGTCAGACAAACTGGTGTACCCATGATGCGGACACTGGTGACAGTTCACCTGTCAAAAACAAAATCTATCGCCAGTCTGATCAAGTCAAGAAAAGCATCAGAGCTGAAGTCAGCAAGATGCTGGAGTTAGGGGTTATTGAACCCTCGGAGAGCCCCTGGGCCAGCCCAGGGGTTCTAGTCCCCAAACCTCATCTCCAGAGTGGAAAGAGAGAAATGAGGTTCTGTGTGGACTATAGAGGGCTCAACTCTGTCACCAAGACAGATGCTCACCCTATTCCCAGAGCAGATGAACTGATAAACAAACTAGGTGCAGCCAAATTTCTAAGTACCTTTGACTTAACTGCAGGGTACTGGCAAATTGGCATGGCACCAGGAGCAAAAGAAAAGACAGCCTTCTCCACACCTGATGGGCATTATCAGTTTACTGTCATGCCCTTTGGTTTAAAGAATGCCCCTGCCACCTTCCAGAGGTTGGTGAATCAAGTCCTTGCTGGAGTGGAATCCTTTAGTGCAGCTTATCTAGATGATATTGCGGTCTTTAGCTCCACCTGGCAGGATCACCTGATCCATGTTGGGAAGGTTTTAAATGCCCTTCAAACTGCAGGCCTAACTATGAAGGCATCCAAATGCCAGATAGGCCAGGGAACTGTGGTGTACCTGGGCCACCTTGTTGGTGGAGGCCAAGTACAACCCTTTTAGCTCAAGATCCAGGCTATCCTGGACTGGGCAGCTCCAACAACCCAGACCCTTGGGTCAGGGCATTCCTTGGCTTGACTGGGTACTACAGGAGGTTTGTGAACGGATATGGGTCCATTGTGGCTCCCCTCACAGCACTCACCTCCAAGAAGATGCCCAAAAAGGTAAACTGGACAGTTAGTTGTCAAAAGGCTTTTGACACCCTGAAAGAGGCAATGTGCTCAGCACCAATTCTCAAAGCTCCAGACTATGCCAAGCAGTTCATTGTGCAGACTGATGCCTCTAAGCTAGGGATAGGAGCGGTCCTATCCCAGACCAATGATGAAGGCCAAGACCAACCTGTTGCTTTTATAAGCAGAAGGCTTCTCGCCAGGGAGCAACGTTGGAGTGCCATTGAGAGGGAGCCTTTGCTGTGGTTTGGTCCCCGAAGAAGCGGAGACCATACTTGTTTGGTACTCACTTCCTAGTACAAACTGATCACAGACCTCTCAGATGGCTAATGCAGATGAAAGGTGAAAATCCTAAACTGTTGAGGTGGTCCATCTCCCTACAGGGAATGGACTTTGTAGTGGAACACAGACCTGTGACTGCCCATGCCAATGCAGATGGACTTTCCAGGTTCTTCCACTTAGAAAATGAAGACTCTCTAGGGAAAGGTTAGTCTCATCCTCTTTCGTTTGGGGGGATGGGGGTTGTGTGAGAAAGTGCCCTCTTTCTGCATGGTATGCCCCCACTTTTTGCTGAATTGCTGATCTGCTTTGACTGAGTGTGCACTGGGCTCCTGCCAATCAGGTGCCCAAGGCCTATGTTCTTTCGCTAAAACCTGCATTAAAAACAAAACCCAATTGGCATCTCTGGCCACAGGTCAGCCCCTGGTAAATGGTACCACAGGTACCCAGGGCACTGTGACCAGGGAACACCTCTAAAGGCTGCAGCACTTATTGTGCCACCCTTAGAGGCCCTGTACCATTACACTCACACACAGCCTTTGCAGGCTGCGTGTTTTGGTGCAGAACAAAGTGAAGAGTCGACATGGCACACATCTCTGTGTGCCATGCCTACAACCCACTGCCCTGGCATAGATCAGTCACCCCTCTAGCTGGGTACACTATACCAGTGGTGAGGGTACAGGTGTATGAGCCCTGTACCCCTACAGTGTCTAAGTCCATTCTTAGACATTGAAAGTGCAGTGCTGCCATTAAGAGTATATGGTCCTGGGAGTTTGTCATTACGAACTCCACAGCACCATAATGGTTACACTGAAAACTGAGAAGTTTGGTATCAAACTTCTCAGCACATTAAACCCACACTGATGCCAGTGTGGGATTTAATGAAAAATGCACACAGAGGGCATCTTAGAGATGCCCCCTGAAAAACGACCTACCACTAGTGTCCAGGCTGAGTGGCTGCTTTCAGTTGCCACCACCAGACATGTTTCTGGACCTCTGGGTCGAGAGCCTGCTGCTCTCGGGGGCCTGAAACAATGCACATCTTGGGATGAGGTGCCAAGCCTCCTCCCCCAGGATGGGCAGGGTTCACGAAGGGGAAGCTTCAAAGGCTTGCCAGCTTTGTGAGCTTCCACAGGTCACTTGCTGCTTTCAGCAACTGGTCCCCACCGGTTCTGACCCCCACTTTGGGCGGGAGAACCGGTGGGAAAAACAAGTGAGGAAGAGAGGTGTGCCCACCTCTGCCAACTCCACCCCTCAGGTGGGGGAGGCGAGATGAAGCACAACTTTCAGTCCCCACCATCTTGCAAATGGGGGGACCCAGCCAACCAGGGAAAGGTTTATGCCCACCTCCCACTGGAGGGTGGCATAATAGGGGGTGTACCCACCCCAGGGAAGGGACCTATTGGTCCCAACCTTTTTACCTACCTGTAACGCCCCTAAATCTAGTATTTAGGGGCACCCCTGAACCTTGCTTCCGCAGACAAGAATCTACAAGAAGAAAAGAAGAAGAAGGACCGAACAGCCATGCCGAAGCTAACACGAGGAGGATGCCCACTGACTTGGCCCCAGCCCTACCGGCCTGTCCCCACCTCGAACCTGCTCCAGCGAAACCCCGGTGTGTCCTGCAGTCAGCAACCTCAAGAAACCCGGAGGACCTGCCTGCCTTCAATTCCAAAGACTCTGTCTCCCGTTAACACTAGATTTGTTCAAACAACAGACTCCAGCTCCGCAAGGATCCGCAAGTCTGCACCACTCTGCACCCGACGTCTACTGCCCATGTTCGAGTGGCCCAACACCAAGAGGAGGTCTCCCCGGCGATCCTGACCCGGGATCCGGTGACCCCTGACCTGCCTCAAGCCTCCAGCCGACGCCTGCAGCCTCAAACCGGAAGGTCCCCCCAACCGCGACCAGGAGCTGGTAAGAAGATCTGACCCTAAAAGGCATCCCTGCACCCGACGCCCCGCTGCCTTGGGTGGCCCAACCGACGGTGCCTAACCACTTCCCATGATTCCAACTTACCTCTCCAAGTAGTGATCGCACACAGAAGACCTTCGTCCCCGAGGCTGCAATGCTTTTGCAAACCGGAGACTCCCGATTGAAAGCTACAGGGCTTCCGAAGCCAAAACAGCACTCTGCACCCGGTCGCCCCGGTGCCGCAGAGGGTGCATCTTTTGTGCTGGCCTAAACCCCCATCTGCCCTGAGCTTAAGTCCACGAGTTTTGCTCCCACAACCCAGTGGCCTGCTCGTCAGCAGTCACCAACCGGAGGCCCCCTATCCCCCCCCATTGGATAACATTGGGCCTCAGCACTCTGCACCCGGCTGCCCTAGTGCCGCTGAGGGTGTAACAAGAGTGCATCCTTGACCCTGGGGGACCCCTGAGTCTAACCCTAGAACACCAACTCCCACAACAAAGTACTTACCTTTAAACCGATAACACGGTTTTCCTCCATAGGATAACATTGACTGTTTTTCTATGAAAAGTTTCTAAGTGTGGAGTTGGAAAACCTAAGAAATCCTTTTAAAATTGTACTAAATAACAAAAACGCTTTTACTTACCTGTTTACAGGAAATGTCCCAGTGTAGTATCCAGGTATACTACACTGTGTAAGAAAAGTAATCTGAAAGTAATGTACTGGTCATTTTACTGAAAAGCCCATTTAAAGTATATGTACTGTATTTACAAAGCATTGCATTTCTCAAGTAACAATACTGTAAATCAAAACAAAGTGCATATACAATTGCAATCCAAACTGTTTACAAACTGCATTATTACTGTAAAGTATTTATTGCTTACCTGTGCCAGACTTGCTTGGTTCTAGAAAATAAAATAACTAAAAGAATATTTTTATACAAAAACAATTGGTCTGAAGTTCAGTCTTTGAGTGTGTGAATTCATTTGCTGACTGAGTGGGTACAACAAATGCTTAACACTGTCCTCTGATAAAGCCTTACTGCGCGACCACACTACCACAAATAGAGAGTGAGGTGCTATCTACTTTACCTCTGCCTACCTTTTGGGTTCCACTGGACTCTGTGCACACTATACCTCACTTTGGTATAGTATACTTGAAGATGAAGGATCACAAGAAAACAACAGCCAGCCAGGGCAAAAATCTGGATCCCAAAGGATACAATGAGTCACAAAGAAAGAAACTCGTTTAGTCTTGCATCAGAGCATCTAAGTCTTCTAGATGGAGTATACCAGGTAAATCTGTCCCATAGGTAGAATGGTCCAACATTATGTAATGCTTTAATGGCTATACGTAATGCTTTGAATTCTTTTCTTTCTTCAACGGGAAGCCAGTGCAGCTTGACGAGGGCCAGAGACACAGATTGATGTTTAGGAATTCCTAACAGAAGCTGAGCTGATGCATTTTGCAGCATCTGGAGTTTGCGGATAAATCTTTTTTGAATACCTATAAAAGGCATTACCGTACTCCAATTTGGATAAGGCTAGGGTGGTCACTACCGTTTTTTGAAGATCTGATGGGATGAAAGGGCAAATCGTCCTAATGATTCTCAAAGTAATAAATACTGAGGACACAAGGGCATTAACCTGATCTTCATAGTTGAATTTATTGTCAAAGATAATTCCCAAACTCCGAACTTTTCTCACTGGTAAGGGGAGTACACCCATTTGCTGAGGCCAACAACTTGGTGACCAGAATGAGTTATCATTACCCAGGAGAAGGACCTCCGTTTTCCCAGAGTTAAGTTTTAAGTAATTAACCCTCATCCAGCTACCTGTCTGAGCCATACAAGTGTTAAATCTTGATGCTGTATCTTCTGGGTTGCTGGATACCGATACCACTATTTGGGTATCGTCGGCGTATGACACCACCGAAAAACCAAATGATTTGATAAGCCTTGCCAGTGAGGCCCGTAGGGGTGGATATTTCTTCAATCAACCCCAGGCAAAGTGGTCAACAGAGTCATACTGAACAGAATGAAGGAACAAGTCAACGCTCAGTTGCGAGATCAGCAAGCTGGCTCCCGCAAAGATAGATTCTGTACAGACCAGGATTACAACACTGCGTATCATTATTGAGCAGTCGATGGAATGGAACTCCCCACTCTGTGAGAAGGAATTCGATAGCATGGACAGGGAGTCCCCTATATAACTCCTTCGCCACTATGGTGTGCCAGATAAACTCATACGAATCATCAGGAACTCTTAAGAGGTAATGATCTGCAAGATAGCCCATGGAGGACAACTCATGGAAGCCTTCCAAGTGAGGATCGGAGTCCGCCAGGGTTGTATGCTCTCGCCTTTTCTCTTCCTACTGGCTATACACTGGATCATGAAAACATCCACAGCAAGAAAAAGAAATGGGACCCAGTGGACACAGCTAGACGATCTGGACTTTGCAGACTACCTGGCCCTACTTTCCCATACCCATCTGCAGGTGCAAGAGAAGACTGACAAGGTGGCAACCACATCAGAACAACTTGGCCTCAACATTCACCGGGGAAAAACCAAGATCCTGAAAGCTAACATGGCCAACACAACTGCAGTCACTCTTGCAGGCGATGCACTGGAAGAGTTTGAGGACTTCACCTACCTGGGCAGTGTCATAGAAAAGCAGGGCAGCACAGACGCTGTCGTCAAGGCAAGAATCGGCAAACCAATGCTGCTTTCATTCAGATAAAGAAGATTTGGGGCTCCAAGGACCCAACGCTGCAAACCAAGATTAGGCTTTTTAACATCAGCGTAAAATTGGTCCTTCTGTATGGAGCTGAAACTTGGAGGACAACAGTGGCCTCCACCAACAAAGTCCAGACCTTCATCAACACCTGCCTGAGGAAATTCTCAAGGGAAAAGTAAAAGGGAAAGGCCAAGAAGCACCTGGCTCCGAGGCCTCGAGGCTAACTGCAAGGAGATGGGTTACACCTGGAGTCAGATTGAAAGAAAAGCCCAGGACAGAGGTGGCTGGAGAGTCCTGGCTGATGGTCTATACCCTAGGAGGGGAGGTAGGCATAAGTAAGTAAATAAGCAAGTGTAAGTTGTGGGTGCAGATCCCCAAAAATAATTTTTAGGTAGACAAGGTATGATTCAAATAAAAAAAGGTCAGAGGCAATTCTTATAAATAGCAAGTTACCCGGCGTATCAAATTGCAGTGGTAACTGTAGGTAAACAATCGGCTAACAGCAAGGCGCGGGCATCCCACACCCACAACCTATGTCCATGAAACCTTTGGTTTGTGCACAGACCTAGGGGTCCTACCATTTTTATCTCCACTGAACATCGTCTCATGGTTTTGATCCATAAGGAGACCAAAACATTGACCTTCCTCCACACCAACCTTTAGAATTCAGATACAAATATCACGTCTTGTAGGCATAGAGTCTGGTTAAGTGGTTGTTGTCTGTAATGCAAAGTCTATTCTCAGAAATACCCATGGAAATACTTTACGACCCTGCTGTGTAACAAATGTCTATGTGACCCTACAAGGAAATTGTATTCAACAGTATGATATTATTTGTGATTTGGCTACTAAGAAAAAACTATTAGTGATTTTGAATTATATATGTTATTAGCTTTAAAAAACTCTACACTTATAATAACATGTAAAAATGTTTTTATTAGAATTCCAGCATTGAGGGCACCTCTTACTATTTTCTATTATTATATTTTGGTTTGCATTGTTTGCTTTTTGCTTTTGATTGATTCCCTTGATTGGCCAATTATATAATGTATGATTGAAAGATTTGCTAAAAAAAATCCTTTAGGAGTTCTTGTGTTGCTTCAATAATCCCCGAGGCCGGCGGTTCTAAGGAGTTTGCCAAGTATAACATCTGCAACCATAACATTTTTTAAAGACAGGGACATATTTATGACCCCCCGTGTGCAGTCATAGTGTCATTTTTTCTGACGCCCTGGTGGGGCAAACCTTGAAGTCATATCTATGAGGCCATGCAAAGCCACTTTGCTTGGCTTTGAATGGCCTCACAGATGTGGAGTGAGGCAAGGCAGCACAAATCGCTGAGTTGCCTTCCTCTGCTCTGCCTTGGGTGTTCCCACGCAACACCCATGGATTTTGACGCTTCTCCAGATTTACAAAACCATGTAAACCTGGAGATGCAGGCGTAAGGAGGAGAAATAACTTTATTTCTCCTTGTTTTTTCCTCTTTTGGAAAAAGCCTCCCAGGAATGCTGTTTTGTGCAGGAAGGTGCCCCTTCCTGCACAAAAACAATCCTGCCGAACACTGAAGGGTGCCTGCGTTGGCGCTAGGCTGCCGAAATGGCGCCAGTACTGGGGAAAAGAACAGGAATGCACTGTATTAGATAAATACGGTGCATTCCTGCCTTTCCACTTTGATGTAGGGCAGCGCAGCAAGTTAACTTGCTGCGTTGCCCTATGCCAAATCCCCATAAATGAGGCCCACAGTTTCTACTGTATACTTATTGATTTATTTGGCAGCAAGCTGACGTCTCCAAGATCCACTCGGTTGCAATAGGTGTGCTTCAATCCAAAGCAGGGGACTAGAGACCCCTGTCAGTCCTCGGCACCTGGGATCTGTGCTGGCTTCTGAGGCTGGATGGATTCACCTAAGAAGGGGATGGAAGCTGACTGGCTCCTTGATTTTCACTGCTCTCTCGAGGGACTCTGGCTGGGCCTCAGTTTTGGGTTACAAGAGTCCCAGAAGTGTGTGTCCTGTATCATCACCCACTTCCGGTACCTAAGTTTGGTCTGCTGCTCAGTCTTGCACTGACAGATCAGACGTTTCGCGGTGGGGGGTGTGTTACAGAGTTAGTTTCTGCAGGTGCTCTGGACCCTTTTCACACTTTGTTGACAATGCTAAATATCTTTACTTTTATTCTTCGTCCACTGGGTACTCAGCGAATCTCTTTCATGGCCACAGGTATGTCGATGCCTTCTGGAAATTTACTGTGTCTGTTTTTGGTACATCAACAGACTATTCTCCACGCCAATGGAATCATGGTAGGGTGACCAGAATTTTAAAGCCAAAAACCGGGACATTTCACAAAAATAGAAGAAGGACTACAATTTTACTTCAAGCGAGCGCCCAGAATTGCAGCGCTACTCAGTAGATAATTACAGAACAGGCAGTAAGAACATACATAAAATGCAATTTTTAAACCCAGTAGCTTGCCTGTTAATTAAATTGCTTTCTTGAAACAACTGCAACCATCCCTGCTTTGTAAAACAATTAAAATCACCTCTCGCTGTTTTCAGTCGACCCTCTCTAAAAATGTGGACATGAGCTAAATTTCCTGAAATCTGCCGGGACAGCTGGTGAAAAACCGGGACCGTCCTGGCAAAACCGGGACGCCTGGTCACCCTAAATCATGGGCCATGGAGGACAAACTTTAGTGTCAGCGTTGACTAAATTATGCGCCAAGAAATGTCAAATTATGCTTTGTAAAGTGGTACATTCTGTGGCAGTATTATTTCAACATGTCATTTTAGCAAACATCAATATAGCCTGGGCAATGTTTCACATTGTTACTACCAGTGCAACACCTGAATGCCACAATCAGCACAGCAACTAAAAGTTGACAGGTTAACCGTTGCTAAATGTGTCCCATTGCATGGTATGTGTTTTTTTTTTTTTAATTATCTTTTGAACCATCTGAGCATGTAATTATTTTTTTGTTGAATTCTGCAAATTATGCAACAGGTGGCAGCAAGTGCGGTAAATACATAATTATGGAGAAAAAAAACACACTGGCACGTGTTTCTGAAATTCCACTGCCCCTGACTGTATTACTGCAATTCAGACATGACAACACTACTGTTCTTGTGAGTTCAATCCCTCGATTTGTCTGCAGCAATGGTTACATCCATCTGAGCATCATGAACTGAAGTCGGTGCTCTGCTCCACTGCGTGATCTGCCGTATGAAAGAGAATTCTGGGACAGGTCAGGCATCAAGGATGCTTAAAGACAGGCAGTGCTATAAGGACTGCTGTCTTCTCTGTTAGATGACTGAACCCCAAGGCGCGCTTTGCCATATATCCAGTTATCATGATTCAGCTTCTGATCCATTCTGGCTTCGGCAGTTCTCCTTTATCGACAGATAAATATACCACCTTAGTTATTTATCATTCTCTAGAGTGATGTGGGATTGGAATACACAAAAAATCTCTCCTTTTTGGTTTTCTTCCGCCAAGATAAATGAAGTCACACCCGGAATATTTACATAAAGTGACCATGTGCTGCTTGATGCCACACTTAAACACATCTTTAGCACAGACCTTATTCTAATTTTCTATTCCATTCTTATCACTCTGTTTGCTTTCACATTTCTTGTCCTCACCATCATTTCGCACAGCCCTCACTTCACCTCCACTGCATCCCTTGAGTCTCAAAACCCCGTCAAATTCTACTGAATTCTTAGTGCCTTTGTACAGATAATATCTGGTAGGTCAAGTTGTGGGTTTTTACAGCTCATCGACCTTCCTTGCAATTTATAATTTAATAAAAATGACAATTGTTTTGTTTTTATTGACTCGATTGGTGAAGCTTCCACCCTGACATGAATCAGCAAAAATGTGAAAAGCTGCTTCATAAGTCTCAAAGAATTTAACACGATGATGGATTTCTGTCATTTTAACAAATTTCCATAATGAAGAAAGTCAGCCAGACGAAATCAATGATGACAAAACCCCATTACGGAGAGAGGACAAAATAAATTTTCCACAGAAATAGCATGGTTTTGTGGAAAAGGTATATGTCTATTTGAAAAAAGAAAATGTTGCTGCAGTCTTCGCAGGAGGGGACAGATCTAGGGACACCCATGGAAGTGGGGTAAAGGAGACGGAAGGGGAAGAAGAGCGGGGAAGAGAAGATGAAGGGGGACCACCTTTAGAAACACTTTATTAAAAGGGAAAAAAGAAATCAAGCATTAAAAGGAAAATGAATCTTCAAGGATGGTTTTCTCCATGTTGGATTCGTCAACCGGGTAAATTAAAATGTGTCAATAAAAGTTCAACAAAATAAATTCAACGGAACCATTTTTTTCATGTTTGTTTTTCATCAAAAACACACTGTTAATAATGATGTGCATCTGAATGCAGCAAAACTGGGGATCCTGAGGGATCCCAATGTAGAGCATTGGTGCAAACACCAGGGGTTCGAAAGGGTCGTCTGAGTGGGACACATTTGCCCAAACTCATGGGCACAACTTCTGCAGCCACAGGGACACTGAGTGCTGTGCTTACCCCAGAGTTTATGTGATGTGACCTTACTCTGAGCAACTGGGGCGTCACAGGGGGTGCTCTGGATGTCCTGGAGAGAATCTCTTTGAGCCTGAGAAAGATAAACTAAAGAGGGTTGATAGGAAGGAGTGTGGTCTCTGTTGGACAATGTTTCCGGACAAAGTAAAATAATCAGGTAATCTACACCTGTTCCCTGGCTGGAAAAAATGTTTAGCTTTGTAGACTCTTACTAAGCTTCAAGTGATGTCACTGGCCAGCCTGACCATATTAAATGTATTGTTCACAATCATCACAGTACGTAAAAGTCAAGTTGCACTTTTCGACAATCACAAAATCCAGCTGAATACATGTTCTTGCCTGTTCTCCTTCCTGCCACCTTTCACCTAGAGTAGCCCCTCTCTATCTTGCTGCATTACTTCCACCCTTATTTTAGCACCATGCATCCGTTCTCATTCTTCTGATCCTGATGGGTCTCCCATCCTGCAGCTCAAAGCTCTGATGGTTAGTTCCTTCCATTGACCAGGCTTTCTGTTATGGTCCATGGAGTCTGTGTCGTTTCCTGCTATAGATCTTCTGCTCTGTCTTTCATTCATTCCAAAGCCTTCTGAATCTATCCGTGTGCTCCACCTCTGGCGAGTTATAGTTCTCCTTGGCACATGATCTTTCACCTTTGGAATTCAGATGGACCCTGCGTAGACTACGGACCACAGCTGATAGCTTGGTACTCGATTGTCGTACAATGTGGGATCAAAGGAGAATGAAGGCCCACTCCCATAATGGCCATGAATTTACCTCTCTTTTATATAGACATTTTTGGATTGACCCAAGAACATCCATATGCTATCCAAAATCATTGCCTCACTTTCCCACAACTGCGTGCCCAATCACTCCACTGCTGAGACTTAGTTCTTCATTTTTCTGCACATACCTGAACCCCCACGCAGCCTGACTTCTCAAGTGTCCATCTTCTCCACTTCATCATCCATTCACAGGCACAAGTTTCTGTCCTCTGACAACTATAGGTCCGATCCCAACCTCACTCGGGTGTAAAATCTTCTCTGCCTTGCCCCAGTTGTTTTTGATCTTCTGATCTCTTCTACTTCATGCCACTTCATCTCTGCTCCACAGTTTTGACCAATTCAGCAACCAATAAACACACCGACCTGTGTCAAATGCAGGTGAAAGCTTCCCCCGGCCTCTTCCATTGTCATGGACACCAGGGATGAACAATCCCCCTCAACTTGAATCCTTCCTCATGATGGTGTGTTTTCTCAGTTCTACATGGTCTTTCCCAAGGGAAGCAAATTTACTCACAAGGACAGCATCAAATGGGTAGCATCAAACTACCATGGTAATTTTGTCCCACTGTTACTTTTCACATAGATCATAAAAGGTGGGTGTGCAAATCAGCCCACCACCCCAAATCCCCACCACTGGAACACATTAGCTGAATAATTTATCCCTCTAACAACACCCTGCCCTTCAGGAACTTATCCCTTCTTCTACTCCTGATTCCTTACAGGAATACGATGAAGCTACTCAACGTGGACTGTGTTTCCCAATCTTCCGCCCATGAACCATGTTCCATCAGCCCTTTCCTCCACACCACCTAAACATCCCAATATCGCCACTAAGAGCATGATATCGATTGTACCAAGGGATGCGCCACCACTGCACAGACCCCATGAAGATCACCTACACATACAGGCCACTGTATTAACCAACCACATGACCCCGGTACTAAATAAAATCAACTAAGTAAACATTTATTTTGAAGAAGTGAAAAATGGTTGCTTATTGCCATGTCCAGGGGCTATGATGCACCAAAATGCCAGGAGTAGTTGAAGTGAGTTCTTGCACCATTTCCACTGATGACTACACAGAGGTGACCCTTTAACCTAGCATAGCTCCTCCACAACCTCAAATTTGCTACTCAGTTGTTAGGTAAATAGTGGAATCTGAAAACATAAACATGACTCTCAGGAGTCCTGCTTTCTTAGTATTCCCTTCAGCTGCTTTACAAAATGCATAAAAAAGAGGTAGCAGGGGCCCTGCACTACCATACCTGCTAAAGGACAAAATAAAAGGGTGCCATCATAGCCTTACCCTAACTTACGTTCTATGGACATGCCAATAACAGGAATCCATATTGAAAACATTTTGGGAATTTAAGTCAATTAGACAGATCTACACCATTCTGCTTTATCATTTCCATTCCATATATAAAAGGCATCAACCTGCCCAACATGTTGTTTGTTCAGCTTTTACATGGTGTTTCCTGCATTGTATGATCGACTGTGGAAAGCCATTGGCTTACAGGTATTGAACCACTTTACAGTGAGGACTTAAAGGGGTAGTGCAGAGGTTGCAATTTCTGCACTTAGCAAATCCACTAACAGAAAGTGACCTTACCGTTTTTAAAGTATGCCAGTTTACATATTTTTTTCATTTTATGTTAGCGTCATTGTCTCTATTGGAGTAAAGAAGAAGAATCTTTATTGTATTTAGTAATTTAAAATCATTACAACACTACAAAATGGATATCATTGACGTAAAATTATGATTTACAATTAAAAATATCACTGTTCATTAAATGTATCCCAGATGTTACAACATTCTGAGTTCCATTTACTGGTTTCTCCATTGGAGTGGTTATCAGGCAAGCAGTAAAAGGAATTAGCTGCTGCGAGTGAGTAGAGATGGCACTTTGAGAATTGATCCACTCAATGGTTCTCAGTACAAGTAGAGGATTGCAGATCTTAGAATACTTCAGCAAAAACGGATATTAGTCCTAAGGATGAGCTCCATGCCTTGGCTCTTTGGATGGAAACATCTAAGAATGTTATGAATCAGCCCACAATTCTGCTTGAGATAGCCATGTATTGAGAAATAAAGTGGTGTGAGACTGTGTACAGCTGAGCAGTAAACATAATTACATTTCAATGACTTTTAGATCTTGCAATATTATAAGCAGTGTCTTACGCAGTAGCCTGATGTATACGTATAATACCAAAAGGAATTTTGATGCCGTAGCCTGCATACTACGCAAGAGTAATACAAATAAATGTGACAACATAGTCTGTGCAGAGTTCTGAGGTATCACCATAAACTGGCACTTTAAGTGTCATGATGAAGACATGCGCAAAACTAAAGGCTGTGGGACGAAAAGCAGTGCACCATACCAATAGAATATTAGGATCAGCCTCTGAATTATGGGTAGCTGAAGGCATATCAGCTCTATGCCCCTCTACCCCACACACACAAAACTGAAAAAAGTCAAATAACTCAGAGGCCTTGAACCCTGTTGTATATTAAAAAAAGAGCTGTATCGTCAGGACAATGAATATTAGATAACACCCTTTGGCATTTTTTCATGGATCTTCATCTACCTGTTTTCGGAAATAAATCCACTTTTGGAATGTTTTGCTCATTGCCTTTTTTAGGTCTCGCGCCTAGCGGTGCACTGCGTAGCAGTGCTCGCGCAGCGCGAGACATTTAGTAGGTAAAACGGGGAATCGAAGCTGACCTAGGAATCGCACACGCCCGTGCGTGTGCGATTCCTTTTGTGCTACGCGATTGGCCTTTGCATGCGTCTTTGTATAAAAGACTGCACGCAATTGGCCAAAGGCGGGCGCATTGCTCCGCCCATGGCCTATTGGTGTCTATTACGCGCTTGGTGCGCGTAATAGATACCAATAGGCCATGTGGTTTCAATTATCGTGCCCAGACACGGGTGCGATAATTGAAAGCAGGCGCGCACGCGCACCACTCGCAGGCGTGTTTGTTTTGGAAGCGGAAGCGAAAGCGAACGCTTTCCATGCCGCTGGTTTCTTTTGGCACGTCCCTGCTGCAGCGCACACTTCCTTTCCGCCTCAAAGAGATGACAAGATGTTCAGCTGCCTGGTCGCGAGCCCGGGCCGTGATGTATACATTATTTAATTTCCGTCAGAAAATTGGAAGCAGGGCTTTTCGGGCTGGACGTCCCTATTTCTCATTTGTTTTCAAACTCTTTTAAGGCCGACGGAGTCGCGAGAAGCGGATACCGCGATTAGGCTGATAAAGCAATGCCAAATAAATAAATAAATAGTGTTGGGTCAGACTTTCTGCAGAGCGAAATAAAGAAAATGACAGGCACCAACTACTTCTGTGAGTTCGATGTTGACCAGGAAAACTTTATCGCCCGACTATGGATGATGTAAAAAAAAAGACAAGCCCTGCCTATCTTTGCTGTTGTGTAACTTTTTTAAAAAAAATTTAAACTCCTCAAGGTAATACCAGGAAGAATACAAAATGCTTCACGGGCTAGCTAATGGGAATTGTTGCTCAAATAGGAGTGGGTTTGTAATCCCTTTCTTAAATTGTGCGCCCCGTGCAGCGCTTGTGAGACATATTTCAGCGGCGCAGCACACTCTGACATCCTGCGGAGCCAGCATTAAAGGCTTCCCCTCTGGGTCGAGTCTGCCTTCACTTGTGCAATTAGGTCCACACATGCCACGAAGTGACTGCCAAGTTTGCTTGAGCATTTCACGTGCAACCAGGAGTCAGGAAATTAAAAATTAACTCTAGAAAGGCGATCCTATATTGCTTGGCACCGGGGCTCGAGTAATGTGTCCAGCACGGATTGTAGGTTGTCGTTTAACCCGCCTGGGGACGCGCGCAGAATAAAATTTCGTTTGGCAGGGGTCACTGAATGTTCTGCATGTGAGTGTAGCATTAAATGTGGGACTTAAAAGGAATTATATTTCCTTGTAGCTACATTCTAACGATTGCCCAGTTTCCGTGCAGTCGATCGCCTTGCTTCCTGCTATTTCTAACTTGTGAGAGTGCCACCTCTCAATGAGAACCAGAGGTCTGTTAATAGTGCTTTAATGAAGTGAGTGAGCCAAGCGCCGACCCTCCACCCCAGCGGAGGCCTGCCTCACTTAGTTCAATTTTTGCGCCTTACATTCAGCAGTGCATCACTGGCTCTTTTTGACGGAATCAAAGGTTCTCTTTTCTTGGTAGCAGGGGGTATTTTATTTTTTGTCTCAGGTGTGTCATGTCCATTCCCTCATTTGCCCAACAGCTGCTGCTTGTGGCTGACCCGCCCCCCCAACTCAAGGCCTGCTGGGCTTTCTTAGATCTGGCCATCTCCTGCCTGCTCTGCCCTGAAATGATAGCGCCTCATGAATTTGACTTGCGCAGATAAAGCAATCTAAATTATTATCTCAGGTGACTGGGGACTTCTTTTTTCACTACTCATTGTAAACCCTCAAATAAGAGGGGAAACTTCCAGTTACTCGTGGTATTTCAACAAGAAGTGCTCTTGTGTTATGAGCCTTGCAGCTATTCAGACCAATTTTCAATCGCCTTTCGTGGTAATGTTTTTCGAGTACTAGGGAAATTAGTTTTGTGTACTCACTCTGGTTCCAGGTTGTATACTGTACCCGCTTTGGTATTAGTACACATACTTCTCAGAATATCATTAACACTAACGTGTAGTACATACATGACAGTACTTGTCTTTTGTCCTTGTTGCAGCTTCTAAGTTTCTTTGCTGGGTTACCAAGTAATGACATTCACCTATTTAAGTATGATTTCGTCTCACAGTGAGTATTGGCCTTTAAATACGAAAGTCTCAACTAGTGTGTATCAGCTACACCCATGGAAGAAGATCTCCGGCCTTCGTGTTCACATGCACCTCAGTGAGTTCTCTAATGCAAAAGCCACAGCCAGCATCCTTCTGCTAGATTTCTGCTCGCCTTCTAATTGCATTTCTTACCCAAGGCCAGTGGAGTAACTCCATTTTAGTTACTGTTGCGAATAGAAAATGTACCACCCTCTAATTGCTATAGCTTTATAAGTACAGCTCCCAGTTTTATGGTATTTATTTTGTAGCCATTTCATTCTGTAATTATCCATATTTATTTTTTGCTATTTTTATCTGTATTTATCCATATTAATTTAGTGGTTTGTGAAAAACTCTAAACTAGTATATTGCAAGTACATGCAATTGGATGCCTCGTGTGGTTTAGGGCTACAAGAAACCATGTCTAATGCACCACTCATATGCATTACACTCATTAGCATTTTAGTACACATCTTCAACTATTTAAAGTTTCATTAGGAAAACATGTCCCTTTTTAGGTCGAGCCTGCGACAGCGCATGCACTGCATTCGCTGTCTCCTGCAAGACACTATTGTTTACAATAAAGGACCTCGAGCCTGCCTATTGCTTACCATTTGTTGGCTTCATTGTTACTCTTCTTTGCAGACTCCTAATTGGCAGGCACAGGACAAATGTCACTTCCGTTCTTTTCTGTGGAGCATGGGACCAAGCACAGATTGGTTCAACTTAATCAGTGCCCATCCACTGCTCCCAATGTGATTAGGGTACTATTTTGTCTTCCCTCATCCCATTCCACCTGCACCTGTCCCGCACTCTATCCCTCCCCTCTCATTTTGCTTTCTCTATAAGCACCGTCTGTTATTGCTGCTCCCTTCGCCTCCTCACTTATGTTGCTTCCCCCTCCCTTTTGATTTTAAACATATTGCACAGCAGCACGGGCTACTGTGCAACATTTAAAAACAAAGAAGTACTTCACTGACTGACTGACTGACTCTCTCACTGACTGACTGACCGACTGACTCTCACTCTCTCTCTGACTGACTGACTCTCTCTCTCACTCTCTCACTGACTGACTCTCTCACTGACTGACTGTCTGACTCGCTCTCTCTCTCTCTCACTGACTGACTCTCTGACTCTCTCTCACTGACTGACTCTCTCTCACTGACTGGCTCTCTCACTTACTCTCTCTCACTGACCGACTCTCACTCTGTCTCACTGACTGACTGACTGACTCTCTCACTGACTGACTGACTCTCACTCTCTCTCTCACTGACTGACTCACTCTCTCTCTCTCTCACTGACTGACTCTCTCACTGACTGACTCTCACTCTCTCTCTCACTGACTGACTCTCTCACTAACTCTCTCACTGACTGACTCTCCATCTCACTGACTTAGTGACTCTCACTCTCTCTCTCACTGACTGACTCTCTCACTGACTTGATCTCTGACTCTCTCACTGACTGACTCTCTCTCTCTCACTGACTGACTCTCTCACTGACTCTCTGACTTACTCTCTCACTGACTGACTCTCTCTCTCTCTCACTGACTCTCTCACTCTCTCACTCACTCACTGACTGACTCTCTCACTGACTGACTCTCTCACTGACTCACTCTCTCACTGACTGACTGACTAACTGACTGTCACTGACTGACTGATTAACTGACTGACTCTCTCACTGACTGTTATACAGGTACTATTTCCCAACCCTCACCCTCCTGTTATTTATGCCCCCCCCATAACAAAAATACCCATAACAAGCAACCATTGGGACAGGCAGATAGAAGTTGCCAGCATTGAAAGGACAAAAAAAACTCAAGACATTATTTATTGTTAATACTTTTAATATGGTCGTTCAGTTGTACATAATGCTTTCTTGGTCATATATAAGGTAACAAAAAAGCTTCTGACACTTCTTTATTATAACTTCTCAGCATGCTGCTGACTTCTACAATATCTCTGGCTAAACACTTATATGGTCCCAAAGGCGAGACCTATTGGCTATGCAATAGGTCTCGCATTTACGGGAGTTTGAGCTATTGACATTGCAAATGACAGTGCTTTTTATTTTTGTTTTTAAAACATAAATAAAAGGCATTGTCATTTATAATGTCAATAGCTTAAACTCGTGTAAATGCGAGACCTATTGCATTGCAAATGCTTGTATTACACTGACAGTGTTTGGCCTGAGGTTTTTGCAACACCATCACCGACCGAGGGCTGTACATTATCGGAGTCTCAGCCCCTTAACTGGATACGTTTTTTTCTTATTGTTAAAGAATGTTTTTCAATAATTTTCGTGCACAAAAATATGCCTCCTGTTATTTATTCATGCAAAAGATCTTCATGTAGAACCCCAGGCAGTAAGCAGACTCATATTAAAAACACAGACAGATGAAACCTTGAGTCGGCGCTGCAGAGATTCAAATCTCCAGCCTCTGGTTGACATGAAAACTCCAGGCCCTGCTTGTTCACGGAAATCCATTGGAAGCACTCAGCCAGCTGAGCTATCTCACGAAATAAAGACTCTCTGCCCAGTCATCACCTGGGTGACGGACACCTCTTACTTGAGGGTTGGGGCTAAGTTTCATTAAGTACATTTACCCTTCTAAGATAAACCTACAGATTGTTTTATCGATATAACTTTTGGCCGTGTTTCATAGGGCATGTGCTGGAACAACATGCACACCTTCTCTCCCATCAATATTACTGCTCGTCTTCGCCTTTCAGCTTTAAACTCGTACTTTAATCTTCAGTTACGGACAGAGAATGGAAAATGTCCCCTTTTAGCTGAAATAACCAACAATTTGGTTCAATGCAAGCTATGTTCACGTCCCCACTACTATGTCCCCAAACTTGAAATAGGGCGTTACAAGAGAATGTAGCATTGTTATTTCTCCACCGAAGAGGAACTTTACCATATTTGATTTGAAATTTGTAAAGCCTAGACAGTTCCCAAAGGCATCAAACACAACGACATAGTTATGAGATGACTCTGAGACCTAGCAGAAATTTTCTGGTCCAATTTTCCTCTTTCACAACAGTTCAGTACTTTTAGGTCGAAGCATGCTGTATTGAGGTAGGGACCTGAAGCTCCGCCCACATTTTTCATTGGCTTCTGTCATTGTCTACTGTAAACTGTGTCTGATCCTTGGTCAAAAGGCTTGGTAGTCCCTCCTTAGTACTGCCTTGTCTCACTTTGTAACCTCCCATGGTAACACCCCCTGTTACGTTTGTTGTTGCTTGGTAGGCTTTAATTACAGCCTCCGTGCACTATTTTCTTAAATAGCTTTGTCCTGCCTGCTATTGCAGGCAGGACACGCTCTCTCCTAACACTTTAACATTTTTTTTTATAGCACTCATTTGCAATGCAATAGGTCTCGCATTTGCAAGAGTTTCAGCTATTGGCATTGTAAAAGAGAATGCCTTTTATTTGTTTTAAAAACCACATAAATAAAAGGCATTGTCATTTACAATGCCTATAGCTCAAACTCTCATAAATGCGAGACCTATTGCATTGAAAATGCTTGTTATTCTTGATTTGGATATTTCCATTTTTAGTTATTTTGAAATCATTTAAGTTTTTGTCTTCCATCTTGAAAGTAAAAAAATAAAAAAATTATAGTTAGCCAGTCAGCAACGTCAGCAGAAGCTATTTATTTAGTATGCTTCTATAATGCATCTATAGCACACATGGGCTTTAAGAACGTTTTACAAAAAATACAGATGCATACATTAAGCAGATTAGCAACAACCCAGAACTAGAAAACTGAATGAGAATGACTAAAAGTCACAGCAAATGATGGGTGTTGGATGAAGGATTGTGGGGGGAGGATGGAAACAGTAGTGAGAGACGGTTAAGAGCAGAGATAGAACAACTGGTGAGAAAAAGTGGAATAAAGGGATAAAGACTGTCAGAACTGTCCTCAGATCTGGATGACAATCAGGGTGCTCAAACAAGGAAATGTTGAATAGATTCCTTCTTAGGTGTTTCCTGAATGAGGACGGCTGTTTGGGTTCTGACTTGGATGGCAAAGAATTCCAAGCAGCCATTGCAGCTCTAGTGAAGGATCTGTTCTGGGCAAAGGTGGCCTTAAATCTAGGAGCATTGCTTCTGGGGACATTCCTACTTAAAGTTTCCTCTAACCTCCTGAGATAGGAAGAAGAGAAGAAAGATATCACGGGTTGCTGGTATGCAAGACTTTAAATGTGAGGCAGAACAGTTTGAAGCATATCCTGGCTTCAAGAGGCAGCAACTGACATTCAGATGAGATGGGCGAAATATGGTCACTGTTCTCGAAAAACGTCACCAATCTGGCCACAAAATGAAGTATAAGGTGCCAGCTTTGCTACAACAGAGCTTACAATGCCAACACGAGAGATCTCGAAGGCATGAATGGCTGTTTTGAGTTGGTTGTTGGGAGTGATGTCACTTACATTTTTGAGGTTGTGAAAGAAGACTTTGGCACTGTTGTCTGCATTGTTGATGTGTATTTTAAAGGAGAGAGAAGGAATTAGAGTAACATTGAGAAATTTCACAGTTGGCTTGAGAGGGGGAGTGAAAACGAGTTTTAGCTTGCCCAGAAGATGGGAGTTTTATCTGCTTTTCTGTGAGGGACAGAAAGTATAAATTCATTTTTGTTCCGATTTAATTCCAGGAAGTTAGTAGACAACCAACCTTGTATTGTTATCATGCAAGTTCTAAGTAGATTAAAACCCTTGATATTGGAGGATTTTAGGTAGATTTGCATGTCATTCGCGTATAGTTAGAAAATATGGCTGGATAAATAGGGATCTTGCTTAACTGTTCCAAGTAAAGAAAGCCGGCAAAAAAGGAAAATGGGAAGATATAAGGCAGGCAAATGGAAGGAAGGCAGAAAGGGAAGGCAGGCAAATGGAAGGAAAGAAGGCAAAAAGGGAAGTAAAAAGGAAAGAAAAGACAAAAATGGCAGAAGAAGGAATGAAAAAAGGAAAGAAGGCAAAAAGAAAGAAAGAAGGGAAGGAAGGAATAAAGATAAAAAAGGCAAGAAAGGCAAGAAAGGAAAGAATGAAAAAGGAAAGAAGTCAAGAAAGGAAGAAGGAAAGAAAGAAAAGAAGGCAAAAGGAAAGCAAGAAGGAAGGCAAGAAAAAGGGAAAGAAGTCAAGAAAGAAAAAGGGAAAGAAAATAAGAAAGACAAAAAGGAAAGCAAGAAGGAAAGAAAGAATTAAAGAAAGAAGGCAAGAAAAGAACTAAGAAAATAAAGGAAAAAAGGAAAGCAAGATAAAAAGAAGGAAAGAAAGAATGAAGACAAGAAAGAGTAAGAAGGAAAAAAGACAGACAGAAGGAAAAAGGGGAAAGGCGGCAAAAAAGGAGGAAAGGAAAAGGAATGAAATAAAGAAACGGAAAGAAGACAAATAGAAAGAAAGAAGGAGTGAAAGAAGGCAATAAAGAAAGAGAAGGAAAGAAAAACGAAAGAAAGGCGACAAGAAAGAAGGAAAGAAAAAGGAAGGAATAAAGAAAGGCAAAAAAGTAAGAAGGAAAGAAAAAAAGGGAAACAAGGAAAGGAACAAAAGAGGGAAGGAAAGAAAGGAAAGAAAAAAGAAAGAAAAAGGAAAGAAGGTAAATGAAAAAGAAGAAAGGAAAGAAAGGAAAAAGAAAAAACTGAAAGGCAAGAAAAGAAAAAAAGAAGGGAAAAATGGAAAACGAAAGGAAAGAAATAAGGAAAGAAAAAAGTCAAGAAAGGAAAGAAAACAAGAAAGGAAGACGAAAAAAGAAAAAGTCAAAAAAGTAAGAAGGAAAGAAAGAAGGATGGAAAAAGGAAATAAGTCAAGAAAGAAAAAGGGAAAGAAAGGCAAAAAGAAAAGTAAGAAGGAAAGCAAGAGTTAAAGGAGGAAAGATGGAAAGAAAAAAGGAAATACGAAAAGAAAAAGGTAAAGCAAGAAAAAAGAATGCAAGAAGGAAAAAAAGAAAAAAAGAAGGACAGAAGACAAAAGAAGGAAAGAAGACAAAAGAAAGAAAGACGGGAAGGAGACAAAAGAAAGAATGTAAAAAGGAAAGAAGGCATAAAAGGAGGAAAGGAAAAAGGAATGAAATAAAGAAAGACGGAAAGGAGACAAATAGAAAGAAAGAAGGAAAGAGAAAGAAAGAAAAAAGAAAGGCGACAAGAAAGAAGCAAAGAAAAAAGGAAAGAAAAAGGAAAACAGAAAGAAAGAAGATTAAAGAAAAAGCAAGAATGAACGAAAGAAAAAGGAGAGAAAAAGGAAACAAGAAAACAAAAATGTAGTAAAAAGGAAAGAAAAGAAGAAAGGAGAGAAAAAAGGAAGAAAGAAGGTGTAAAGTAGACAGAAAAGAAAGAAAGGAAAGTAGGCAAAAATAAAATAGGAAAGAAGACAAAAAGAAAAAAGAAGGGAGGTAAAAGGAAAGAAAAATGAAAGGAAAAAGGAAAGAAATATGTAAGAAGGGAAGAAAAGAAAGCAAAAGAAAAAAGGAAAGAAAAGAAAGCAAAAGAACAAAAGGAAGCCAAAAAAGAAAGAAAGAAGGAAAGAAAGAAGGCAATAAGAAAAAGAAGGCAATAAAGCAAAATAATTCAAAAATGAAAGAAGGCAAAAGGAAAGAAAGAAGGAAGGTAAGAAAAAGATGGAAAGAAAGAAAGAAGGAAGGTAAGAAAGAAAAAGAAAAGAAGGTAAAAGAAAAAGGAAAGAAGGTAACAGAAAAAGATGGAAAGAAAGAGGGAAAACAAAAACTGAAAGAAGGCAAAAAAGAAAGAAAGAAGGAAAAAAGAAAGAAAGAAGGGCAAAAAGAAAGGTAGGCAAAAAAATGAAAATAAAGAAGGCAAAAAAGGATGGAAAGACAAGGAAAGAAGGCAATAAAGAAAAGAAGGAAAAATAGAAATAAGATGGAACGAATGAAGGAAAAATAGAAAAGATGGAAAGAAAGAAGGAAAGAAAGAAAGATGGAAAGAAGGAAGGAAAGAGGGTTCACAGTATAAGATACTGGATACTAAAACCCAAATTACAACCCATTTATGTTTAAATAAAAGTGTTGCAAGTGTGATTAAATTAAACATGATAAAGTTTGGTTTTCTTCCTGTGCAAGGTTTATTAAAGAACTATTGGTAATACAGAATCCAGGAACACATTATTGTATGGTGTGAAATAGCATTAGTCAGATAAACAAATGTCATTCCAAAAGCAATTTACAACAGCATTGGCAGGAGAAAAGAACTGTCAAAGATGGAATGTGCCCTGTGCTCACTTCAAAGGCGTCCTGCTATCGCATCAGGCAACACGAAAGAAATGACAAAATAAAAACAAAAACACTCCCCCCTGAAGGGAACTACCTTGTGTGCGGATGAACCCCTTGTGAAACAGCAAAATGCAGTCACTTAAGCTGAAGTTAACCAGTGACTTAAGAAGGCTGACCCATTGCAGAATGCTGTATTCTGTAGTGAGAGGAAGCAACATTTGAATGATACAAAACACAACAGACCAATTGATGAAGAGAGGTGGCTGAAAGCCCTTTTAAGAAAGTATATTAAACATATTATTTTGTAAAATCAAAAACGTATGGCAGAACAAGCACTCAAAAATGTTTTATACTCTGTGTAAAATGACCAAAGACTCTGTGGTGGATGGGCTGTCGTTCGAAAGGTTTTAGACAACAGAGCCTACAGTGGCTCCGCTGTCGGAAGCCCAAAGCTTTATCCATCTCTAAATAAGCCAGGAATTTGGAGGACGGACCATCTGCTACTGTTGGAAAATACCCCACATCTGCAAAACTCTGAATGACCCCCTTTATTTCTATTCTATTCCTATGTGAAAACAATTGCTATAGTATATCAAATTAACAATTATGTGCACAAAATAAATACAAGGAAAAGACTTGGTCTGTGCAAGGTTGGCGAGTCTCTTCTCAATCTAAATATTTGCAAATCTAATAAACATTAAAAAAGGATGGCATAACAGATATTTCACCCTTAGCAAGTGAGAAAATGTATACATAAAACAAGGTCCCTAGAAGGGACACTTTATGATCTAGAATTATGCACCAAATCCATGTGGGTTGCTTGAGGGCCTTTTCCTATAGTGAGTGCTTAATTTGAAAAAGAATGAGTGCCAGTGCCTGAACATCTGCTCAGGAGCCCACAGCTGATGCTATTTAACGTTGGTGCGTCAAATACTAGGCAATAGGTCTTAAATTCACCTTAGGCCCCTTTATTACAGTATAAAATACTCCCTACCCTTTTTAGGTATCGCCTGCACAGCGCATGCGCTGCACTTGCGAGAAGTATTGTTTACAATAAAGGGCTTGGAGCCTGCCCATTGCTTACCATCCGTTGTCTATATTGTCACTCTTCTATGCTGCCTACTAATTGGACAGCACATGCCAGGCGTCACTTCTTTTCTTTCTGGAGAGCATGGATTAAGCACAGAGTGATTCAATTTAATTAGTGGCCATCCGCTGATCTCGCTCTGGACGCCAGGCATCACTTTGTTTTCTTTCTGCGGAACATGCACCAAGCACAGATTGATTCAAGATAATTAGTATCCGTCCACTGATCTAGCTCTCATTCATGTATCATTTCTTTCACTGCTGCCATCTGGCTCCATCTTCTTTATCCCAAACTACAACAATATATGTTGCTCCTTCGCCCATTTGCCCCTGCCCGGTCTAAAGCACATTTATTCTTAATCAAACCAGTTCTCACAAAATCACTGTACATGCTGACAACCTCCTGCATCAGATCAAAGGCATCAGAAGTTTAGATGAATCATAGGTCGAGATAATTAGTAACCTTTTGTTTTGTATTATAATTGCATTTATGTAGCACTTACTAGCCTTTGAAGTGCTATAGGACAGATCATTTGGGCAACTTTCCATACCACACAATGCCACTCCACGCCACACAATGCCACTCCTCGATACTATATGCTACACCCCGCCACTCTACTCCCTTCCACTCTGTGCCACTCTACTCTAAGTAACTTTACTCCACGCCACTCTGCTCTACGCACCTCCACTCTATGCCAATCCACTCTGTGCCGCTTTACACTATTCCACTCTGCGCAACTTCAATCCATTTACGCCATTCTATTCCAGAACACTGTACTCTTTGCCACTCCACTCAACTATACTCTAGGCCACTCTACTCCATGCTGTCCACTCTACTCTTTACTACGTCACTCCACTCTACGCCACACCATTAACTTTTAGCCATGCAGAACAGCAGCCACACTTCTGTACAACACGGCAAAAAGACATTGGCAGAGCCCATAGCTCTTGCTTAGGCGAGACCTATTGTCAATGCTTGTTCTCACTCATGAAGGTTCGTACTTTCTCGCATTGTGACAGTTTTTAGGTCTCGGCCTGCACCAGCGCTTGCGCTGGTCTGGCCGAGAGTTTTAGTAAGCGGGTTTTGGAAGTGCAAACCCACTGGCTTTCGGCTGGCGACCAGCTTGCGTTCACGCTGGCGTGCACGCGCACAGCTGCCATCCATTCCTCGAATCGCTGGCGAGGCGCCATCTGCCTTTCCTCCCCCTCCCTCACCCCTCCTCCCCCTCCCTCACCAGAGAGCGCGTTTCCATTCCTCGCATCGCTGGCGAGGCGCCATCTGCCTTTCCTCCCCCTCCCTCACCCCTCCTCCCCCTCCCTCACCAGAGAGCGCGTTTCTTGGCTGCGCATCTTGTTATGTTAATGTTTCGTTATGTTAATGTTGCTTGTTCTTTTGCACTTAGTGCGGACTAATCCCTTTAAAGAATTAAATCCCTTGACTGCTGTCACATTAT
Source organism: Calotriton arnoldi (assembly GCA_963921515.1). Taxonomy (NCBI): domain Eukaryota; kingdom Metazoa; phylum Chordata; class Amphibia; order Caudata; family Salamandridae; genus Calotriton; species Calotriton arnoldi. The sequence goes on from CAWUFW010000661.1 coordinate 522,882, forward strand.
TATTATTATTTTTATGTGTGTTGCGACCCTCGCTCGGTGTCATGAGAGGATTTTTTATGTAATGTCCTAGTGTTGCTTGTTCTTTGTGCACTTACTGCTGGTCAATCCCTTTGAAAAATAAAATTCTTTGACGGCGGTCACGTTATTATTGTTTTTATTCACTTTGTGTAGCTCGCTTGGTGTCTTGTGAAAACCATTGTTCTTGGAGATCCAGTCTAATAGTCACCGCATGATCTGCTATCCACGCAGGGATTACGTATTTAGATTCCGCCATCCCACTTTGTGATATGTGAAGATCTGTTTACTACAGTGTGACACTTCAGAAACGGATGCTTTTGGATGCGATTCACTTGTTTGTGGAAACACATGCAGATTATTATATTATAGTGCCGCTTAATAAGAAGGGATTGGCTAATTCAAACTCGTACGCACAAAGTGAATTTTCTTCTCTTGTTGAGCCTACCTGCATGCACTTTTTATGTTAATGTACTGGTGTTGCTTGTTCTTTGTGCGCTTACTGCAGGCTAATCCCTTTAAAGAATTAAATTCCTTCATGGTTGCTATATTATTATTGTTTTTATTCGCATTGCATACTACGCTCAGTGTCTCTGACACTTTGGAGCGACTGAAAACATACTGAAAAGAGAATATTTAGCACATCTGCTCTGTGGGGAACTATAGATCTATCTATAAGGCGTGCTGCGAGTAGAAAATCGGAGGTTTACAACATGCGCAGTGAGACTGTAATATAAACCTACCCCAGTGGTGCTGACTCCGAAACCATTTAGTGTTGTATCTTGTATTGTGAGCATGCGCAGTAGAACGGGTAGTATTGTTTTTCTCTATCGTTTACCTGGAATAAGGTAACAGACATATTCTAAGTGTGGGGTCCTCTCTGTGATATTCACATTTCTATTGGCTCAGCACGGTACCTGGGACAAGTCTCTGAAGAAGTAATTTAAGTTATTGGACAGAGATGTCCAGGCAGGAAATAAAATAAGTGAGTTGTATGCTACATTTGGGCTTAATAATGACCGCTATATTCTGTAATAGATGTGCACACTTTTGTCAGCTGCCTGCCACATCGAAGCACGCCTCACAAATGCAATAGACTACTATGGGAAATGATCTAAAAGACATTCACATTGACATTTCTGTTAGCTCGGGCATTGCCGAGACCTATTGGCTTTGCCAATGCTTGTTCAGCCTTTCTCTTCCTTCATCTTTCCAATGTGTGCGTTTTCCCCTCTCTTGCAACTATCTGATGCAGAAAAATAAGGGCCAGGGCCCAAAAACAATTGCCTGTTGGCCCCACTGACTCAAACTAAACCCTGCCTATTCTTACACTACGGCTAGCGGTAGTCATCTGCGCTGATACCCAAAAAGGTCAGAAGAGGAGAGATGACGTCTTGCAGTTGGAAGTTTGGCGACTGAGTACTTTTAGAGGTCCATTTTTTCCAAGGACTTCCACTCCACTTGGTGTGAAGCGTTATGACAACAGTACACATTTTTCAAACTTTTGCCTCAGAAATGCAGGTGAAGTCAGGCGTTTAAGGGGGTGGCCCCATTAGGTCAATGGGGAAGGAAGGCTTTTTTTTAGGGTGAAATAGTTTGGGATAGCGGGTGACCTCATTAAAGTCTACAGAGGCATTGTGTTTATTAGGCGGGTGAAGAAAAATAGACAGAGTAATGCCTGCCAAATGCTGGTGAGTTGACAGGTATGGAGTACGCTTGCCCCACAGGATTATTTACTAAGATTGTATTTGGTGCAAAGCATTGCATTGAAGCTTGTGGGCACAGCGCAAAACTGCACATCACCACACAAGCGCCTGCACAACCAGGGCCGTTTCTAGGTGTTTTGACGCCCTAGGCGGAAATTGAAAAATGCCGCCCCCTCCCTTGCTTTCATTAGTTGCACCTTACTCTCCCCACTGCCCAAACCTGCCCCCTGTTTATTCACCTTTTTACACTTCACTGCTTTCTCGCCTCTTCTCCCTCCCGCTTTCTGCTTTCTGCCAGTATGGATATTTTCACACATCTCTTACCGCAGGTAACTGGTTTACTTTAGTTCTTAAGTCCTGGCATTTCAAATTCTGCTGTTGTGTAAGAGCACCGACACCTTAGCTGGGTAGAGTTGTGCTATAAATGTGAAATAAATGCCATTTCAGGCACAGCTGCCTCCCCAGGCCTCGGATCAGGTTTTACTCACTTCATGTGCTCCTTGCTGGCACCTTTTATCATTCAAAGTCCCAGTTTTACTATTCTTGACGATTTCAATTCTCACCTGGAAAACTTCCAGGACCCAGAAGCTACTAAACTTCTAGACTCCAACAGGCTTCCCACAACTTTTTAAAGATGCCACAGATCGGCTGCACAAACTCTCAAACCCATCGCTACCAAGCATAATTTGATTAGTGTCGAAAGGCCTTTTCCTCTTGTTTGGTCACATCACGCAGCTGTCCCTGTCTTTTAACACCCTTATCACTCAAAATTACATTTAAAAATACTATTTCTCCCTCTCTAACTCGTTCATGGGCTAAAATGAATCAAGATAGCTTTACTGGGGCGTCGGACCTAGGTATCTTGTTTTCCTCTGTTAATGTTATCGTTAAAGGCAAAGGAATGTAATAATTGGATATCGAATACCCATGACATCATAGCGCCCAAAGACATGGGCCTCTCTGCACACTTGTTTACTGAAAAACTCAGAACCACCAAAAGAATCTTTTGGTGGTTCTGAGTTTTTCAGTAAACAACATTAATGTAGCGCCTCTGAGGTGATTATGAGTTGATGCAGTGGATTCTGAGTAGCAGAGAGCGCCTCCCGAAGCAATAAAACAAGCTTCGCTGACTATCACAGTTAAATATACGTTAAGCACGAAGAAGCAGCTCAGTTTAGCATGGGCGCTACAAAAGGGGTAAGTAATATTAAAGGGAACACACACAGACTAGAGCCTGCGTTTAAATAACATGATGTTGTAAAAAAATCTAGTATTTCTAAATAGCGGAAATCACTCCTGACTTGTCACGCTCATCCGAGGGGAACTGTTTCCAAAATCTCTACAACTTTTGGTCATATCTCAAAATTCCTTCCATTCCGGCCTCTGCGTGATCCGAGATGGTGTGCACATGTTTGGCCCCGATGGCGGAGATGAGCGCATTTCATTAAATCTTCCTTCGAGCCTAATGTATTTCTGCTGGTCAGTACTTTTATCCCTCGCTTGGAGTGTAGCACAAAACACGACACTTTTCTTTATCTCGATTACTTTACAGGATATTAAAACTATTAACAATAAAATAGGTAATCGTGTAGAGCTCACGGCCTATTGAACACCTACGCTTGCGTTTTCTCACTAAAACCAAGGCTCCTGGAACTGTCAGTGTATTTATGTAGCGCTACGTGCCGTTCAAAACCGCTCTTGGCGCTGGTGAGTCACAAAATGTTAAAAGAATGAATAGTAAGGGGAGGAGAGATGTGAGAGGTACAGAGGGACAGGTAAAGGAGATGGGAAAGGAAGAGGGTGCGAGGAACCACAGGCCCTAGAAACAGGATGTACTGGAGAAACTAACATTCAAAACTCTTGAACGGTCGAGTTCTAGGGGCTTCTTGAACTGCTGGGGCCCAGAAGAGAGAGGACAGCAGGGCGTGCTTACTGTTGGGGCGTGGGGAGAACTCATGTTTTTTGCCGCCCTCCCCCTTTTGGCGCCCTAGGCGGCCGCCTAGGCTTGCCTAATGGTAGAAACGGCCCTGTAGCACAACCTCCTTGTCATGAGGCTGCACTGGAATGCCAACTTGAAGAACAATCTCACAGTGTGAGGAGGAGGCAGGGCCTTGAAGAGGCGGGGGCCTCGTCTGAGAAGTACCTATGAGGCACATTTGAAGTCCAGCCCCAGCCCCAACCCCAAGCCCCCCCCAAAAAAAAAGCTTGCTGAGGCTGGTGATGTCTAGCACCATTTGTTAAATGGACGCCCGCACTTCAAAGCCTCGGAAAACGAGCTGAAAAACCACTATTTACAGTGGTTTTCAGCTCGTTTTCCCTGCCACCGTGTGATATCGGCTCCTCATCGGGAGACCGGGTGATGTGAGCCAATATCGTGTGTCCCACAGTGGTGCTGTGTGAGTTGGCAGGTATGTGAAAGGATGCCCAGTAAGACATGTCTGCTCATCAGCCTAATCAGACCAGGAAGCAGAGTTGTCGAATCAGACCAGTGACCATAGAGGCTAGAGCTGGGGAAACAGAAGGGCTCCCCGGCACTCTAGAAATAAACGAGAGACTGCCCTTTTCAATCCCTTAATAGTGTTACGAGGTTTAAAGTATAAGAGCGAACTCTCTAGGGATTAATCTGTCATGTTATCAAAACTGATTAATGCGTAATCTGTGTGCTACAGGGAGGGAGGCGTGCTAAGAACGGAAGTCGTAGGAAGTGGGATTGATACTTAACTCCGCGTGCCATGATACCATGTTTGCAGCCCTGGGAATTCCTCGACAACGAAGAGGATTGTGGGAGCTGTAGTCACTGTTGGCATTCGTTGACTTAATTGGAATAATAATAATGCACCTGATAACAATGGTTTCCAAAATAAAAGTCCAAGAGTAGAAACGTGGGAGACGAAGTGAGGTAAAACCGTGTGGGAATGGAGGGCAGAGGAGAGGGAAATTCCACCAGAAGGATAAGACTTCAAGGTAACATAGAAAGGGAGAAAGCGAAAGGAGTATGAGAACAGATGGGGAGGGTATAAATGGTGTGTTACGAGAGAGGAAATAAAGATGGACGGGAGAGCTAACGTTTGAGAAGATAATAGGAGCTCGTGCAGGGGAGGAGATTAAGAGAGGCTAGGGCACAGGAGAGTGGGTAGGCACAAAAGGACAACAAAAACAAGGTGGTATGAGGGCAGAGAAATGGTAGAATGTTGTGGCTGTAGGATAGAAGAATGCAAATAAAAAAGAGGAGGGAGTAAAAATAAATGGGAGACACTAGGGCAGAAGCTCCAAGGAAGACAGCCCAGGTAAGAGGATGGTGTGATGGTCAGTGGAGATCTGGAGAAAAGTACACAGAAGGAAGGTGTGTGTGTAGTGAGCCACCCGGCCACTGCATTAGTTTGTTGCAAATGCAACTCCCTGGGCCGGGCTCGGTCCAAGGGGGTATAAATAAAAGACGACGTCAGCGCACGTGGCTGACGGCGTGAAGCAAGACCCTGAGTGCCCGGCTCTTATTGTGTGCTCCGCCATATGCAATTAGGCCTCCCCATTAGCCTCATCCCCAGAAGACGGTTGACGCCCCGACCGCACTCCCAGGGAATACCCCAACTATTACACTGGCGACGAGGGTCCGGACCTGAGTGTGCACCTGCGTCAAGCGAGGGGACGAGCGGCAGCACTGAGAGCGGCCGCCGTGAAGTGCGGTTGTAGGCTGTGGCTGCCGCTGCACTCTCGGTGACGCGGACGGAGCAGAAGCCCGTTGGCAGCGGTGAAAGCGGTAAGGTGCCGGCGCGAGGGGCTGCGAGGGAGTGAGGCATCCTGACAGTAGCGGGAGGCTCCCGCAGCCGCGTTGGTAGCACTGGCCGCGGTGGCAATTTGAGCGTCTACGCTCGTGTGCGGCTGTGAGGAGGCTGGACAGTGATGCACGCTGAGGCGCGGCCGCCCGATCGGAGCGCTGAGGCCCGATATCGGGTGGTGGCTGTGTGCGGGACACCTGCAGGAGGCACGGTGTAGGAAGGAGCACGTTGGCGCTGGCAGAGCGCGGAGTTTCAGGAGATACCTTGTGGCCAGGCAGTAGTGCTGAGGTTGTACGGAGGATCTGCCTGCAGAGCTGGCATTGCTGGGGGCTGGGTGGTGACGATAGGGCCGGGCGGTGCCCGTGCCCAGGTACCTGTCAAGGCGGTGTTGGCGACAGGGGAGCGGACGACAGGCGTGCGCACGTGTGTCCCGCAAGCCCTGGGCAGTTGGGAGGAAGATTCCACATGTCGCTACAGCAGCAGGCGGCCGTGGAGCCGGTGGCAGCAGGAGCTGCGGTGGTGAGACCGGGCGCATGGCGGTGAAGGCCCTCCCAGAGTTCAGCCAGCTGGCGGACCCGGCGTCGGCGGCACCGCGTTGGCGGAAATGGCTGGGCCAATTGGACAATTACTTTGTGGCCACCAGGGAAACTGACAACGCCGTGAAACGCTCCACCATGCTATTAATGGGTGGTGATGAGTTGTATGATCTATTCCAGGATCTACCGGACACGGGAGACGCCAATGACTACGATAAGGCAGTGAGAGCTCTGAACCGCCATTTTGACCCACAGGTCAACCCGGAGTTCGAGCATTTCAAGCTCAGACAGGCCAAGCAGAAAGAGGACGAATCCATAGACATGTTTTTTGCTCGCCTGAGAAAGTTAGTGAGCACGTGCGTGGGGGTGGATCGGCAGTTTGAGACGAGGGCACAGCTAATAGTGGGGTGCAAGTCATTGGAACTGCGCAAGCTGATCCTGAGGCAACCGGGAATATCGTTGGACGACATACTGGTCCTGGGGAGATCGCACGAGCTGGCGGACGTCAGGGCTGGAGAGATGGAGGTAGCGTTGGCCCGGAGACAGGTGAACACGCAGCCGGTATATCCCGTGCCCATCAAAGAGGAGAGGGTGGATGCTATCAGGAAGACATACAGCCGGGGGACAACTAATTACGCCACTCCGAAGGAGCGGCGGACGAAGCAAGGGTGCAGGAACTGTGGTTTGGCGAACCATTCCCAGAGAGGTTGCCCGGCACAAGGAAAGCAGTGCCTGAGATGTAACAAATATGGTCATTTCGCGAAGGTATGCCAGGGCGCGGACAAAGCCGGCCCGTCCAGGCCGAGCGACAGGTTCCAGAGGTCTGCCAAAGCGGTACGGGAGGTAGAAGAGCTGGAAAGGCGGTGCCAGACGCTAGAGGTGGCGGAGGATGAGGAAGAGGACAACGTGTTCGTGGTCTCGAATGTCAGAGGGGACAATTCCACCAAGAGACCTCCCCCAATCTGCCAAGTGTGGATTGGGGATAATTGTGTTCAGACGCTCATCGAGACAGGGGCGTCGGTAAACTTATTGGATGCGGCACAGTACAACGTCCTTCGGCCGCGACCAAGACTGATGCCCACATCAGCCAAGATTCTCACCTATAGCGGGCACACGCCGCTTCGACTCCAAGGAGCGGTGGACGTGGAAGTCAGGCACAAAGATAGAGTCACACCTACCAGGTTCTATGTCACCTGTGACCAGGCGGGGTCACTGTTAAGTTGCCACACGGCGGAAGACCTGGGGTTGGTCATGTTTGCCAAACAGGTGCACCGGTCGCAGGCAGACAAGGTGTTGACGGAGTTTCCGGAGCTGTTTAAGGGTCTAGGGTGCCTGAGGGGTGTCGAAGTTCAACTCCATATCGACGAGACCGTCCAGCCAATTGCTCTCAGACATCGGAGGGTGCCTTTCCACCTCAGGCCGCTGGTGGAGGCTGAACTGGAGCGGTTAGAGAAGGAGGGGGTAATTGAGAAAGTGACTGGACCGACGCCGTGGGTGTCTCCATTGGTGATAGCGCCGAAACCTAAGCAACCGGGGGCTATCAGGCTATGTGTGGACATGCGGCTGCCCAACAAAGCAATACGACGGGAGAGACACATCACCCCCACAATCGATGAGATTGTGGCAGACATTAATGGGGCGCAATGGTTCTCCAAAGTGGACCTCAACTCAGGGGTACCATCAGCTCGTGCTGGCCGAGAAGAGTCGGTACATTACTACCTTCTCGACGCATGTCGGACTACGCCGGTTCAAGAGGTTGAGTTTCGGCATATCGTCGGCGGCAGAGGTGTTCCAGGACGCGGTGCGTGAGGCACTGTCGGGACTAGTGGGGGTGATCAACGTGAGTGATGACATCCTAATATTCTCGAAATCCCTGGAAGAACACCATGCAAGGCTGAGAGCGGCCCTCCAGAGGCTAGCTGAACAGGGTTTGACACTACATCGAGCCAAATGCGATTTCTACGCCAAGGAGGTGGAATTCTTTGGGTACCGGTTCTCGGAGAACGGCCTACAAGTCGACCCTGCCAAGGTGGAGGCTATCAGAGCGGCGGCCATTCCCCAAACGCAGGCAGCAGTGAGGAGTTTTCTAGGCATGGCAAACTATTGCGGACGTTTTATACCCCAGTTGGCGACGCTGTCCGAACCACTCAGGAACCTGACGAAGAAGGAGGTGCCGTGGCAGTGGACCGACGTGGAAGCACAGGCATTCAACAATATCAAGAACGCGTTGCTGAAGGGCGCCACGGTGGCGTATTTTCGGCCGGGGGTGGCTACGGAGCTTATTGTGGATGCAAGTCCCGTGGGGCTAGGTGCGGTGCTGCTCCAGAAGTCCAGGCAGGAAGAGTGGGTACCCATCGCATATGCCAGCCGAGCGCTCACCGCAGTCAAGACACGTTACGCCCAGATCGAGCGGGAGGCATTGGCGATTCGATGGGCGTGTCAGCACTTTGACATTTATCTGTGCGGGCATACGTTCACAGTGGTCACCGACCACAAGCCGTTGGTGCCTCTCTTCAGTGGGACGGCCCGGAATGGTCCCCGAGGATTGAACGCTGGGCGGTACAGATACAAAACTACAAGTTTGCAGTGGTGTATCGTCCGGGGGCATCTAATCCGGCGGACTACCTGTCAAGGCATCCCATGGCCCGGCGAGCGGGAGATGCGGAGGAGGTGGATGATGGCACCGAATCGTTTGTGCGGCAGGTGGTAGAGGAGGCGTGCCCCCAAGCGTTGCTGTTGGAGGAGATTCAGGAGGCTACACGGCAGGATGCGTGTTTACAAGCCGTGCAGCGGACACTCCGTGGAAATCAGTGGAAGTGGTTTCTGCAAGGAAGGGGCCAGCGGACCGATGAGGAGAAGGAATATTGGGAAGCGTGTGGAGGTGCCGCGAGGAACTAAGTGAGGTGGACAACGGCATAATCATCAGAGGCACCCGGATTGTGATACCAGCAGCCCTGCGGAAGAGAACCATAGATCTTGCCCACCAAGGTCACCAAGGAGTGGAGAAAACGAAAGCGCGGTTGAGGGCAAAGGTGTGGTTTCCTGGACTGGACCGGTTGGTGGAGCAGAAGGTGCGTGGATGCCATGCCTGTCTGATAACGAGGGCTGACCCGCCGGCGGCACCGATAATTACGGAAGGGCCGAGCCGGACACCGTGGGCTCACGTGAGTCTGGACTTTGGCAGTTTTCCTGACGGACGACACACAGTCGTGTTAGTGGATAGTCACTCAAAATTTCCGGTGGTGGAGATAGTCGCGTCCACAGCCTTTGATCACATTGGTCCGGTGTTGGAAAAGGTGTTTGCACTCCTGGGGATGCCGGAGGAAATAAGAACAGACAACGGGCCACCATTTCAGGGCCAAGACTTCAAGGAATATCTGAGCCTACATGGGATCAAACACCGGAGGATCACCCCCCAGTGGCCCCAGGCCAATGGGGATGTAGAAAGATTTATGAGGACTCTGAATAAAACACTGAGAATCGCGGTGGATCAAGGGGGCCATTTGGAAAACTGTTTGCACCAGTTCCTCCGAGCTTATCGACACACACCCCATTGCACCACGAGGTGTGCGCCCAGTGATCTACTGATGCGACGAGCGGTGAGGGACAGCATCCCTACCAGCGACCAGTGGGTTCCGGATGTGATAGATGTCGGGCAGTCTCAGGCTCGTCGTCAGCATAACAACGAGGTGGCTAGCCGGAGGAAGGAGAACTACCGAGGAGTTCTGAGCCTGGGAGACTACGTGGTGGTGAAGGACCGACATCCGGGGTCAAAGTTTCGGACACCGTTTGAGAGAGAACTGTGGCAGGTGGTGCAGGTAAAAGGGACAATGATCACAGCCAGAAGGGGCAGACAGGTGTTAGCCCGGAATGTGTCGTGGTTCCGAAAGGCCCCGAATCAGGTGGAGAGAAGAATGGACGCCGAGGTCCCGGAAGGGGCGAAGCAGAGGAAGCATCCGGGGGAGAAGATTCCCCAAACGAGGAAACTCCCGAGAGCGGGCCGGAGGTGAATTCAGAGGGGCAAGGCGAGAGAAGTGCGAGACCAGTGGAGCCCCTTGACGGGGGCGAGGGCCCTAGCAGAGGAAATCAACATTATCGACTACGTGGTAATCCCGAGCCGAGTTCAAGGCTGATAGACTTTTTGTGTTAGGAAGCTGCCAAGAGGGGTCGCCTTAAGGAGAACACTCATTGAACTTTCAAATGATGGTCCTATGTTATGTGTGAACTGTTGTGGTTGTTAATTGTTCAAATTCCGTAGGTTGGTTGGGATGTAGTGAGCCACCCGGCCACTGCATTAGTTTGTTGCAAATGCAACTCCCTGGGCCGGGCTCGGTCCAAGGGGGTATAAATAAAAGACGACGTCAGCGCACGTGGCTGACGGCGTGAAGCAAGACCCTGAGTGCCCGGCTCTTATTGTGTGCTCCGCCATATGCAATTAGGCCTCCCCATTAGCCTCATCCCCAGAAGACGGTTGACGCCCCGACCGCACTCCCAGGGAATACCCCAACTATTACAGTGTGAGGATAGACGCACAGAATCAAAAAGTAATCGAGACAGAGGAGAAGGGACATTTGGGAATAGGAGTGTAGAAGGACAATCTACGAGGCTGGGAGCAGTGGAGTAGGAGAAGTAAAAGAAAAAAGAACTGAAATAAAGCAAGAGAACGGGAATAAGGAGTGAAAACAAAAAAGGTTGAAGTGTGAAAAACCACAAGGAGAGGAAAAAATGAGAAAGATGCTGCACTGTGGAAGATGCCTTGAAGTGAGGACAGAGACACAGGAAGATTTTACCTACGACATGCCGATTAAAGCTGTAGCTACAAGTCTGAGAGTAAGGCGGCAGGTGCATAAATAACGTTACTCTGTGGTACAGCCCAGATTTCAGTTGATAAAATGAGGAACAGCCATTGGCAACAGGATTACCTAACATCGGCTTTCCTTTGATGAGCCGGTGTGAATCGGATACCGATTTTCTATCCCTCGTGCAGTTAGTGCATTACGAATACCACATCACACACGCAGCTGTACTGCATTTCTCTAAATGAGTTTTAACAGGAAAATTGACAGTAGTCTGGTTTCCCTAGTATGAGCTCTAGATCCGTCATAAAAGAGGTCGTCAGAGCAGATAAAGACATGGCTTAATCGAGCAGCGCTGGATTGAACACCAGAATAAGCCCTGGCAAACATTTTGAAACAAGCCCTGGGAAGAATTCTGCCTCAAAAAACTTGAGGGGAAAAAATGCGCCCAAACAGCCTATATCACAGCACCATTTGTTAAATGCAATTCGCTAAAATGTATGGAAATTACTGGTAGTGCTGAAGCCGAGTTTAAGAAATATTCCATTAATTTGAGGTCGGCCATATTTTCCTAGAGCAGTTTTTCGCCAAAGCAGAAAACGATCTATAAACCCATAAAGAAAGTGTATGGCAGATGGAAAAAACAAATACAAAGCAGGTGAATCTTTGTGTAATGGAAGGGGAGGTGCCTGTGTGAAAAAGGGCACCCCATGGATTAATTGCTCCGCCAGAATTTAATGCCAAGATTGGCATTAGTTTAACATATATTGTCCATCATAGTGCATGTGCCAACTGAGTCCATCAAAAGTGATGTGGTTACTTCCAGGGCTGGATCATGGGAACCCATCCAGGTAGCCATGAGAACCTGCAGCAGCCACTGTGTGCACCCCACTGGCATATGCCTGAATGGCCCGTCGGGCCCAAAGCAGAGGACAGTGACCGTGCAGGTGGCAATGGAACATCTCCGCCACAGGAGCCTGCGAGGCAGCTGCGGCCAGCCAGAGTGAAGGACTTGTGACCGCTAAGGCTGAAGACTCCCTCATCATGGTCTTTCAAAGGATTATCCAAACCCTGCAAAGCCCATCAGGGATAAGGTCGATCCCTGTCAGGACAGTAGGTCAGGTGCTGGCTGAGAGTAGAGCGGTCTGGGGATTGCAGCCAGGGTGGTGGTGTGTTAAGTGGATGATCCTCTTTACACAGCTTTGAGTGCAGAGATCTGTCCAGGTATTTACGGGATGAAGCGTCATGCTCAACGGTTAGCCGCTGAGAGTAAAGGATCACGCACCCTTACCTTTGTTGTCGGTCAGGTCTGCTACCAGTGGCCAAAGGACTGCCTGATGTACCATGGTCTGGGTGTTTCAATGCTCATGGGAGCACAGAATGTGTGGGGGGAAGGGCGCTAAGACACCCTCTGGTGTTAATACCTACTCTTCCATTTAGATGTCTGACCCAGAGGTACAGCATCATTGGTCCAGATCCCAACGGGGCTTCATCCTCCGCCTACTGTAACAACATGGCAGCCGGATACCAAGTTCACATAACCAATATTCTGATGATCGCATTTCTACTGCTTCCCACATTACACACACTGTCAAACCAAGACACTATCACAAGCTTGAGTAAAGGCACTTTACTAAAGAAGCGACCAATAGGATCTCCCTATGCTTGAAAGATTTATTAACTTACCACCGAGGCCTGCGAGTCTCCTCTCTTTGGCATTGTGGCTTTATCTCAAGGCGACATCTTGGGAACAGTGGTGGTTTATTCGGTCTCTAGCCCACTCACGCTTTCATTGGTTTGGAAGCTGACATGAAGAATAGGGTGTTTTTAAAATAAAATAAAAAAATTTGGGTGCACCTGGTGAGCAAATGGTTGCATTACTTGTTTTTTTGCTGTTCCACCTAAAGAAGAGCGGCCTGCTGCTGTAAAAAATTTAGCCTGATCTTGTCTAGTCACTTGCTTTTTTTAAAATCCCATCTCATTCTGAGCCACATCAGAGGGATGGTGAAATCCAATTTGCGTTTTGCGCTATCGAGAAGGACTAGGATTACGCCCACGCTTCGTAAAGTAGCTGTAACGGTTGCATTCTCCAGAAGTTCTCTAGACTCCAGGTACATGCCCTTTGTTTAACAGGGGCAAACATGCCCAGGATGCACTTCTGATTCGCCCCTGGATTTCCCTTTTCAAAGTTCTGCCTGGTGAACAAGTTACTTACCTTTGGTAACACTTTTTCTGGTGGATACTCTACCTAACCACAGATTCCACCTTTTAGAATATCCCCCAAGTGCCAGACTGGATTCGGAAACCCTTCCGCAGTGCTCCCTCACAAGGCTCAGTGGCACCCTGCAGCTTCATGTCGGTTCTGTAGTGCCCCAGAAATGATGGAGTGGAGTCGCATCTAAGCACCACCCCTTTGTGCTGATGTAAGTTTCTTGTTTTTTATTTTCACGCCCTCAGACGCAGAGCGTGAACAATTGTGGGCACCAGGGTGCTCAATAACTTGAAACCTTTTTGGATGTTAAAAAGAGGTCTCTCTAAATTATAAGAAGGTGGGAGGGGAGTGAGGGATCTGCAGTTAGATGGAGTATCTATAAGAAAGAGCATTAATGAAGGTAAGTAACTTGTTCTGATGTATACTCCTAACTGCAGATACCTTACCCTACAATAGATACCAAAGGAGTCCCTCTCCAATTTGGAGGGTTTGTGGATTAAACGTAGACCACAAAGTTCTTCAGGACCGAGCTGGCAAAATACCCTTCCCACCAGACTTGGCTGTCAAGGCAGCAGTACTTTGTAAATGTATGCACTGATGCCCACTTTGTAATCTGATAGATGTTGAGGACAGGTACTCCATGAGCCAACATAGACGCAGCCTTTGCCCTGGTGGGTTGGGCTCTCCTGGTTCTTGGCCAGTTAGTGGCAGTATTTGATGTAGAGGATAATCTACCTTCCCTGTTCTGCACAGCCTTTTCTTTCTTCACCACAGAAAAGACCACAAGAAGCTGATCTTCCACCTGGTGCTGCTTGGTGCAATCAATGTAAAAGCCTAAGCTCCTTTTGGAGCCCAACAGATGAAGCCTTTACCCCCCTGTCAAGAGGGGCGGGAGGGGGGAAGAGATACAAGAGTTCCGTGTTTTATTCCAGCTGAAATGCATTTCCTAACGAGTGTTCTCGCGTAAGCTTCAACATACAAACTTTCAACATTGCACATGCTCTACAAAAGAATCTCCCCGCTGTTGGAAGATGTCCTGCACCACTTCAGGATGTAAACGCAACACGTGATCTGACAGATGTCACTTGCTCAGCTCTGGCATTCAGGAATCCTGCTAGGGGGTTTGTTATTGAGGAAATGCCCTGGCACTCCAACCAACTCAAGAGACGCAGAGCCTCCTGGCACAGGATCCCACTCCGGTATATTTGCAGTACTACCACATGGTGGAGTTGTCCATGAGGACTTGCACCATCCTCCCCTTGCAGGAAGGCCTTCAGAGCTAAACGAATGGTTTGTAAATCCAGCAGACAGATGTGGAACTGAGTTTCTGTCAGAGACCAGAATCCTATGAGCTCTACCTCTCCCAGATGACTGAATGTCCTGGACTTGTTGCAGTGGAGGGAATGCCCTGAACTGCACTGTGTCCAGGACAGCTTAAATGCATTGATCTGAAAAGGAGCTAGGTGCAACTTCGACCTATTGATAGTAAACAACAATGCAGGAGGTTCACCGTTGTCTTGAGGTGGTATAAAACTGACTGTGGTGAGCCCAACTTTAACAGCTAGTTGTCGAGGTAGGAGCAAAACTGGCATGCAGACCTTGGAAAGTGGGCAGCGACCCTCACCATCACTTTCGTGAACACCCAACGGGCACACTGGTGAAGCCCAAAGGGAGCACAGCAAACTGAAAATGCTTCTGCCCTACCTTGAACCGCAGGTACTGTTTGTGGGACTGCAGGAAGGCTATAAGAAATATGCATCCTGCAGGTCCAAAGACATCATCCAGTTCCATGGATGCAAACCAGACAGATTCTGGGCCAGCATGAGCATTTGGAAAATGTCCTTCTATAGGAAGGCATTTAGGTGCCAAAGGTACAAAACACAAATGAGACACCCCCCGTCCTTCACTGGCACAAGGAAATATCGATAGTAACAACCCTTTCCGCAGAGTCTTTAGCCTCTCAAATTCACCCTTGACGAGTAAAGCTCGCACCTCTTGCAGCAGAATGGATAGGTGCTCTTCTGAAATTCACTCTGACGCAGAACTAAATCCTAAGTGTTGTTGGAGGATTGCAAGGGGTGGAGCTGATTGTCAGCGTTGTCTAAAAAAAAAAGTTTCCACTCATGAGTGATGCGGGAGATGAAGCTATTTTCAGTAATTCTCTCTTGCTTCTGCCTCATCTTCAGCTTCATCATCAACCATCAATTCAGCTAATGATCAGCACATAAATGCAGATGCACCCGGTTCCACAAGACCTACTGGTCCCAACTCAGTGAAATCATACCAATCAGTACCCGATGGAAGTATTATAGGCAAGAGCTATAGTATCATTAAAAGACCTTTTTGAAAAATTATGTTTGATATGTATGTTGGCAAGATATTCTATGCACACACATTTATGATCTCTGTGTTTTTTATTTTTCGTTCAAAGGAAGGAGACCTGATGTGTTCAATAAGTGATCATCTAATATTCTTTTATTGTTCCTTGGGCTGTTTATATGTGTTCCCAGTTTTTTTCTCCTGGCCTCATCTTTAATATTTCCCCAGCAAACACTTTATTTCCTTATATCTTGTGTCCGCTTTCTTGCCTCATGGACCTTTCCTCCTTCGTTGTATCCTAGCGTGGTCAAATTGTATACAATCAAATTGTATACAATGGAACTGAAGATGAAGATGGCCGCCGAATAGGAGCTCTTCCGTGGAGCTCCCGGGTTGGGGATTACCAAATCGGTAGATATCCCCCTGTTTACCCGGCCATCCACCTCCCAACCTACCTACATCTAACTCCATTTGATACCGGATCTACTATTCAACGTGACTTACCTGCTGGGATGATCCCCAGGGTTCCGACTTTCCCCATCTCGTCTGCCTCGCCGCTCCTCACCTGGATTGAGCCCTCCGAGTCGGACGAGCAACGACTCCTCCACCTCCAGACTGATTGATTGATGCTGTGTCGTTGCGCCATCCGCACGCTGCTCTCCTGCGGGAATGTTCCTCTCTGGATGAGCGTGCTTCGCCTCGCCTCCTTCCTCCGCAACGGCGACGCTGTATGGGCCTAAAGTAGCGATGCCCTGGTCCCCCCTGTTGGGGCTATTTAACCGGTGTTGGCTGGCCGTATTGGGGAGCCCTTCACTCGAACTGCAGCCGGAGCTTTGGAGCCGGATCTGTGCCCTGTCACCACGCAGCCCTTGGCCTTTTCTGGATCTCTGGTTGCTGCGTTGCCCGAATTAATGCCCATCAAGATGGCGAATGACTGGCTACGGCTGCTGTATCGCCCGACCAACGATCCTCTCGCTGAGTTGCCCGACCGACTATCCTACCGCTGATTCGCCCGACCAATGACCGCGCAGCACACGGCCTACTCTGGTCCTCTGGCTTCCTGCGTTGCCCGACCGACGATCCTCCCGAATAAGTGCTCCTCAAGACGGCGAATTGCCTGGGTCCCCCAGTGAGGCCACGGTGAGTGGTTTCTGTGTCGCCCGACTGACGATCCTCCCGCTGAGTCGCCTGACCGACGATCCTCCCGCTGAGTCGCCCGACCAACGATCCTCCCGCAGCCTATCCATCTCTTATTTGTGCTGTGTTGGGGTCCTCCATTCCAGCTTCATCCGGACCCCGGATTTCGGGTCCGTGCCCTGACTCCGTATTGCCCGCAGCCTAGTCTGGCTTCCTGGTGGCTGCCTCTCCCGGACAATGAGCTTCACGCAGACTACGCCTGGCTCTCCCCAGTAATGGCGGCCGTCTGTACCTTTCCCGACTGTTTGGGGCACCCTCATGTGTTGAGTTGCTTCTGTCCATGCCCTGACTCCGTATTGCCCGCAGGCTAGTCTGGTTTCCTAGCGGCTGCCTCTCCCTTACGATGAGCTTCACGCAAACTGCGCCTGGTTCTCACGAGTAACGGCGGTGGTCTGAACCTTTGCCCGACTGTTTTGGGGCACCCTCATGTTGTCAAGCTGCTTCTGGATCACCGCACCGTTCCACCGCGCAGCCTGCTCTTGGTCCCTGGCTGCCGTTTCGCCCTTCCGATGAGCCTCCCACCTGAATGCACCTTGATATGGCGAGGCCCTGCATGAATCCACCCGCAGCCTTTGTATTATAGTCCTCTGGTCGTTCTCCATCTAGCCTCCTAGGTGGCGGCTTCAAACCTGGTGCCGGCATTGCTCGGATGCTGCGTCACTCTGCTTCACCCTCCAGACTTGCTTTCCCTCACTGTGGTAGCTCTCCGACCGTTACACGGTATTTCCCCGCCGTAGTCTTTTGACCGCGTTCCTTGGTGCCGACATTGACGGCCAAAACTGCGCTGGCCATAACTGCGCCATCTTGTCTTCCACGTCCCGACCTCCCCATAAAAACACTAGAACCTGTGCCCGAAGATGGCCGCCAAGTAGGAGCCTTTCCCTGGAATTTCTAACATTTCATGCCCCTACTACACCTCTGGAGGCCAAGATCTAGCCGCTCGCTGTCCTCGTTAGCCTACAGTTTAACGGCCTCGCCATATAGCCATCTCCGAGGCCCGTGACTGTGGCTCACTCCTGCTCCTTGCCTGACCTCCTGGGGAGGTTGAACTTTGCCTCCTCAGGGCCGCTAGTCCTCTGTCCGGTCTGGAGCCGAATCAGACTCACAAGGCATTGTTACAGATCCTTGGTCTGGCTGCTGCCCTCCGAGGCTCCTCTGAAGCCCCCCAGTTTCGGAAGTAATGATGCGCTTCAGTGATCTCTAAGGCTGACCTGGTGAGCACCACTGTTAATCTTGCTGTTTAACGTGCTCAATCCAAGATTCAAACTTCACTTCAGTGATCACTAAGGCTGACCTGGTGAGCACCACTGTTAATCTTGCTGTTGAACGTGCTCAGTCCAAGATTCAAACTTCACAGCTATAGGTGAGCCTATAAAACAATGCTAATACCTCTGCTGCTCTAGTGAACTCTAAAGTTACTCTAATATTGCAATTGTGATGTTCTCATATTTTTGATATTCTTTACTGTTCATTATATTGACTCATTACCCCTCTTTCCCCCTAGCATTGACTCTCCTCTCTCCATAAGTAATCACCCTACAGTTTTCACCCCCCTTTCCTGTATCTTTTATCCTTCCTCCTTCTGCATTTCCCCCCCCTGCCCCCAAGCGTCCGAATCTGTCCAGGTTTTCGCTGTATTGATGTTCTCTCATTGTAATATTCTTAACTGTTTACCACTTTGTCTAATTCACTTCTCTTCCCCACTAGCATTGACTCTCTTCTCTCTCCAACTATTTACCCTCCAGTTTTTCACTCCCCTGCTTCTCATCTCTTTACATCTTTCCTCCTCTTTCTTTCCCCCCAATCTCATTGTGCAACTGAACATGTCCCCCCCTTATCCCCTCCTCACTCCCTCTGACCCAGCTCTCTCCAGACATGGCCCCAACTCATGGAACATCTCATACCCGTCTAATCTATCCAAAAACGGCAAGAAAAATTTTAAGCATAAATTATTGATCCGTCACCCTGAAACATTAATAGTTGATACCTACCACAGCCTCACCTCTTCTATGAAAACAAACTTCATTTTCTATTCCAAACGCCCCTCCAAATGGAAAACCACTTTCCTTCTCCACCTTACAATTACTAAATCAGGTAAAATTCCATATGGTTTCAAATTGTCTACAACCCCATCCCCAGCCTTACTTGGTGAAATTGACATTTCCATATTCAAAACTGGTAATATCCTCATTCAAGCCTCTGAATACCATCGCAACATCTTTGATAACCATTTCAGTACCTTGTCCTACCAACTCTCCAAACTAGTTCCCAACCATTCTTCAACACAACTGCCCGACGCCCATATGTCGGCTCCCACTCCCCCGGTTCTGGCCCTCCCTCCCCTACTCATCACACCCACACGCACCTTCATGCCAATTCTTACTCTCTCTAATGACCGATCCCCCCAGCCCCTATTCTCCTTCCTCTCTCTACTTCTAACCTTACTCCTTCTTCCCGGCCCCTGCACCTGGGATATCCTACTGTACCCTCCCTTGCGTCAATCTCTCCCTCTCCTAACAGCATTTTTCTCCCTCAACCTGAAGTGGCTTATCCTTACATCCCTCATTCCCTTTTATCCTCTCCGACCACAGGGCCCGACTCTATGACTGACCCATCCTTCTCTACGCAGAATACTTTGTCCAACAGTCGGAACACTGTTCAGACTCCCTCCCCCGGCCTCACCCCCCCTCCGCACACCAGACTCCCTTCCCCTGTCAACTCGGAACCCACCTCATTCCCCCCCTCCTTTGCAACTGATTTCCCCTTCAATCTTATAACACAGACACTAACTAACATAGAATGTAATCTCTCAACCATGAGGACTGAACTTACACGACTCAGAGAAGATTACAACGCCCTCAACTCCAAGACCTTCCCCAACCACACTGATTCCTTTTGTTCTTGCTTCTTAAACATCCCCCAACACAACCGATGGAGAACCACACCCCTTCGCAGTCGAACACATAGACCACTCAGTGCTGTGAGCTACCTCTCCTCCTCCGACCTAATTGACCTATGCAACTCCTACCTACCTAAACCTTTGATTACTGATCATCCCCTCCCTTACGCCAACATCCTTGTGATTGTGGGCACAAACAGAACCCTTTCCTCACCCATCTCCCCTAGACCCCCAGCTCAACTTTCCATCATCCACTGTTGCAAACCTACCGAAGACCACCCAAATCCCCTTTCCTGCATGCTTGTTAACTGCCGATCGGCAGTCCGACATGCGACGGAAATATCAGAAACCATTCTCAGCTAGGCTATTGACATCGCCTTCCTTACAGAAACCTGGCTCAATGACCACTCAACGGCTTTTCTTGACTTACTCATCCCCCCCGGTTACTCTATCATTAGGAAAGACAGACCCGACAGAAAAGGGGGTCGACTAGCTATAATCTATAAAAATGAACTTCAGGTCACCCTTTTAAAAAACACGTACCACATAACCTTTGAATACCTTGGCGCTGAACTCACTGTGCAGGGCTCTTCCTCGATTCGACTACATAATATTTACCACCCTCCGGGTGAACCTCTTCTCTTCGCTGATGAACTATCCGACCTTCTTACACAATCTTCACTTTCTGACTCGAAAAATCTCTTCTTAGGAGATTTTAACATCCATTGGAATAATGTGGAGGATCCCACAGTCATGTGCCTCATCAACCTTCTAGAGATGAACGACCTTAAGCAATTATGTCACATTCCAACCCATACCAAATGGGCCACACTTGACGCCATCATTTCCAACATTGACTTGGCTTCCCTTTCCAACATCATCCCCATCGACTGGTCTGACCATCACCTCATTCTGTTTAAGATCACAACTAGTGCCCTACTCCCCCCTACAAAAATATCAAACCCATGAAATGGACCAGAAACCTTAAACAAATCCCCACCCGGTAAACTTGAGTCTAAACTCCAAGCTCAACTTCTTCTCACCCCTCTCACTCGAAATGCTAATGAGCTCACTGAACATTTTAATAAGACTGTTAAGGATGTCCTGGACCAAATAGCCCCTCTTAAACTGAAACAACAAAGAAAAATTCCATCCAAATCTTGGTTAAATCCAGATCTCAATAACGAAAGACGATCACTTAGAATGGCTGAAAGAACATGGAGACAACACCCCTCTCCCCCTCATCTCGCCCTCCTCAGATCTGCGAGATCAACTTATAAGAAACACATTTTCAAGGAAAAGACAACCTACTTTCGAGCACAACCTGATTGTGCCAAAAATAGGCCCAGAGAACTGTTTAACATTGTCAGGAAACAAACATCTACTGCCCCCCCAGAGCTGACGGCTTCAACAAAGAGATGCGAGGAAATTGCTAACTTCCTCTCGGATAAAATCGCCAAAATAGATCAATCCTGCCATCTACCTCATGTCCCGCCCAGCCCCCAATATGCCGTAGACGTTGTCATAGACTTAACTTCCTTGTTGACTCTGCCCCTACCACCTAATCCTTCCACTCACCTACCCATTCCAACTTCTCCTGATGCCATCCTTTCCAACTTACAGCTGAAAAATAATGCCTCCTGGCATAATTTCCATCCTATGACTGAGCTCGAAGTCTTTAACATCATTGCTAAACAAAAGCCGACCTCACACACCAAAGACCCTCTCCCCTCTAACCTTGTCCAAGATCTAAACCACATCATTGCCCCTTACTGGACTACTATCATCAATAGCTCCCATGCCACGGGTTGTGTCCCCGACTCCCTCCAACTCAGACAAATCACTCCCATTCTTAAAAACCTCACTGCTGACCCTAACGACCCTAACAACTTCCGCCCAATCTCTAACCTCCCACTTCTTTCTAAAGCCCTTGAAAAATGTGCACTGCGTCAGTTGGACAATCACATAAGCAATTTCAACTTGCTTGACTCCTTGCAATCCGGCTTCAGAAAAGGCTGCAGTACAGAAACCGCCATGCTAAACATAGTGGATGACATCCACTCTTCCCTTGACAATGGTGAGACCTGCCTACTTATACTCCTCAACCTCTCTGCTGCCTTTGATACAGTTAACCATTCTTCCTTACTTAATTCGCTTAAATCTCACTTTGGCCTTAATGGTATGGTCCTCCAATGGTTTGCCTCCTACCTCCAACACAGAACACAACAAATCAAAATCAATGACTGCCTCTCGAATTCTACACCTGTCTCCCTCAGGGCTCTATTCTCTCCCCTTCTCTCTTCAACCTCTTTATGGAACCCCTCACCCTCATTCTGAAGCAAGCTGGTATTAACTATCACCTCCACGCTGATGACACCCAACTTTACTATAAGATTAGATCCCACTCTGATGTACTTCATCTCAACAATACCCTGAGTAAGATCCAATACTGGTTCAACTCCAACCATCTCAAACTGAACCCCCAAAAAACTGAAATTATTCTCTTCTCTCCTAAAAACAACCGGCTCCCCATCCAAGGCTGGATCTCGGACCTTAATGCCCTCAATTGTTCCCTCTCCTTATCCAACTCGGTGAAATCACTTGGTTTCACTATTGACAAAAACCTAACTCTTAATGACCACATAAAAAACTCGGCTAAAGGAGCCCTTTTCACTCTCCGACATCTCAAGAAAATTAAACCCTTCATTCCATCTGAAGACTTCAAATGGGTTGTCCAATCACTAGTCCTCTCGAAAATTGACTACGGTAACGCTATCCTCAACGGAACACCCAAAGTACACCTAGCCCCCTTAGATCTGTGCTCTACCTAGCTGCCAGGCTCATCACTGACTGTAAACGATTTGACCACATCTTCCCAGCACTGAAAGCCCTTAATTGGCTACCCGTTGAAGGAAGATGCTTCTATAAGACTGCATGCATTAAGCACAAAGCTCTTCACCAACAAACCCCGTTGTACCTTACAAACAAATTCAATAAAGCGGGCTGCTTCCGAACGACGAGAAGCACTAATGCACTCCTCCTCGCCCCGCTGCTAAAAAAGAAAAACACCCAATCTCGCTCCTTCGCCGGGAACGCCCCGAACATCTGGAATGCTCTCCCTAGGGACCTGCGCTGTAACCCCTCCTACCTCAGCTTTAAAAAAGACCTTAAACTTCATCTTCTCAACAAATACTGGGGTCCTTAACCTCCCCTCTGACCTTACATTCTTCTTCCCCGGCTTTGGTTTTCCTTTTCTTACCTCCTAGCTCCCACCTCTCTCCCTTTTTTTTTTTTTTTTTTTTACATATCACCCTGTTTACTCTCACCTTACCCTTTTTTTCTCCACCCCCGTCTCCTACCCTTATCCCCCGGCTCTTCCTATAATCTTTCTCCTTCGATACACTCT
Source organism: Calotriton arnoldi (assembly GCA_963921515.1). Taxonomy (NCBI): domain Eukaryota; kingdom Metazoa; phylum Chordata; class Amphibia; order Caudata; family Salamandridae; genus Calotriton; species Calotriton arnoldi. Next base: position 545,744 of record CAWUFW010000661.1, read on the forward strand.
TCACTACCCTAATTTGCTCTCACCCACTTATATTAACTAATTGTTCATTACCCTCTCATCCGCCCAGAATTTTTTTGTTTCCCCCCCACCCTTTACTTAATTTGTGGGCTGTACCTGCGTTTTTGTTACCGTGTAAAATTGCTCTTCATGACAGCCTCTACTCATGTAAAGTGTTTTCTTTTGCCCCTTTTTAGGTCTCGCCTAGTCAGCGCTTGCGCTGTCTCGTTGAGACATGCAGTATATACTATAGCGGGGAAGCTTCGCTTAAGCTCCACCCACTCTCCGTCCATCTTTTGGATTGGCTTACATCCTAAATGCTGCATTCTGATTGGTTTTCGGCTTGTTAGTCCCTCCCCATGATGGCCATGTCGTCATTTGTGTCCTTCCATGGCTATCAGCCCCTTTACTGCACAGACTACTTTCTTCCAGTCCCTCCCCCTCCCTCCCACAGTCCGTGACTTCTTGGCGGCCCCCGCCCCCCTCCAGGCACTCCCGTTCGTGCTCGTGCCTTCTCGCGCCCGCCCGCACTCCCCCTTCCAATGCAATAGGTCTTGCGTAAATGCGAGTCCTATTACATTGCACATGCTTGTTTTCCAACGTAAGTCCTCGCATGGTGAGCGCTTTGGATGCCTCTTGAGGACGCCCTACTCAACGTGGATTAGCCCCGTGTTGCTGGTGCAACGCCAAGAAGAAGTCCGGTGGAAGCCCCACCCCTCCCCTGGAGCGCCAGGGCTCCGATCTGGAAGTCACCGCTGCTGTCCTGGCAGAGACAGCACCTGTTCTGTTTTGCGGGCCATCCCGAGGCCCGGACAATCCAGGAAGCTGCAGAGGAACGAGTGCCTCTCTGGTGGGCGGGGCTCAGTGAGTGGAGCCGTGCCGCCTGTCCCCCGTCTACCTCGGCTAAGGCCATACGGCCCAGTTCAGGGGCTCTATTTAAACAGGAGACTTTGCTCCGTGCTGCACCCGAACCCGCCTGAGACCAGAAGAGGTCTCCAATGCAGGCACTGCTTGTTATGGGTAGGGCACGCAAAAAGGCTTGACCGGCGGGGACTCTGCTTCAAGTCCAGCCGCCGGAGGCGTGGTACAGGCCCAGAAACTTCATGGGCACCATGAAACCACCCCCGTAACCAGTAAACGCAGAGAAGGAGGGCCGCGCCGATCACTGATGCTCCTTGCCTTGCACCCTGTCCTGCTCCGAAACCACCCCCGTAACCAGTAGACGCCGAGAAGGAGGGCCGCGCCGATCACTGATGCTCCTTGCCTTGCACCCTGTCCTGCTCCTCATCTCAGTGGTAATGTTTTAAAATAATTATGAAGGCCCAAGAGCTACAAATTGCTGCTCGCTTCCTTTTGTGTGCTTTGCACACATTTGTTTGTCACTATTTCACCTTTTAATTTATTGTTTTGACATGGCTGTCCATGCTCAGGTGTCACAATAAATGCATTCGCCTCAATGGCCACCTTAAAATGGATTTTCTTAAATAGAAACGCCATTGCAAAATTGGCAGTCATGCGTTTATCTATCTTAATTGTTGTATGTGAAGTTTTGTTTTCATGTTCCTCACATCATTTTAACATGAAATACATTGCAGCACTGTATAAACAGCAGTGGCTGGAAGTTACAGTTTTTGTCTAAATATCTCCTACGGAGGCTTGCCAGTTGCACAATGTGATTTGGCGGTGGTGATATACTTGGGCGGGGACTTCACTGTCCTTTTTCACGGAATGTTAGAACTGAACACACAAATTGAATTACTGCCATCGTTGGCAAAAAGAGTCACAACCCCTGTAGGGATCCCTGGTATTAGCCAGGCAGTCGTCGTATTCCTCCTCACCCACCTACAGCCCTGTGTTCAAGTGCCAGGGTACCACCTTGACCTGCTGCTACTGGGCATAGCACTGACTGTTGTGAGATTCTAAAGCATCACTGCTGTGCTAGTGACTTTGCCACACTGTAATTACTGCTTCTTTGAGTACGAGCAATGCAGATTCCATCAATTTCTTTGTGCCTCATGCCACAGAAAGAAAATGCCCGTTCAGAAAGTATTTTTTTGCTATTTGTTGATTTGTGTTGAGAAGGCTCAACAAAGTGTGATAAACCTTGTCTCTGGTCTACTCCGAGCCATTATGGAAGAGAAGCAGCTGGCTCGCATGCCCGGCAGTGTACCGCACCTGGAAGACGGAATTTAAATAAATGAAAATAAAACAAACAGCTCATCCTATTCTCGATCACAAAGCCAGGCTGCATCGGAGCGTCAGGTGCTTCCACATCCCAAAGTTGTTCTCAACAAAACGTCGAACGGAAGATAAACAACAAAGATTCAGTAGTCCATGGCAGATGGCGCTATGTAAATAAGTTTGTCTACGGTGATCAGTCATTGTTGTCCTTCTGTTGCCCGGAATCGATTATGTCTTTAAACACTGCCAATCAGAACTGAAATGTGAAGAATGAAGCTAATTTATTACGGGTTAAGGATTACTGCTCAACACAGAGCAGCAAATGAAAATGGCAATCTATCATAATAAAAACAGCACAATCATGGACAGAAGATGTTCATGCGGAGGTACAATGCACTGGTTATTCATCTTTATAGGAGAAAGCATCAGTAATTTAAGTGGGCCGGGTCCTGCCGATGCTCAGCACCGGCAGTTCTAACTAGCAGGTGCTGAGACGGGTCCCTATCGGGCTCCCCATTTTTGCCCGCACCCTCAGGGTTACTACTCAAGACCTGGCTGTTCGACCAGTAGCAGCACCCCCCCCCCACCCCTTCTCTCTCCCCAGCGCCTTGAGACCCTCGCGGGTAAGTAGTGCGCTCTACAAATTCTGTGATTGATTGATTGATTGAGGGTCAAAAAAATCTCAACTCTGCAGCAGTACCACTGTTCAAAGCCTTTGATGTAACTTCAGAGAGTCGTTTTAGTTCTTTCAGTCTCATCATTTCAGAACTGAAGCATTTTCAATATTATATACAACAAAGCCATAGTTGTTGCTTATTTATTTTATGCAACCAACAACCATTAACAAAGCCAATAGTCCTAGCTTGTTGTAGGTATGATGTTACTTGTAGTATCATATACCTCGATGCAATCACAGAAACAGCAACATACCCAGCGGGCGGCACACTATGCTAAGCACAGATTTTTAGCTTCAGTGCTTTTAAGCCAAGCCCTTAATTACATCGCCACGCACCTTTGACAGACCCCCCGTTTTTTAATCCCACCTAAAACCCTGTTTTTCACTACCATTCTGGAACCAATCTTGCGACTCCCTTTAAGTTCGCATTCAGAGCATATTGGGCTTTGTAATGGCGAACACAAGGGGAAAGAGCATTTCTCACTAAAACCTGGAGATGGTGATTCGCATGCCTCTCTGGATCCTGTCGTGAGGTACATTAATTCATGCTAAGTGCTATTAAGGTCTCCCGTGTCCAGCTTTCCACACACTGCCTGCCACCCATACTACCTACCTCCTACATGTCCTTATGCCCACACAGAGATTGGTCCATAGAAATTGTCTTCCACGAGCACCCGTAGATAATATTTTTTTCAAATCTTGTATTTTAACTTTCCTCCCTGCTCCATGGGCGTCCGCAGAAATATTTCCAGGGGGGGGGCAAAATGTTAACGCCATCACCATCCTCTGACATGATGTGTGCCATATCATCCTCAAAAGGATGAATGCAAGTGGTGACCCACTGGAGTTTGAATGCTATATGTAACTGACACTAAGGTCTTTGTGGTATGACCATTAACACACTTTGTTCTATATATTAGAGACAGAAACTGCTAGACTGCATTGCGCGCACACACAAAATGTGGTTGCATGAACCTAAATCACAGCCAAAGCTGAACGCTTACCCCCAAAAAATCCCATAGAAGGTTCCATTTGAACCACAGCTTCACTTAGTTTCACAAAGCACAGAAAGCAGCCTGCAGGATTCTGTACCCCAGTTCCAAATTCGGCAGCTCTGGCCATAGTGCCACATCTTCTCCCCACTGAACACCATACTCTACCACTAAAAGAAACTCGCACTGCCTTTAGATGCAATCCAATTGTGTCCCGCTATAAACGCCTGGAAGCAACTCAATTCAAATTATGCACTAGACGAGAGTAATCTTCTGTCTGAAAAAACAGTAACAACCTCCTGGAAAAAGCAAACACTTACAGGGAATGCAAGACTAAGTAAGGCATGTGAAATCTAAGCATGGAACAACATGCTTACCTTAATGCTTGTGCACTTGTTATTCAGAAATCAATGTGTGTTTTTGCCTGAAAAGCTAAGGACATGACTACAGGGCCCGGAAGGGACCCATTTCAATGTCCATTGCTTAGATCCATACAAAACATAAGGAGTATGGTTTTAAAAGACCACATTCATGAACATAAAGCTGCAGTACACTACTCATTTCATAAACTACTAAAAGGAAAACGGCTGATAAGGATCACATGAAACATTTTCTACACCACGCATCAACCAGATATCGCAGTACCTCCAGGAATGGTGAACTTTCTCACCTGAGGAAAAAAATGCTATTCAAAGACGAGAAAAATGAAAGTAATGCTGCCTTCGCTGGGAAAGTCTGTTGGCGCGAAGGTGTTTGGGTGTGAATAAAACCAATCTGGCAACTTTTTGACCACTCTGTCTTTCTCATCCATCCAGCCATTTACCCTTTCACTCATCCAGCCACCCTTTCACGTACTCATCCATCCACCTAGTCACTCATCCTTCCACACATTCACCCTTTCAGTCATCCACACATCCATCCTCCCTTCTCTCTCAATCGACCCTTTCACTTAGCCATCCATCCACCCAACTATCCATCTACTCATCCACTCATGAATCCATCCATTGACCCTATCACTCATCCATCCTTTCAATCATCCATCCATCTTTTCTCTCATCCATCCACCCATTCACTCCTTCACTCATCTTTCCAACCTTTTTCCCATTTACCATCCCTTTCCCTCACTCATCCATCCTTACATCCTCCCTTTCATTCATCTGTCCATCCATTCACCCTTTCACTTATCGATTCATCAACCCATCCATCATTTCACTCATCCATTCACCCATCCTTCCTCTCATTATCCATCCATTCACCCTTTCATTCATCCATTCACCCTTTCACTAATCCATCCAGCCATCCACCCATCCCTTCACTTACTCTCTCACCCACCTTTTCACATTAAGTATGAGCTGAGACCTCGTCTGCAGAGTTGCAGACAGAAGAGACCCATCAGGAACTCACCCCTCGATGTAGTTCCTAAAGCAAAGGGAGGGGTTCAAGACGCCCCTGCACACAGTCAATCTGAAACTTTGGAAGTCATGAGTCATGCATGATGCACAGTGCCAGGACGTGAGGTGGCTGTGGCATGGTGTTGTTTCCAGGGGCTTTAAGTGGGGCGGGTGGGGTCTCTCCAAAGGGGTTGTTCGATTTAATTAAGGGCGTAGCTTGAAACACCTAAGCTAAAATTCTGTGCTTAGCATAGTGTGCCGCCCGACTGGTATTTTGCTGCTTCTTTAATTGCAGTCAGATATATAATACAGCAGGTAATGTTACACCTACAACAAGCCAGAACTATAGGCTTTGTCAATGGTTGTTAGTTGCATAAAATAAAAAAGCAGCAACCATGGATTCGTTGAATATAATATTGAAAATGCTTCAGTTCTAAAATGATGAGACTGTGAAAGACCTATAACCCTTTTTTAAAATTTTTATTTTTACTTCTTTTACCGCCTTATTTTGATTAACTGGATTCTCTCGTAACAGCATGAGCGTTTTCCTACATTTCTTCCTTCTGACAGGATGCCCGAGGCTGGAGGAGGCCACCACACGCTTTACCAGCCAGACTGGCCCATTGTCATTCTGTATGTGGCAATCAGCTGCATACAGAATTACAATGGGCGGGGTGGAGCTGCTCTTGCGCTCAGAGGGGTGCAAGGCGGCCCCGTCAAGGCATTGAGGATTCTCACAGGGGAACAGTGATGTTTCCCAAAGGCCAAAATTACGGACAAAAGGCGGCCGGCTGGGTGATCCAGGGGGGGGCAAGCGCCCCTCCTTGCCCCCCCCTGCGGACGCCCATGCCCTGCTCAGACCAATTCCCGTGCTGCAGAGAGGGATTGGATGGGAGTCTGGGTCCCAGGGGCTGCTGGGACCCAGGAAGAAGAGAGGAGAGGCGAGGCAGCGAACGCAATGCGATGCTGGAGGCGGCTGGCGGCAAAAGGTAAGGTTTAAAAAATATATATATATTACCCCCCCTCTGCGCGTGCAACCCCACCCGCCCCACCACCCTTTGTTGTGGCGGCCGCCGCTGCCAGTTCAACCGCATGGGATGACTTCCTCCTCCTCACCAATGACACCATCAGGTAGTCTGGTGAGGGTTGCTCTGTAAAAAAAGAGCATTTGAGTCCAGAGTCCAAAGTTTGTGAGTATTAAAAAAGTGGTTGTATGACAAATTATTATAAGTGTCATGATTTTCATGTGAAAGAGGCAAAGAGAAAAAGTTAGCAACCATTACGAAGTTACAAAGTTTACCTATTGATAATGTCGCAAATACACAAACTTTGCATATTCCTAGTTTGAATATCAGCAACAGTTTACACAACAATATGTCGTATTTTTAGGTCACGGAAACTGATCACTTTTAGCTGTCTGTTTTTAAAGACCTCTTATGGGCAATACCAATACTTGCAGAGGGCATTGGGGTAGTCCACTATTTACTATATGCCGGCCTTTTCATCACTTACTTGCTTAATTACTTGGATAGCTTTCCTTCTTGAACTTGTGTATGACCATCCCCTGCAGAACATCTTGTTTTAACCATACTTTTAATTGGATGACTTTTATCCTCCACAGCTTACATTCTGGAAACTACTTTTTTATTTAGCACTTCAAGTGAATGTATATATTTTCCTGCTCTCTCCCTCGTGTGCCAGTGCCACCACTGTAATCCATACCCCACTAGTTGCTTGTCTATTGCTTCCCCCACCCTTCCATGTTTTGTCAGCCCACAAATATCTCACCCGTAGCTTTACATCCTTCCCCAGCTACTGCTGCTAGTCAGCACTTACAATAAAGCTCCATCATTGTTTCCCCTCTCGTCCCGTCTCAATCTTTAAAATAAAATAAAAAGTATGCAATTAAAAAAAATATATATTTTGGAGCATCTCGCAGCTGCAATTTGCTTTGCGCTTTGATGCACTTTTATACTTATTGAATTTATTGCTTCAAGATGGCTGCCACCAACTTGCAACAGTAAATTAAATGATATAACAAAAGGGCTGCACGTGTGGTGATGCTGTGGCTGCTGTATCATCATAATGCAGGTGTGATAATGCATGTTATGAAGCACAAAAAAACTCCGGGGACTGTAATGGAAACAGAAATAGGAAGGACTAAAGGGAGGAACGAAAAAAGAAAGACCTAGCTCAGCAGGAGTATTCCTTTTAAAGGACGATTTCCCTCACCCACCGTACGTGGCATGCTACATCATACGGAACCTCCTCGCACCGTGATGCCTAGTCACGGTGTGGGCTACAACTCCCTCACTAAGAGGGAGGAGCTCTGCAGATGTTTTTTATGGAGGTATAATAAATATCCTATAATGAGCACAGTGTGGTGAAGTCAGCAGAGCATTGACAAAGAAAAAATATGAGGGTAAAACTGACTACATGGTCCGGAAACAACTTTATTAGTGCGTCCCTGGGCCATGATTAACAAGCATTTGCAATGCAATAGGTCTCGCAACTGCGAGTTTTGGAGCTATTGGTATTGTAAATGGTATTGTAAATGACAATGCCTTTAATTTATGTTGTACAAACCAAAACATAAATAAAGGCATTGTCATTTACAATGCCAATAGTTTAAACTTGCGTAAATGCGAGACCTATTGCTTTGCAAATGCTTGTTTCAGGAGGATTCCTCCTCGCAGGCCCCCAAATCCTGTTTCGTTTCTTCACTGTGCCAGTTTGTTGTCCCGCTCCCACATGCACTCCTGACGTTTTATTCGCACCCTCCCAACTGTGAAGCATTGTTCGCTTCCTGTCCAAAAAGTGCTTGCAAAGGTGCAACATTGTCACAGTGACTGGTGGGTTTGAGAGGGGTACTAGGTATGTCCAGGAGGGGTAGCATCTTTGCAAGATTTTCTCTGTAAGTGCTGATCCCATAAATGCACTTTAACTTACTGTGTGTACATTTATCTTATGTAGCTATCCCCAAAATGTGACAGGGGTGGGCCAGTGCTCAATTTGTAAAGAAATAATTGCCAGGGCTCTCGCCAGGAGGCCACTGCAGCTTGCACCACCCATTGCCCCTGTCAAAATTGCCATTACATTACCTGCACAACTATTAATCATCAGACTGCTACCAGTGTGACAATTCAGACTGTTAGAGGCCTCCACAGCTATAAGAATGGTTTGGGCTGCAGGTATCTGTTGTTTTTAATGTATAATGAAATAATAAAACTATTGTTCTGCTTATGTCTAAATCACACAAACAGCGCCACCATGTGGCAGACTGTGATAAGTGCCGATGTTGACAATTAATTGCTGGTGTCAAGCACCGTAAACTACTGCCTCAAATTAAGCACTGGGTGGGGCCCTCCTGGGTCTATGTTAGACATCCCTCGCTGAGGAGTTTGACATTCTGAAGTTATCTGGGGGCCAGCAGAGCCTGTGAGCCCCGATAAAATGCAGGGAGTATTACTGCCCCAGAGTGCACCTTGTGGGGGCAGCTACTGAGTGTTCCTGAATGGAGAGACCAGCTGATGTACCAGGAGAGGATGTGCCAGGAGGCGGGAGCTGTACCTCCTGCAATGGAAGCCACCCCCTTCCAGATTCTTCTAGCCAGGGAGGTAGGGCAGGGAGCCTAGGAAGAGCACTCTAAGCTCGCTCCCCACTTGGTGATGGTGTGTCAGAACACATAGTGACTTGAGAAGTCTGGGTGTAGTACATCCCACTGGTAGTTTGTGTTACTGACTTATTCCTAGACATTTAAACTCACATTTAACCCTGAAGTATAAGACACCCTGCATTGGAGAGTTTCAGTGAGGAGCAGTTGGCAAAGTGGTGACACTTAATAATAAAAAAGTCCCTTGTATTGTAAAGCAATAAGCAAATATAATGCACCAACTTGACACTTGTACGGTGTTCCAACAGTGCACATGTAACACCTTAAGCACATTTTATGAATGTGATATATCGCCCTTATAAATCATCTGTGCTTCAGGAGTCATTATATGTGTATAAGGATCAAAACTGCCACAGGCACACACATCACACACTCACACAGTTATCTACAAGCATCAGACATCCACAAGCATCAGGCATCAGACATCCACAAGCATCAGGCATCAGACATCCACAAGCATCAGGCATCAGACATCCACAAGCATCAGGCATCCACAGTCATCAGACATCAGGAATCAGACATCCACAAGCATCAGACATCAAGCATCAGACTTCCACAAGCATCAGGCATCAGACATCAAGCATCAGACATCCACAAGCATCAGGCATCAGACATCCACAAGCATCAGACATCAGACATCCACAAGCATCAGACATCAGACATCCACCAGCATCAGACATCAGGCATCAGACATCTACCAGCATCAGGCATCAGACATCCACCAGCATGAGGCATCAGACATCCACCAGCATCAGGCATCAGACATCCACAATCATCAGACATCAGGCATCAGACATCCACAATCATCAGGCATCAGACATCCACCAGCATCAGGCATCAGACATCCACCAGCATCAGGCATCAGACATCTACCAGCATCAGACATCAGGCATCCACCAGCATCAGGCATCAGACATCCACCAGCATCAGACATCAGGCATCAGACATCATCAGACATCCACAATCATCAGACATCCACAGGCATCAGACATCCACAGGCATCAGACATCAGGCATCAGACATCCACAATCATCAGACATCCACAGGCATCAGACATCAGGCATCAGACATCCACCAGCATCAGACATCAGGCATCAGACATCCACCAGCATCAGGCATCAGGCATCTACCAGCATCAGACATCAAGCATCAGACATCCACCAGCATCAGACATCAGGCATCCACCAGCATGAGGCAACAGACATCCACCAGCATCAGACATCTACCAGCATCAGACATCAGGCATCAGACATCCACCAGCATCAGACATCAGGCATCAGACATCCACCAGCATCAGACATCAGGCATCCACCAGCATGAGGCATCAGACATCCACAATCATCAGACATCAGGCATCAGACATCCACCAGCATTCGGCATCAGACATCAGACATCTACCGGCATCAGGCATCAGGCATCAGACATCCACAATCATCAGGCATCAGACATCAGACATCTACCAGCATCAGGCATCAGACATCCACCAGCATCTGGCATCAGACATCAGGCATCAGACATCCACAGGCATCAGACATCCACAGGCATTAGACATCAGACATCCACAATTATCAGACATCCGCAGGCATCAGACATCCACAGGCATCAGACATCCACAGGCATCAGACATCCACAGGCATCAGGCATCCACAGGCATCAGGCATCCACAGGCATCAGGCATCCACAGGCATCAGACATCCACAGGCATCAGACATCCACAGGCATCAGACATCCACAGGCATCAGACATCCTCAGACATCCACCAGCATCAGACATCAGGCATCAGACATCCACAGGTATCAGACATCCACAGGCAACAGACACCCACAAGAATCAGGCATCAGACATCTACCAGCATCAGGCATCAGACATCAAGCATCAGACATCCACCAGCATCAGACATCAGGCATCCACCAGCATGAGGCATCAGACATCCACAATCATCAGGCATCAGACATCCAAAATCATCAGACATCAGGCATCAGACATCCACCAGCATCAGGCATCAGACATCTACCAGCATCAGGCATCAGACATCAGGCATCAGACTTCCACCAGCATCAGGCATCAGACATCAGACATCCACCAGCATCAGGCATCAGACATCCACAGGCATCAGACATCCACAGGCATCAGACATCCACAGGCATCAGACATCCACAGGCATCAGACATCCACAATTATCAGACATCCACAGGTATCAGACATCCACAGGTATCAGACATCCACAGGCATCAGACATCCACAGGCATCAGACATCCACAGGCATCCACAACTATCAGGCATCCACAACTATCAGGCATCCACAACTATCAGGCATCCACAACTATCAGGCATCCACAACTATCAGGCATCCACAACTATCAGGCATCCACAACTATCAGGCATCCACAACTATCAGGCATCCACAGGCATCAGGCATCCACAGGCATCAGGCATCCACAGGCATCAGGCATCCACAGGTATCAGGCATCCACAGGTATCAGGCATCCACAGGTATCAGGCATCCACAGGTATCAGGCATCCACAGGCATCAGACATCCACAGGCATCAGACATCCACCAGCATCAGACATCAGGCATCCACAGGTATCATACATCCACAGGCATCAGGCATCCACAGGCATCAGGCATCCACAGGCATCAGGCATCCACAGGCATCAGGCATCCACAGGCATCAGACATCCACAGGCATCAGACATCCACAGGCATCAGACATCCACAGGCATCAGACATCCACAGGCATCCACAGGCATCAGACATGCATCAGGCATCCACAAGCATCAGGCATCCACAACTATCAGGCATCCACAACTATCAGGCATCCACAACTATCAGGCATCCACAACTATCAGGCATCCACAACTATCAGGCATCCACAATTATCAGGCATCCACAATTATCAGGCATCCACAATTATCAGGCATCCACAATTATCAGGCATCCACAGGCATCAGGCATCCACAGGCATCAGGCATCCACAGGCATCAGGCATCCACAGGCATCAGGCATCCACAGGCATCAGGCATCCACAGGCATCAGGCATCCACAGGCATCAGACATCCACAGGCATCAGACATGCATCAGGCATCAGACATGCATCAGGCATCCACAAGCATCAGGCATCAGACATCCACAAGCATCAGACATCCACAAGCATCAGGCATCAGACATCCACAAGCATCAGGCATCAGACATCCACAAGCATCAGGCATCAGGCATCCACAAGCATCAGGCATCAGGCATCCACAAGCATCAGGCATCCACAAGCATCAGGCATCCACAAGCATCAGGCATCAGACATCCACAAGCATCAGGCATCAGACATCCACAAGCATCAGGCATCATACATCCACAAGCATCAGGCATCATACATCCACAAGCATCAGGCATCAGACATCTTACATCATCCAGCATCAGACATCATACATCCACCAGCATCAGACATCCACCAGCATCAGACATCCACAAGCATCAGACATCCACAAGCATCAGACATCCACAAGCATCAGACATCCACAGGCATCAGACATCCACAGGCATCAGACATCCACAGGCATCAGACATCCACAGGCATCAGACATCCACAGGCATCAGACATCCACAATTATCAGACATTCACAGGCATCAGGCATCCACAGGCATCAGGCATCCACAGGCATCAGGCATCCACAGGCATCAGACATCCACAGGCATCAGACATCCACAGGCATCAGACATCCACAGGCATCAGACATCCACAGGCATCAGACATCCACAGGCATCAGACATCCACAAGCATCAGACATCCACAAGCATCAGACATCCACAAGCATCAGGCATCCACAAGCATCAGGCATCAGGCATCCACAAGCATCAGGCATCCGACATCCACAAGCATCAGACATCCACAAGCATCAGGCATCATACATCCACAAGCATCAGACATCAGGCATCATACATCCACAAGCATCAGCCATCAGACATCATACATCCACCAGCATCAGACATCATACAACCACCAGCATCAGGCATCCACCAGCATCAGACATCAGACATCCACAAGCATCAGACATCAGACATCCACAGGCACCAGACATCCACAGGCATCAGACATCCACAGGCATCAGACATCCACAGGCATCAGACATCAGACATCCACAAGCATCAGACATCCACAGGCACCAGACATCCACAGGCATCAGACATCCACAGGCATCAGACATCCACAGGCATCAGACATCCATCAGGCATCAGACAACCATCAGGCATCAGACATCCATCAGGCATCAGACATCCATCAGGCATCAGACATGAGGCATCAGACATCCACAAGCATCAGAGATCAGGCATCCACAAGCATCAGACATCAGGCATCAGACATCAGACATCCACAAGCATCAGACATCAGGCATCAGACATCCACAAGCATCAGGCATCAGACATCCACAAGCATCAGACATCAGACATCCACAAGCATCAGACATCCATCAGACATCCACAGGCATCAGACATCCACAAGCATCAGACATCAGGCATCCACAAGCATCAGGCATCCACAAGCATCAGACATCAGGAATCAGACATCCACAAGCATCAGGCATCAGACATCAGACATCCACAAGCATCAGGCATCAGACATCCACACGCATCAGGCATCCACAATCATCAGGCATCAGACATCCACAAGCATCAGGCATCAGACATCCACAAGCATCAGGCATCAGGCATCCACAAGCATCAGGCATCCACAAGCATCAGGCATCAGGCATCCACAAGCATCAGGCATCAGACATCCACAAGCATCAGGCATCAGACATCCACAAGCATCAGGCATCAGGCATCATACATCCACAAGCATCAGACATCAGGCATCATACATCCACAAGCATCAGGCATCAGACATCTTACATCATCCAGCATCAGACATCATCCAGCATCAGACATCCACCAGCATCAGACATCCACCAGCATCAGACATCAGGCATCAGACATCCACAAGCATCAGACATCCACAAGCATCAGACATCCACAAGCATCAGACATCCACAAGCATCAGACATCCACAAGCATCAGACATCCACAGGCATCAGACATCCACAGGCATCAGACATCCACAGGCATCCACAATTATCAGGCATCCACAATTATCAGACATCCACAATTATCAGACATCCACAGGCATCAGACATCCACAGGCATCAGACATCCACAGGCATCAGACATCCACAAGCATCAGACATCCACAAGCATCAGGCATCCACAAGCATCAGGCATCCACAAGCATCAGACATCCACAAGCATCAGGCATCCACAAGCATCAGGCATCAGACATCAGGCATCCACAAGCATCAGGCATCAGACATCAGGCATCCACAAGCATCAGGCATCCGACATCCACAAGCATCATACATCCACAAGCATCAGACATCATACATCCACAAGCATCAGCCATTAGACATCATACATCCACCAGCATCAGACATCATACATCCACCAGCATCAGGCATCCACCAGCATCAGACATCCACAAGCATCAGACATCCACAAGCATCAGACATCCACAAGCATCAGACATCCACAAGCATCAGACATCAGACATCCACAGGCACCAGACATCCACAGGCATCAGACATCCACAGGCATCAGACATCCATCAGGCATCAGACCTCCATCAGGCATCAGACATCCATCAGGCATCAGACATCCATCAGGCATCAGACATCCATCAGGCATCAGACATCCATCAGGCATCAGACATCCATCAGGCATCAGACATCAGACATGAGGCATCAGACATCCACAAGCATCAGAGATCAGGCATCCACAAGCATCAGGCATCAGACATCCACAATCATCAGACATCAGGCATCAGACATCCACAAGCATCAGACATCAGGCATCAGACATCCACAAGCATCAGACATCCACAAGCATCAGACATCAGACATCCACAAGCATCAGACATCCATCAGACATCCACAGGCATCAGACATCCACACGCATCAGACATCAGGCATCCACAAGCATCAGACATCAGGCATCAGACATCCACAAGCATCAGGCATCAGACATCCACACGCATCAGGCATCCACAATCATCAGGCATCAGACAGGCATCAGACATCCACAAGCATCAGGCATCAGATATCAGACATCAGGCATCAGACATCCACAATCATCAGGCATCAGACATCCACAATCATCAGGCATCAGACATCCACAATCATCAGGCATCAGACATCCACAATCATCAGGCATCAGACATCCACAATCATCAGACATCCACAAGCATCAGACATCAGACATCCACAAGCAACAGGCATCAGACATCCACAAGCATCAGACATCCACAGACATCAGGCATCAGACATCAATCATCATACATCAGGCATCAGACATCCACCAGCCACGTGTGCACTCATTACTGTCACAGAGTACACGGCGTGCACGACATCGCAGCCGAAGAGGGAAACATGTTGCAGGACATGTTCAAATACCATCAGCGCGTCTTAAAGCGTCTAAACCGTTTCACTCAAATCTATTGTTCTTCAGAATGCAGGAAAACACCGATATATGTTTTGCCGGGATATATATACTCTTTATCTACAATGATGAAAATACTGAGTCCCTTTTACATTCCCACACACACGGCATGTCTGCCTTCACACACGGCACAGACTTCCCTGGATAAAAGCATGGGTAATTATAAACTTGGCTTGTCATTTAAAAAGGCGGGCGAGGGCTTTTGAGCGTGCAGCAGCAGTCCTTATGCTGATGTGAACTCCGGTGACAGACCTGGCCGCGAGGACGAGTCGCTGGCAGACGGAGCCGTGAATCACCGGAAACCGGGGCTGCCTCGGGGGCGGGTGACACGAAGCAGCTCTGGGGGCTATTCCGCAGGGGCGCGGGGGAGTGGGGGCACATGAGGCTTTACAGGTACTAAGTGGCCCCCATCCTTTCTCTCCACGCACACGTGCTTCCTGTCTCAGGGAGACAGTGGAACATGTAAAAACCCTCGCCCACAGCGAACAAGTAGCCTGAGCATAATATTCACCTTCCAGAGCTCCCTGCGGCACCTCCAATGCTGTACTGCTGAATTTGGCCAAAGAGAATGGCAGCAGGGGTGCTCCCTGTCAGCTGCAAGATAAAGCAACGAGGAAGCACAGAAGTGGATGCCTGCTTGTGCCCCGGGGGGACTACTGAGTGCACGCTCGAGCCCGAGCGTATGAATGCTTTTACCGAGGCAAGTTAATCGCACTTAGCCCAGCATCCATAAACGGTGTGAGAAATACTGAATGTCTCCAAATGAACTCCAGTAGAGTGAATGCTTAGAGGAAATAAAGTGAACAGAGGCAGAAACACTACAACAGACACCGAGCCAAATTAACAAGCCCTGTCAAGTGCGCCGTGAGCAAGAGACGCCGTGCGCGTGCACATCGGCTGTCCGGGCAGCTGAAATCATTTGAGCGACGTCAGTTGCGTGGCGCATGGAGCGCGCATGGAGCGCGCGGCCGGAGGTGTCCGGGGCTCCCGTGAGCTGAGGGAGCCCCGTGTGTTGGAGAAGTGAGGCGGGAGCCCACCCCGCAGAGGGAAGTCCGGCGGGAGCCCACCCCGCCTTCGTGAATGCCGCATGGTGCGGCCAAAGCAAGATTCAGCGCTGAGTCCCCACAAGAGCCGGTGAGTGGGGTTGAGCGGGAGGCATGCTGGACGCTGCGCCTGGACAGGACATGTGCACGCGTATGGTGCGAGCAGGAGTTGTAAAAAGACGCGAGCCGTACGCGTGCACATCTCCTGTCTGTTAAGCTTGAGCACAGACAGTCTATGTGCACGCGTACGGCTTGCGGCATTATTACAACTTCTGCTCGCACCATACGCGTGCACATCTCCTGTCCAGGACTTGCCGTACGCGTGCACCTGTCCTGTCCCGCATCGGAGCAAAAGTCGGCAACAATAGATCTCGCATAGCGAGCAGCGCTTTGCGCTGCATCGCTAGGCGAGACCTAAAAAACGGGACACTACTTACTGGTGTCACTAGGGAAGGTCTGTTTCCATTGCAGACTCAAGAGTTCTTTTGTTCTTCGTGGTGTTATATTGGGGAGATAACCCCTGCTGGTCTTTAAACCTCCCCTAGCCCTTCTTTTGTGATTTGATGACGCATGTTCATATGTGCTTCATTGCACAGTTTTTTTTTGCCAATGCTGTTTCGCATTTGTAAACAAGCATTTTAGTCTTTTGGAAAGGTCAATGTAAGGGGAGACATATCGT
This sequence comes from Calotriton arnoldi, assembly GCA_963921515.1. Classification (NCBI taxonomy): domain Eukaryota; kingdom Metazoa; phylum Chordata; class Amphibia; order Caudata; family Salamandridae; genus Calotriton; species Calotriton arnoldi. The sequence continues at coordinate 562,897 of CAWUFW010000661.1, forward strand.
CTTTGACAATGCTCGTTTCAGAAAGGTTTAGGTGGGATAATGGGATTTGTAGGTGGGTATACATATATGACGATCTCGTCTTGATACACAAACTTTAGGTCACCACTGCAGTGCCTCCGGGGGCCTATAAGCCATCACTACACCTGCAGTGGTACTGCAGCCAAAGAAGTTATCTTAACCGTTCTCCTGCCTAACAGTATGAAAAGACACTGTGCTTATGTGGTGGTGAAATATTTTCCCTGCCCCTTCAAATACCTACCAGAACCACCTGATGGGTAGCACCACCATTCACTTGATGCCCCCCTTGCTGAATGATGCTGTTTGAGTCCCATTTTCAGTATTTCTGATTCTCTTTCCCCCTTACGCCTCCTGTGATTCCTGTTTACTCTCCACCCGCCAGTGTTTTATATTTCTTTCTCTTCTCTTGTATTTCTTTGTCTCATGTCAGATTCCCTGTAATCCAGTCAGATGTCCTGAGACTTTCACCACCCACCAAAACCTCCCTCTAAAGAAACAGCAGCTGCTTACCCCCAGTATTTAGGTATCTTCTGTGCCCCATACCTGGCAGCAGCTATGTTAGTTGAAGACAGTCTGCTGTCTGAAACTTATTGTAGCACCAGTCCTACTGCATAAAGGAGAAATAGCACCTTGGGAAGGAGAGTTAGTATTGGCAAAGACACAAATAGGATAACCCCGAACAGAATATCAGATGTCAAAGTTGTACTAGATTGTGTGCCCTTCTTTACTTCCGGGACTTGCACACTTTCTTTCTCCTGCACACTGGGTACGACCCATACAAATCACACAAAGAAGCCCTTTCAATCTAGATAACACATTTTAGCTTAAACCTTCAGACAGGGAACCGTGGAAAGACTTAGATTAAGGACTTAGACTTGATATATTCATATTTATATATTAAAGTATAAAATGCATAACGAAATACAATGTTTCTTTAAAATACATCATAGTGCCTTCATAATAAATATATATTTTAAAATAAAGCATATACACCCCGACTTAGTGGTGAAAGAAGGAAGCATCGGTGAAGGAGAGGCAGAAAGTGCAGCCTTCCCAGCTCTGCAATGGCAAATAGTGGTAGATCCCAGAAGTGAGGTGCATTGAAAATGTGCCGGACTGTCTGAGGGAGAGCACCATCTCGAGATCTGGTGGCTTCATGAGGGCCATAAATGCTATGAATGAGAAGGGCTTAGGTGGTCTGTCAGAGGAGGTGGACGAACAGTGAAAACTACCTAAGGATTTGGCGACCGCAGACGAATGGTCACAAAGAGCGTATTCTGGAGGCCAGGAAGGTTTACAACAGTTTGAGCATGCAAAAACATAGGTACACTGGTAGAAATGGGGGTCAGGGCGAACTGATGCAAGAAATGGCAGGAGTACTGAAAGTCGGGGTTGATATGTGGTGGTAGGTGTGTAGAATCAAAAATAGGCGAAAATCAGATAAAGAATGAAGTGCATAGACAGAAGTTTGATGAGCATAAAAGTGCTATATTCTGCAGGCCTGAGAGTCAGGGCTGTGGCAAAGGGAAGGACTGTTAGTGGATAGAGAAAAGGTACAGAGAGGAAAGGGTGCTGTAGAGGAATTGGAATGGACTGTTGAGGCTTAGGCTATGGAATCCCTGAAGGAAGTAGGTCAGGCTGCTGTATTATGAACTGACTGTGAATGAAAAAACACTGGGAAACCTGTGGATTGCAGTCATGTCTGAAGAACACCTGGATAACATTTCTAATTCATTAGAATAGGAATATTATGTGGTGCTCGGGGTTATGGTAACCTGGAAGCACATATATTTTAAGGCACATTAGTAGGGCGCATGTGGAACCCTCATTATATTTTTCTAGGATAAGACAGGCACTGCAATATTGCAGTGAAATACCAAAGTGATGGAGGTTTTTGATGTTTGAACTGCAGATAAAAATTGATGCCAGAGAGAAGACTTGAATCTGCAGTGATCTGATGATATGTTATGTTATAGGCCATTTGTACAGCGCATGTTCGCCTCTTGGCGCTATAAGCTTTAAGGAATCAAAACAGTGGAAATAGCGAACACGTTCTGATCTGAAGATACTACAGGCACTTTCTTGCTTTTTCAGACCACAGTGCTGGTGCTTATGGGCAATGTGTGCATGGACGTCATTTGGGGGTAGTGAGGGGTTGCAACTGTGACCTCCACTTGCTCCCTGCTACTCCTGACACTTCCTTTTCGACCCCTGGTCCCAGAGGAGGCAATTTGCCCCCTCTGAGGCCAGGGGTCACAAAGGAAGTGCCGGGAGTAGCAGGGAGCAAGCTAGAGTTTACAGCTGCGACCTCTGACTACCCCATTTGACGTCAATGTATGTGCATAAACTGAGAAGCAGTTCTTTGCAGGTATACTTTAAAAACATGGCATTTCAAGAGCAGTGTGTGCGCTTCAGTGTGTGAGTAACACTCAGTGCGTAAGTACGCTTACGTGGAGCTTAGTGCCCAAAACTGTCTGTGATTGATCACTCGGATCGTGTGACAAAATGAGTTTTGCACGTCAGTGCAAACGTGTGTGGTACTGTTTGTGTGTCTTTTATAATCTATGCAGATATACGTGACAGCATGTATCTGAATGTACGCGACTGTGTCAAGAACGACATAAGATAAATGATGTGAAACTGCATTGTAAGAGACAGCATCAGTTCCTGTGGCCTCGTCATCACTGACCCACCCTGAACACCCTAGAAAATTGCTAGGGGCTGACATCATACAGTTAAAAGATACTCTCTCTCTCTCTCAATGGCAAGGGATGCGTGGATAGTAAGTGCGTCAAATTATGGGCCACATCACCTGGGCGTACAGGGGCAGCAGCAGAACAGGGTGTGGAACACGTGCTAACAGATCCATGGTGTGTTGAAATCCAGGACTGAGTGAGATACAGCCAAGGAACGTGTGAGCACTGAGGGCAAGTAAAGAAGAGCACAGAGGCGTAGAGTGGGATTAGAGCAGGGTGCAGTAGATAAAGAAAGAGCTGCACTAGATCTCGGAATTATTGTGCCAGGGCACGTGATTAGTGGAAATAATGCACAGTGGAATGGCTGGCAGGATGTGTAAGGCACTACGGCAGGAGACATATAGACAGTAAAACTAAACTTTGGAAGTCTCAGTCAGGATTGGTTTACAAGTCCAGGATATGGGGAATCCAAGAGCAAGGCTGGGTACGGAAGGTTGGACGTGGATCTCGGGGGGAGAATATGGTCGGAATCAAGTAAAGGGATTGTAGTCACAAGTGCCAACGTAGAGGGCTTCAGGGAAGTCTATGAAGAGTTGCATAGTTTATGAGGGCAGATGAGGCCAAATTCATCCAAGATTAATCTAGGCTTGTTTAGAGGCGAGCAGCCTGCATAATACAGGCAGCTGATTTCGCTGGGAAGATCCACGATTGCACCTTCTCCTCCCCTGGCTTGGTGGTTATCGCGAGAACTTGCGCACTGGGCGGTATGAGGTGGGGAGTGCTAGATGGTGTGAGTTCCCTTTTTCTTCTTCCTCCTCCTCCTCTTCCACCAGATCTTCAGCTGATCCCCATCGCTTTTTAGAATGGCCGCCGCCTTTTGCCAGAAACAAACTGGCAAGTTTCCGGTTCCTGCGCTCTCCCCTTGCTTGCTGGAATTCTAGATACGGAACACACAAGTACATAAAGACAAGGTTTAGAGATGTGACACTGCGAGAACAAAAAGGAAAACATTAATGAGGAAAAGAAACAAGAAATTTGAAGTGTGAACAAACACAAATATGGAGTGGGTGGGGTGATCATGCACAGAAGTGAGGTTAGGACACACCAATGGTGGAGTGAGGAGAACAGATGGTGAGTACACATTAACCTGGGCACATGGACCTAGACGAATAAGTTACTTACCTTCGGTAATGCCTTATCTGGTAGAGACTAGATCTATCATCAACAAAACCTGCTTATGTCTCGGGATCAACATCATGAGCATACCCCAAACCCATTCATGGTTAAACTATTTCGGTACTAGCTCAACAATGCTGTACACACTGGGTGCTCCTATCCCTGTTTAAAATTCTCACAAGTGTCTATCTCCCCCAGGAATTAAATTGTATGTGTTTCTCTCACCCCCACAATTTTCTCACATCCTACACCCAAAAAATGTGTGAAAGGTGTGAAGGCACCTCACGGAAACACCAACCAGGGAGCTACTGATAGGTTCTCATCAGTGTGCTCCACTTATCATCATTGGCAGCCTCCACACCAAAAAGAATATATGTGAAAGGATGTGCACAAATAAATGAAATGAGTGTGAAAAAAGGTAAAATAAGCACCCAAAGATATTCATGTGCCTATCAACCCTGACCCCTTACTACAAGAGCAATGGAGAAAATTTCTGTAGCTCCTGCACTATAAAAACGAGCTAAACAATCACTAGCACTGTTTCCAATTTTAATCACTGCTGTGTGTTTGCTCACGTTAAAAACCAGACCTACTGTCGTGCTCCATCATTTTGATAAGAGAAGCCAACATGTTTCATTGCCTTTTAATGCTTTTCGGCAACTTCTTCAGGGCTAGGGGTCAATCCTCGCCACACTATAAATTGCAATCAAATACCCGGTGGTTGCCCCCTTATAGCATACCGGCTGCCACCTTCCCGGGGTTTGTGTACGCGTCCACAATACCCCCGTGTACTTATCACAGTTGCTCTTCGTGAGTAAGCCGAACGCTGGTGACTTACCGGTTGATGGAGCACGACAGTAGGTCTGGTTTTTAACGTGAGCAAACACACAGCAGTGATTAAAATTGGAAACAGTGCTAGTGATTGTTTAGCTCGTTTTTATAGTGCAGGAGCTACAGAAATTTTCTCCATTGCTCTTGTAGTAAGGGGTCAGGGTTGATAGGCACATGAATATCTTTGGGTGCTTATTTTACCTTTTTTCACACTCTCATTTCATTTATTTGTGCACATCCTTTCACATATATTCTTTTTGGTGTGGAGGCTGCCAATGATGATAAGTGGAGCACACTGATGAGAACCTATCAGTAGCTCCATGGTTGGTGTTTCCGTGAGGTGCCTTCACACCTTTCACACATTTTTTTGGGTGTTGGATGTGAGAAAATTGTGGGAGGTGAGAGAAACACATACAATTTAATTCCTGGGGGAGATAGACACTTGTGAGAATTTTAAACAGGGATAGGAGCACCCAGTGTGTACAGCATTGTTGAGCTAGTACCGAAATAGTTTAACCATGAATGGGTTTGGGGTATGCTCATGATGTTGATCCCGAGACATAAGCAGGTTTTGTGGATGAAAGAGTTGTGAGTGGAGGGCAACCTGCGTTATTTCCCTCTATAGCTCCTTTTGTGAAGGAGAGACTAGATCTAGCCGCAGATTCCTTACCTTAGAGTTATCCCCAGGCACCAGACTGGATCTGGACATTTTTCTACAGCAGTAACTCTGCGCATCGGTAGAGGGCGCCAGGCGACTCCGTACGACATCGTCTACCGGATGTGACGTCGTCAGAGTACATATAAGCCCTTCCCTGACGTCAGTTTCTTCCAGGACTACTTTCAAAGAAGGGAACCGGAAGAAGGGGTGAATCAGTTCGCAGAGTGAGGGGGATGGGTGGATCGGTAAGGAATCTACAGCTAGATCTAGTCTCTACCAGATAAAGCATTACCGAAGGTAAGTAACTTATTCATCCGATAGAGACATTTAGATGCAGATTCCTTACCTTAGAATAGATACCCAAGCAATACCGTCCCCGGAGGACGGATTACGAACGGACTCCAAGAAGCAACCTTGACCAGGCCATTCAGCAGCATAAGAAAAAGAAAAAGTCATCCCACCAGAAAACTCGGGGAGAACCCCGTACGGAACCAAATCCGCAGCCGTGCAACAACATGGGAAAGGACACCGTGACAGAAGAATAAGACGAGTGGGAAGAACACTCCATAGAAACCTTGCACTAGTGCCTCCCGGAATGTCAACCGGCCCAAGAGACTGTGGCGAGAGGCTAAGGACAATAGCTAAAACTATTTGATAAGGCTCCGAGGCATAGAAAAAGAAGGCAATGAAGAGGGCACCAGCCAATAGCTCAAGAAGCATTGCAAGCCAAAACCACAATCACAGCCCCAAACCACATGAGGTAGGGGAGACACCGCGAGGGAAGCCCTCTGGGGCTATGCAATGCCAAAGTCCATGAAGAATACAAAATAAAATAAAGAGATGGGTATGAAGATAGAAAGACGTAGAAATCTATCTAAACATAAACATGCACAGAATAACAATGTGCCCAAGAGGGGTACATGCAAGCGACCACAACAGCAGTCGGGGCAGAAGGCGAGACAGCGGTGAGCTGCAAACCAGCCACAGAGCCCATAGAAAGGGAAATAGTAGGGTGGAAACCCCACATACACCCTAGAAAATCAAATAAGCAGACCGAAACAGCACTACCGACTGAACAGCACTATGAGGCAGTTAAAAGACAACTGAGAAGTAACCCGCAGGGTAGAGACAACCGCGCCAGAAGAGAGAAGAAAGACCACAATGGAGGACTGGAAAAAAGGGTCATGTGGAACAGGGACAACACAGGGGAGGCCTAGTCAGAGAAGTAGGCCTTATTGTAAGTGAAAACAGCATGGGAAGACCAACGCCACAACTGAATGACCAGCCAAAGGCCAGTGTAAGAACTGAAGTAATAGATGAAGAGGTAACGTCCAGAGCCGAACGAGCGCGAAGGCCAGAAAAACCGCGGGTGCACAGGACAAACGCGCGCCCGGTCAACAAGCGGGGGAGCAACGTGAGTGAGCATCGCAATGTCACCCAAGATCGAACTCGGTATGGGGTCTAGTACAAGGGAGACGAATCGCCAAGGGGAGGAATCGCACCCGCACATCCAAGAAGAGGAGGAAACACCCCGGAAGAGAATCCCAAGGGATCACAAGCCTCCGAACCAGCAAACCCAGAAAGGATGAGCAAGGAACCCAGATCCGAAAAGAACGGAGGAAGGAAAAAACAGCCATATACCCCAAGAAAGGGAGAAGAAGGCACATCCAAGAACAGCCAGTCCAGTAACAAAACGTTGGGGCGGAAACGGAAGAGTCAAGGAAACGTCTCCAATCATAGGGAAAAACACAGCTTTGCGCAAGGCAGGTGCAAGGGAAAAAAGGCCATGCAGAGGCACAGAAGAGGTAGGGCAGCCGAATAGGACACCCAGGCCAAGAAACTGACATGGGATGATCGCAAGGAATTGGAGAGAGACAAGAGAACAGCAGCCCGTCTTGCCCATGCAGAGTTCGAACTAGCAAAATAAGTGCTAACGCCTGAAGAGAGCAGAAGAGACACCACTAAGGACAGTACCGGACAATGCACTCTAGGTCAAGAACAATGATCATTCCCTAGTGCCTGCGAGGGAAGAAGGGGACGCAACAGAGTTAACTGAAACCCTGGCCGATGTGGAGAAACAACAGAGTGGGTGGCTCTGGGGGACAGAACCCCCATGCACCATCCACCGACTTTCACAGGTGCACAAAAACACTGCATATGGAGCCCCCTATATGGGGTACTCTGGGGGGAGAAACAGATAGCGGAGTACCTGTAAGGCAACAGCGCATCCGCACAATACCAAGAAAATACCACAAGCAGAACTGGGGTAGAAAGCCAAGAATACCATGCAGTCACCGGCGTAAACACGAAACAGGGTCAAAAGTAAGAGGCGTCCCGAGAATCAACCAGGAACCACAACATGTCATCGACAGGGTAGAATGCAAGAAAAGAAAATACCTGCAGGGCAGGGGCACACCAGACGCAGTGCGGAGGCGACGAGTGAAAAGAAGAAGTAGTAGAAACTAACTGGCGCCGCCTTATAACAGTCCACACATAAGGGAATGCAAGAGACCACTTCCAACCCGACCGAGTACAGGGGGAGGAAGAGGATGGTATGTCAATCAGGTATTAAGATTTCGCTCCATTCCGACTGTCTCGAAAATGGCATAAGGCAGAGTTCGCTTGAGAGCCAAACAGATATTGACCATCGAAAGGCATGTCCACCAAGGCGCACTGAACAGCCTCAGAGAAGCCAGTGATGCGTAGCCAGGCACGCTGGCGTAGAGCTACCGGAAGGGCCATGGCCCGCCCGACAGACTCTGTGGTATCCATGTCACCACAAATCAGCAATGTAACGGCCTGACAGTCAGCATGGAACAACTGAGCAAGAGAGTGTCCCGAGAGTCATCGGGGACGGAGGGGAGAAGGCGCAAGACCGAATCCTACAATACATGTGAAAAAAAAAAAAAAACACAAGTCGTATTAAGGGACCACAAAGTCGAGCCGGTAGCAAAAAAGATATTAGCCCAAAGCGTCCAGCCCTTTAGACTCCCTGTCTGGAGGGACGTAAGGCACTGATGTCGGGGGAGGCTGTAGTAGCCTGAACCACAAAGCTTTGCAGAGAAGGCTGATGGAAAAGGCAGAGCGGGTCTCCAGGGGCAGGATGGTGCCTATGAGCAATAGACCGGTATACAGAGACCCTTGAAACGGGCTTAGCCCAAGTGCCCAAAATATATATCAAAGAGGGTTTCACTGAAGGGAAGTGCAGGCTCAGTTCTCTGCTGAAGCACCTCAAGTAAGGGATCAATGACCACTTCCACAGAAGGAAGCTGCAGCCCCAGAACTACAATAACTCTCTGCAAAAGCTGAGCTAGCCTCCAAAGCGAGGTGAGGAGGAGAAAACAGGTCCGAGGATGGGGGAAGAGTCAAGGCCACTAGCGTTACAAAGGTCAGAGACCCAATGAAACTCCAGAGGAGGCTCAACTATGTGAGCACGCACATCACCAAACCACCTGTGTGCCATGGAGAAAAAAGCAGGGGGCTCCTCCGAAATCGGAGGAAGGTAGCCCGAAGGGGACTGGTCAACCGGTGCCATTACCTACGTCGATTAGACACCTCGGCGTCAGGGAGGAGAGAAAAAGTAGAGGCGATCGCTGCCGTCAAAAGCCGGAGTTGGCGCAGAGGATCCAATATAGGCATCACAGGTAGGAACGCCGATGGGCTGTGCACCGGAGCCAAAAGGGAGACGAACACAGATCCGGAGGGGCCCGCTGACACAGAGGGAGGTCCCGCTGGTGTGGAGTCAGTCGTAACCTCGTCGACCTCCTCTGGGCCAAGAGGCATGCCAGAGGGAGGATGAGAGCCAAAAATGGCATGAAGGGAGAGATAGTAGCCCCTTCTCTGAGCCCCAGTTGCCTAGGAAAAACCGGAAAGTGTGGAAGACACCACTCCGATTCTGATATCGGAGGAATAGGAGGCGAGTCAGGGACACTGTGTGTACACGGTAAAGTTGGGTAAGGCCGCTGCCCCGACCGCCTACGGCGTGACTTACCAGGTGACAAGGACGAAGGACTTTGGGAGCTGGCTCTTGAGCGGTCCTCAAAGGAAGAAGATGACCATGACCGACAAGGGCTGTCGACCACCGTGCGGCTACCAGTGTCATGCGGTGCACCTGCAGCACCGATGGTGGAAGCTGAAGACACGAGTTGCACCGTTTGCATATAGGATGAGGACTCGACATTGCAGTCCCCAGAACATCGAAGATGTCCAGAAAAAAGCACACCATTCCGATGACATCGAGGTAGGCCAAAAATGGCCAGAGGTACCACACCCTGGATCTGCATGAAAGCGCAGAAAGGAAGAATCTGACATCAGCGCATCGGGGTGGGTGGGCTTATATGGACTTGGACGACATCACATCTGGTGGATGAATTCGTACGGAGACGCCCGGCGCCGTCTACCGAAGCGCAAAAATACTGCTGTAGAAAAATTTCCAGATCCAATCTAGCACCTGGAGATAATTCTAGGGTAAGGAATCTGCAGCTAGACGTCTCTATCAGATGGGTATAACCAAACAAAGATGAGATGGGGAGGATATATACAGACAACCAAGGGATAAGCCGACAGAGAGGTGGGATTAGGACACAGTCATGGGGAGGCAACACAATCATGCAAAGCCCACACAGACATAGGTTGAGTCAGTGTAATGCATACGAGGTGTATAGATAGGTTTCCAAGGTCTAAAAGCTGCTTGGTAGAAGTGACCATGAGAGACAGTCCAGTGGTGAGTGGTCTGACTTTAGTTTAAGAGGTCTTTAAAACAGACTTCCAATTGTTATGCTTTAATGATTACATTCAGACTGGGATCGGACTGTGAGAATGCCACCAGTGCTTTCACCCAGGGGAAGGTTCTATAGGCTCCCAAAGCTTCAGAGAAGCCATAATCTTATCACGGAAAGTTAAGGCTGGAAGTGAGTAAAATTATGTGTCTGTCACAGTCAGAAGAAGTTGAGAGTTGGGATTCAGCTGAAAACCAGGTCTCCTGAAGAACATTTATTCAAGGTGGTCCCAGGGTAGAGCTTTCGATTTAGAAACCTCAAGGGGACCCCTGTCATGTTACTTCAAACGAGGGGTCCATGCTCCTAAATTACAGACTCATTTCAGTAGAGCCAAACCCTTAGATTAAAATCGCACTGAGGTGAAAGTGGCCCAATAAAATCCAATCTAAGCACCGATATTAGAAGATTTAATGATCCTGGTGCTAACTAATGAGACCGCAGAAGGACAGAAAACAATGCAAGAATGGATTGAAGACGTTCCTTGAAAAGCCTCACCCGCGAGTATTACAGCGTAGGACTGGGAGGGGGCATACGCGGTCTCGGAGGGACACTAGCCTGGTGTTAAGATGGAACTTGAGAAGATAATTTTTCACACCATTATTTTTCACCATTTAAGAGAGAGGTCTCACTTGTCCTCAGTGGATACTTATCATAGAGTATCACTCTTCATGAAGTAGAAATGAAAATTCCAGGATCCAAAGTCGTAGTGAACTGACCTATGTAATTGAGAAGACTCTCTTACAAAGTTATCTTCAGGACCACTGGAATTATGCGGCAGGGGAGGCCCAAATAATGCGGCATGGTTGACTTAAATTATACTGCAAGAAAAGGCAAATTATGTGGCATAATGCGGCACATTTGGTGATAATATTATTTCATTATGTAATCCTTTTTACACTTGTTAACACTGTCTGGGCAAAGGTTGCACCTCGTTAGTACCAGTTTAACACACAAATATAGCAATAAAAAGGTGAGCAGACAACCTTTGCAAAGGCCCTTCCACTGTGTGGCAACATGTGTTGCTGAGTTTTCAGTAACTTTTGAACCGTCTGAGCTCAAAGCACGTTTTTTGTTCAAATCTGCAGATTACCCAATGCAGCAGATGGTGGATCACGTGGAAAATACATAACTATGCAATAAACACAGAGGCCGCACAATCACATAATTCCAGTGGCCTTGGTTATTTTGTACATTGCTTAATTTACAAAAAAAGAGAACACTTTACACATTTGAATGGTGAGGACAGTGTTTTTTTAAAATAATTGACCATGACAATATAGTGTCTATTCAAAGTGACAAAGTAGCGCCACCCATACCATATAATTAGGGTATTATGCGAAAGGAACAAATGGATTCCATACAAACAACTAGAACCATTATATTCCTGGTCGTTATTTGCTCTGCATCGCATGGCAATTTAAAGAATGACTCTGGTCAGCTTAATTTTGCAAAACCAAGAGAGTGAGACCGGGTTTGTGTTTTATCACAACAAAGTCATTTGTAGACTAAAAGAGGAATCTATTATTTTGTTTGTTACCTCTGAGCACCCATATCGCTAACATCTTAGGTTAGTGAAACAAAGCACTGCAAAGAGATGCCAACCTGGAGCAAGGGAGGTGACAGGAGGAGCAATGCTACACAGGCACAACCAATAGTGAGCAAACATAGGCACGAGGTGTGGACACAGGTGAGAGCACAAAGTAAATACAGTGACCGCACACAGAAGGTGGACACAAAGAGATGCAGACGAGGGAATACATACAGAATTGAAACGTGGGAGTAAAGGACACACACTATTTCAAAACATCAAGCACTGAGCACACAAAATCAGTTACCTAGCAGTGTTCGCAACGCAGAGCATGTCCCAGGATTCGAGGGAGGTAAGCAATATTGGCGCAAAGAAAGAAATGTGGTCGAAAAGAACCCAGGAGGAAAAGAGCTTTAAGGACAGAGACACGAGGGTATGAGGGAAGGTGAGCTAAAAGCAGAAAGAGGAAGGCAATGGCAGAAGTGCATCCCATGGGGATGTGGGGGGGAGGGGGGGAAGCAAAGAAGGTACAATGGAGAAGATGGAAATGGGGTGAGGGAAGGGGAAAGAAAATGGCGGGGCAATGGAAAAGGGTCAAAAAGATGGAAGGAGACAAAATGGGAGAAAGGACAGAAAGTTTGAGCAAGGTAAGTAACGAGAAATGGAGAGAAAAGCAAAGCCAAGAGAAGACGCAAAAGCAAGTCAACGAAGGTAAGAAGGGAAAGAGGCAGAAGGATAAGGGGTGATGTAGAATGACAAGGCGAGGGAGAGAGGTACTGGGTGAGTGGCGAGGATAAGGAGAGAAAGGGGCAGGGAGGGAACGGAACGGGTCATTAAAGAGGAAGACCCGTGAGGGAAGACGGTACGAACAAGAAATAATTGAAGCAGCAAGAAATAAAGTCCAATTTAACTAGAAGAGATGAAAGATTGAAGAAAAAAAGTGGAAGAGCAGGGTTAATACCATAGCATGCAAAGAGACATAATGCAGTAGCAGCCAGTCCTCGATGGCAAAAATGAAGTCCAAAACCCACAGTTATTTAAGTCAGCAACCGAAACCCACAGTTATTTAAGTCCGCAACCGATTTTTATTTATTTTCATTGTCACATCTATCACACATCCTTATATAACATGCATAGACCCACCACGTTCATACATGCACACAAATCTTGTGTACCATTGACAAGACACGGATTTGTCAGGGACCGTATAAATGTGCAAATACAAATGGTATTCAGTTATTGATGACTAGGTACATTCTTGGACACATAAAAGGCAGCACAAAAGCAGTCGTGCAAGAAAAACCAAAGCATGCCACCGAGTCCAGCAATGAAGCTAAATCATGTGTAGAGTGGAAAGTTAAGATTAGTAGCTTAGGATGAGTCACTTCTGCAAACATCGAGAAATCCTTAGTGGTTTCAGCACTTCCACCACCCAAATGTTGTGGTTCACTGTCTCACTAGCCAATAAACCTTCATATCTTCATCTCTTTTCTGTACAATGATTACTTACGAGTATGTGTGGCACCTGCATCTCTTGATCCCTCTGGTTTTAAATACTGTGCTGGTAAGCGGCCACTGTAATCTCGCACAGTCTCCTTGGCACCTGTAGGAATAACCACATCTGTCTTTTGTAAAAACGGTCTTGCACACTCACTAATTCCCACAATTTGCTCACGAAGAGCCATTAGCAAAAGTGTCTATCAGTAGCTCACAAGAGAATGCAGCTAAACATCACCAACCAATGACAAAGTCCAGCAACATATCACACACACCTGAACCACCAACAATCACAAGCAAGCAAGCAAGCAACCAATCACAGCAACCTATGAGCAAACATACTTAACCAGCAGCCACCAACATCTGATCCTTATCAGTAACAACCCAAAGCACATCATTAAACATTAATAGACAATCGCCATTCCCACAGCCTGAGCCTCAGCAAAAACAACGGACTACAAGCAACCTATAACTCAGCCCAATTACAACCACCAGACCAGCCTCACTAAACTACAAACTAATGACTGAAAATACTAACCCCATCTACACCCACCATGACTGAACCTCATGCATCGTGCTGTGGCATAATTCAAAAGCAAACCTTGACCAACCTAAACATTTTCATCAGTAGTAACTATGAAAACAACATTAGCGCATGAAATGTCGTACTAACATGAACATACAAAAGAAACCCTCCAAGAAGAAGCCACAGACTGATAACCAGTCTAACCGCGACCTGACACAACTAGCGCACATAGATGATCCAAACCTACCATCAAACCACTATGGGATCCTACAGGTCCATAATAGGACAAAACTCTCCAGTAGACAACCAAGACCTGGCGCCATCAGTATAAAAAATTACCAAACAACTATTAATCCAAAACAACCTCTTGACACAGTACCATCAATTATAGCCGCTATACCTACCTCAGGAAACAAACCCAAGAAATATCTCAATAAGATACAATCCATTATCAAATGCCACTGACACTAACCTATGATCCTAATGCTTTGAATCAGCCGCACGGCTGGATTTTCAAGCACCAGCCTTTGACCTCACCCACCAGTAGCTAACTATAAGGCCACTTATGGCAGTAGCCCATAACATAACTCACCATCCCCTTCAACCCATGATCGACTTTCAATGGCACTAACTGTGGACCTGACCTTCAACCAGTCTTCTAGAAAAATGGTTCTTAAATCGGTTTACATTTGATCTTGGTAGCCGAGTACACAGAAACAGACACACACTGATACCAAATCAGAAGAAGTAGATGCTAAGTGCACAGCCTTTTTGCCTTCAACTGACCCTCCAGCACTCCAAATGCTTTAAACACTTATTGATCACCACAGTCGACACAGACCTCTGGAAAGATGGGCATGGGGAGAAGCAAGTAAAAGATACTACACATTTTCCTCCATTTCAAAATAAACAACAAAGATGGGATGCAGGGTACCATATAATAAATAAACAACATTTACTCAAGCCAAAAACGAACCCAACCTAAATAACACATAATATGTAAAGTATATATACAAATCTTAAACCACAACTGTGACAAGTACTAACACAAAATTAACAGAGCATAATCATTCACACTTACCCAACAGCAAATGGTCAGCGCAACCTGTACAACTACACACCACTCACAGCAAAACTTCAACCACGGACACCACAGAAGGCAACACCTTTGCTCCTCATTTTTGCTGAACATGTATGTTCACATACCTTGGCACAACTTGCGCCCATACAGATGGGAAAAACCCTATCCACATACACCAAGAGGTATACCACCTGGTAAAGTATGCACCTCCATTCACATCAACGCAAATATACATACAATATAGCAGAAAAAACTGCAATCAACTCTTCCAGAAAGAATAAGCTAAGACTACCAAACAAGACTCCACAGTTAGCCAAGCTGAGTTGACAGCAGTACAAAGTGCAGTAAGCATCCTTACATCATTGAAAAATGTATGAAACAATCTTTTACATCAAGTTAAACTGTATTAGAAAATTGTAAGTATTTTTATGTGACACCCCAAAACTCCAGATATTGAATGGAGATGGAAACAAAAAAAATCCTTTATATCTGCTGTAGAAAAAACACATCTGTTCTCTTTTGACATGAAATACAGGGGACCATAATACCGGGGGACGCCAAATATCAGCACTAACATCAAGAATGTCAATCTGCATGGTAATAATCCAAAGAACATGTCATGTCCACACTCTCAAGACTAACCTATGGGTTGGATTTGTCCCAGAGGCAGGTACTTTGGAATTTTTTTCTATACAAAATTGTCCCAGACTAAAATAGGACTAGGCTTACGATACACTGAAAAAGGACAATAAAATATTGATACAACAGTTTATTTCAGGCTTTCCTGAGGCTTGTTATGTTTGAACACAAACAACTGACCTTACCAGACTACAGCATCATGCTGCACAGAAACAATAGCACATTTGTGATGAGACCCGCATAGCACCTCGCGAAGGAGGAGTGCCTGCAGCAGCCTGCAACTCCACAGTCAACATAAAACCACCCACGTTCAACAACACACCTTGCCGCAAGACTCCTCAAGGCCTATCTGTTTGCACCGTTTGGCACTTTCTTTCATCCTTGTCAACAAGAAAACCAGGAGTGCACCACAGTTCTTATTCACTTTCAGCAGCCACCCAAAACTAAAGCAAAGCCAGGAGCACTAATTATTGCTTTATAAGAAAAGTTTGTAGAATTTAGCTGGTAAGTTCTAGAGAGCAAGAACGAGACAAGTGGACGCAAATCGTAGCCTTCCGACAAAACATGCACCACACAGATTACATGTAGATCTTACAGATACCCTGCAAGACAGCCTTCACAAACAAGCACCACCAAAGTCAACATGTCTTGCCTGTATTACCCAGGTACCAAACTAATGGCTTTCCTGCTTCCTTGCTTTGCGCATGCTTTATCTCTTAATTTACTGTTCCAAAATAAGCGCCGGCCATCTTGAAAAGCCAAAATAATAATAAAGCGTTACAAAAAGTTGGCCAATACCATCCACAACCTGAACCCACCACTACAAACCATGGTAAAACAGATGAAGTTGTTAGACCATGTCTCCATTATCCACTCCTGGCCATCAAGCAACTCCTGGCCATCAAGCAACCATCAACCCACTGTTGCAAAGCATCATGAGCCACTTTTCCATCAAACCATACGAACATCAACCCAAAGTCTTCTCTCCAAGTCTTTCATCAGACCCAGCAACAACCACCTACGGACCATGCCTTAACCATAACATCACCACCATCCATCTGATCCACCAGAAACCCATGCTCTAACCACACCAAGATCACCCTGATATTGTGCTAAACCAGCACCAGCTTAAGAAGCAAACCTCTGTTGTAGTAGCTTATGCACCAACTTAAAGAGCACCAACCCACAATTCCAAACACACCAGCAAGTGTTGCAAATCTAATCCCATCACATGCAAACACCTTCAAATCAACTCATGATCAGATATCATCCTACAGTGCATAACTCAAACTCGAACACAAGCAGAAATGTATGACATGCGACAATCAAAAAGAAGCAAGCTACGATCAAACTTTTGATCAACGTCAGCAATATCGTGCCCCATCAATATCACTACTTGAGCACAGAGCATGAACTCACAATTGAACCACAACAGTGTTAAAATGAAATAATTACCATAGTTTGAAATCAGCAAATTCATTATCTGCCGGTGGCCATGTAGTGCAGCAATATGCAGAGGGGTGTAACCCTGGGGAGAGAAGGAGACACATCATGCCAGTGGTGGTATGGTATAGTATGGGTACCTATGTACTTTCTGCAAGGACAAAACAAATGAACAGTCTCGTAGGTGCTTTCAACTGAGCTGTAATGCAAGTGCTTGCCCTCAATAGTACTCTAGAAGTGTGTGATTCTTAACTTGTTCTTGTTCCTTCCTTGCCAACTGGACTGGTGGGTGGGGGGGGGGGAAGAGAGAGAAGAGCGGGAAAAGAATAGAGACGATAGAAACACTAAATGTAGGAGAAGGGCAAGGATGGAGAAAACAACAGAAAAGGAGTGAACTACAGAAATGAGGAGCTTCATAGGGAGACAAAAAGTGAATAAGGTGAGAAATGACAGAAGTCAAAGAACACCAGTGAAAAGTAAAATGCAGAAGAAAGGAAAAACTCAAAGGAAATTGTAAGAGTCAACATTTCATGAGAAAATGGTGGTGGTAGGAAGAGTGCAAATTGATCAATTGTTGAATAGGAGTGAAACCCATTGTTTGTGGTTGGGGTAAAAAGTGACAATGGCAGTAGTAGGTAGCGCATGGGGGGGGGGGGGTTCTGGGAGAGGAGATGCTTGATTGGTCTGTTGGCCCTGTCAACTAACGCATACAGTACTCAGAAATGTGTACAATTCAAGGCCATGGGGTAAAAATGCTTGTAGGTCCACTTAGCCCTACATCATTGTGAGGTTTATAAAAAAAGAGTGCTACTGAATTGCTTAACAATAATTAGAACATTGGAATGTTGGGAGCTCCATTGAAGACAATGGAGTGCTCCATGCTTCTACGGGCTGGTACAGGCCTGCAGAGCAACATTCCAATGTTTAACAAAGGCCTCTCGGAGCTCGAGGGGATTTAAATCCCCTCGAGCTTCGAGAGGCCTTTGTTTTATTTGTTAGAACATTCTGCCCTCTAGTGGCAGAATGTTCTAATAGCCTTATAGCCCTTCGTACCAGGGCTTCGGCTCGGGCCTTTAACGCGGGAGCGGGCCTTTAATAGCCGGTATAGCCCGCTACGGCGGGCTATAAGGCTATATTAGAACATTGGAATGTTGGAAGCTCCATTGAAAACAATGGAGTGCTCCGGGCTTATAATGGCTGGTATAAGCCCGGAGCTCCAACATTCCAATGCTTCTTTGTGGCTGTGAACAAAGGCTTCAGGGAGCCTGAGGGGATTTCAATCCCCTCGCGCTGCCTGAAGCCTTTGTTTAATTTGTTAGAACATTCTGCCCTCTAGTGGTAGAATGTTCTAATAGCCTTATAGCCCTTCGTAGCAGGGCTATACCGGCTATTAAAGTCCCGCTGCCTTGTTAAAGTCCCTCGCCTTCGGCTCGGGCCTTTAACGCTGCAGCGGGCCTTTAATAGCCGGTATAGCCCGCTACGCCGGGCTATAAGGCTATATTAGAACATTGGAATGTTGGGAGCTCCATTGAAAACAATGGAGTAGCTCCGGGCTTATAATGGCTGGTATAAGCCCGGCGCTCCAACATTCCAATGATTGTCTTTTTGTTTCTCCATTTTTAATTTAGAACATTCTACCCTTAGTGGGTGGAATGTTCTAATAGCCTTATAGCCCTTCTGCCTCAGGCTATACCGGTTGTTAAAGGCCCTCTCCCTCGTTATAACTCGGGATCAGGGCCTTTAACAGCCGGTATAGCCCTCAGCAGCGGGCTATAAGGCTATATTAGAACATTGGATTGTTGGGAGCTCCACTGAAAACAATGGAGTAGCTCCGGGCTTATAATGGCTGGTATAAGCCCGGAGCTGCAACATTCCAATGTTTCTTTGTTCACAGCTGTGGCTGTGAACAAAGGCTTCAGGGAGCCTGAGGGGATTTTATGGCACGACACAGAGGCCAACATTATGTAATAAATCCTTTATTGCCACCACTCAGCAGCATGTTTAAAGCTTCTTAGAATAAAGAATACAGAACTTTGAACAACATTCCAAGACAATAAAACCCCCCAGTAACCTGTCCTCTTCCTTCTTTTATTGCTGCTGCTCATACAGATAAGTACAACTCTTTGACTTCCATAGAGATTGTTAACTAAAAGGTTGTGTGTGGATATTGACTGCTTAGTGTTATAGTTTATGGTAATTGTGATCAGTGTATTACGCATATTATACAAGGTTTTTAGGTTGAAACCTACCCTCTCCCTCTTACAATGTTTTATTGGTTTTCATACATGCTTGGACACGTAGATAGTAATAGAATTTTTTGTTACTGATGGAATTTTTTGAAGCATTACGCTAATATAGTGTTTGTTTTTGCTGATAAGTGCCGGGGATTTTTCTTCTAGAGACGTTCATGCGTTACATTTGAAAGCGAGCCAGCCGTTTTCGTGTTTAGGGAATCAGTTCGAGGGAGCGCAATTGTTATCTGGCTATTTTGGGAGTTAACTCTACTGTCTGGCCTAAAATTTTGATATCCTTTAAAGTTGGAAAATATTATTTTCTTAAAACGGCCGTTATGCGCGCGTGTAACAGTCACCATGGGCACGGCAGAACGAGCGCATGGAGCTTACCTCGTGGGCTTCAAAGGATTATGACGAACGGAGTTTCGTCTGCTTCCTCCATTTCAGAATCGCGAGTGTGCGTGCGCGCGCACGCATTCGCTCGTGACTAATTAGTTTTGCTATTTTGAGCGTTTATGGCCGCCGTAGGAGGTAGAGTGGAACGTTGACTTCCCTTGCAACGGGTTTCCTCTGTCAGCTTCGCTGTGAGAGATCGTTTTTAGGTCTCGCCTGTGCCAGCGCTGCTCTGCGAGACATTTAGTAAGTGGGTTTTCAAAGTGCTACCCCACGCTTTTGCTGGCCTCCAGCTTGCGTTCACGATCGCGTGCACGCGCGCAGCCGCCAGCTTTCAGCGCCCGATCAGGCGCCATCTGGCTTTCCTCTCGCTTGCTGCGCGCGCACCACTTTTGAAGCCGGGCTTGTCTTGTTGTTTTCCTTTGATAAGGATCCGCGAGGCACGACCCAGTTCGTTTTCGCCCTCTCATCGCCGCAGCTTGCACTTTACTTAATCTCCTCGCTTCCCACAACAACACTTCCCACCCGGAGCTCTGCATTTAAAAGCTGCAGGCGTTTACAGCTCTATTTGAAAAGGGCAGCAAGCAACACCTAATTAACTTACTTATTAAATAAGAGCACTACTCAGGAGGCTCCTTTTTACCATCATCTCAGACTGCATTGTTTTCCTTTGCCAAAGAATCAGCGCAGCATTTAAAAGCATGGTCCTTTCAGGGGGGTTGCTTCAACTTCACTCAATCTTCTCGTACTTTCCTCCAACAATTCCCGCCCGGAGCGTGGTGAGATGGCCGCAGCCATATCGAGCTGTCTGGGTAAAGTTCGGAAGCTACATGCTACAAGTGAGCTACTAATTAAATAAGAGGACTGCTTTTCAGCATATTTGTTTTCCTCCTCCTCCCCCCCCCCTCCCCTCGCCGCAGCACTGTTTCCACTTCACATAATCTCCCTGTACCTTCCCCCAACAACACTTCCCGCCCCGGACTATGCATATCATTGTAAAATAGCTGCAGGCGTTTCCAGCTCTCTTTCCAAAGAGCGGCAGCCACAGCTAATTAAATTACACATTAAATAAGAGCACTGCTCTTCAGCTGAGCTCTCACATAGGGTGCATTATAATTACCTAAATACTTCCCCTTTGACATGTTTCTATAGGGAACTGTCAGACAGTAATAAAATAAACAATCTTAAGTGGAAAGTACTCGGGCTAAAAAACATTTGCTTTTTTTAAATGCATGAGCAAGAATTAACAATTTGAAAAAGGAATCCTCTGGTCCATTACACCTGCAAGGACAACAAGCATTGGCATAGCCAATAGGTCTCGCCTTTGGGACCTTATAAGTGTTTAGCCATACAACAGTTGATGTTGTTGCACCAAGGATATTGTGCTGCATAACTAACTACTTATAAGGTCCCAAAAGCGAGACCTATTGGCTATGCCAATGCTCGTTTCTTGTGTAGCGGTAATCTGTGAAGAACGGCATATTTTAAAAGGAATTCCTGTCATTTTTCCTACGCGTGAGAAAATCCTTTCTTAGCGCTTGACATTTTTATTTTGAGGGTAAATTGTGATCCTAGATTTAGTTAGATTATTTCTTTAAAGAAGTTTAGTTTTATTAGCGGCAGTGTCTCACTTGACTGAGTTATGACAAGTGATTTTTTCATTTCTGTAAATTCAATTTAATTAATATATATTTGGATCATAATGGAACAAGGAGAGGGTTCACTGGATGAAAAACTAAACAAGGCAATAGAAAAAATTACTACAGAGGTGTCATTAAGGATGGAAAGAAAGTTGGAATTACTAGCTGTATCTAAACCAGCTAGACTTGATGAAGAGAGATTTTGGTCTGCGCCAGAGAATGAAGGCGCACATACCTCTAATAAAAAGGCTTAGCGCAAAAGGAAGCATGTGTCTTCTAGTGTATCACAGGGTAAAAAGAAGAGGTCTACATTGGTAGAACATGTCTGCTGTATTGACAGGCAAGAGGATGATGCCTCGGGCATTAAAGATGGGCAAGTTTGAGGCCCGCGAGATGATGCGGCTAAGAGAGCGCGCAAACATAAGTCAGTCAATTGTGATGAGTCCTCCGGTAGTGCGGAGGTTGAGCTCAGTTGTTCTTCCGATTTCGACTCGGAAGAGGATTTGACACAACAAAAAAGCTTGAGAAAAGATGACACATCAAATAAAGAGGGAAAGTCTCTTTTGGACCCTTTGGGCCAGAACATGTTTGACCCATTATTAATAAAGCACCCTCTGTCCCCAGAGTGGAGCCCTTCTGACCATGTGGCGGAGTACATTCAATACTGGATCAGAAGGGAAATTCCTAAAGAGGTGCGCGTACGTCTCAGATCTGAGTGCCCTCGCCCGACTACTGATAATAAGGTTGTGGTTACACCAGAGCTTGATTCCAAAATCATAGCATTCATTGCAAAAGGGGGTCGTGACCCTAGAAAAGGAATAGATCGAGGTTTGAAGTCCTGTCAGGACAGATTGCTGTTGTGGGCCCATTGTCAAAAATTTTCGACATGGCGGAAGAGGCTTATGTTTAGAAGACAGGTATTGATGTTGAGGAATTACGTGAATGGATACAGAGAGTTTTCTGCCTACTTGGCAATGCTAACACAGCACCCTCTATTGAAAGAAGAAAAAGTATTTTACTAAAAATAGACCCTAAGTTGGTTGATTTAGCTTCGAAGGAAGAAGGGCCTTCGGCTAAGGGTCTTCTTTTTGGAGAAGCGTTTATAAAGGAGCTATCTAGATACGTTGGAGCATTCAGCTCACTTCAAAAATCTCAGAGAGAAATAAAAAAGGTTTTTAATGATCGTGTTTTTGGTCCGGCCGGGAGAACGCGGAGTCGGTTCCCCGGCCGAGGCCAGGGCATCACTAGAGGCTCCTTTTCTCATGGATGCGGTTACAGAGGTTTCCAAGGCCAGCAATATTTCCGCGGTGGCGGATGTTTTCCCCAAAGGCAGAGAGTGAGGGGAAGATACAACAGAGGTGAAAGACGAGGCAGAGGAACGACTGATAAGTCTAGACCCTTCTGTTATCCCCTTAAAATTGGGCGGCAGACTTGCCCAATTTTGTCATGTTTGGAGGTCAATAACAAGAGACCCTTGGGTTTTAGAAACCGTTCAGGGTTTTCGGATAGAGTTTATTGCACATCCGATTCAGAGGGTTTTACCAAAAAGAATTACGTTTCAAAAGAGTCAAATGAAATTAATAGACTTGGAGGTACAAGAATTATTAAAGAAAGGGGCGATAGAAAGGGAGAGAGATCATGTAGAAGGTTTTATCAGCAACATCTTTTTAGTAGAGAAAAAGGACAAGGGTGGTATGCGTCCAGTGATAAATTTGCGAGATTTGAACGATTGGGTGGTTTATCACCACTTCAAAATGGAAGGGATACACTTGCTGAAGGATGTATTGTTGAAAGGAGATTGGATGACCCGCTTGGATTTGAAGGATTCGTACCTTACAATTCCAATTTGCAAAGAACACCAGAACTTTCTGAGGTTTATGTGGGAAGGCAAAACGTGGAAGTTTGTTTGTTTGCCATTCGGCCTGTCGTCAGCCCCCTGGTGCTTCACAAAGGTATTACGTCCAGTGGCGGCTTTTCTGAGAGAGAGGGGTGTACGTCTGATAATCTATTTGGACGACATTATGATTATGGATCAGGACAAAAAGACACTTTTCTCACACCAAGTTAGCTGTAGACTTGCTAGAGTCGCTGGGTTTTGTGGTAAACAGGAAAAAATCACAGTGTATTCCAAATCAACAAACACAATTTTTGGGTTTTGTAGTGGATACTGTGGAAGCTGTTCTGAAGCTTCCAAAAGAAAAACTAAAGAGAATACGAAAGGAATTAAAGAATACTCTCAAGTTGAACTGTATCTCTTTAAGAATGTTGGCACGCATTGTTGGACTTCTATCATCTACAATTCAGGCTATTTTCCCAGGCCCATTACATTACAGGGCCTTTCAGAGGTTAAAGGCTTTGCATTTGAGAAATGGTTTAAAATATTCAGAGAATGTATGTCTTTCACAGGAGACAAGACAGGAATTGACTTGGTGGTTGAGGAATATGGAATGGGCGCGCAATTTTTGGAGAGAATGCGGATCTGATGGTGGAGGCAGATGCAAGTTTGGAAGGTTGGGGTGCAAGATGCGGATCGCAAAGTACTGGAGGTCGATGGACGAATCAGGAAAGGAAGCTACACATAAATTGTTTAGAATTGTTAGCTGGTTCTTTTGCTATAAAATGTTTTGGCGAACAGACTGCCAGATGTTCGGTCATCTTGAGGATGGACAATATTTCTGCTGTGAGGTATGTGAACAGGTTGGGAGGTCCTCGATCGAAAGGACTAGCAGATTTAGCGAGGGTTTTTTGGGAGTATTGTTTGGAAAGGAACATTTATATCCAAGCAGAACATAGCCCAGGCAACACCAATTCTGTTGCAGATTGGTTCTCGAGGAATTTTTACGATTCCAGGGACTGGAGCTTAGACAGGACAGTTTTTGTGAGATTGAATCATCTTTGGGGCCCTTTTCAGGTAGACCTCTTTGCAAACAGAACAAACACCCAACTAGAAAAAAATTTCAGCTAGCATCCAGATCCAGAGGCTCTGGGGATAGATGCTTTTCTTCAGGACTGGAGGGGTCTCTGACCATATGCTTTCCCTCCTTTTTCAATGATCAGCAGAGTAACAGGAATGATTCGGAAATGAAGGGAAACGGTGGTGGTGATCACCCCGTTTTGGAGTTCACAGGCTTGGTACCCTATGTTGTTGGAGATGAGTGTGGACTTCCCAATATTTCTTCCGATGTTTCAGGGAATCTTACGGGGTCCGCTGGGAGAGTTGCACGGTCTGGTAGAATCAGGTCAGCTCCAGCTTGTAGCTTGGAAACTTTCAGGAGAGTCTGGAGAAAGACAGGACTTTCATCTGAGGCTTCAAAACTCATTGAGGAATCCTGGGCACATGGAACTAGGAAGGCATATAAATTAGCCTGGAATAAATGGAATGGTTGGTGTGTGGAAAGGGACCTGGATCCCGTTTCAGCAGATGTAGTCCAGGTATTGAATTTTTTGACTGATTTGTTTACTAGAGGTTTGGCTTATAGGTTCGTGAATCTTCATAGGTCTGCTATTTCTGCAGGACACATACTTGTGAATGGTATTACTGTAGGACAAGATATTATGGTGAGAAGACTGCTTAGAAGCATTAGATTGGCTAGACCTCCTGGTCCTAGATATACTGCTCTTTGGGATGTTTCTCACGTACTGCTATTTCTTGAGTCCTGGAATGATAATTTGGGACTAAGTCTAAAGGATTTATCCTACAAATTAACGATGTTGCTATGTCTTCTTTCATATAGAAGAGTATCTGATGTTCGTGCTTTAGAGATCACAAGTAGATGTTTTACTCCTGAGGGTATTTGTTTTTATGTCAAACAAAGAACTAAAACTAATTCTTCCACTATTTTTTATCCTTTCTTGGATGAAAAAGAAAAACTTTGTGTGGTACATTGTGTGAAGGAATATGAACGTAGAACGAGCACTCTAAGACCTGATGGGGTGGATCAATTACTCATTTCTTTCAGGTACCCTTATAAGGCTGTTTCTTCGCCCACTCTGGCAAGGTGGGTGAAAGATTTGATGAAGAGAGCTGGTATTGATATAAGTATGTTTGGTGCGCATTCAGTGAGGGGTGCAGCTGCTTCTAAGGCCTGTGTCATGGGTGGTAGCCTGCAAGACATTCTGAGATGTGCGGATTGGTCTACAGACTCAATTTTTAGACGTTTTTATTTTAAACCTATTGAAAGTGCAGCAAGATGTTTGGTTAACATGCTTTGAACTTGCATAATGTTGGCCTCCGTGTCGTGCCATAAAATGTAGATTTTCCACAGCCTAGGTGGGCTGAAAATCTGGATTTTATTAAGGACACTGAGGCTAATATTATCCCTCCCATATTTTTCCCAACCCTGATGTTCTTCTTTTTGTTATCAATATAGGTCAAATTTAAGCTCTCCGGAACTTGTTGGATTCGTTCATATTTCATCGTTGGAGGTCTTGGAGCATGAAGTTTTCTCCTTTGTTTGGATTTTTAAAGAGACTGAAGTTCGCTTTAAGATTTAATGTTCTCTTTTTCGCAGGCAATGTAAAGAAGGAAGAGGACTGGTTACTGGGGGTTTTATTGTCTTGGAATGTTGTTCAAAGTTCTTTATTCTTTATTCTAAGAAGCTTTAAACATGCTGTTGAGTGGTGGCAATAAAGGATTTATTGCATAATATTAGCCTCTGTGTCCTTAATAAAATCCAGATTTTCAGCCCACCTAGGCTGTGGAAAATCTACATTTCAATCCCCTCGCGTTCCGTGAAGCCTTTGTTTTATTTGTTAGAACATTCTGCCCTCTAGTGGCAGAATGTTCTAATAGCCTTATAGCCCTTCGTAGCTGGGCTATACCGGCTATTATAGTCCCGCTCCCTTGTTAAAGGCCCTCGCCTTCGGCTCGGGCCTTTAACGCTGGAGCGGGCCTTTAATAGCCGATATAGCCCACTACGCCGGGCTATAAGGCTATAATATTCTTTATTTGACAATGACAATAAGAAATCCCTGTTGGTGAATGTGCCTGCCACATTATGTTGTAACATGGGGGGTACAAATAGCTGACTTCTTTCCATAGGGGCAACAGAGTGCAGTACACATCACCTAAGATAGAGATCAATAAATTGAGAACTAGATAATAGAAATACTGTGTGACATTCGTACAGGAGAGGGATGTATGCAGCTAACCTATGCTGTATTGGAGGCGAGTTTTCAATGCTTAGTTGAAAAATAAAAGAGAGGACATATGAGAAAAAGCTTGGTTAACAACTAGTTTTCCTTTTGAGGGGGGTTGCCAAAAGACAAACGTTTAAGTCCAGGAGTGTGCGAGTCCACAGAGAAAGGGACTTTGTATGTAGACAAAAAGACTGGTGGAGATGCAGGACATTGATGTTGATGCAGTGATCTCTCCCTGGAACATGAAAGTAATGGATGTAGATTAGTAAAAGCGTAAGGTGATTTGATTTTTTTAACACTCCAATGAGGATTTCTGTGGACTGGAAGACCACCTCTAGACGCCCGAGAGAGGCACAGAGACCATCAAATATGAAGTATCTAAGGCTCAAAGTCATGGCTTGATCTTGGACAGCTGGTGTAATTTGTAACATGCAGAAGAATTGCTTTATCAGGTTGGCGTGACAAACATGTGGCAATTATGGAGGTCTAAGAATTAGGCTGACGGAGAAAGACAGAGGGTACAGATACATGGGCTCAGATTGCACAAGATGAGGACATTCACCCAGAACATACAAGGAGAAACTGGTTTGAAGAGATTTTGCTGTAAGAACAGGCTAGTCATTCAGTTAACAAGACAAATGTGGAAAGTGCAGTCCCTTCAGATGCAGATTTTCCCTGCCATGGGTGTCCATATACGGCAGACCTATGCAGGAAAAAAATCAACACGAAGTTGGTTTGTTTTCCGAAAAACTCCCAACTTTGGTTTTTTTTTCTGAAAAGTGAAAAAGAATGCCAAGTGGGTTGTATTGACGTGGCAGGCCACTCAGAATTCCTTTCTGATGAGTGTTCCCACCATGTCGTCACTCATCAGAAATAAACCTCCTGTTTTGAACTTAACCTGAATAGAATATGCGGTCTGCTGCAGGGCTTTCACTAGCCGGCAGAATCAGTGGACCACTTGCCGGGGTCTAAATGACCACCAAAGTCTTGTACTCCTCCCAGTAATGCAATGGGGAGGCATGGAAGGTTCAATCAGCAGTAATTCAGTAATGACCAAGGAAGTCTATTCAAGAAGAGAGTGGCTAGTAAATCCTCATGATCGACCAAGTTGAATGAAACCAACTGGTCGAGAAGAAATACTAGACAAAACTAACTCTTATTAAGAATATGCCGCACATAATGCAACCCAAAACCCAGCCAGCTGTGCATTCTGAGTGCTTTAGGTAGTTGATGACAAATCGTCAAGTTGGAGGGATTGGGTTTCTTGAGGTGTGGTACGGATCCAATCTCTGAGATTACAAATAAGGAAGGCCTTGACTTTTAAAGAAGGATCTGTGTTTTACTAAGGCGGTACAATCTTGGATCTGTTTAGCTGTAACCGTATCACCGGCAGATGAGACACGCCTTCTGTGATGAAAATCAGAAGTGATGGGAAGTCTTTTTCAAGAAAAGTCACCAATGGGGGGCGGGGGGGGGGGATATGTTCAATTTTTATTAAAGTGAGGTGCCTGAATCAAAGAAAATCTTTGAAGATTATATCAGCCTACAATTTCTGAATTTAGTAAAAAAAACTAAGTTGCACAGAACTGCAGGGTAATTTAGACAAATTAATCTATATGTGGGGTTTATACTATTGGAGAGTGGAAAGGACAGTCGTGAGAGAGGCAGACGTATCTCTTATTTGCAATTTTAAACATTTGAATCAAAGTTCGGCTCTAAATACCTCCAAGATTTGTAAGACGACTGTGTGGCAAGTGTTAGTGACAACAGGCGGTGAAAAGTGGTGGTGAGAATGAAGATTGAAGCATCAGAGGCATCATGGTGGAAAATCTGAAGAACAATAACCTGATGTGCAGCTCGGGAATAAAATATTTTTTGCAATCAATTAAGTAGTGACCTTGTAAAGTTTTCTCAATGAGTTTCCAATATGACTAAGGCAACTGGATGCAGCGCAGGCTGGTAAAAGCATAAAAGCTTAACTGTGTACTTTGTTTTGGGGGTATGAGGATGAGGTAGGCAGCAAAGAGGAAAGCATCAAAGGGATATAGGAGTTAGAGTCTTGGATAACGGAACACTGAGCTGAATAAAATGGATGCGCATGCGAGAAGAGCAATACTTACTCCCTGTCAGCAAGCGCCACAACAAGAATACGAGGGGAGAGAAAAATTGAGAAACAACAATTATAATATATACGAAGCCACAACAGATATAATGCAGAGGCCCTGAACGACCTAACACAATATACATGGTACGAAAAAGAACAAATGATGCATAATATCACAACAAATCCAACACCCACATTCAACAATACATGGCATACGAGTGCAACATACACACAGCACTGAAACACACAGGATTTGACTTCCGAAGGCAGGAGATAGGATATATATCATCACAAATACTACACAGCATCATACAAACACCTGAAGTCGGCAGAGCTCAAAAATAAGACCCGCACCCCACACCACTAAACATCCCCTCTAAATTCAAGGGTGCTGACCACTACAAACCATCAAAACTTGGACAAAACTAATAACATGTACAAGACTGGCACAATACATCAAAATGTGAAGTACTTTTATAGTGCACAGTGTGAAGTGGTCTGTCTGTGACCACATGTGTGAACCTAAGGAATTTGCTTCTGATGAATGGTGCCACTTTAAAAGAAGCAGAGCCTGTAGTCTCCAACAGCATTGGGAGCTTCATACACAGCATACCAATGTGTATCAACCTTGTGGGTGAGATGGATATAAAGAATACGCCTTTCTGCTGCGAATGCAAATATGTTTTTCGGTTTTGTGGCAATTATAAAGTTTGTTGTGTGATAACAAGTCTGGAGGAACAGCTGCGTAATATCTGAAAGATAGAAGAGTAACACAATATTAGAAATGAATGGGGAAAGATGTTGTGGAGTCACGTGGGCCAGGAAAAAGTGTCTCAAAAAAGAAGGATGAAACAGAATTATTTTGTGGAGTCTGACGTGCGACACTCATCTACAAAATACATTTTATTGATGCAGTGGGCACATTCATACAAATTCTGTTACTTCTTTACTCCTAGTCTTTAGTCTCCCTTTCTCAACTCTCATGGAATATACTTTCTTTTGCACGTAAGGTGACCAGAGCATCTATGCATAGGCATAATCTACCACTTTTAAAGATAAGGAGACTGCATCCCTGCCTGTGGATAGGCCCCTCTCCACCCTCATGCCCCAAACTTCCAGAGCTCACTAGTTTGCGTGCAGCATATCTTTGAAAGAGTGAACCTAGCATGCCTAAAGAATCCATCTGGAACTGGTACCCTAAGAGGAAAGTACAGAGCACCTACTGTCAAAGGCTATTAAAGGAACAAACTATCTTCTAAGTGAAGAAGAGAATTGCTTCTCTAGCACTGGGGAGGGCTCTGTATTGACTGCATCCTTACCCGGAAGAGCACTGCCTGGGAGAGATCTAGGAATTTGACCAAAGTTACTTGTAGTTTGTCTTTTAAAAAATATATATCTTTAGAGAATTTACAATGGAATTGCTCCTTCTGTTCAGAGGCTCCAGACAGTCACCTCCAAAGGGGGAGAGAAACATCTTTATGTGCAATGAAGCGTCAAGAAAGGTTTAGCCTCCTTTATCATGATCACATTCTGAGACTCTGGCCTACTGAAGATGAATGTGCAGAAATTGTTATCCTGCCTCTGGCACAACATTCACTGTTGATGGGGATGGATATTAGAGTCAGAGGAGAAAAATCAAAGAAAAACCCACTGATCTCAGATATTCCATGTGTATGGATCCTGTGGATCCAAATGCCAGCGAAATCACAAAAAAGGAACCAAGGTCAGGGGTGCAGATAGCGACTTGTTGTGGAGCCAGCAGTGGCACTTACAACAAGGATGCCTGTGTGCTCTGCCAACCGTGTCCTCTATGTGCCCATTTATTATCTAACTTGGCGCATTTCAAGTGTCAGGGTCTGGGCCGATGTCTAGGTCTATTTCCATATATGGGGAATTTATGGCACAAGTACATTAGAAACCAGTGGCTTAATAAAACTAAACAAAATAACTGGGGGCGGGTGGGCACAACACCCAGTACAAAACATACAAAAACTACTCAAAATACGACACTGTAATAGTAAATAGCATAACCGAATTCAACACTCAAAACAAAATTAAAATAAAACTCTTCGACAGAACAAAAAACTTGCATGCATACCTCTGCCTCTAAATAAAGCATTTCAAGAAGGTACATACCACCCTAGCACAACTGAATGCACAGCAACCCAAAAAGGTAGGCCACAATCAATATTACACACACACACAAACATGTTACACCAAATTTGTGCGTATATCAATCCAACACAACACAGTACACAACGTGCCAACTATTGACATACACCAACTCAACCCAAGGCTTACTTCACACACAATGAAATGGGACACACAGCAAAACGCCATAACCACTGGAAATATCCCCAAAAATTATCATGCAACATACTATACTCACAAATAACAGGTTAAAGAGGGTGTGTGCTCAATGCAATACAATAAAAAGCATATATAACTCAAAATAGATGAAAATTATTAACTATTTATTCCTTTACCCCTGCGAAACCACTTCCACGGCTGGCCAACATTTTCCATTAAAACAATAATAGGTGATGGCTATGCTAGACTGCTCACACATCCAAATGCTGTTCCCAGTCAGGAAAATGTCATGTAATGTAAATCTAAAAGTTCAAGAGTCGGTGCTTTCACGGTACTTGCATACACCCTGCCACCTAGGGTGCAGATGGCCAACCGTGAAGAACCACAGACCAGCAAATTTAAGGAGAAAAAGAAACGAAGCACACTAAAGAGTCCAGTGATCACTGTGAACAGAAGGAAATAAAGTACTCCGAAATCCAAGTGTATGTTGCTCGCGTTTATTCTTCCAATATTTCTCACAGTCCTTGTTGAACAATGCATGACATCGAAGATAGGCAGCAGCCGACAAGCGTTTCGTCACATGGACTTTTTCAAGGCTGAGCTAGGAAGTTAGGATTTCAAACGCAATGTAGCGTAAGGGTAAAGTTGTATTCTGCCACAGTCTGTAGTATATTCCCAGTTCGTCGAAGCCAAAGAAAGTGGTGCGGCTCCAACAGTATCCAGTTCGATAGGTAAACACATTGTGAGTCAGGATTAAATTTTTTTATTTTAAAACAAACGGTCTTGCAGTATTATGAAATGCAGCAAAGAAGGAGACACACACATGAACAGTCCTTAAGTAACAGAAGTTAGTGGACTTGATAAGCCTGCAGCGATTCTGTCTCTCTATTCAAGTTGTCACCACTTTCTTTGGCTTAGATGACAGAAATACACTACAGACTGCGGTGGAATACAAATTAACCTTTATGCTACATTGCGTTTGAAATCCTAACTTCCTACCTCAGCCTTGAAAAAGTCCATGTGACAAAACATTTCGGCTGCTGCCTATCTTTGATGTCACGCTTTGTTCAACAAAGACTGTAAGAAATATTGGGAGAATAAACGCGAGCAACATACACTTGGATTTCAGAGTACTTAATTGCCTTTTATTCACAGTGTCCACTGGACCCTTTTGTGTGTTCTGGTACTTTTTCTCCTTAAACATTTTCCATTAGAAAGGGTATATTTGTAGTAGACTGGTTGTTTCCACCAGATGAATACTCACGTGCTGTGTTCATCAAACATCGCAAACAACAAAAATATATTGCGTCCCAGACGAATAAAGACAAACCAAGGGAGATAAAAGACAGGGAGAAAGTTACTAGACATGATTAATAGGGCTATGTGCAGACAAAAGGCAATATACTGTAAATAACCACTATTACATGCTTTCTACACCCATTTCCTGAATGCTGCATTGCCTCTGTCTTCTCCTTCGCATCTCACATTCTAGCCTATCACCAGTCTGCAATCAGTCTTTCACCTGAAGCCCTTCTTCTCCTTCAGACTGCCATACTTTGCATTATGCATTCTGTCTCCCACCAAGGTGGCATCAATCCCAATATCCTCGCTCCAAGCTGCCCTGCACTTCTACGCTCTCACCATATTTTACGCTGGTAAAGTGAACCTTCTCATTCATCCATGCCTGTACTTCCTCCTCTCTCTTAGCTGCATTCAGGCATTCATCTCTCGGGCTGGAATTAGGCTCGCTCCTCCCCCTCATGGTTCAATCAACTGCTCTTCCTTCCAGGCATGTTTTTATATTTTTTCACGTTGTCATCAAACACTTTCTCCTTTTTACATGCATATTCTGTGCTCTCCACCTCCGTTCAGGCAGACATGGACTTATCTCCTCTTCCGCACTGCAGTTGAGTTCCATCTCTAATCTTCATGCACATTTGCCTCTTTTCATGATGGCAGTGTGGGCCCTTAGCTTTCTTTCATGCCGTGTCAGAAGTTCTCTTCCACTTCTCCAGCCCCTTTCCCTCTTCCCTTTCCATTTCATTATCAAGCATGGCCTTACCCTTGCATGCTGCACTGTATGTGCTCATCCATTTCCTTGCTACTGTTGCATGTTTGTTAACATATTGCAAGCAGGCACCATGCACGCTCTGTCATATTCTATGCTGTTTCGCACGATCACTCTCCCATTGCCCTTAGTGTCATTTCATGTATCTTTCTCATACATTCCAACATTCCAAGCTTGTTTTGCATGAGCACTCTCCCATAGTCCTTAGAGTCATTTTGTGTATCGCTCTCATAGATTCCATGCTTGTTTCGCATGATCCCTCTCCCATAGGCCTTAGTGTCCTTTCGTATAGCTCTCATACATTCCATGCTTGTTTCGCATGAGCACTCTCCCATAGTCCTTAGTGTCATTTCGTGTATCTCTGATACATTCCATGCTTGTTTCGCATGATCCCTCTCCCATAGCCCTTGGTGTCATTTCGTGTATCTCTCTCATACATTCCATGCTTGTTTCGCATCATCGCTTTCCCATAGTCCTTAAGTGTCATTTTGTGTATCTCTCTCATACATTCCATGCTTGTTTCGCATGAGCACTCTCCCATAGCCCTTAGTGTCATTTCGTGTATCTCTCTCATACACTCCATGCTTGTTGTGCATGATCACTCTTCCATAGACCATGCTGTCCCTGCGTGCTTTACACACATTCATGCCTATACAGCATGTTCTCCCTGCCACAAACTAGTAGTGCATCCTGATCCTAGATCAGCATATACCCCATAAAAATAGTGCACGCTTGGATGAATAAGTGTGAGGATGTTGGCAATGTGCAGCCACACCAGCGTACTCTTCCCGCACCATGTGTAGTGCAGCTTGTAGTATGGTTACATCCCCCATCTTGTGGTTTCTACTGCGGAGGCAGCTCACGTGCAATGCAAGCCTCACTGCTGCCACAATCCATGTTTTACATGCCCACGCGCTAATGGTCAGTAACTAGTGGTGGCAGAAACTACTGCACACCTGACATCTGTCTTGCAGCGGTGTGTCCCTTTCATCTTGCTCAGTAATCGGGAGCATGTCGATAGGAAGCTGCGTAGCTGGTATTATCCATTGAAAGCCTGTGTGTCAATGGGGAGCAAGTGGCATTTCTTTCCTGAAAGCACAATGGCTCTCGCACAACACACAATCAAAAGCATCCTTTAGACCAGCACCCAAGTCACACCTCCAGACACACCATTTCACACACCTCACACAATATCCAAGAGGGACACACTGACTGAAGATTGCATCACAACTGCACTAGTTGTACTTAATCTGTCTACAATGACGCAGGAAAAGCTGCCGAATCTGCCACTTCTTTTATGTGTGCGTGACAGAAGTTTGCACTACTATGATGTATGTGTGTGTGTAAGCAAGTGCACCGCTGATATCCGTGTTGTATCTGATGTGTGTGTCTGTGTAAGAAAGAGAGAGTGAAAGAGTCCTGCACTGCTTCCTGTCTCGTACCTGCTCTTTGTATTCCTGATCTTTCATTGCTGCTGGTCATGCTGTATCCGCTGCATCCATACTGGGAGTTTGTGAAGAGTGTTAAAACCATCTGATTACATTAAAGCCAGAAAGACTGTGACTGTCAATGCTTCTTTCACTCGGCTACAGATGTTCCACGACTAAAGGAGGCCATTCACTCTGTGTGCAGAGACACAAATGGCCCGAGGCACTGCTTGGACTAGACTGGAGCATGGAATTTTACAATTGCAAATAGGTGGGGAAAGGTATTGATTTTATTATTCGTCAGGCCACTAGTTTGACATGGCCTTCTTGAAACTATAAGTCGCATTCGCCCCCTTTTCACTGCTGAGTTTTATTTTGGTATGAATGAGTACCTATGGAATCTTAACAGAAAAGAACGTTTTATTTTGTAATCTGTCTGCAGAATTCTGCATACTACATTTACATCTCTAGTCCACGCTCTCCTTGGTGGAAACTGGCTATCCCTCTAGAAACCAGTAAGATGCGAGACAAAGGCAGCTCTCCACTCACTCCAGCCAGGCAATGTCATTGGGATCAAGATAGGAGCAGGAAGACTTTCAACTGGGGGTATGCTACAGAAGCTCAGATGCAGAACTAGATTTTTCCATTTAGAACTGTTCTTTCCAGAGGACCTCATTAGGAAGAAGAAAGAACTGGAAACCACCTTTCCTCTTCCACTGAG
Source organism: Calotriton arnoldi (assembly GCA_963921515.1). Classification (NCBI taxonomy): domain Eukaryota; kingdom Metazoa; phylum Chordata; class Amphibia; order Caudata; family Salamandridae; genus Calotriton; species Calotriton arnoldi. The sequence continues at coordinate 597,804 of CAWUFW010000661.1, forward strand.
TTGGGAGGATCCCAGTAGGTTATAGCAACTGTTCACTTTTCCCCATTGGGCTCAACACTCCACTTAGCCTCTTGCTCGTTGAATGAGAGGGGGGATTGATGAGTTCTGATTGGTTAAATATTCAGCATTGCACCACAGCCCCATCTTTCCTAGTTAATGTGAGTTCTGAAATAAACATATTATATAAGGCAAAGTATCAGCTCTTCAAACCATACCATGGCTTATCAGGGCACTGCAGGCTCTTTCCCCTGGTATTACATGCTCCCTGCCATAGTTCTTGCTGGAAAATCATTCTCTCCTGCCTCTATCCAAGAATTGCCTGTGTGCTGTCTCAACTTCATCTTCCACAGCAGCACTTCATTATGTCATACAGGCAACACACAGTATTTCTCCCTTCAATGTCAATATTGCACGATTGCTATGCCCATCCAAACGCGCATTGTATGCTCTCACCATCATGCTAGCAATGCATCTCTACTCATCCAGAATGATACAGAATGGTATCGCCTACTTCCATGCTGATAAAACTTGCTTCAACCCCATTCAATGCTGGTTTTATATGGGTTGGCCCAGCTTACCCTTTAACTGGTGTCTTCCCATGTTCTTTCCCTACTTCATTCAATGGTTTGCCCTCCCCTCAACATGTTATTACCCCTTCTTGTGACATGTACATCACTTACATCTCTTGAGTTGATTTCAGCACCAGCATTCACCAACATCGTGACCATCTCGGACTTCCCATGCTTGGCAGCCCAGTGGAGAGCAGTCTGTGACGGGGGAAAGGCAAAGTGAAAATCCATCAAGACCTCAAGGGTAAGAGTGTTGTTGAGGAAAGGAGAAAGTGGAGATGCATGCACCGTGCAGGGAAATTGAGAGAGCTTAGGTATATCAGGACAAAAGAAAGGTGGGTGGTATTAAGGTTAAAAAAGACAGAGCCAGGAATGTGGGAGAAATGGAGATAGTTTAACTGGTTGGGATGTGATGAATATGAGAACATGCTCTAGGGGAGGGGTTAGGTATGTTAGGACATGGGATGTGTGAGAAGTAAGGAATACATGGCGGTACAGCAGAGATACCAGACTGAGGGAACAGTGGTGCTGTGAAGGGTAACAGGAGAGAACAGGATATATGATGTGTACAAGCAGGCCAGTACAACAATAGTACACAGACGAGGGTGGTATTATGTACTGAGAGACAGCATACATGTTCTCAGAGGGGTCCGCAGTGCAGGAAGAGCTTGAGATGTGGTAGATGTTACACAACTAGAAGGAAAAGAATGCTAAGACCAGCCAGGGATTGTGAGAGTTTTCACTGAAGGGGATACAGGTGAGCCCTCGACAAAAGTGAAGAAGGGATGCCTTAAAAGATCACTGGCAGTGCAAAAAGGCAGGGGATTAGGGAAGATGGAACAGCAGGTGTGCAATGAAGCACCGAAGCTAAAGGTCCATTTGAAAGCAGATCATTGTTATGAAGTTGTGCCATGTGATGGTAAAGATGTGTGTGCAGCCAGGAGGATGAACAGTAAATGTTTTAGTAGTAGAATGTCTTTTTGAGTCACTTACAAACTGTATGTCGATTGCAGGTAATCAGAGGTTAAGGTTCCAGATCATACAAATGTCCATTTCGGGCGACCCAAAAAAAAAAAAAAAGACATCAAGGAGTTTCAATCAGAAGAGGTGGGTAATTTTAACTGAATGAGGCTTGCAAATGATGCTGAAGAAAGTGGAATGTAAAATGAAATGCCAACAAACCAAAGACTCCAGCAATGCAGAAACCCATGACCATGCAACTAGAAGAAGAGATAGTGAGTGAAAGTTGAGGGTGCACACTCAGACATATTATATGGGTTATTTACAGCAGGATTCTCAGGCACAGGTTCAATCTCCGCCACAATTCCAAAAAACGATGGTGACTGCAGCCTTTTCACTATCCCTTGGTTCCTGCTCTTCACCTATTTGCTATATCCCGTCAGGCTCAGAAAAAAATAACTGGAGTAACCTTGTTCTCAAGAGTTCAGGATGAGCCTAGCAATTTCTCACAAACTGAATTGAGCAATCTCAGCATCCATGACCCTAAAACATCTTGGCAGACACCATGATCTTCACTGCCATCCAAGCCAGATGGAGGAGCTGTCCAGGACACCAAGGGGCACAGCCATTGTCGCTTAATCTACAATCACTGAATCCCATACCCAGGGGGAAGCATAATTTAGAATACAAACTTCAAGAGTCCATGTTTGCTATAATAGCTATACCCCAGAGAGCCGGGTTATCCCGGGACCTCCCCAACCAAGACTGTGACTATTTTTAAACTAAGAGTTCCAAGGACGAAAGTGCCCAGAACATTTTCACTTTCCAATGGTTTGAGTCCATTGTACCACATAAATGAGCTGCCCAAGTGCACCTAAGAGGAGGCCTTTCCAGGGCCTCCCAGTGGCAGGCCGCTCTCAATCACAGATAGCCTGAAACAAAAGTGTCTTTCCAGTGTTTGGAGAGGTGACCTACATATACGTATAAAGCTAGCTCTATAAATGCCATCCCATTCTTATTTGTTCACTTATTGTTCTTTGGAGAGATAATACACAAATATTATGTGTTAGAACAAGTAATGCTTACCCCCTGTATCAGCAACAGCACCATCACCAGACAGAACAGCAGTTGAATCAACCCAGAAAGGATGCAGAGGAAGAGCAAAGGAGAGAGAGAATGAATTGTCAACGACCCACCAAAGAACATTTAACAGACACTTGGTGTAAGAGTCACAACGCAAACTTCAACAAGATGTACACGAAAAGAGTGACAATGTTACACAAGTGAAAACATAATTTGCCTACGAACTGAATATGAATAAACTCCCTTCAAAAACACTCAGTGTGCGTTGCATCATACCAATCAACAGTGTAGCAGTCATACTGCAACAAACATGCAGTGTCTCAAAAGCACAACAAACAGACTGTATGTTTAGAAACACACTGTGTACTAACAGTATCCTAATAAAGACAAAAAGCTGGCCTGAGCGTGTAACATTATCACAATGAAAGAGTCAACCACTTATCACTATCACTGTGCTTAATAGTCACACTATCACACAAAAGAAAGTATGAAGGATTTTCTCCATGCCACAGGTTAAAAGTCAAAGATTAGGTAATCTACACTTATAACGCGTTCCCAAGCTGTGAGAGACTCAGCATCTCTCTCTCACACAGGCGCACACATTCTCTTTCTGTGGGAAACTTAAGTGTAACAGATGCACAGTAGGATCGACACTCAGCATGTCAGAAACGCACTGTGTAAGAGTCACTGTAATGCCCCCTCACACTACTTCTCATACATTTCCTTCTGGCAGCAGTGGCCAACCAGCCTGACACGGGGGTCCCATCAGAATGAGTCTCTGTCTCTCTCTGTGGCCACTCCTAGAGCAGAGGCAGACATTATGGTGCATTGGATGAATTGGGGCACTCTCGTCGTGGCTTTTGGTAATACGTTTTTAGGTCTCGCGTGGCGTTGCAGCGCAAAGCGCTGCTCGCCTCAGCGAGAGATTTTGTGAGAGTTATTTTCAGAAAAGGGCTTTAAGCCCCACCCCTCATTTCCATTGGCTGGCGTCACCGTTTATGCTAAACGGTGGCCTGCCATTGGAAATGAGGGTTTTTGTTGATGCCCTTTGGCCTCCGAGCCGGACTGGGTCGCCTGCTTTGCTGCTGTCGCAAAGCACTTTCTTATCTTTATGGGGCCATGTGTTTCTAATTAGAAACACATGGCCCCATAAAGACAAGAGATCGATGCTTGTTTTTAAATTGGGGCTACGCTTTATTTTTCTGGAATCTGTCGAACTGTTGCATTTTAAAATAACGGTGCAATTTTGCTTAAAATATTGCAATCCACCATACTTTTGGGTAGGAAAAAAATAACGTGGCCCCTGTAAACCACTCTCCTAGGCGATTCTTCTGCAATTAAATCCCATTTCACCAAACCATTGTGAGATACAAGTGACAACGATGCCTTCTCGAAGCTCTCGCCTGCTGGCTGTTTTACAAGACTTTGTGGCCTGTGCATGGGTGACCTTTGCTTGTCAGGGTTCTACCAGGGGTGATTTACGTTTATTTAAATGCTTAAACATGTTTTCCTAACCCGGCACTTAACCAGTGGCCTGCAATTCAGGACGAGGCCGTGTGTAAATAGTCCAAACTTTTATTTTGACTTCGATCTACCCCGTGAAATAATATTCACTTACATGAAAAGTTACCACTCTGAATATCATGCACACATTCACGTCATTTACATTAAGTTTATATTAGGGAATGTATTTTCAAACATTCTTCAGATAATAGTTTATTCAAATTCGACAGATATCGACCTCATTTGCATAAAAGTTTCTGGACTGCTCCTGTCACTGGGACTCTTCTCAGGTCTCGGCAGCTTCAAATCATTGGCCCTCCAGTGTGGTCCCCCTGCTCCAAAGACATCCAGAGCTGCCGTCTTTGGAACTGCAGAGCCAGGTTTGAGTCTTAGCGTCGCCGCAACATCCCGTGATTCTGGGCAAATCACTTAATCTTCCCCTGCCTACCAAAAATGAATGCGTTCTTGTGTAATTTAACTGGTGCTCATGTTAAGGGCTCAGGCACCATCGGGTCGAGTTCGCGCTATATAAAACTGCTAAATAATAATTTTTTTAAAAGTGTTTCCCGCACAGTTGCCCGCTTTTACATAGTCTACGCCTCTGTGTAGTTTTTCTCCACAGGTTGACAATATTTCCTCGCAAGTTCTTGTTGGCACTGAACGCATATCTGCCGTTTCCCCCGCAATTTATTTTTCAAATAGTTTATCTCGAGACTTTGAAACCGGGTTGATGTTGGCAATCTTTTTTTTCCCCTCAACAAGTACAAAGGGACGTCAAAGTCCGGATTTTCAGGCGAAAACCTACACTCCAGAACTGCCGACACGCCGCTGCCGACACGCCGCTGCCGACACGCCGCTGCCGACACGCCGCTGCTGACACGCCGCTGCTGCGCCGCTGCTGCACACGCCGCTGCTGCACACGCCGCCGCTGACACGCCGCCGCTGACATGCCGCCGCTGCTGACACGCCGCCGCCGCTGACACGCCGCCGCCGCTGACACGCCACTGCTGCCGCCGCTGACACGCCGCCGCTGACACGCCGCTGACACGCCGTCGCTGACACGTCGCTGACACGCCTCTGCTGCCGCCGCTGACACGCCTCCGCTGACACGCCGCCGCTGCTGACACGCTGCCGCTGCTGACACGCCGCTGCTGACACGCCGCTGCTGACACAAACTGCTGACACGCCGCTGTAGACGCCGCCGCTGACACACCGCCGCTGACACACCGCCGCTGACACACCGCCGCTGACACACCGCTGCTGACACACCACAGCTGTGCACCCCAGTGATGAAGGCAGAATTGAATGCAGCCAAATTTGGAAGAGGTGGGCATGCACAGCACAGACCCACCTCATCTGAAGGAGTCAGGGCAAGGAGGAGGGTGCAAGAAGCTGCCAGCACAGCTACGATAGGAGGAACATTAGACAGGTGCATGAAAGACAAGGACAAAATCCATTTGATCCCAAAGCGGAGTCACGCGGGCGGGGGATAAGAAGGTGGGTGCAACTAAAAGAAGTGGAGTACGAGGAGGCAAGAGCTCTGATGTAAAGAAACAACTAGCTCCGTAGAGCAGATGGACGACAAGGGGTGCTACCGGGTGGACGAGGCTTTATAGAGCAGATTACGGCTGCTCGGCCCTCACTAAGGATAGTCGCAGGTGCAGGTAGAAGGGATGTTTGGCAAGGATTGTAGGGGGAGAGGACATGGGACAGTTACACGAATAGAACAAGCATTAAAAATGCAATAGGTCTCGCCTTTCATTAAGTTAAAGCCATTTGCTTTGCTAATACTACACTTTCCCCTCGAATGACAGACAGGCCAGGAGCAGGTGTCACAAGAAATAGTTTATCCTCCTGCAAAGCCACGCAGAAGCTTTCTCTCACACCACACACACAAATTGGGTCTGGTAACAATGTTATTCTCCCAAGGGCAAGGTGGGTGGAGGGGGAGGGGTGTCCCATTTTAGGATGCAGTTTGGGGTTTCTCTCACAGCAGCTCGCGTGGTCCCCCGGCCCGAGAGTAGGCATGCACGCTATGCCGTTTATCTCCTCGCAACAGGCTCTCTCTCTGTGGTTACAAATCTTGGAAGAACTTTGCTCACCCCCAAGACCAAGTCGAATAGTGCAGTTGTGGTTATGGGGAGTGCTGTTGTTCTGCAGCAAGGAGGTCACAGGCTGCTTCTAAGCTCTCCTCACTACCTAGGAACCTCAGACTGCATGGCCAATTTAAGAGAACCAAGAAAAACATTTCACTTCACTGGGCGTACATCTGCCAACCCTACTGATTTAGGAAGTAAGCGTACCACTTTTTATCAAAACTACAGCCTACAATTTCTTGGAGTCAACTTGCTGGTTTTAGGGAAGCTGTAGATTGAACCTTACCAAGAAAGCTGAAAACTGAGTAATTTTCTGAAATGGATTACTCAAAGCTGCTACTCAAGTTACTAACTGACATCACTACTCAGCACAGGTGGGACTGCTTTGAAGAGATGGGGAGGTTAGAACTGGCCACAGTGCATGAAGGTTACTCGCATACTACATAGCATTTCATCCGCATGTCGCCACCTGAATCAAAAGCCATGTGGTGCTTGCCTCTGAACCCTGATTACTAGTAATGCGGATTTAGGTGCAGGGCTATTGTGAGGCCGTAAATAACTTTTCCGCATGGTATACCGGCTCATAAATACCGATGTTAGAAGCTTATCTACAAAGAATGTTAAACAAGCATTTGCAATGCAATAGGTCTCGCATTTGCGAGAGTTTGAGCTGTTGGCATTGTAAATGACAATGCCTTTTATTTACTTGTTGGTTTTTAAAACATAAATAAAAGGCATTTACAATGCCAATAGCTTAAACTCTCGCAAATGCGAGACCTATTGCATTGCAAATGCTTGTTTTAATATGTTGTGCTATGGTAACTTGGATTTTACTGTGCACTTTGTATCTTGAAGGCCCTTTCAGGGCGTGAGGTTCCAAAACACACAAGCACTTAAAAAGGAAGTAGGTGAAACATGAGATACAGAATAGGGTGAAAAATGCTCATTTGTCAAATTGGAGGTCAGAGAGATTTAAACTTTTCCCGAATCCAGTACAGTTGGTATTTCTGAAACCCACTTCCACATTATTCCCTTACTCTAAGAGACTTCTTTTCGAATTTAGACATAAGCCCCATCCTCTGTAGGATGGGCTGCAGTTTAAAATATCATACTATGAGCTCTTCAGTTTCTCAAGCAGTTGCAGAAGCGGCAAACACCTTTCCCTTCAAGATCATACACTGAAGAATGTCCAGTTTAAATTAATTCCATTAGCAATAATTCCATGGTCTTTTCTTCCATCTGCAAGTCTACCCTAAGCTTACTATTCCTGGACCCAAAGAGAGACAATTTTGCAGACAAGGGTCACAATGAACATCGTGCAAGTCAGCGTCAAGGAAATCGTTGATATTAACCCGACAAGTAAACACAATTAAATAGCCAGTGAGAGGTTAGTCTTAGGCTCATATAATATCTTTGCTAACAAAAATCCACCAGAACATATGAAAGCCACCAGGACGGGCAGTTATAGAAGTAATAAACCCAGTACCTCAACCTCCAGCTGTGTATGTGGAAGAATTTCTGAATCCTTTGGTAAAATAATTTGAAGTCACTTATAAGTTACTGGTGATTGGTTTGGAGCGTTGGCAAGAGTTAGACTGAACACTACCATTTACATTAGATGTTGGGAACCTTTGCTTGTCAACAACTCATCAAGAAGGCACGGAGGCAGTAGAAGAAATTCTGATTCGAAGGGAAAATCTAGGAGGGAACAAAGTCTTTCTGTGCAATTGCTACATATACTTCTTTATTAGGTCTTAGCTCTAGACAGCGCATGCGCTGGCTTGAAAGAGACATGTTGTATAAACTTTGTGGGTTTCAGCCCGCCCATATGCTTCCCATTTGCTGGCTCCATTCTCGCTCTCCTAATCTTTCTCCCTTTTTGTCCATGGCATGCATCATGCCTCTTCCTGTGCTTCGCCCTCCCCGAGAGCAGGGATCAATTACTACTATGCATCCACTCCTCCCCATTTAGTGACCATTTTAGCAACTTTTTTTTTTTTGTTTAAGAGTCCAACTCAGGATGGGTCGTGTTTTCACTCGTTCTGAGAGCCACACCATTTCTGTAAACAGAGAAGCATACAGCAGCAGACCGAGGCCAAGCACATTAAATCCCACCAGTTTCATAAATTTTTACACGAGTGTGACTACTTCCGGCATCCGCTGCTGGGAGATGTCAATGATAGGGAAAGTCCATAAGAAAAGAAGGTGCACTCTAAGTGAAGTCAATCAGGAAACGTGTTATCCAAAATTCTTCTCTTTATTTACGTAGTTTGGTTAAAACCGGCACACAGCCAACGCGTTTCGTTCCCTAGTGCCACGGAAACTTTGTCAGGGCTTACTCGTAGTATAAACGGGACATGTACGACCCAAGCGCAAATCCGATTGTTATCAGGGTGTACCGTCTCCAAATTAGAATCGTCTCATACGTATAATCCAATCAAGTCTCAAATGTAGTCCACAGTATTAAGACGTCAATATCATAATCATGGCCGTGCTTCCCCTGGGTTCTGAACGTCCATCAAAGGCTCTTCACGTGTAGAAAAACCCCCTAGGGCGCACGTAATGGTCCTCTGATATAGGCAAAACAACTTATAAAGAAACGTCTTTAGAGAATATTCCTTTGGATAGATTCAGTGTAAAAAGGGAGTCCGAAAATGAGGAGTCCTAGGACGCGCACTAGTCTTTAAACTTCAAGAAGTCAGCTTAATAAAATGCAAGGGTCCTAAAAGGCAGGTAAACCAGCACACCTCGGGATACACAAAATTCTCAGTGCGAGGTATTCAACTATAATATAATAAGAGGTTCCTAGCGCAAAAAGTCCCAGACGGCATGGTAACCGGCAAGAGGGCAGTGCCCTCTTGCCGGTTACCATGGCGTCTGGGACTTTTTGCGCTGGAAAATAGAACGCGACGGAGCTCCTTGGTTAAAATGCCATCTAGGAACCTCTTATTATATTATGATATTGACGTCTTAATAGTGTGGACTACATTTGAGACTTGATTGGATTATACGTATGAGACGATTCTAATTTGGAGACGGTACACCCTGATAACAATCGGATTTGCGCTTGGGTCGTACATGTCCCGTTTATACTACGAGTAAGCCCTGACGAAGTTTCCGTGGCACTAGGGAACGAAACGCGTTGGCTGTGTGCCGGTTTTAACCAAACTACGTAAATAAAGAGAAGAATTTTGGATAACACATGTTTCCTGATTGACTTCACTTAGAGTGCACCTTCTTTTCTTATGGAATTTCTGTAAACAGACCTGTAAATCATGTTCATATCTCGTTTCTTCTCCCGTCCCCCAATTGCCCTCCTCCCGCTTTCTCCATCCATGTCTGCTTGCCCTGTGCTTCTCAGACTGTCGTGAAATTGCTCTCCCCCACTCCGCATTTTTTTCTTATCCTGTCCTTCAATCACCCGACTCCCTCCAGTGCCTGCTCACCCTGTGCTTCTCCGACCGTAATGGAACAGGCCTGCAAATCATGTTCTTATCTTGTTTTTCCAAGCCACAGCATGTTTTTGAATTGCCAGGAGAGCATTTGCGGGGAGAGAGCGAGAAAGTAAGCAATCCCCTCCATGGTCTCTATTGCCTTGCAAGGTCACGTGACCTCTTTCTTTCAGCTGCCCTTCACTCACTCATTCTCACCACCCTCCCCACCCCTGAGATAGTTAAAAAACACAGGAACACGTCATAGTGGGCTCGCTGGATACTAATTAACAGTCTGCAGAAAGGGCTTCTTTCAATTTACTGGATGGTCATTGTAAAGCGCCACATGCCACCAACTACACCCCCAAGGCACTGGAGTATAGTAAGCATTTTGTGGTTTGCAATACAGCCCACAGTACATCAGCAATCCCCTCCATGGTCTCCACTGCCTTGCAAGGTCACGTGACTGCTTCGTTTCAGCTGTCCTTCACCCATCATTCTCACCCCCTCCCCACCCCTGAGATAGTTACAAAAACCAGGAACACATCATAACAGGCTCGCTGGTTACTAATAAAACAGGCTGCAGGAAGGGCCTGTTTCAATTCACTGGATGGTTATTGTAAAACACCACATGCCCACCAATTGCACTCCTAAGAGCTAGAGTGCATCTGTATAGTAAGCGTTATGTATTTTAGAATACAACACACAGTACGTCAGCAATCCCTTCCATGGTCTTCACTGTCTTGCAAGCAGGGCCGGTCCTAGTACTTTTGGAGCCCTCGGCAAAAGGGAATGTGTGAGGCCCCTCTAATTTGCATACAGCGCGAAATCACCGAAAATGACATCATAGGAAGAGCCATCAATTTACTATTGTTGAGCGACTTTGCAAGCAGCAACTTTCTTGGTGCGGATATCAGAAAACCAAAAACAAATATTAACACTAATAAAATAAGCACATATTTTAAATTTCAATTAACTGGAAATACATATTAGTCACACTAAATGGAAAGGTTTGGCCTAGGTCTCTCTAAAACTTATAAGTTCAATAAAATGTTAACAATTTGTTTCCAGATTAGTGCATTAGATACGTATATATGTACATGGTATTTATATAGCGCAAACCAAGCCGAAAGGCTGTAAGCCCTGTACAGGGTCAAAGACACAGTCAACATGTGATAGGAGGTGTAGATGGTTTGTGGATCGTGAATGCATCATGATTTAAAAAAAAAAAAGTTTTAAAGTTGACTATTGGCTGTTTCCTAAATTGGAGCGGAATTCGGGATGTCCGTGTGGATATGGGAATAACATTCCAGATCCTTGAGGCATAGATGGGAAAGCCCTTTTTCTTATTTTACATCTTTTTTTTAGCACATGGTCTTCTTATTACGTCTGAAGGTGTCTTTGCTGCATGTGTGTGGATTGCCACTGGAGATGGCAAGCTTGTTATACAAGAAGGCAGGGGTGTCAGTCGTATAGCGCAAACCTAGCCAAAGCAGCGGGGCACTGTACAGGATCAATGACAAGCATAAAGTCAAGGAGTGATGGGAAAGGTAACTGGTTTGTGGACTGTTAATGCCTTGTGATACCTTTGCAGATAATTCAGCTGAGCTTGAAGATGGTGAGGGCCGGCAAGGAGGACCTGTGGAGTTCCATCATGGTGTTATGATGTGGTCATATTTCTTCATGCCCTAGTGAGGTGTGCTGCAGCATGGTGAATGCCCTTATGGGGACCAGTGTGGATTAAAATTCCAAGCTGGTTTCCCAGATACCCAGTGCAAGATAGGGCATATGCAAAAAGATATGAAATCAAATAAAACAGTTGAAAATAGCTTGACTTCTATTAAAGGCATCACCCTATTCACTGAAAAACACCAGAAACTACCAGAATACAATCATACGTAGGCTAAAAGGGTTTAATGTGCCGTGAGCCATGGCTACAACACCCCTATCAACGCCCTCTGGAGACTTTGAATGTTCTGATACTAATAATTAGTATACACTTACATGGTTCCAGAGTGCAGTTCATTTTGTAAATTAGCATGATGCAAATTCAGTTAACAGATTTGAGATCATCTACCCTCATTTTATTTCTCCTAATTTTGAGCAAAACCTGGAAAGCACACGTTTAAATTCCACTAAATAATACTGCGAGCCTGGCCCACTAACCAGCCCATTTCCTTGAGCCTGACAGTGCTGGACTATGGCTGCAAGGCCTAGGTGAGGAACATCAGGCCTCTGGGGTTGTGTCTGGTCAGTATTATACCGTCATGGATAGCATTTTCATGTCTGAAGCAGAGCAAAAAAGCAGAACATCTCAATAGAACTTCTAGGGATATAACAATGTAGAACAAAATATCCGTGTCTCATCAGCGAAGTTAAATCTCTCAAATCTGAAGTACACAAAATATAAAGACAAGTGGTGTAAACAGAGGTCTTCAACTTTTGGCGCAGCTCCCGTTGCTGGACCTCAATTTATCATAGGAGCATAAGCCTCAGCAGTGGTTGAGATTAATTCAAGCATTACATCCTTCACTTTTCTGTATATTTTAGTGAGTTCCCCTAAGTGGACGGGTATGCCCACATGTGAGTCCCGTGCACACTGTCACTGGAACCAATCTGGCTGATGATCCCTAACTAGGGCAACACCTGTCCTGGGTTGACTTTGTTCCGGGTCAGGGAGGACCTGGCCTGGTAGTTTGGTCTGGACTGTTCCCATTGGAGCAGGGTCAAGACTGATTTGCACATGGCTGGTCCAAACTGAGGTGGCATGGTGTGCAAAATAACGCTGGAGTGGGATGCAGCCTGAGTAATTACCAGTTGCTGTGATTAATTCAAGCATTCCATCCATCACTTTTTGTGTACTTTTTTTGTTGATAGTAAAATACAGCCATAAGTTGGGCACATTGGACCCATAACCACACGAGGCCACGGTCCCACTGCACTAGCCACAATTTTTTATGTTTTTTTCCAATCATTTTATTGGCTTTATCCCCCAGATCATATACTCTGTGTTGTGTGGCCAGTGCCATCGACCGAGCTGCATTAGTTGCCATATCTTGCAATTCGTGTCTCTTAAGGTCTGTTTGATGTGCCAACTCCCTGTCTTTCCTACCTCCCTCCAAATAAAGTGCCTCCAACTCAAGTAATGTTGTCTCCAACTTGTCCCAGCGCGACTTCTTTTCCTTATTTTCTATCCCGCTACAGGCTTGGAAATATCCTCTCATTACCCGCTTAAACGCTTCCCAAGGAATATCCGCCCGCTCGACCGACCCTTCATTTTCCTGGAAGTAAAGCTGCGCTCTTTCCTTAACTTTCTGGGCGTTTTCTTTATTCTTGAAAAACCATGCATTCAACCTGGGTGGTAAGGCATATTGGCGGGTCAGGCCTCTCACAGTAATTTCCACCGGAGAGTGGTCCGATATACCCAGAGGTCCAATTCTGGCATTGAGAAACCAGCCCTCAACGCCTCGGTGTGTCAATATATGGTCTAAACGTGAGTGACTAGCATGGGCAGCGGAATAAAAGGTATATTGCCGGATGACAGGGTTATGTAACCTCCAAAGATCAATCAATCCAAGCGCCTCCGTAAATGCAGGAAGCGGCTCCACCCCCCTAATCCTGGCAGCCTCAGTGTCTCTGTCCTGTTCGGAGTGCATAGTAGAGTTAGTGTCTCCTCCCAGTACCAGTACTCCCGGGGGGAGATCCACCAGACGGCCTCCCAGCGCTGCAAACGCCTCAGAGCGGGCCATTGGTGGAATGTAACAGGAAACCAAATTAATAGCCCTTCCCTCCCAGCTCCCAGCAAGAGCCACAAATCTACCCAAGGGATCGTGCCGCACTTTATCGACCACTAGCGGTGTCCCAACCTTAACCAAGATTCCTACTCCACGGGATCCTGAAGTATAACCTGCATGAGCTACCAATCTATAGTAGTGTGCCATGGTAAACACACCGGTAATGCTCCGGAAGTGAGGCATTTTTAGTAATCGGAAGTGGAAGCGTAGTGTGCTATGGCAAACACACCGGTAATGCTCCAAAAGTTGAAGCGTAGTGTGCCATGGTATACACACGGGTAATGCTCCGGAAGTGGAAGCGTAGTGTGCTATGGTATACACACGGGTAATGCTCCAGAAGTAAAAGCCTAGTGTGCCATGGTATACACAGTGGTAATGCTCCGGAAGTGGAAGCGTAGTGTCCATGGTATACACACCAGTAATGCTCCGGAAGTGGAAGCGTAGTGTGCCATGGTATACACACCGGTAATGCTCCGAAGTGGAAGCGTCGTGTCCATGGTATACACATGGGTAATGCTCCGGCAGTAAAAGCCTAGTGTGCCATGGTATACGCACCGGTAATGCTCCGGAAGTGGAAGCGTAGTGTGCCATGGTATACACACCGGTAATGCTAAGGAATTGGAAGCATAGTGTCCATGGTATACACACCGGTAATGCTCCAAAAGTAGAAGCGTAGTGTGCCATGGTATACACACCGGTAATGCTCCAGAAGTGGAAGCATAGTGTGCCATGGTATACACACCGGTAATACTCCGGAAGTAAATGCCTAGTGTGCCATGGTATACACACCGGTAATGCTCCGGAAGTGGAAGCGTAGTGTCCATGGTATACACACCGGTAATGCTCCGGAAGTGGAAGTGTAGTGTGGTGTGCCATGGTATACACACCGGTAATACTCAGGAAGTAAAAGCCTATTGTACCATGGTATACACCGGTAATGCTCCGGAATTGGAAGCATAGTAGTGTCCATGGTATACACACCGGTAATGCTCCGGAACTGGAAGCGTAGTGTGCCATGGTAAACACACCGGTAATGCTCCGGAAGTGAGGCACTTTTAGTAATCGGAAGTGGAAGCGTAGTGTGCTATGGTAAACACACCGGTAATGCTCCAAAAGTAGAAGCGTAGTGTGCCATGGTATACACACCAGTAATGCTCCAGAAGTGGAAGCGTAGTGTGCCATGGGAAACACACCGGTAATACTCTGGAAGTAAAAGCCTAGTGTACCATGGTATACACCGGTAATGCTCCGGAATAGGAAGCATAGTGTGCCATGGTAAACACACAAGTAATACTCTGGAAGTAAAAGCCTAGTGTGCCAAGGTATAAACCGGTAATGCTCCGGAATTGGAAGCATAGTAGTGTCCATGGTATACACACCGGTAATGCTCCGGAACTGGAAGCGTAGTGTGCCATGGTAAACACACCGGTAATGCTCCGGAAGTGAGGCACTTTTAGTAATCGGAAGTGGAAGCGTAGTGTGCTATGGTAAACACACCGGTAATGCTCCAAAAGTAGAAGCGTAGTGTGCCATGGTATACACACCAGTAATGCTCCAGAAGTGGAAGCGTAGTGTGCCATGGGAAACACACCGGTAATACTCTGGAAGTAAAAGCCTAGTGTACCATGGTATACACCGGTAATGCTCCGGAATAGGAAGCATAGTGTGCCATGGTAAACACACAAGTAATACTCTGGAAGTAAAAGCCTAGTGTGCCAAGGTATAAACCGGTAATGCTCCGAAAGTGGAAGCGTACTGTGCCATGGTAAACACACCGGTAATGCTCCAAAAGTTGAAGCGTAGTGTGCCATGGTATACATACCGGTAATGCTCCAGAAGTGGAAGTGTAGTGTGCCATGGTATACACACCGGTAGTACTCCGGAAATAAAAGTCTAGTGTACCATGGTATACACTGGTAATGCCCCGGAATTGGAAGCATAGTGTCCATGGTATACACACCGGCAATGCTCCGGAAGTGGAAGCGTAGTATGCCATGGTATACACACCGGTAATGCTCCAGAACTGGAAGCATAGTGTGCCATGGTAAACACACCGGTACTGCTCTGGAAGAGGAGCATTTCCAGTAATCGGAAGCGTAGTGTGCTATGGTATGCACACCGGTAATGCTTCAGAAGCATAGTGTGCCATGGCGCACACACCGGTAATGCTCCGGAAGTGGAACCGTAATGTAATGTAATGTAATGTAATGTAATGTAAATTCGTCCTTGTAAAGCGCACTGCCACCCCAACTGGGGCATCCTGGCGCTATACGCATACCGCTGTGGAACCCTTCCTGGCTATTCCCTGTGAAATGTCCACTCCTGAGCACCCCCAAGGTGAAGCCAGGCATCCCAGCGCTGGTGGGGCCGTTGTGGAGATTAAGCAAGCTATTGCCCAGAGTTGCAGAGTGGGACCCATGATTAGAATAGGCACCGAGGCGAGAATTATCAGGTCCGAGGAAATTGAGTCCAAGACCCACCGAGGCGGGAATTGAACCCTGGTCCCGGGCCAGATCTCTGCATCAGGGTCTGCCGCTCTAACCATTGAGCTACACTTCTCCACTTGATGCCATGATAAACAACGGTAATGCTCCAGAAATGGAAATGTAGTGTGCCATGGTAAACACACCGGTATTGTTCCGGAAGAGGAAGCGTAATGGCCATGGTATACACACCGGTAATGCTCCAAAAGTAGAAGCGTATGGTGCCATGATATACACACCGGTAATGCTCCGGAAGTGGAAGCGTCGTGTCCATGGTATACACATGGGCAATGCTCCGGCAGTAAAAGCCTAGTGTGCCATGGTATATGCACTGGTAAGGCTCCGGAAGTGGAAGCGTAGTGTGCCATGGTATACACACTGGTAATGCTCTGGAATTGGAAGCACAATGTCCATGGTATACACACCGGTAATGCTCCAGAAGTGGAAGCATAGTGTGCCATGGTATACACACCGGTAATACTCCGGAAGTAAAAGCCTAGTGTACCATGGTATACACCGGTAATGCTCCGGAATTGGAAGCATAGTGTCCATGGTATACACACCGGTAATACTCCGGAAGTGGAAGCGTAGTGTGCCATGGTATACACACCGGTAATGCTCCGGAAGTGGAAGCACAGTGTGCCATGGTATACACACCGGTAATACTCCGGAAGTGGAAGCGTAGTGTGCCATGGTATACACACCGGCAATGCTCCGGAAGTGGAAGCACAGTGTGCCATGGTATACACACCGGTAATGCTCCGGAAGTGGAAGCGTAGTGTGCCATGGTATACACACCGGTAATACTCAGGAAGTAAAAGTCTATTGTACCATGGTATACACCGGTAATGCTCCGGAATTGGAAGCATAGTGTCCATGGTATACACACCGATAATGCTCCGGAAGTGGAAGCTTAGTGTGCCATGGTATACACACCGGTAATGCTCCGGAATTGGAAGCATAGTGTGCCACGGTATACACACTGGTAATGCTCTGGAATTGGAAGCACAATGTCCATGGTATACACACCGGTAATGCTCCAGAAGTGGAAGCATAGTGTGCCATGGTATACACACCGGTAATACTCCGGAAGTAAAAGCGTAGTATGCCATGGTATACACACCGGTACTGCTCTGGAAGTGGAGCATTTCCAGTAATCGGAAGTGGAAGCGTAGTGTGCTATGGTATGCACACCGGTAATGCTTCAGAAGCATAGTGTGCCATGGCAAACACACCGGTAATGCTCCGGAAGTGGAACCATAATGTGCCATGATAAACACAACGGTAATGCTCCAGAAATGGAAATGTAGTGTGCCATGGTAAACACACCGGTAATGTTCCGGAAGTGGAAGCGTAATGGCCATGGTATACACACCGGTAATGCTCCAAAAGTAGAAGCGTAGCGTGCCATGATATACACACCGGTAATGCTCCGGAAGTGGAAGCGTTGTGTCCCTGGTATACACATGGGCAATGCTCCGGCAGTAAAAGCCTAGTGTGCCATGGTATATGCACCGGTAATGCTCCGGAACTGGAAGCGTAGTGTGCCATGGTATACACACCGGTAATGCTCTGGAATTGGAAGCACAATGTCCATGGTATACACACCGGTAATGCTCCAGAAGTGGAAGCATAATGTGCCATGGTATACACACCGGTAATACTCCGGAAGTAAAAGCCTAGAATACCATGGTATACACCGGTAATGCTCCGGAATTGGAAGCATAGTGTCCATGGTATACACACCGGTAATGCTCCGGAAGTGGAAGCGTAGTGTGCCATGGTATACACACCGGTAATGCTCCAGAAGTGGAAGCACAGTGTGCCATGGTATACACACGGGTAAAGCTCTGGAAGTAAATGCCTAGTGTGCCATGGTATACACACCGGTAATGCTCCGGAATTGGAAGCATAGTGTCCATGGTATACACACCGATAATGCTCCGGAAGTGGAAGCGTAGTGTGCCATGGTATACACACCGGTAATGCTCCGGAATTGGAAGCATAGTGTCCATGGTATACACACCGGTAATTCTCCAAAAGTAGAAGCGTAGTGTGCCATGGTATACACACCGGTAATGCTCCAGAAGTGGAAGCATAGTGTGCCATGGTATACACACCGGTAATACTCCGGAAGTAAAAGCCTAGTGTACCATGTTATACACCGGTAATGCTCTGGAATTGGAAGCATAGTGTCCATGGTATTCACACCGGTAATGCTCCGGAAGTGGAAGCGTAGTGTGCCATGGTTTACACACCGGTAATGCTCCGGAAGTGGAAGCATAATGTGCCATGGTATACACACGGGTAATGCTCCGGAAGTAAATGCCTAGTGTGCCATGGAATACACACCGGTAATGCTCCAGAAGGGGAAGTGTAGTGTCCATGGTATACACACCGGTAATGTTCCGGAAGTGTAGTGTGCCATGGTATACACAACGGTAATACTCAGGAAGTAAAAGTCTATTGTACCATGGTATACACCGGTAATGCTCCGGAATCGGAAGCATAGTGTCCATGGTATACACACCGGTAATGCTCCGGAAGTGGAAGCGTAGTGTGCCATGGTATACACACCGGTAATGCTCCGGAAGTGGAAGCATAGTGTCCATGGTATACACACCGGTAATGCTCCAGAACTGGAAGCGTAATGTGCCATGGTAAACACACCGGTAATGCTCCAGAAGTGAGGCATTTTTTAGTAATCGGAAGTGGAAGCGTAGTGTGCTATGGTAAACACACCGGTAGTGCTCCAGAAGTGGAAGCGTAGTGTGCCATGGTAAACACACCGGTAATGTTCCGGAAGTGGAAGCACCATGGTATACACACCGGTAATGCTCCAAAAGTAGAAGCGTAGGGTGCCATGATATACACACCGGTAATGCTCCAGAAGTGGAAGCGTAGTGTGCCATGGTATACACAACGGTAATACTCAGGAAGTAAAAGTCTATTGTACCATGGTATACACCGGTAATGCTCCGGAATCGGAAGCATAGTGTCCATGGTATACACACCGGTAATGCTCCGGAAGTGGAAGCGTAGTGTGCCATGGTATACACACCGGTAATGCTCCGGAAGTGGAAGCATAGTGTCCATGGTATACAGACCGGTAATGCTCCAGAACTGGAAGCGTAATGTGCCATGGTAAACACACCGGTAATGCTCCGGAAGTGAGGCATTTTTTAGTAATCGGAAGTGGAAGCGTAGTGTGCTATGGTAAACACACCGGTAGTGCTCCAGAAGTGGAAGCGTAGTGTGCCATGGTAAACACACCAGTAATGTTCCGGAAGTGGAAGCACCATGGTATACACACCGGTAATGCTCCAAAAGTAGAAGCGTAGGGTGCCATGATATACACACCGGTAATGCTCCAGAAGTGGAAGCGTAGTGTGCCATGGTAAACACACCGGTAATACTCTGGAAGTAAAAGCCTAGTGTACCGTGGTATACACCGGTAATGCTCCGGAATAGGAAGCATAGTGTGCCATGGTAAACACACCGGTAATACTCCGGAAGTAAAAGCCTAGTGTGCCATGGTATAAACCGGTAATGCTCCGGAAGTGGAAGCTTAGGGTGCCATGGTAAACACACCGGTAATGCTCCAAAAGTTGAAGCGTAGTGTGCCATGATATACACACCGGTAATGCTCCAGAAGTGGAAGTGTAGTGTACCATGGTATACACTGGTAATGCTCCGGAACTGGAAGAGTAGTATGCCATGGTATACACACCGGTAATGCTCCGGAACTGGAAGCGTAGTGTGCCATGGTAAACACACCGGTAATGGTCTGGAAGTGGAGCATTTCCAGTAATTGGAAGTGGAAGCGTAGTGTGCTATGGAATGCACACCGGTAATGCTTCAGAAGCATAGTGTGCCATGGTAAACACACTGGTAATGCTCCGGAAGTGGAAACGTAATGTGCCATGATAAACACAACGGTAATGCTCCAAAAATGGAAATGTAGTGTGCCATGGTAAACACACTGGTAATGTTCCGGAAGTGGAAGCGTAATGGCCATAGTATACACACCGGTAATGCTCCAAAAGTAGAAGCGTAGGGTGCCATGATATACACACGGGTAATGCTCCGGAAGTGGAAGCCTAGTGTGCCATGGTATACACACGGGTAATGCTCCAGAAGTAAAACGCCTAGTGTGCCATGGTATACACACTGGTAATGCTCCGTAAGTGGAAGCGTAGTGTCCATGGTATACACACTGGTAATGCTCCGGAAGTGGAAGCGTAGTGTGCCATGGTATACACACCGGTAATGCTCCAGAAGTGGAAGCGTCGTGTCCATGGTATACACATGGGTAATGCTCCGGCAGTAAAAGCCTAGTGTGCCATGGTATACGCACTGGTAATGCTCCGGAAGTGGAAGCCTAGTGTGCCATGGTATACACACGGGTAATGCTCCGGAAGTGGAAGCGTAGTGTGCCATGGTAAACACACCGGTAATGCTTCAAAAGTAGAAGCGTAGTGTGCCATGGTATACACACTGGTAATGCTCCGGAAGTGGAAGCGTAGTGTGCCATGGTATACACACCGGTAATGCTCCGGAAGTGGAAGCATAATGTGCCATGGTATACACACGGGTAATGCTCCGGAGTAAATGCCTAGTGTGCCATGGTATACACACCGGTAATGCTCCAGAAGGGAAGTGTAGTGTCCATGGTATACACACCGGTAATGTTCCGGAAGTGTAGTGTGCCATGGTATACACAACGGTAATACTCAGGAAGTAAAAGTCTATTGTACCATGGTATACACCGGTAATGCTCCGGAATCGGAAGCATAGTGTCCATGGTATACACACCGGTAATGCTCCGGAAGTGGAAGCGTAGTGTGCCATGGTATACACACCGGTAATGCTCCAGAAGGGGAAGCGTAGTGTCCATGGTATACACACCGGTAATGTTCCGGAAGTGGAAGTGTAGTGTGCCATGGTATACACAACGGTAATACTCAGGAAGTAAAAGTCTATTGTACCATGGTATACACCGGTAATGCTCCGGAATCGGAAGTATAGTGTCCATGGTATACACACCGGTAATGCTCCGGAAGTGGAAGCGTAGTGTGCCATGGTAAACACACCGGTAATGCTCCGGAAGTGAGGCATTTTTTAGTAATCGGAAGTGGAAGCGTAGTGTGCTATGGTAAACACACCGGTAGTGCTCCAAAAGTAGAAGTGTAGTGTGCAATGGTATACACACCGGTAATGCTCCAGAAGTGGAAGCGTAGTGTGCCATGGTAAACACACCGGTAATACTCTGGAAGTAAAATCCTAGTGTACCATGGTATACACCGGTAATGCTCCGGAATAGGAAGCATAGTGTGCCATGGTAAACACACTGGTAATACTCCGGAAGTAAAAGCCTAGTGTGCCATGGTATAAACCGGTAATGCTCCGGAAGTGGAAGCATAGGGTGCCATGGTAAACACACCGGTAATGCTCCAGAAGTGGAAGTGTAGTGTACCATGGTATACACTGGTAATGCTCCGGAATTGGAAGCATACTGTCCATGGTATACACACCCTGTAACGCTCCGGAAGTGGAAGCGTAGTATGCCATGGTATACACACCTGTTGTATTCCTCTTAGGGTATCCATAAATGGGCTTTCCAGTATCATGTCCTTATATAGGCACAATTCGCCCTGCCCTTATATAGGCATAAAATCCCAGCCCTTATTTAGGTATTAAACCATGCACTCCAAATACAGGCATGGTCTCTGACATCCGTCCACCCTAACGTCACAACGAGTTCACGAAGAACAGACCCTTAGGCTGCGGGAGTTTCCCTAGTCCGGGACTATTGATTTCTTCAAGGACTCATATATTATGCATGAACCATTATTCCTTAGGGGGTTCATTCATGACGTCTTTCGCTGTCCAACTCATGTCAATGCTAACATTCTTAGGTGCTCTCAGGTATAAATATACCTTCCCTAGCCCCTGTAAACCAGAGGAGACCTCGACTTCCCTGCTCGCAGAGAGCCCAGCTTCCAGTGATCTGACTTCCCTTGCGGGGTGTTGGAGTTCGAGTCTGGCAAAGAGATTCCTACCTCTCTCATTCTTCAGGTATGGAGCTGACTAGAACCTAGAGGGACTCTTGGCATACTAGGCATACTAGACTTAACATACTCTTAGTATACCATAGTAAGGAATACTTCACCTACTTCTTCCCTCTTCCTACACCTAGGTCAGGTTAGGTACATCAGGATAGAATTAGCTTAGCAACGCATCGTATGAGTACTCGCATTTTTAGTCTGTGTTATTTATGTAACAGCATATGTACTAAAAGATAATGCTATCGCAGTATTATTTATTTCTACTGCTCATCCTGTACATTATTTATCTCGCATACTGTCTTGTGATCGTAACAGCACATTTTACTTACACCAGAAACAAGACTGTTCAATAAATCCTTTATTGAAACGCCCGTCTATTTCTTTCTGTGTAACTTGGAGAAAACTAAGCATGCACGACTGAGCTGAGTGAAATAGTTATCTATTGTTTCCACGACTCTGGGACACGTTCTGATTCTAAAGGGAAACACAGTGGTCATGTTTTGCGGCTGCCAGGAACTACTCCCTTCTTGTTGTCAAGGAGTTTCTAGTGGCCTCTGAGCTAGCTGGCACAAGTAATTAAGTTTAATATACTCGATAGGGACATACTGACCTTAGTCCTATGTCAAACCTATAGGATATATTATTCCAATGCGCAGAGCCTATTAGGGAAATAGGAGCTACACTACACACCGATAATGCTGCGGAACTGGAAGCGTAGTGTGCCATGGTAAACACACCGGTAATGCTCTGGAAGTGGAGCATTTCCAGTAATCGGAAGTGGAAGCGTAGTGTGCTATGGTATGCACACCGGTAATGCTTCAGAAGCATAGTGTGCCATGGTAAACACACCGGTAATGCTCCCGAAGTGGAAACATAATGTGCCATGATAAACACAACAGTAATGCTCCAAAAATGGAAATGTAGTGTGCCATGGTAAACACACCGGTAATGTTCCGGAAGTGGAAGCGTAATGGCCATGGTATACACACCGGTAATGCTCCAAAAGTAGAAGCGTAGGGTGCCATGATATACACACCGGTAATGCTCCAGAAGTGGAAGCGTAGTGTGCCATGGTAAACACACCGGTAATACTCTGGAAGTAAAAGCCTAATGTACCATGGTATACACCGGTAATGCTCCGGAATAGGAAGCATAGTGTGCCATGGTAAACACACCGGTAATACTCCGGAAGTAAAAGCCTAGTGTGCCATGGTATAAGCCGGTAATGCTCCGGAAGCGTAGGGTGCCATGGTAAACACACCGGTAATGCTCCAAAAATTGAAGCGTAGTGTGCCATGGTATACACACCGGTAATGCTCCGGAACTGGAAGCGTAGTGTGCCATGGTGAACACACCGGTAATGCTCTGGAAGTGGAGCATTTCCAGTAATCGGAAGTGGAAGCGTAGTGTGCCATGGTATACACACGGGTAATGCTCCGGAAGTGGAAGCGTAGTGTCCATGGTATACACACTGGTAATGCTCCGGAAGTGGAAGCGTCGTGTCCATGGTATACACATGGGTAATGCTCCGGCAGTAAAAGCCTAGTGTGCCATGGTATATGCACCGGTAATGCTCCGGAAGTGGAAGCCTAGTGTGCCATGGTATACACACGGGTAATGCTCCGGAAGTGGAAGCGTAGTGTGCCATGGTAAACACACCGGTAATGCTCCAAAAGTAGAAGCGTAGTGTGCCATGGTATACACACTGGTAATGCTCCGGAAGTGGAAGTGTAGTGTCCATGGTATACACACTGGTAATGCTCCGGAAGTGGAAGCGTAGTGTGCCATGGTATACACACCGGTAATGCTCCGGAAGTGGAAGCGTCGTGTCCATGGTATACACATGGGTAATGCTCCGGCAGTAAAAGCCTAGTATGCCATGGTATACGCACCGGTAATGCTCCGGAAGTGGAAGCGTAGTGTGCCATGGTATACACACCGGTAATGCTCCGGAATTGGAAGCATAGTGTCCATGGTATACACACCGGTAATGCTCCGGAAGTGCGGCGGTCTGCTAAGCTGACATAACTATGCCTGCCTTGCAGGCGTGCGCTGGCTTTTTAGACGACGACTTTTAATTAAATAACGTGCTTGCAATCAAATAAACCAATGGAAGATAGCGTGACAAATTAAAAAGTGCAAGAAACAAATAAAGGAGTGAACATGAAAAAGAACCACAGACAAGTGTGGAAGACAAGCACGCGCGGCCGCAAAAGTGAAAGCGACCGCGCTATGTTTAATTTGTAACATGATCCACGACAAGGGAGGAATGCAGCTGGCAGCCTGCGCCGCTGCTCGCTCCCGACAGCTGGAGGCCGTGGGAGTGAACATTTAGAGAAAAGGTGGGACATGCACCCGCCTTTGGCCAATTGCGTGCTTTCATTTTTGAAAGCCACACGCAAAGGCCAATTGAATGTGTGGAAGTTGAAAAACCACACGGAAAAGTTTCGGGGAAGTCTGGAGTGATTCCAAGAGGCCTCCCCATAGAGCAGCGCATGCGCGCTGCGCTAGGCTCGACCTAAAAAAACAGGAACACGTCATAATGGGCTTGTTGGTTACTAATAAAACAGGCTGCGGGAAGGGCTTGTTTCAATTCACTGGATGCCACTGTAATGCGCCACATGCCACCAACTGCACTCCTTGGCGCTGGAGTGCATCCGTATAAGCATTTTGTTTTTTAGAATACAGTGCACAGTACATAAGCAAGCACATGGTTTATGTTACAGAACTACAGGTTAAAAGCAAATGATCTGAAAAATGCTTATTGCAAGATAAAATAAACAAAGGTATTTTCAACAGATGGCACCCCGCCTTTTAGATGTAGGTTTGGTAAATGTTGATGCCAGCACCTAAGCAAATTCACACTACTCAGATTTTGAAAACTGCAACCTACCAGGGGCACTAAAGAGGCATGTTGCACGTGCACAATCTCTAAGCCCTGCGCGAACCATAATAACAGTGGTAAAAAATAATACAACACTTTAAGGCTGACATATCTAAGTACTGCAGGAATTCGTTACTCTTACACAAATTAGAAGGATTCATTTTATCAACAACAGAACGTCCAAAGGCCAAGTTAGCCCTGCCAGGATCCAGCCACGTGAGCTAGTGATTACCGTACAGTGGCCCAATGAGCTGGCTTACCACTGTCTTGCAATGGCCTTGACATCTAGGTGGTCGTTGTAAATCCAATTCACTGACTGGAAGGAAGGTAGAGTCAGACTATACCATGTGTATGTCAAACCAGATAAGACACAACTGTGTCCCACAAAACACCATGTAGTAGGAAGAGGGAATAGATTTGATAAAGGATTCCTGAATTTGAATCTACGCATTCAATGATTTCTGCTCTTCGATGATTGTTGGCCATGATACTTCTAGCCAGTCGGATAGCTCAGTGGGTTGAGTGCCTGCAGCAGGCAGGTGTGTAACATGCAAGTCACAAGTATGGATTGCACCAAGGCAGATGTACCTTCTGTTCTTGAAAGGTGAACAAATAAGTATCCTGATTTTACTAGGTAATTTTGGCAGCACTCGTTAAATGGAATTGACATTTCATATTGCGTTGTGCTCTCTATAAAATGGTAAATTTAATTTGGGATGCCTTGGTCATGTATGCCCGCTGTTATACAAAGGAGTAACGGCGCATCAGCTGCGGGCGCTTGGGTGCTGTATCTGCCTGGGGAACGCTTAACATCTGGCCATGCAATGCTGAACCACATTGACATTTACACAGCCTACAACTTTCGCATTGCCGACACAGATTGGCTTTGACAATGCTTGTTATAATTACTTTAGATGCAAGAAGAACATTAGCTTCAGGCATTAGGTACAACATGGGGCATACCCTCAAAAGAGGATGTTCCTATGTAATCATCTGTGATGAAAAATACTCTGTAGGAAACATTAAAGTCAAGACAATGTATACATTATTAAAGGTCTACAAACAACATCATAAGCATTTGGCAAGGTGGTGAAGAAATGTAACCAACATCTGATATCGACAAAGGAGCATATGTAATTTACAGTAATTCTCGATAAACCTAAGATAATCTGTTTGGATGTGAAAGTACAGGTGCAGCAAAATACCATGAAGACAACCGTCTACATGAAAGCTACCCAGAATGACATATCTAGAACTCACAAGCTTCTTCCCTCGAGGACTCATATGAAAACAACTATACTACACTCGTAAATGATTATCACTAACCTAGATGAATATGAAAGATAGAACAAGAAAATCGGGCAATTTTTGATAAAGGATTTAACTTGACACCACTGCAAGTGGCAACATAAAAAGCAATGTCAATGACAGAGGATTGTTAAAGACGTAAACAGGAAACAGTCACATACAAAATGTATCTCAAAATACTCATCAGTATCACAATAAATTAAAAAGTTTGTGCCAAGTATTGGGATATGATTGAAAAGTATGAGAAACAGAAGCAATTCTTTTTCCGAAAGCATTGTCTGTGTATACTAGGGAAAGAACCTAAAAACAACTTAAGAGCTGGGAAAAGGAAGATATCACAGCTCAGATACTACTATTAAAAAATGTTTTTTTTTAACTTGGGCTTTTTCATGCTTAAACTGCATAAAAGTGAAGCCATGCTCTTTAAAGGTTATTATACAAACAACGGTATATATGCAATAGACAAACTACAATGTTCGTGTGGATTTATTATGTAGCCAAACCAACAATGAACCAAATTTTTGTTGCAATGAACATCAGTCAAATGTGAGGCATAATATCAAACAATCCACTGTAGCCAGTTTCAAAAATACATAGTATCACAAATGAAATTCCAAATAGCCCAACAGAGTCTAAAGATTACGAAGAGGTGAAGACGGACAATTATTTCCGAAACAGCGAGAAACCTACTAGGTTTACAAACTGAACATGATTTACACAAGACAATCAAACGAGCAATAAAATAAAGGCGTGTGAATGTTATAACAGCCATGGCTGCAGGGCCAAATGCACAGCAGTGTGGTCAGTTTAATCATTTACATGTGCCCAATTACAGACAATGCACAACAAAGGTTGGTCACAGGGTTGGTTGGGTGCTGGGCATGCATGGCTGCAGGTCAGGCCTTGAGCCAATCTTCCTTTAATCTGACCTAATATAACAAGACACAGTCTTTTGAATGAGGCACAACAAAAGGTACCTTGATCTATAAGCTGTAGTAGCCGGTTCCTCAGAAAGGCATGAACTGAGGAGAAGGCATTCACAGAGACAGGATGGGATAGGGAAAAAAGTGAGAGGGCTCAAGAGGCAAGCGTGACTACCCCTAGCAGCAACAGGGCAGATCTAGCAGGGTCACGCTTATATCTCAAACCCAGCCCTAGCAGCAAGAAGCAGTGCAAGTTATCTTGGCATCGGCACCAAAGCAAATGATATAGGTATGGATCACATTGAAGAAAGACACAAAAGTGTTCAAAGGAGCAAAGTGGATGTATGCAATGCCATAGTTAAACCAAAGTAACAGGAGGCCACAAAAAAAAAAAGATTCCCTGATAAATTATTTTTACGTATGCGGTGCTAAACCAAAAGACAGCAGCTCAGCTATAAATATTTCAAACACCAAAAACAATGCTGAAACCTCAGAGATAGGCCATAAATGACTAAAGCTTTAATGGAAACCTTGTTCAGGGGTGTTAAAGGTGAAATGAACTCCGTCAAAAGCAATTTGCAGAAAGATCTTCTAGAAATCAATCAGAGTTGAGGTTTCAGAACTAGGGAGCAACAGTAGACATCAGATCTACAGAACAGGAGCAGATGTGGTCCAGATTATCTACTCTGGGAAAGCAAAATATTAATGTTAAAGAGAGGAAGAACCCTGAATAACATGTCAAGAATAAATAATACATGGATCAGAAGAGTCTTTGTGAAATGCTGGAGGCCCAAACTTCAAGACCTATGTACAGAACATTTTGTTTTGTGATATTGGGCACTCAAGAAGATGGGTCAGTGCATCTAGACAGCACTCAGAGACAGACCTGTGGGGCCACAGAATATTTTAGGGACAGCCCACTATTTGAAGGTGAAGGAGGTAATTCAGCCATGAATAAGGGAACAAATATTATTCATCTTTTGAGGACATTAGTCTCAGATACACTACACTAAGACCTGGTGAAGTGTCACTGCATGGCAGAATAAAATTCACATATATAACTGAAAAACTTTCAAATTATGGTGTACGCAACAGGTGGGGTGTTACTGAGTGGAATGGGTGGCATTAAAAGGTAAAGATGCTGCTTGTGGACAAGGAAATCGCATTGACTCGACCAGAGGGAGTGAAATTTGGAGAGCAGGTCTGGGAAGCACGGGGGGGCTAAAAGAGCTCAATGGCAGAAAGTGATAGGGGAGAACAAAGGGAGCTCTCACCAACAGAGCAGTCCATGAAAGAGAACTGCAGAGAGGTTATCCAACACGTCAGGTCAGTCAGTTGGTTAACTGATGCAGCTCTACAGGAGTAGGTGAAACACAGGGAACTCAAACTGCTGTTTGATAAGATGATTCCAAACCTAGAGGTGGAAGTCTAGACAGAAACAAGCTCAGAAGAGAGAGAAAAATGTGGGTAGTTGAATAGATAATGTAATGGACTGGACAGGGGGATAAGAAGAGCTGAAGTCCTACCCATTTCAATATACTGTTTATACCATTTGGTCGAAGGTGTCAACTTGTATAACCAATGGTCTCAGAGCATGTACCCAGCATGAAGATAGGAAAAGCATGCAGTCATCACCACAATACTTTAAGTCGTCCGTATGGCTTCAATGATCTAGGAAAAATCATGACAAGGAGGTTCTGTGCATTGGGGATCTCACAGTCCCAATGATATTGGCTTTCATAACGGTGCCTCCAAAACTTTATAATATTTCATTAGCTCCTAAAGGCCCCTCTTACTTATTGTACTAAGATCTTAGCGAAGGTTATGAAGTTGGTGGCAATCTTCCAGTCCCTGCTACAGTGGACCAGACCTTGTTGGTTTTGGGCTGCAATAACATTCACAGTAGCCTTAGTCTTTGCTAGGTTACGGGCGAAGTAGTGAGACAAGACAAGGAAACAATGTTTCAATTGAAATGAAAAAGTATCTGACAACTTATTATCAGGTTAGGGGCAAAATACAGATGGAAAAATATATAGATGCCTTAATCAGGGCTGTCATGAGTTGCATCTGTGACCAAAATTAAACAATTCCAGATCATCAAATAGTTTTGCTTTACACAAAGATACAAGGCAGCATTGTTGCTGGACTCCTATCCTTTTGCTTTAGGGATGGATCCGCTCTGTACTGGTGAAACAGCAGCATGTTGAACACTAAAATTGAATAAGCAATCAACCTAAATGATTGCTCTGCACGCAGCTCATATTTTATTACCATGGGTGGAGCCTCATTAGAAGTCTCTATGGCCCTTCGCAGAGCTGAAAGTTTCTGCCATCTGGTATGAAGCTGAACTGAATGAAGTTCAAACTTTACTCTGGCAAGACGACTCTGGGATTAGGATAGGCTTGGGTAACTATGGTGAGCCTTCGATGAAGCAGGCACCTCAGGATATTTATAAAATGCTTATCTAGGTTTTTCTTTAAAACAATGTGGTCTTGCTGATTGATGGAACATACAAGAAATTGGTTAGCTCTCCACCAAGGATTGAGTGGCAGAGATTCAGATGTCAGTTCTTCCATAGCTATTGCATGCATATCCAAATGATTCCTTCTACCTTAGCAAGTTAGCATTTATTTATTTTTAAAACAGATTTTATTGGAGTTTTGCAAATCATTTGTTACATTGTACCTGAACAGTTGTACATGAGATAGCATTCTGTGATTATAGTAATATTGATACTCCTTCTAATGGTGAACCTTCCCATCCCTCCCTCCCTCCCTCTCCTATGAGTCAGTACGTAGGTACGTACGTATGTTTACTTAATGGTTATGTCGTCTGAGTGCTCTAGTGCGGGGCGTCAGTGAACGGTGGGGGGTCATGATTATCTGCTAGAGTAATCTCCTCCTCCCCTCGGTTCTGGCTAACATGTGTACCTTTGCATGGTGGATTATAGTAGAAGGCCAATGTTGGCGTTCCCGTAGGGGAGGGTGCAGCTGTATCAGATTCAGGGGGATATATAGCTGTCCACCAGTGTGTCCCAGGCCTGGGCTGTATCTAGTTTGCCCACCTCACGTTTGGCTTCTCTCTGCAGCAGTCTTCCCTCGCAACTCGCCCATTTCTCCATCTCCCTTCACCAAGTAGCTATTTGGGGCCCTCCCAGTGACTTCCAATTCCTTGCGATTTCGTGCTTGGCCAGTATAAACGCCAGGTCCTGAAACATACTTGTGACTTTATTTTTGGAAGTGTGTGGGAACCATCCTAAAAGGCAGTTGCCTGGGTAGACAGGGACCTCTTTCTCAATAACAGTCGAAACGGTAGTAGTGATTTCCTCCCAGAAACCGCTAAGCGTGGGGCATAACCAGAACATTTGCAGAAACTATGCTCCTAGTTCCCCACATTGAGGGTAGGTTGTCTCAGCCAGATGGAAATTTCGCATTATACGTTCTGGAGTTAGGTACGATCTGTGAAGGACATAGTAATTTATGAGCCTAAAGCGGGTATTTCCAGATATTTTCAGAGTTCCCTCCAGGATAGAGTCCCAACTTTTCTCCCATCTCTGTTGTAGGCGCTCGAGCGGGTACCCAAGCTTCCGGATAGCCTCATATAGGCACGAAACCACCTTTAGCAGATTAGCATTTGAATAGATGGATGCAGTTCTGGCAGGACATTATGGCAGGGTCAGAAGGGATCGGATGTAAAATAGCTGTGAGAAATCTCAGCTGCTTGTCATTCGATTATTCTTAGTGGTCCTAGACGCTGCATATAGTTAATTGGCTGACGCACGCTTATGATCTGTAGGGGAAAAACTCTGTATTATGATCTAGCAATTGCTCCTCATGTGAGGCTCTTCAAATGCTACAATTCAACTCTGAACTCTAGCAAAAATGAATTATCCACAGCAGCGATGGTGGTGAAAACCTGGCCTTATATTAAGAGTAGGGCGGATTGCACAGAACCCATATTTAGAATGGGATAAGCTGGATTTCTGAATTTGCCAGATCATCTACCAACTGGGGAACTGATAGGTATGTGACCCTGGAAGAGTGGATTGAAATGAAGAGGTTTCAGGCATGCATCCTGGTATGCCAAAATCATATAACTTATCAAAACATCTGTCCAAACAAGAAGCCACCAGATAATAGATTTCTAGATGTTCGGTTCTGGGAGTCTGAAAGTAGAAACAATGCCAAAGTGGTATATCAAATGGTAGCAAGCAAAGACAGAATTAAGACCATGGACATGACTTGACTGAAGCACAGTGGACTAGAGGTTTGCTCTGCCTAGGAAAGTCTCCAGTAATGCAATTTTAAAGACCTGCAAAGGACTTACTAGACCCTAATGGTCATGAAACCGTTTGAGAGAGAGCAATCAGGGGAATGGATTAGATGAGTCTACGCAGAAAAAATTCTGCAAGTGAAATGTTTGAATCCAGAGATTTCATACCTATGATTTGTGAAATCTTATAATCTAAAGCATGTAGTGGACCTTATATTTATAAAGGGAAAGATAGGAACCATTTGAAAAGTCCCACAACTGGCACACCTACTAGAGATGGACTGCTTTGTTGCATCTCTTACAGGAAACGTCCGGTGTGCTGCATTGGGAGATGGATATAACAGAAAGTGAAATGTGTGGCAAGTAGTTATTGATAATAAACCTACTGCCCTGGAAGGCTATGAAACTGGTTGTTCCAATTATCCTATTTTCATAATGCTTAGGATATGATTCTATAGCATCACAGTGCTTTATTTTCTATGCTGATGCATTTTTAATCTTTAGAAAGATTATGATTGAGATGGGCGTGAATCGCTGATGCTTTGCAGCATGGCTAAATAAGAATAAAAAAAAAGCTTATTGTGCCATTTTGTAGGTGTGCACACCACACATGATTATGTATAATAAATGGCATGGCTGTTTTTTTCTTTTTTTTTTGGTACAACGGGTTGAAGGAAGCAACTTGGGTGGGTTGTCAGGAAGCAATACGAAGGGGCTAGTGGGAGGGGAAGCAACATGAAGAGCAGGGGGGAGCAAACGTTAAGACAGAGAGCAACGAGGAGTGCGTAGGGCAAGAGAGAAAAGCAAACAGGCAAGAAAGAGTTAGCAACATTGAGCTGGTAGGTGGGAGAAGTCCATGGGCCAGAAAGCAACGCTGGCAGAGGTATCATGCGAGGGTGAGCGCATCACAGATGGAATGGGAAGAACAACACAGGTGAGAGAGAGCAGCATGGAAGGGGGAAGAAAGGCACATTAGGGAGACAGCTGGAAAACAAATGCACTCTCATGGAGTGCTTAAACAAAAGGGAAAAAGAAGTCCCTGAAATGCAAGCAATCAATACAAGGTCACAGTAATGCATGCATGCTCTGTCGGAGGAACAAACACAAGTAGAGGAAGGAAAGACCACATATGCTAACCAATAAGAAGTAAGCAAATTACAGTGAAAATGAAGCCAACTAATGGTAAGCAAAGAGGAGGGCTGGAAGCCAACTGAAAGCAAGCAATAAATCTTGCACGAGAATGTCCATGCACTCTCTTGTAGGCGATACCTTAGCATGAATGCTTAGCTCAATCGTCCATTATCTAATTTTTCTTCAAAGAGTACAAGCCTCCTGTGGTAAATGATGCAATGCTAGGCTGAGAAGGTTGAATGTCTCATGCACAGCCTAGATTTGACTAAGAGCATATACCAAGCTATATCAGTGCCTTCACACACACTGTATCAAATGCACAATGATGGCACAAGAATACAGGTAATGCACTGTAGGAAAGTGCTCTTTTTCGTCATGGTCACCCTCACTTTTTGCCACCTTAACTGATGTTTTTCGACTGATGTGCACTGGGCACCTGCTATCCAGGGCCCAGTGCCAGTGCACTTCCCCTAAAACAAGGTAAAATGGTCTAAATGTCACACAATTGGCACCCCTTTAAGTCCCTAGTAAATGGTACCCCTGGTGCCTAGGGCATGGGTACCAAAGAGGTTCTCTAAGGGCTAGAGTATGTATTATGCCACTCAAAGGGACCCCCCATACAAATTGCATGCACCCTGCCATTGCAGACTACGTGTCATGGTGCAAGCCATGAGTGAAAACACGACATGGCACCTTCACTGTGTGCCATGCCAAAGTCACTGCATGGAATATATGTAACTCACCCCTACAGCAGGCCTTGTAGCCCGAAGGAAGGGTGCATTATATTACATGTGAGGGCATGTCTGCATGAGCAGGATGCCTGCTCCGGAGAAAGGTGTTCACACTTCCTCCAGCAGGATAGCTAGTGATTTAGCATATCTAGACCAGGGGCTTAAACGCCCCTGCTGCCTTTGATATGCGACCCTGGCCTTCCCCAGACCCGGAAAATGCCACCCCCTGCCCTTAGGCCCATCTGGCACCAGGACAGGTGAGAAATTAGCTAAGTAATTAGGTGTGTTGCACCACCAGATTAGTCACACCCCATACGGTGGGCTGCCTGATGTTGCTCCACGAAAGGATTCCACCATCTTGTTTTTGGTGGAATGATGAACTCTGGGAAAGTGTCATGCCCACTCCACCCAGAAAGCGGTCATAGAGGGTGTGTAGGGATCCCAACGGTAAGTAGCCCATTGGCCACCAGCCTTTTCTCCCCTTAATGCCCCTAAATTCAGTATTTAGGTGGCCCCCTGACACCAGGAACGCAGATTCACCTGACTAAAGAAGAAGAGCTGAAGAATGTACGAACTGTGGACTAGCTGTGGACTTGGCACCAAACCCTGCCTGCTTGCTCCTGTCTCGACAATTGAAAAACCCAACTGCAGCTGTGCATCCTCCAAAAGCCTTGGAAGGCTGCCAGCACTCTGTCAACCAGCCAGCATCTCTCTTGAAGTGGAGGAGCCACTTCCCCGCAGCCTGCAGGCACCGACCGCAACATCCGATTCACCAACTTGCTGACCACTGGGTCCACCTATGCAGCAGCCGTCCAGAAGGTGGTCACCATGCTCCAGAAGGCCAGCTCAGTCTCCCCACCAAGTTTGGAGACGCCAGGACCCCCCGGAGCTGCCCTAAATCAATACCTAGAGTACCAGACCCCTTGCAGCAACTAAGGCTTGTTCAGTGTCTAGCCAGAACACCAACACCGCCAAGACCTACCTACTGACGTGGAACGTGAGCTGCAGAGGCCATCGTCGAGAGTGGCCCTACTGTCCTGTTTTGTCTCCAGGTCGAACCTAACAAGTGAGAGCCTCCAATGCAAGCGACCCAGCGGACAAAACACTTCTGCCCCCGAGCCCCACAGCCAGAGTCCGAGCCTACCGACGGTGCACCCTTGCCCCAGAGACCCTCAAGAACTGAGCCCCTCTTTGGGTTCCAACGGACTTACCCAGAAGTCCCCACTTGCAGCCTTTTTTTGATACTGGTTGTTTCCATAGATTTCAGCAGCAGTGTTCGAGACTACCCTTGCAACCAGCACCTCTGCACTCGGACACACTGGGGGGCAGGTAAACCAAAACTGCTGCTGATTCTAAGGACTTTGGCCCCTACTTAGCTTAAGTCCAGAAGAACAACCCTGTAACTCAAATGCAAGTACCCCTATGCAAGTATATGTTTCTCCCATAGGATAACATTACCATGTTTGAGGCTCATGTCTCAAATCGGACAGCTGTATTTTCTAAGTGTCTGAAAATCGCTAACTCGAAAAGTACTAACCTAATCTCATAGATCTTGGTGTTTAAATTAATATAAAAATCTATGCTATTTTTCTAAATTGGTGTTGGATTTCCTTATTGAGTGTGTGTCTGATTTATGGACTCTGTGTGTGTAACGAATGCCTAACACTCCCCTCTGATAAGCCTAGATAAGCCTTGGTCTGATAAGCCTAAGGCTGCTCGACCACACTACCACAAACAGAGCACTTTGGGATTGTTGAAGCATGCCCCTATACACTAATAAGTGATACCTAGACTCTCTGCACAGCGCACATCATTTTGGTACACTATATAGAGAGCCAGCTTCCTACAAGCATGTACTGACATGTGTAGACTTATCTCATCTCAGAAGCACAGCGTTTTAGGTAAAGGTGGCACAATATCCCCAAAACAATGACTTTAATGGTCCATTCTGAGTTGGTCAGAAAGTATCCTGGGTAAGTTGGAAGACTATATGGCCTCACTACTTATCAAGTTTTACTGGGCAGATCTGTGCACCCAGTAAAACTGAATGGGTTTTGGTGCACCTTTTCCTGCTGTTGAAAGCAGAAGAAAATGTGCACAGAAACGGACCCCGATTAGGGAAAAACATGAAAAATGTGGCACAGCAATTCTGTTTCCAGCATGTTAATCTGCCTTACGGGCCCAGTACTTTGAATGGTGAGTAAGTTAAGTGGCAATACTTGCCAGAATCACAATTAATGGTAGACTCAACCAAGAGTCACAGCATATATGAAACTCGGGCTTCAAGTTCCAGCATGCTCCAAACAACAGATCATAGTGCCTTTCAAGTACACAGAGTACGAGGAGTAATAGAAATGCATTAGGCCAAACACAATTGAACTCTGTGGTGTCTCAGGGTATCGTGGATATGATCCCGTGCATGGAGAGAGGCACTTTATCACAAATGTTTTGCTGAGGTTTGTTGCACCTGAGAGAGAGAGAGAGAGAGAGAGACATGCAGCTAATTTCTTCTAACACAAATTGTGTGATAGGACATGATATATATATATATATATATATATATATATATATATACACACACACAAGGCACCAATACATCACACTTCAGACGCACAGTGTATAATCCACATCGAAAATATCATGTGACTGTAACAACACTTAAAGAAATGTAATATGAAAGAATACAACTATATCAAACTCAGTAGGGACTTGTGTCGTACTGAAACTAATAACAGATGCTTACACAAACACGAGTCTTCAGCCCCAGTCCCTCAAGCAATAGCACAGGAATCAGTCACACAAACATATATGCTTTCAACAAAATTTCAAGAAATGTCAAGGCTGCTCTGGATTTCTGACATGCAAAACACCACAAGAGTACTCACCGAGGTGAAGTCCTGCACCGAAATCACAAAGAAAGGAGTAGAAAAATGAAAAATACATATTAGGGAGTTTAATGAGAAATAAAGAGTCTAGACATGTTTTAAGACAGAGCGCACTGCATGTTTGTCATTGAGACGTCTGTTCAGCCCTTCTCTAGACTATCTGCTACAGAGGCCTCTGTTGTGGGATGCAAAGGGGCAGATTGTCACAAGCAATGTGATACACACAGTGTTTGCTTTGCTGATTTTGTGGACTCTAAAAGGAACTGTAGTTTTTATTATCTACAGCCTACCGACTATGTATATTGATGACCTTTAAAAATATAGAGTTTCCCACTATCATAAAACAACAGCATTGTTAGAAGTTAGGAATATGGGGTCCTGCCAAGAAACCCAACTTACCAAGGTCTAAGCACATAATACTAAAGTATTACTGGAAAGGTCAATATGAAACTATTTGGGAAATCACAATCCTACTGTTCAAAGCAGATGAGAAAGGAGTGGTTTGAAATCTTGAAAAAGAAGTTTAACTTTCTGGAAAAAGGGCAGTTAGTTATCTTTTATGAAGACATTTATATATTCACCCAAGGGCTCCCAAGACTGGCCTGCGTAGGGGTTGGGGGGGGGGGGGATTTCTTCTAGGCTCTTATGTACTTTCGGGAGCGGATAAAAGGACAGGTACCCTTGGGGGAGGAATAGTAGTACAAGATGTAGAGGACTATGATGCTCTGAAATTCAAAAACAACTGTCCAACCAAAACTATTATTTGAGATTGAGACACAATCCCATTGAATTCATTCAAGTTAGGATTCTGGAGTCGAACACGAGGGCAAAAGAGTGGCTTCCTTACCCTAAAGGACTTTGAATTCCTTAATAAAAAGTACCACAGGGTAACTATCCTTCTTACACTACCTAAAGTACATAAGAGTTTAGAACACCCTCCTAGCAGACCAATCTTGTCTGGCTCAGTTTTGGAGCCCTTGGGTGAATATATAAACGTCTTCATTAAAGATGTTGATCCCACACTGGAAACCTATGTATGGGTGGGATAATACGTATATGATGAACCTGCTAGAAGGCTTGCCCTCTGACTCGCAGAAGGAGATGTCAGTAACTCTGGATATCATCTCCCTATATACCAACATACTACAGCAAAAGAGCTTACAAGCCATTGAACAGGTCCTCAATGCACATCCCAGACCCCATGAGGTACCCACAGAGAACATTACCAATCTTTTGACAATTGCTCTGACTACCAATCACTTCAAATATGATAATCAGTAGAGGACTGTATGAGATTGGATAGAGCTGCAGAAATTCCTTGGTTAAATTACATTTCACGGCAGCTTTCAGCTCTTGGACAACCAGAACTATTTAATCAACCTAGAAAGCTGCACCCTGAAACTGTGAAAATTTTAAAAACACAATTCTTAATGAGGAGACAGTTGGATAGAGAAGCAAATGAACTTATGAAACCGACATGTAGATATTTTATGATTATAAGTCCTGGTATTTTAACTCAACCATTTTGGTCTTTTGTTAACAATCTGCATCATCGCTTTCTTTTATCTAGATTTAGATTTAATTGTATCCACTGGCTAACTGTACCCAAAGGTTTCTCAAAGTTAGGCTCCTTGCAACCATGTGCCTGTGATAACTTTTCCGACCAAGACCTATTGCACTTTATGTTCTTTTGTGGTTTTTATACTGAGCTGCGAGCTAAATACATCCTACCACTTTTAAGAGATTGCCATTTTGCACAAGTAAGGCCAGCATTGATCTACCTACAAATGCTTTCTTCCCCATTTGTTTGTTACGGGGTCGCACGTTTCTCATCAGGGGCAATTCGTAAGAGAACTAATCTGGTGTGTTAACAATTATGACCCGGGTCGTCAGAACATGTCTTTTTATTCTGAATATATTTTAATCCAGTGTAGTTTTAATCTATAACGTATGTGTTTTTTATTTAAAATGTACTTTTATGGCCAGAACGTGGCCGAATAAAGTTTTAATTGACTTGATAATCAGTAATACCAACAATGTGGCAGTACTTTAATGGGTGCTGTCTTTGTCCCAAATGTAGTGAATATTTTTGTAGATGCTTTTAATCATCAATTTGTCTTGACAGATCTTAATCCCTGCAGGTCTTCTATAAAATGTTGGAAACGGTATACTGATGGCATGTTATGATATGGGAAGACTCAACTACAAAGCTAGAGGAGCCTCTGACATACATTGATCAGAAACAGGCCAACTTACAATTCACTTGTCATTGTGATAATCAACAGATTCCATTTCTAGATCTCCTAATCAAAAATGATGATGAGAAATTAATAACATCAGGAAGCCCACTCAAAGAAATACTCTTTTGGCATATTATAGGTTCCATCCACGGTCCCTCAGGTAAGGTCTTCCCTAAAGCCAATTTTTAAGGCTAAGACGCAGCTGTACATGAAACCTACAAAAGGTGATTGGAGGCTGCTTGTAATAAGTCTAACCACTGGCAATAGCTCAGGGTAGCACTCCAACCCATCATTCTTTTGCTTACTATGCCACCTCAGTTTGGACCCAACCATATGTAAATCAGTCTTGACCCTGCTCCTTATGGGAACAGTCCTGCCTGAAATGCCTAGCCAGGTCCTCCCTGAACTGGAACACAAGCAACCCAGGACCGGATTCGTCCTATTTATGGGCTCATCAGCCAGGTACAGCTTGGTTCCAGTGACAGTGAGCATGGGACCCACATCTGGGCATACCCATGCCACTTAGGGTGGTACATAAAACACACAAAAGGTGATTGAAGGCTGCTTGCATTAAGTCTAACCACTGGCAATAGCTCGGGGTAGCACTCCAACCTATTGTTCTTTTGCTTACCATGCCACCTCAGTTTGGACCCAACCATGTGCAAAATGAGCCAAATCGCCAAAATGAGGCTTGAAGCAAATCAGTCTTGACCCTGCTCCTCATGGGAACAGTCCAGCCCGAACTGCCAAGCCAGGTCCACCCTGAACCAGAACACAAGCAACCAAGGACTGGTTTTGCTCTATTTATGGGTTCAACAGCCAGGGTCCCATGCTCACTGTGTCACTGGAACCAAGCTGTACCTGGCTGATGAGCCCATAACTAGGGCAAAACAGGTCCTGGGTTGCTGGTCATCTGGTTCAGGGAGGACCTGGCTTGGCAGTTTGGGCTTGACTGTTCCCACAAGGAGCAGGGTCAAGACTGATTTGCTTCAAGCCTCATTTTGGCGAAATCTTGTATGCTACTTCCAAGCGTGTGTTCGCTCTTCATCACAAACAGTGAAGGGTGCTCCACGCTGCCAGCTGTCTTATCAGAGCACTGATTCCTCGCGGCAGGCTGCCATTTGGTGGAACCTGTCCTACCTATAACGATTATGTAACATTGCACTTATTGCTGGCGGCAGCTCTTGGTCACTTTGGGGTACATTTCTTTCACAGTTAATGAGTTAATTGGAGATTGCCCTTTTTCTTTACTTTCGTGGAATGCTTACCCATTCTCGTTATTCTTATCCCTAAAGGCCATGCTCCCCTAAGTGAGTACATATCTTCCCACCTTTAACTAGGGTGCACTTGCTATTTTATTGGAATACATCTGTAACAGCTGTTAGCATTTTCCATCCCATGTTAACTAGGAATGTTCAGGTAAACTCCTCACATATCCTCACGTTTCACACAATATAGACCACCACCTCTCCCTAATTCTGTTCTATTAATCACTACAGATGCCCCCATATTTCTTTAGTCCTAATGAGAATCTTGTATCGTAATTAAGGGTCGAAAAGTCATCAGCGATGAGTAACAGAAAATGAAGAAACTGTTAATTTGATCAAATCAACTGATTCAAGAATTCTAAATGTTTTTTTGTTACAAATACATCAGCCTTCCTGTATACTCTTACTGCTGTATTTGGTTTTGCTGTGGTTGTTACACTATTGTCACAATGGACTGTGTTGTTGTTTGTATGGGTATCCTGCATGTGTGTAATATCTGAAGAGACACATTTCTACAATCATTCGTTGAGGTTATTTAGCCCCCCAATGTAATATTGTATGTCCAATGACACTAATGAGAACCATTGGTGCATAAAGATTAGGGAGTATCCAAGTAGTGGACATTGGGTAACTTGTTCACATCACAGGCAGAATTACCTTTTTCCATGCTAACGCAGGCTCTTGCTTGAGAAGTTGACTGAGGGCAGGAAAGTTGCCACTGGCTGCTCCTTGCAACCATTCTTTTTCCACTGGATCCAGCTACAGACAGAAAACAAGGGGTTATCAAGTGGGAGTGTGTACCCAGGTTACATAAAAAGGGTAAGAAGGCATTAGCACACCTCAGACACCAAAAAATGTTTGTAAAACTCACTGCCACCGATGCTGATCCCACACTGCTCCCTCCATCTTCAAAGACATCCTGCTCCAGATCCTTTGTGAAAAAAAGATGAGATATTACTGTTCAAGCCAGATCTCCCCTTTCTCCTTGCTGCATCTACAGACTGTAAGTTACGATTATAGACCAAATTGATTGTATGCACATCCACAGAGAAAGTATCACTTACTTTCGGTTTGTAACACCTTCATAGATTCACACGCTGTTCCCACAGTTCTCATCTTGTTCTGGACACGGAAAATTATAGTCTTGGTCTTCAAAGGTGACTGTATTTGTCTTGGTCAAGCCAGATTAGTCTTGTATTAATGCTGGTAAATTTTATGAAGGATGATATGCTGCAAAAAGTGGTTACAGGCAAGTAACTTCTTTTGCAGCAAGGGGTTTCCACAAATTTGCATTCTTTTCAATGTGTAGCAAGAAGCATCGCCTCCAATAAGGGTGTCATTCCTGGAATAGCTGAGATATCAGGAAGCAGAGCTACTTCAGGAGATGCAGCAAAGCTGAACCCACAGTGTCCTTAGGTTGGACCACACTGGATTCCAGAAATCTATAAGGCTTGTGCAGGACAATAAAACAATTTGGCTCACTGCAACACCAGCAGAGGTAGTCAAGGTTGAGAACTAATAGACAGAGTTGTGCCGGGGACCACTGAC
Source organism: Calotriton arnoldi (assembly GCA_963921515.1). Classification (NCBI taxonomy): domain Eukaryota; kingdom Metazoa; phylum Chordata; class Amphibia; order Caudata; family Salamandridae; genus Calotriton; species Calotriton arnoldi. The sequence goes on from CAWUFW010000661.1 coordinate 638,981, forward strand.
ACCCATGCAGGATCTTAAGGTAGTTCAATATAAGGCTAGCCTCCCTCAGAGCCCTATCATGAAGAAGCATCAGGGAGGGCCAGTCTTTCTCCAAGTAGTTGGGCACTAAGTGTTACTGCCAACGTTGAAGCACGAACAGCTCAGTGGGACTGTGGAACAAATCATTCAACAAGTAGCCATGTGGTACAGAGACCACCCATTTACAACAGCTCAACTTACAAAGATAGTTCTGCATGAGGGAGGTTGGTACAGGCCGAACGTGCTTTTCATGCTTTGTGAGAATTCGACATACATTGCCTTGCTAGAGGTAAGCTAATGTCGGGCACAGGTGATCCTTGTAGGTGAGCTCTATTTGTGGGAGATAAAGACCGCTTAAAGTCATTAACACTTGTATAGTGATGTGAAAAAACAAAGCACAGCCTCTTAAGAGTCTATGGTTCTACATATTGCTATATGACCTTCAGCAAGTCGTCACAAAATCTCAAAAGTAGACCGTGAGAGAAATCAGCCAACAAGCAATAGCCTTGTGTGGAAAATGTAAGTGTGCCACTTGATTCAATAACTTGTGGACCCTTATTTAGGAGCAACATCTTGAAGTAAACTTTATCCTGTGATTGTTTACTAGTCTCTCAAAACTTCTGGGAGGAAATTCATATCACTCAAGTTTGTTGAGACTGAACAGGAAAGTAGGATCAGTAACAAGGCAGTTCAATACTGATCATGCAAAGATGGCCATAAAAAATAAAGCGGGAATAATTGTTGAAATTTATTTTTAAAAGAGGTAACAATTGAAGAATAAAACCAAATAAGTTTACATTTTGCAACTGTTCGTATACATTTTATACACTGCCCTTCGAAGCCTATGGAGGTCCCTTCACTGAAAAGCGGTTTCTCCATTGAGGCCTCTGCTGAATGAAGTTGCGAGAGCCAGATTGTCCTGACCAACTTTCGTTTGTTAGTTCCGCTTTTAAAGATGGGAACCATTTTTGAGCTTAGTGTTTTATCTTATCTTACAGGATGTTCCCACTGAGCTTTAAGAACAACTACACCATAATTTATCTAAATCAGATGATACATATAAGAAATCGTATAATTATTTGGGGGTGGGGAACTGCCCGCTTCAAGAAATAATCACATCCCTTGTCAGGGTGAACATTCCAAGTCATTAAATTAACCCGAGCTCAGTCCCCTTGTAACTATGGCACAGGCTTAATTTAGGGCAATGTGTAAAGTAATCATGAGGAACCGAAACACTGACAAAGTCAAAAAGCAAAACAATGAAAATCCCTAACAGATATAGAAAATAGAGTGTTAGAGCGGGGAGGGTTCAAATCCCCACTCGCTGCTACCAATGTTAGAACTGGGGGTCTCTAGTTGGCTGAGGTAGGTACCTTAGGCCAAATAGGGACCCTTGCTTCAACGTCATGGAAAGGAAGGACACCTTCTCAGATGGCCCCCGCTCACCCCCCCCCCCCTCCCCCCGACGGGGATGGTTCAAGGTTCCTCCTTGGCAAAGGCAGGCTCGGGCCGGCGGCACAGCTCCTCTGGGGACACCGGTCTGGGCCGATGGCAATGACGATCACAGCAGCTCTGGTCACGCTGCTCGATCGAAGCAGAGAACAAGACTGCTCCGGGACACACAGTCACGGGGCAATTCCTCACGAAGATCTCAGGCTGCAACAGGGTACACGCAAACAGCGTCGCTGAGACTCACTTGGACTCCGGGTGCACTCGATCACAGGGCACTCCTCTCGAAGGTCTCAGGCTGCACGAAGCACACGCACACAGGGTCGCTGAGACTCACTTGGACTCCGGGTGCACTCGATCACAGGGCAATCCTCACGAAGGTCTCAGGCTGCACGAAGCACACGCACACAGCGTCGCTGAAACTTCCTTGGACTCCGGGTGCACTCGATCACAGGGCAATCCTCACGAAGGTCTCAGGCTGCACGAAGCACACGCACACAGCGTCGCTGAGACTTCCTTGGACTCCGGGTGCACACAATCACAAGGCAATCCTTACGCAGGTCTCAGGCTGCAAAAAGCACACGCACACAGCGTCGCTGAGATCCACCTGGAAACTTTTATGTTCCTGAGTTTCCACAACAGGGAGCCAGCTCTGCTCGGGCCCCTGGGGACCAGTTACTTCAGGACACAGCAAAGTCCTTTCAAGCAGGGGGACACAGCAAAGTCCCTTAGCCTCTCCTTGGTTAAATCAGCAAACTGCAGGCCAGCCCCAGAACACACAGCAAGGGTCAGTCCTTTCCTTCAGTCTCTTCAGCTGTTTCTTTCTTGGCAGAGGTTCCTCTTGACCACGTAGTAGTTTCAATCCTTTTCAGTCTTGATCAGTCCAACGTTCAGGGGTTTCAGCTCTCCTAGTTATACCCCTAAATGTCTTTGAAGTCTGTGTGTTCAGGGGGGTACTGACCCCGTGCTAAACCAGTTCTGGGTGTCTCCCTGCCAGTGACACCTTCTTCCTTTGATAGTGGGGGTCTGGATCTTCAATCACTCAGCAGGAGACAGAGCCATTGTTTTATGGCGGCAGCCCAGGCCTCTTCACCTCCAGGGGCTACTCCTCCCCCCTACACTCCAGATGCAGGTCAGCCTGTTGATGTCTCACCTCCTCCCCTGGGTCAGGACATTTCCCAGATCCTATCACATTCAAATTCAGACAGTCAATCCACAACCAGGCAGAGACACACAGAATTGTTAGAACAAAAAACCCAGCCACTTCTAAAAGTGGGGTTTCTAAACACACAATTCAAAAACCACCTTCACAAAAAGATGTGTTATTAAATTGTGAGTTCAGGCACACTAATCTTCACCTCTCCATCTTAAGCCTATGGGAAGATAGGCTGGAAACATATTACACAGCCTCCCCCCCATTCTGTCCTATGGGCAAGATGGCCTTGCAACAGTGAAAAACGAAATGGAGAGTATTTCACTGTCAGGACATGGTACACACCTTAGTACATGTCCTACCTTTCACATACACTGCACCCTGCCCAGGGGTGTACCTTGGGCCTACCATAGGGGTGTCTGATGTGCAAAAAAAGGGAAGGGTAAGGCCTGGCAAGTGGGTGCACTTGTCAGGACAACAAGGCAGTTTAACAAATTGCGCGCAGGCACTGCAGTGGCAGGCCTGAGATCTCTCTTTAAGGCTACTGTTGTGGGTGGCACAATTAGTGCTGCAGGCCCATTAGTAGCATTTTTATTACCAGCCCTGGCACACATAGTGCACTTTACTAGTAAGACAAACATGCCAATTATGGACAACCAATTACCATTACACTTTACACAGGGAGCACTTGCACTTTGACACTGATCAGCAGAGGCTAAGTGCCCAAAGCATCTAAGTTGGCAACACCATGTCAGAAAAAAGTTCTAGGGGGAAGGCAAAAAGTTTAGGGAACTTTAGCCAAAAAGGGCCAAGTCCAACATAGAGTAACATTTAATAAACAAAAGGACACCACAATGACAAAAATACAAGTAGGAGCAGAGATATGAACTTTTAAAGATATAAGGAAAAACAGTGCAAGAAAACACAAAGTGCCAATGATAGTCTACGGTCGCAGTCGACTGGGGCCTAGGCACCATTTCAGGCGGACAGCGATGGAGAGTGGGTCAAGTTTGTCTTGGTAAAGGATTTTACCTACTGACTTAGGACCCAATTTATATGTTGGCGACAGAGTATACATACCGCCAATATGAAGGTCTGCCCACCGGATTCAAATGAGGGCGGACCATCAGTTTGACTAAGGTGGAGACAACTCCATCACTGCCTTAGCCAAATCTCTCCAACGGGCCGGCGGAGTAAAGGTCGTCAGTGAAATGGCAATATGTCCGCTCGCCCACTCAGGATGGACAGACATGTAGCCATTTTTATTTACTGTCTGTCACCGCCAGGCGAACCCTGGTGGTTAGGGACAGTAAAAAACTAATTATGCTCCCCCCCACCGTGGCAGATGTCTCCCATGACGAGGAGAGCATTATTTTTTATATTTTCAGAAACAATCCAGTTTTGTGATTTTCATTTTGGAAATAAAAAAAAATACTGTTTGGTGCAGGGTTGAACCATGCTGACGCAGCCCTGCACCAAACAGCAAGATGCATTGACAGGAACTGCCGGAACAGCATTTCCTACCAATGCTTTATAAATGACCGCCTGCTTGGTGGTCATTTATAAATTTGGCAGACGAACCCTCTGTCATTGGGTTGAAGTAATTTACTCCATCCCCTAGGCAGAATAGTGGGCCGTCCGCCAAACTATAAATGAGGACCATAGTCTTAAGTCACAATCAACCGAAGGAGTAAACTTCTAAAGTCCACTAGGACCTCGGGGGATGCACTTAGAGACTCACAGGGTGTCAGCCAGAGGTCAGCCCAGGTCCAGTTGCCACTGGTTAGCTGGGTACTTCCAGGAAAAGGCTTCTTACAGCTTATCTCCTTGTAGGTACGATAGAGGTCTGTCAATTGACCTCTGAAGTCCACTTCTTTGTATCGAGTACAAAAGAGAGGTGGAATAGTTCTTCACTGCTCCTCTCAGGTCACAGACAGCAGGTGCAGTCCTCTTCTGATCTTCCGCAGGTCTAGGAAGTGTTCTGAAGTGGATGCCTGCAGATGTCACATTTATGCCTGGCACGAACTAACGGGTAAGAATGACTCCTGGGCACACTCTAACCAAAGGGGTAAAACCAAATCCAATTTTGCTGCAGTTCCTGTTTGCCTTACTGCAAACTGTCACAAAATACCATGTGTCAGGGCATTTACAAGATGGCGAATGTCTTAGGCCACACTGAACTTTGGCTTTGAAGGCTTGTGGTGTGTGTGGTGAGTGTACTATAGTGGTCCAAGTTTCCTACCACGTCTAACACCAACACCCAGTTTAAGGCAGGCACTGTAGCCACAACAAACCCAGAGACAGAAGTCTGGACAAAAGGCAGGGTCTCCTTCTTTGTGGCCTTTATGGACCCTCTAACTGCATAAGGCCGAAGATATGCCCACCTTAGAAGAACTGGCTCTTAAAATAATTACATTTTTGTGTGATCTTTATTCAGAGTAGGTAAGGTATGCACCAGAGTGCAAAGAACGGTTTTCCTAACTGAGATTTGTCCCATCCGCATCCACATATCAATTCCATGGATGTTCCTCTAAAAGGACAATGTAGTTCTCTTTTCCTGAACCGTGAATTATCTTTAGTGCACGGTTTCTGCCTATGCCAGCTACACAGAAGAACAAAAGCTCTCAACTAATCATACCAAATCAGAAGTATTGTTTAGGGGTTTTAAGGAATCTAAATCAATATTGTATATGTCTAACGACCCAGAATAAGTAAAATCCTTTCATTACCTTGGGATAAATATCAGTAAAAATGATGTGACAAAAACTAATTTCCTTACTGTTGAAAGCAATGGAGTTGTTTTTCACTATGGTAAAAAAAAAAAAAATGCACAGGTTATCCAGCGGACCCTATGATGAAAATACACAATACAAAACGGCTGGTATCTGCTATATAAGGTATTTCATTGAGAGTCTCCTTTCCAGCTCAAATCTGTATGGGTTTCTTCAAAGGCTGATAGGATTATTATTTTTAGGTTGAGTCAATGCCCACGTACTAGCATATAATGAAAACATAAATGTCAGTTCCTCCTTTATCATTCTGGTCTACAGTTTGGATTAATTCCAGTGTCTGTCTTTGGTAATTATTAATGTTGTTCATTGCTGCAAGAATTACAGACATTAATTTGCATTTCTGAAAGTTATTTTTACTTCTCTGGTAGCCACTTCCCATTTTACAAATCCACTAAATTTAAAAATAAAACTTGTTTTAACAATCAACTAGGTGTTATGCTGGCAGACGAAAGAGAATCTACAGAATTTAAGACGATTACAATAGGACTACATCTGCCAATGAAAATGTCATCTCGAGGACCAGAGATTTACTTGAGCATGGCGGATAATGCCTACATAGGGAATTTGCTTGCATTCTTTAATCTGGGATTGTTCCCACTAGCAGGCAGCTGTATACAGGATTAAAATCGCACCACACTGGAGCTAAATTTGTAGGCATCAAGAAATTCCTTTTTTTTTTTAAATAATTTATCCGTACATACTAAAAACTACATCTGAAGAGCAGAGGTTTTTTTTATCTATATTTTTAGATAATCTTATATTGTTTGTTTGAATGAAATCGCTGATTTTGAACTGAAATGCTGTTACTCTCCTGAGGAAAGTTTGGGACATTATTGGGGGCCATCTTACAATTCTCAAGACTGTTTTTAGGATCGTTTTTATGAATATTATTTTGCTATATTGGGCACATATAGTAATTTAGCTTTGCAAAACAAGTTAGTGCTTCAATTTGTTTTTTCTTTTTGAAGCGAAGTGGTATTGAAAAAGCAGGAGGAAAAAAGCATGTGGAAAACATTTTAGTACTCCTGCGGGACATCATCTTGGCAAAGTAGATGTTCTAGTTTGTGCAGTTGGGTGGGGCTCTTGGAGCTCCCTCACCCTTATAATGAGCATTAGCGCGGACAGCACCGCTGATGCACCGAAGTCAAGCCTGTCTGTGCCCATCAGCGACCATAACGCGACCAGCACCAGCCATGCTACCCATTTTTCTTCAGATGGAAAGGTGATGCTAGTATATAACGAGTAACTACTCATCTCTTTTAAGCAGGCAAAATGTGTTGAACGCATTAGTTATGAACTTAAGCCAAGTGAAACCTATAAATGTAAAAAATATGGAATCTATGGCAGGACTGGAGGCGAGTATTAGGCTCAACTCTCTTAGATTGATTTTACAGCAGACTTAACAAACAGAACTTTCAAAACCTTGGACTACATATCCCATGAGTCCAAAATAACCACAAAGTTCTGGAAGCAGAAGTCCAATCAGGGGGCTTCCTCTGACATAACCGTCGCTTCCCAACACCGGACTTCCTGTTTCTTCGCTGCTGCAGCCCCCTGAGATAAGTGTGGAGGGGGTCTTCCCTCCCTTTCTTTCATTCTTTTTCTCAGTTAAGCGATATTTATATGTGTTTTTTATGGATCACGGCGTAAATTAGTTTTTTCTCGATTAGGTGAGAGGTGGCTACGCGGCGGCCGCAGGAATGCTGCCGCTCCTTCGCGGCCACGTTCGGTTGTTCTGCTCACCTGGGGCTCTGGAGTGCGCGGCAGTCCTCCGGCCGCTAGAGGGCGCGTCTCCTAGTTGATCCTGACGCGCGGAGCCTGCGAGAGGGAGAGCGCGTCAATTTTCAAAAGGGAATCTATGAGTGCCTCCGTCTAAAGCGGTGCGTTCCGCTTAATCAGTCCTGGCCGGCCTGGAGCAAAACACCCTGCGGGGTACGTCGGGTCCTCAACCCTTGTGTTCTTTGTGGCAGACTGGCCCAGGCCGTTTCTTGTTAATAAGGCTATGGTGAGCAGACTCTCTACTTTACTTGCCCAGTGTATTATGAGGGCGCAAGGTCTGCCTGGGTTTACCGCTCTCTCCATCAGTTCCCTGAGCCCTCAGCCTCGTAGGAGGTACGCCGGGGGGCTTTAGCCTGACTTGATACTTACCTCTGGGGACCCCAGACATCTACCCCTCTTACCTGGTGGGTGGCCACCCTTCCCCTGTTTTTTCCTCCACGCTACTGTGACTATCCTTTATTAAGATGGAGGATTTTGGGGGCTACTATGAAGAGGACGAGGAGGTTCAATATTTCCCGGTCACTGATAATTTTCGTGACGTGGTCGATGCCTCCATCGTCAGGGCGGTCTCGGACGCCTTAGCTCCTCATGAAAAAATTGATGGATTTGGTGCAAAGGTGCCTTCCACCCCACGCCCTGAGGGAAGACGCTCCTGGGCCTTCGGCCCCCGCACCTCCAGAGGAGACCATTGCCCCTCCCCCCACCCAAGAATCCACGCAAACGCTCCCTTTCCGATGGGGTGGATCTTAACGCCTTCGCCAGATTAAAGAAAGCATTTTTAGGTGCGGACTCCCCCCCTCTCCGGTCGACACTCCGACCGCTCCCCTGCCCTTAGACACCTAAGTCCCAGACATCTCCCTGCTGGACTCCCCCCCCCCCCCCCCTTACGGGATCAGATGGTGACTCAGACCACGAGAGGTCCTGGAGACTTTTCCCTTCCCTTCCCGCCCCTGACCCCCCTTCGGGGTGAGAGCCAACGACCTCCCAGTCAGACCTGCTAGATCCGGAGGAGTTGCTGCACCCCCGCTCCTCGGAATGGGTCTCATGCGACAAGGTGTCCAAATATGTGGCCGGGAGACTGCGCAAGCCTCTGGACCAGGAAGTTCGCTCCCGGCTCAGGGCTGAGTGCCCTAGACTTTCATTAGAGGGCAAGGTTGCGGCCACTCCAGAAATCGATGCCCGTATGGCAACGTTCCTATCCAAATATATCAAGGACCCAAAAAGGGCATTGACCGCTCCTGGCGGTCATGCCAGGATAAACTTCTGGATATCACTGGCCTGTTAGTTAAGATTTTTGACAATGAGGAGGATGCGAAAGCCTCCGGGGCATTGATCCCTCCTGACGTCTTATCAAGCTGGGCGCAACGGGCGATTATATTTTTAGGGAAAGCCAATTGCGCCATCTCTACAGAGAGACGCAGATCCTTGTTAATCAAGCTGGACCCAAAGCTGGGTGAGCTGGCAACATCGGAAGCGGGGCAAGTGGCACAGGGAGGTCTGTTTGGCGATCCTTTCGTCAAGGAACTTAGTAAGTTCGTGTCCACTTTTAATTCCCTGGACAGGGCCCAATCCACTGTGAAACGTATCTTTAACGCGTGTGTTTTCTCCGGGACTGGCCGTGGTAGGGGGCGCTCAGCTGGCCGCTCCTCTCAGTCAGCCTCCGGTAGAGCACAACCTTCCCAGAGAGGACAGTGGCAGGACTTGTCACGCTTCGGGGGCTTCTACCCCACTAGGGTCGCTCCCGTAACAGAGGCCAACGCAACAACGTCCGTGGCAGAGGAGCTGCCAATGTTCACGGTAAGTGCTTTGATAGTTTCTTGCTATCGTCTGGGGGGGTCGCGTGGCCCGTTTCTTAAACACCTGGCGGGAGGTCACCTCCGATGCATGGTTCTGCAGACCGTGCAAGGGATTCAAGTGGAGTTTTACAGTTCCCCTTCTCGGGTTTTCCCTCTCCGGCCCCTCTACTTCTCCGGACAGGACGCCAATCTCATAGATCAGGAGGTCCGGGAACGTCTTGCAAAAGGGGCGATTTGTCACGCTGTACCTCATCCCAGGGGGTTCTTAAGCAACCTATTCTTAGTACAGAAACAGGACGGGGGTCAACGTCCAGTTATCAATCTCAGGGAGTTCAATGAGTGGGTGGTGTACCACCACTTCAAAATGGAGGGGATTCATCTGCTCCGCGATCTCCTGCGGCCAGGCAACTGGATGGTCCGTCTAGAACTCAAGGACGCCTACCTTACGGTCCCAAACTTTCCGCTGCATCGACGTTTTCTCCCATTCCAATGGCGAAACCAAACTTTCGAGTTCACCTCGTTGCCCTTCGGTCTGTCCTCAGCTCCATGGTGCTTTACCAAGGTGCTTCATCCAGTGGTGGAACATCTAAGAGCGAGGGGTATACGGCTGATCGTGTATCTGGACGATATGTTGTTCATGAACCAGTCTCCTCAGTCTCTTGCCCACCAGCGGGATATACGGTAGACCTGCTTCAGAAGTTAGGCTTTGTCATCAACCAGGCGAAGTCCAGTTTGCAACCCTCACAGACGATCACCTTCTTGGGGTTAGTCATAAACTCAGTGGAGGCCACGCGGAGCCTGCCGTCCAGGAAGATTACAAAGATCAGGCACGGGGTCAGGAGGATGTTGGCGAAGCCATTGACCTCTTTGCGCAATATTGCCAGGGTGGTCAGACTCCTGTCGTCTTCAATCCAAGCCATCTTTCCGGGCCCCCTCCACTTCCGAGCGCTCCAATGACTAAAGGCGTCTCATCTACGTCGGGGTCTAACCTATGCACAGCAGGTTCCACTTTCCGAGGAGGCCAGGGCGGAGCTCCAGTGGTGGTTGTCCCACATGGCAGCGTGGAACAGTCAAGCCATTATCGGTTCTCGTCCGGATCTAGTCATCGAATCGGACGCCAGCGGTACAGGCTGGGGAGCCCACTGTGGAGAGTTCACTACCGGAGGCATATGGTCCGCAGAGGAACGATCCCTCCATATCAATTGTCTGGAACTAATGGCGGGTTCCTTTGCGGTCTGTAGTTGGACCAGGGATCGGGCGCACTCTTGCATCCTGCTCAAGATGGACAACGTGGCGGCGGATCGCTACATCAACCATCTCGGGGGCACTCAATCAAAGGCCCTGGCGGACTTGGCCAAGGATTTCTGGGAGTTCTGCCTGGAGCATCAAATCTCGGTGACTGCAGAACACCTGCCAGGTTCAGCCAAATAGGAGGCCAATTGGCAATCTCGTCATCTGAGGGACTCAAGCCTGTGGAGACTGTACCCTCCGATGTTTTGAGCCCTCCTCGAGCTGTGGGGTCCCTTCACGATCGATTTGTTCGCATCTCGCCTCGACCATCAACTTCCCCGCTATTTCAGCTGGCGGCCGGATCCGGGAGCAGTGGCGACCGATGCCTTCCTCCAGGACTGGGGGACAGAACAGGGCTATGCTTTTCCCCCATTCGCCATGATCATGCGGCTTACCACCCAGGTACGCCGTCAACGCGCGGAGATAGTGGTGATCAGGCCGGTCTGGAGGACGCAAGTTTAGTTTCCAGTTCTGATGGAACTTTCTTGGGATTCTCCAATCCGTCTACAACCATCGCCTCATCTCCTGATCGATCCAGTCGGCAATCCGCATCCCCTGATGGCGAGGGACAGTCTTCCAATCATGGCATGGAGGATTACCGGGCGCGATGGCAGGTCCCAGGCCTCAACTCGAGCATGGTCGGACAGTACGATCAAACGATACCGCTCAGCCTGGTCTCGATGGTTGGGTTGGTGTCTGTGACGGCGTCTGTATCCCGTGGGGACCGACATTGTCCACGTCCTGAATTTCCTAGCCTCTTTGGCCTCTGAGGGTCTAGCGCATCGGTCGATCAATACATTTAGATCGGCAATTTCAGCTGGCCATGTGCCTGTGGCGGGTTCTCTGGTGGGAGAGCATCCCCTAGTCAGGAAATTGCTCCGCGGGATCAGGCTTTCTCTCCCCCAGGAACCGAGGTACTCTACACTGTGGGACGTCAATAAGGTCCTTGGCTTGCTTTCGGGATGGCCGAGTAATAAGTATCACTTGCGCAAGCAACTATCGGCAAAATTGGCTATGATGCTGTGCTTGATCTCTTGCAGGACAGTCTCGGACATCAGGGCCCTCGATCTTTCTGGGAGATCCTTCACTCCGGATGGGGTCAACTTTCATGTGACCAGACGAACCAAAACTCACTCCCAGGTGATCTCCTACCCTGCATTTCCGGAGTCTCCCAAGTTGTGCGTCATCCGATGTGTAAAAGCCTACGAGGCCATGACGGCGGAGCACCGTCCTCATGGGGAGAATCAACTACTGATCGCGCTACGTAGGCCCTTCAAGGCGGTCTCGTCCCCGACCATAGCCAGATGGGTTCGGTGGATCATGCAAAAGGCTGGTATAGATACCAAACTGTTCGGAGCTCATTCAGCTTGAGGTGCAATGGCCTCCAAAGCCTTCGGGCTGGGGGCCCGCTTAGAGGATATTTTGAATGCCGCAGACTGGTCCTCGGATTCTATCTTCAAGAGGCTTTACTTTAAACCAGTCTCCTCCATAGTGGCCCTCATGGTGGATAAGCTTTGAACTAGCCTAATCCCCGCCTCCAGTCCTGCCATAGAATGAAAAATTTCCTAGCTATCTTAACAGAAAGTTTCAATTCTATTAAGGACTCGGAGGCGAGGATTAGCCCACCCGCATTCTGGTGCATGGCCCACCAGGTCATGGATACTTCGTATGGGCGTAAGTAAAGTTTTTCCAGTTGGTCTTAATGGCTATTTTATGGAACATTGTTTGTGTATCGCAAGTGTTAACGGAAACCCGGATCCTCACATATGCCCTTTGATTGCAGGGACAGACTCTTCTAAACAGTCGGCATGTTCACAGGAAGAAAGAGGAAGTCCGGTGCTGGGAAGCGACGGTCATGTCAGAGGAAGCCCCCTGATTGAATGGACTTTCTGCTTCCAGAACTTTGTGGTTGTTTTGGACTCATGGGATATGTAGTCCAAGGTTTTGAAAGTTCTGTTTGTTAAGGCTGCTGTAAAATAAAACCAAGAGAGTTGAGCCTAATCCTCGCCTCCGAGTCCTTAAACGAACTGAAACTTTCCGTTACGATAGCTAGGACATTTTTCATTCACCTTCACACCGCAGCGGAGGTACAGGGCTCAAAGAGATTTCAAGTAATAAAATTAAAATAAGCCCTCCAGAGTCTTTTGACAAAAATGTAAAACTAAATGCATGTCTAATTAAAGCAAGATCCCTGCCAAAACATAAAACTGAGATCTGGAATTTATTGAGTGACAACATATGGGACGTGATGTTGCTTACAGAAACATGGGTAAACAACCATTCTGGACCAGATATAGCACTGGCCATTGCAGAAGGTTACACCATCTCCCACTTGGATCCTAACGACAGCTCAGGAGCTGGTGTTGCGATCATTTACTGATCGAAATTTCAATGCTCCAAAAATAAATTACAGGGCCTGGAGGTGGCTGAGAATTGCATTTTGTCTATTTAAATGTCTGAAAATGTTTGTTTGTCAGGAGCCCTGCTCTACATTCCTCCAAAATATCTTCAAAATGTTACTGATTTGCTAGCCAACGCAATCACTCCATTCTTTGTGCAGTATGCAAATTTCACTGTGCTTGGGGACTGCAATTTTAATACTGATGACCATGAATGTAAAAATGCAGCACTATTACTGTGCAAGATTTTAACCTAACACAGAAGGTTACTGACCCAGACATAATGGTGGCCACACATTGGAGCTTATACTTAACAACGTTTCTTCACTAGTTGTGGAAAGTCCTCGTCTGTTAATTTGGCTGGACCATTTCCTAGTTTCATTCTAATGGACAATAATGGATTTTCAGCAGGAGGCAGCAAGGCACACTAGTGTTACTCGAACTTGGCATTGTATATCGGAGACAAATTTAGAACAACTTTGCTCACACATTGCCATAAATTCATCAGAGGGAATTGAGGAAGCAGTAAAATCTTTCAACATGGCCTTGACTCAAGGTCTATATGTGGCACCTTCAGCAGTTTGGTTTTCAAAATCTCTGCAACTCGAAAAATGTAAATGTAAACTGCTGGAGCAAGCATGGAGTTGTTAAGATAGGTTAATTTACAAAATAGTATAAAAAAGTGAACGGAAAAATATTAAGAAAAAGAAGGCACAGGTTTTTACTAAACAAATTGCAGAAAAGACAAACTTTTCTAGAGCCATTTTTCACATTGTGAAAAAAATGTAGCGCCAAAAGCAACCAAACGAGATCCTAGCGTCTCAAACTCTAGTGGATAATCTCTCTTTATTTTTCCATGAAAAGTTGGAAAATGTTTACTTTAGCTTAAATGGAAGAAGAAACAACATTCAAATGGCATCACCTCATAAATCCACCATGGATCACAATGGTGGTCGACTTAATGCCTTCGAACAAATATCACTTGAAGACTCCGAATAGATAATGCTAAAACTCAAATAAGGCTCCCCTAGAGATGTGTGCCCTCTCTACATCTTTAACCGGGCAGCATCCTTTTTTTAAACAAATGTTTTATTGGCATTTGAATAAGAAAAACTATGGCAGAATACACATTCGAGGAGACAAAAGTGAAGTACATAAGAAAGTAACAATAATGACAGGGACCGTTCAGTTAATTGAGCTCCAAAAGAAGCATCCACCAGTGGCCCCGTCCCATATATATAATGCCAAGGGAACTGTAACCTAGGAGAGCCCACAGAACACAGTGGGTGAACGGGCCACTAGAACAGTCAAAGATCTCGGTATATCCTTGTTAGACTTGGCATCTTTTGGCGTGTTTCCCCTGAGGTTTTGCCTTCTGACCTCCCGGTTTTTCACTCTGTTTTTGCTGGCGTAGTGTTTCTGTGCACTTTTCTCACTGCTGATCAGTGGTAAAGTGCAAGTGCTCCTGGGGTAAATTGTGTTATGGATTGGTGTTTCCATGATTGGATATTTGATTTACTTGTTAGTCCCTAGTAAAGTGCACTGAGTGTGCCAGGGCTTGTGAATCAAATGCTACTAGTGGGCCTGCAGCACTGATTGTGCCACCCACGTGAGTAGCCCTGAAAGGTAACTCAGACCCGCCATTGCAGAGTCTGCGAGCAGTTTGTAACTGCCATGTCGACTTGGCCAGTGCACACACTTGCCAGTCCCTCACCTTCCCTTTTCTTACATGACAGCCACCCCTAAGGTAGGCCCAAGGTACCCCTGTGGGCCGGGTGCAGTGTATGTGAAAGGTAGGACATGCCCTGGTGTGTGTGACATGTCCTGATAGTGAATTATGGCCAATTTCGTTTTTCGCTATTGAAAGGCTACCTGTTCCCTATAGGACAGAATGGGGAGTTTGTTTATAACATCTTATAAACATAACTGGCCCGGGGAATTAGGTAGGAAAATAAAGTTTAGTATGCCTGAACTCAGAATCTAAAGATGCATCTTTTAGTGAAGGTGATTTTTACATTCTGTGTTTGAAAATACCACTTTTAGAAAGTAGGTATTTTCTTGCTCAGTCATCCCGTGTGCCTCTGCTGGAATGTGGATTGCCTGTCTGGGTTTTGGATGACAGAAGGCTGGGGAGCAGGAGTGGCTCCAGATAGTCTAGGTGGGTCAGGAAAGGGCTGAATAGACCTGGGCTGCAATTGGGGAAGGGGAGGAGATTTCCTTGCACCTCAAAGGGCCTGGTCTGCCTCTGACCATGCCATCTCCACCTCCTGCCAGGAAGTCACACCAGAGAAGGCAGAACTGGTTCTGGCTGGGCACAGACACTCTCTGCCTAAGAGATCAAAGGATTTTGGGATATAAATATTGGGGCCCAGACCCCTGAACTTTAGAACTCTTTTGGACCAAGAAGACTGCCAAGAAGAAGAGCTGGAGAAGCTATGAGGAGGAACTACCACTTTGCTGTGTGCTTTGCTGTGTTGGCCTGCAGTGGCTGCTTCTGTCTTGGGCAGTGAAAGGACTGGACTGAACTTTCTGCAATCTACTTTTGTGAGTTTCTCCAAGGGCTTGAGGTAGAGCATGCCCCCTGTTCAAGAAGTCTCAGGAACAACAAAGACTTCAAGCTCTTCTGCCCTCAGCACTGGGAACTGTGTGTTGTGTGCTGCAACAGAAGAAAAGCAACACGACGACGTCTACGACGTCGCTGCCGACTCTGTGTCCTGAAGGCACCGCAGAGGGCACTGCCACACCGCGATCCTGGTCTCACCGACGACGCCTGCTGACGCCGCCACCGAGCCGCTGCTCGCACCGCGACCTGTGGGCACCGCACTCCGCACCGCTTCACGACGACGCCTTGGTATCCTAGACGACACTGCTCCACGCCGAAATCTACGCCGCTGCTTGCACCGTGGTTCGAGGGCACCGCTCGTAAAGTTACACGACGCACCGCCCTCATCCCGCACCGCAGCCTTGGCCTGCCGGCGCCATCGACTCCCGTTCGTCAGCCAACGACAGCGCTTCAGCAACGACGCCGCCGCTGCTTGCACCGCGACGAGCACCGCATACACTTAGAACCGAGACCCTGGTCTCACCGACTACGCCATCTGACGCCACCACCGAGCCGCTGCTCGCACCGCGTCCTGAGGGCACCGCTGCACTTCGCACCGCAGCACCCGACGCCAGAACTCCTGACTTCAACAGAGATGAGTTCAATCTGCAATGCGTGTGTCTTCGAGGGCCCCGACGACTCCTGCACCGACCTCCGGAACTGACGCCTGCGGACGCCGTGCTTCCGGAAGCTGAACGAGAGGTCGCCGACGCCCTGCATTTCTAAAAGGTACTGTTTGCGGGTCTTCCCGACACCGTAGCTGGCCCGCGACGCCGAGGTCAGCCAGAACTGTTTGGGTTTGTTTGCTCACGACGCCGTGATAGCCCCGGATGGAGCTATCGACATCAAGGAACTGTTTTTCAATCATATTTTGATAACTGAAGATTTTTTTAAGTACTGTATTGTGGATTTTTATCGTTTTTGGTCTTGTCTTAAGTATATAAAAATATTGGATATTTTTCTAAACAGGTGTGGTGTCCTTTTGTAGTGCTTACACTGTATTACTGTTGGTTATGTGCAAATGCTTTACACACTGCCTCTAAGATAAGCCTGACTGCTCGTGCCAAGCTACCAAGGGGGTGAGCAGGGGTTATTTTAGGAGTGTAACTCCCTTATCCTGACTAGAGTGGTGGCTTCTGCCTGGCGTTGGCACATGCCCTAGCCTACCAAAAATCCCATTTCTAACATTGGTTGTCAGCGGTGAGGATAGGACTTGCGTTTGCACTTGACTTACAGTAATTGGTGTGCACTACTACCATATCGCAGACCATTATGTGCCACATACTGGTTCTTTTTCTTTTTGGCCTATTTTTGAACTTGCCAGTTTGAACTTGCTACTTCATCATGCCTGAATCAAGAGCATCATCTGTTGCATCCCTGGAAATTGCCTTTGAGGAGGATAGGTTGGAATCCTACAATGTTAGGGAATTGAAATCAATTTGCAAAAACCTAAAAGTCCAAGTCAGAGGCCTCACGAGGAAGGAGGAGCTACAAAAGGTGCTGAGGGCCTGGGTAGCAGCCAGACATGCCAGCGAGCAGTCTGGTGATCTCAGTGGAGAGGCGGAGGAGCCTATTCCTAGGGTGGATGTGCTTTTGGGAGGGAGGGAACCCTCCAGGCCAGGAAGCAGTGGCCTGTCCCCAGGAGAGCTGGAGGACAGGCGGGAAGCAAGGAGAGTTGCAGTAGAACTGGAGAACCTTAAGTTAGCCATGGAGGAGAAAAGGATGATGTTAGAGCATGAGTTCAGGATAAAGGAGCTGGATCAGAGGAGTAGAGCCGGATCAGATGGTGGCAGCAACCCGTCAAGACAGGCAGACAGGATTGTGCACATCCCTAAGAATGTAGGCAAAGAATTCAAGAAGGGGGATGACATACAAAGGTGGTTTCAGGGTTACGAGGCAGCGATACACATGAATGGGGTCCCTGAGGAGAATTGGGGAGCAGGATTGTGGCCTCTCTTCCCAGAAGAAGCAAGGGATACTTTAATAGCTTTGGGTAAGGGGTATCACCTCACCTATCCAGACATGAAGGAGCCCTTCTCACTAAGTATGGTCTCACTCCTGAAAAGTACAGGGATCAGTTCAGGTCCAGTAAGAAGTCCGATGCCAACATTTGGTTGGAATGTGTAGATATGTTTTGCAGGTCACTGGATGGCTGGGTGAAGGGCAGTAATGTGACAGATTTTCAGGGGCTCTACAATTTGACAGCATGGGAGCACTTGTCTAGTCTATGTTTTGCAGATCTGCGCCAGCACCTAGTTGATAGTAAGCTGACTGACCCCAGGAAGCTTGCTATGGAGGCGGACCGCTGGGTGACTACCAGGGTCCACAGGAAAGCGTATGGGGGAGACTCAGCCAAAGGTGGGCAGGGTGCCCAGCAGAAAAGTGGGGGGACAAGGGTAAAACACAGGAGTTCTCGAAAGGGCCCCAAACTAACACCCAGGGTAAAGGTTCCCATCCCCCAGGAGATAAGAAACAAGGGGTCTCGTCAGGAAAGCCTGCTGAGACCGGCCCCCGCAAGTGTTTTGCATGTGACCAGGTGGTTCACATGAAGGGGGACCCCAAGTGCCCTAAGGGGGCACAGCCACCCACCGGTGGGCAGTCCAAGGTGTTGGCTAGTGTAGCGCTTGGGGAGGAGGAGTACCCACAGGAGGGTGGGGACCCCGCAGAAATGACCCTCGTCTCACTAGGGGACAGTGAAATGGTCCCAGGAAACCCGGTGCCCCCTAACACAAAGAAATGCAGCACCTGGGTGACCATCAATGGGAAAAGGGTAGAGGCTCTCAGAGATACTGGAGCCAGTGTGACCTCAGTCCGGTGTCACCTGGTCTCTGAGAAGCAGGTAGTCCCAGGGGCATTTCACCACGTCATTGCGGTGGACAGTTCAGAGCGCCAGTGTCTGGTGGCGCAGGTGGGGGGGGGGGGGAGGTCTCAGGTCCCTTGAGGGTGGTTGCGAGCCCTTCCATGCCTGTAGATTGTCTGCTAGGTAACGACCTGGAGCAGTCCTTATGGAAGGATGTTGAGCTCAGGTCTCACTTGGAGATGCTTGGGTTGCCAGAGTGGGCATTCATGTCCACTCGGTCAATGGCGGCCAGAGAGGGTGATCAAGAGGACTTGGAGCCTGAAACAGTGGCCCATGTCCCTGCCAAGGGCAAGGGGCGCGGGAAACCGGCCCCTGACGTTCCCACGGACCGGGAGGAGGCGGACCTCGAGGGGGACGCCCCAGTGCCTACAGGGGAGCAGGTAGCTGAACTGGGGGACATCTCTGAGCTGACCCATTGGCAGCAAGAAGGGGGTCCCACCAGGGAGGAATTCTGCAAGGAGCAGAAAGAGTGCCCTTCTCTGGAGGGTCTGCGGCGGCAGGCTGCAGACCAGGCAGCTGGTGATCAGTCCGGATCACATTGGATCTACTGGGAGAATGATCTCCTGTATAGCGAGCCTAAGGTCGCTGAGCCTGGGTCAGCCCGTGTGCTGGTGGTACCCCAGCGTTTTAGGACCTTCCCTACTGGGTCTGGCTCATGACGTGCCTTTGGCAGGACATTTGGGGCAGGACAAGACCTTTGACAGGCTTGTCACCCACTGCTTCTGGCCCCAAATGCGAAGGCAGTCAGATGGACATTGCAGGTCTTGCCAAACTTGCCCGGCAAGTGGTAAGAGTGAGAGGAAGGTCAAAGCTCCACTCCAACCATTTCCAGTGGTTGGAACGCCCTTTGAAAGGGTAGGGATACACATTGTGGGGCCACTGGATCCCAAGACAGCCATGGGCAACAGGTACATCCTGATCTTGGTGGACCATGCCACCCAGTACCCGGAGGCAATCCCTCTCAGGACAACGACGGCGCCAGTGGTGGGCCGGGCGTTAATGGGGATCTTTTCCCGAGTGGGGTTCCCCAGAGAGGTGGCTTCTGACAGGGGGACCAATTTCATATCCAAGTATATGACATCCCTGTGGAAGGAGTGTGGTGTAATCTACAAGTTCACCACCCCTTACCACCCACAAGGTAAAGGTCTGGTGGAGAGATTCAACCAGACCTTGAAGGGCATGATTAAGGGTCTAACAGAACCCTTGAGGCGGAAGTGGGACGTACTCTTGCCGTGCCTTCTCTTTGCATACAGGGAGGTACCCCAGAAGACTCTTGGGTTCAGTCCCTTTGAGCTTCTGTATGGTCACCCTGTGAGAGGACCTCTGAGCTTGGTGAAGGAAGGCTGGGAGGCAGCTCCCAGGAACGCTCCCCAGGATGTGTTTAGTTACATGCTGGCCTTCAGAAACCAAACTGCCTGCTTCAGGAAACTCGCTCAGGCGAACCTAGAAGCAAGCCAGGAAGAAATGAGGAAGTGGTATGACCAGAATGCCACTCTGGTCGAATTTCAACCTGGGCAAAAAGTGTGGGCCATGGCCCCAGTGGAACCTTGTGACTTGCAGGACAAGTGGACTGGGCCATTTGAGGTGGTGGAGCGCAAAAGTGATGTCACCTACCTGGTGGATTTGCGGGCTCCAAGGAAACCTTTGAGGGTCCTCCACGTGAACCGCCTCAAGCCCCACTTCGAGAGGTCTGAAGTGAGCATGCTCTTGGCGACAGATGATGGGGTGGAAGAGGAGAGTGAACCTCTCCCTGACCTCCTGTCTACCAAGGAGCGCGATGGGTCAGTGGAAGGTGTGATCCTCTCCCCTACACTGACTCCAGAGCAGCAGAGCGACTGTCACCAGTTGTTGGGACAGTTTGTCCCACTGTTCTCCCGGACCCCAGGTGTTACTCACTGGTGTACCCATGACGTGGACACCGGTGACAGCCCTCCTGTGAAGCACAAGATTTACAAGTTGACTGACCGGGTCAAGGCCAGCATTAAAGATGTTGGCGTTAGGGGTGATCGAGCCTTCCAACAGTCCTTGTGCCAGCCCAGTGGTCTTGGTCCCAAAGGCTGCTGCACCCGGTGCCACTCCAGAACTGCGATTTATATGTGGACTACTGTGAGCTCAATGCCGTCACCAGGACTGACGCACACCCCATCCCCAGAGCTGATGAGCTCATTGATCGGTTGGGAGCTGCCAAGTTCCTCAGCACGTTTGATTTAACGTCTGGGTACTGGCAGATTGCCTTAACCGATGGGGCCAAGGAGAGGTCAGCATTTTCAACCCCAGAAGGACATTACCAGTTCCGGGTGATGCCCTTTGTGTTGAAGAATGCACCTGCCACCTTTCAGAGGTTGGTCAACCAGGTGTTGGCTGGGCTGGAGGATTTCAGTGCCGCCTACCTGGATGACATCGCAGTGTTCAGTTCCAACTGGGAAGAACACTTGCAGCACCTCGGTGAAGTGTTGAAGGCGCTGCAGAGGGCAGGCCTCACGATCAAGGCCAGTAAGTGCCAGATCGGGCAGGGTTCGGTGGTGTACTTGGGACACCAGGTAGGAAGCGGCCAGGTGGTGCCCCTACAACCCAAGATTGACACCATTCTGACTTGGGAGCCCCCAAGACCCAGACAGAGGTGAGGGCCTTCTTAGGACTCACCGGGTACTACAGGAGGTTTGTTAAGGGGTATGGCACCATTGTTGCTCCCTTAACAGAGCTGACTTCCAGGAAGCAGCCCAAGAAGGTGATCTGGACTGAGTCCTGCCAGAAGGCTTTTGATGACCTGAAGGCCGCCATGTGCACGGCACCCGTGCTCAAGGCACCCGACTTCTCCAAGGAACTCGTCATGCAGACTGACGCTTCAGAGCATGGAGTGGGAGCGGTGCTCTCACAACTGAATGAAGAGGGCCTAGACCAGCCTGTAGTCTTCCTTAGACAGAGACTACTGCCCAGGGAACAGCGGTGGAGTGCCATAGAAAGGGAAGCTTTCGCTGTGGTCTGGGCACTGAAGAAGCTGAGACCATACCTGCTTGGGACTCACTTCCGGGTTCAGACAGACCACAGGCTCCTCAGATGGTTGATGCAAATGAGGGGTGAGAATCCAAAACTGCTGAGGTGGTCCATCTCCCTACAGGGAATGGACTTTACGGTGGAACACCGTCCTGGCATAGAACATACATAGTGGAGAGGTGTGGTGCAGCGGCCAGGGCAGCTGACTTCGGAGCACAGAGGTCATGGTTCGATCCCCGGCGGCAGCTCAGCTCAGCACCTTGTGACTCTGGGCAATAGCTCACTTAATTTCCACAACGGCCCCCAGCGCCTTGAGACCCGTAAGGGTGAGTAGTTCGCGCTTTACAAATACGGATTTAGATTTTTTTATTTTTTTAACACGCCAATGCAGATGGTCTGTCCAGGTTCTTCCGCCTTAGTGAAGAAAACTCCCAGGAGGGTGGGTAGTTCTCCCTACTTTCAGCTGGAGGGGACATGTGTTAGACTTGGCATCTTTTGGCGTGTTTCCCCTGAGGTTTTGTCTTCTGACCTCCCGGTTTTTTACTCTGTTTTTGCTGGCGTAGTGTTTCTGTGCACTTTTCTCACTACTGATCAGTGGTAAAGTGCAAGTGCTCCTGTGGTAAATTGTGTTATGGATTGGTGTTTCCATGATTAGATATTTGATTTACTTGTTAGACCCTAGTAAAGTGCACGGAGTGTGCCAGGGCCTGTGAATCAAATGCTACTAGTGGGCCTGCAGCACTGATTGTGCCACCCACGTGAGTAGCCCTGAAAAGGTAACTCAGACCCGCCATTGCGGAGTCTGCGCGCAGTTTGTAATTGCCATGTCGACTTGGCCAGTGCACACACTTGCCAGTTCCTCACCTTCCCTTTTCTTACATGTCAGCCACTCCTAAGGTAGGCCCAAGGTACCCCTGTGGGCCGGGTGCAGTGTATGTGAAAGGTAGGACATGCCCTGGTGTGTGTGGCATGTCCTGATAGTGAATTACGGCCAATTTCGTTTTTGCTATTGCAAGGCTACCTGTTCCCCATAGGACAGAATGGGGAGTTTGTTTATAACATCTTATAAACATAACTGGCCCGAGGAATTAGGTAGGAAAATAAAGTTTAGTATGCCTGAACTCAGAATCTAAAGATGCATCTTTTAGTGAAGGTGATTTTTACATTCTGTGTTTGAAAATACTACTTGTAGAAAGTAGGTATTTTTTTGCTCAGTCATTCCGTGTGCCTCTGCTGGAATGTGGATTGCCTGTCTGGGTTTTGGATGACAGAAGGCTGGGGAGCAGGAGTGGCTCCAGATAGTCTAGGTGGGCCAGGAAAGGGCTGAATAGACCTGGGCTGCAATTGGGGAAGGGGGAGGAGATTTCCTTGCACCTCAAAGGGCCTGGTCTGCCTCTGACCATGCCATATCCACCTCCTGCAAGGAAGTCACACCAGAGAAGGCAGAACTGGTTCTGGCTGGGCACAGAACCTAAGAGATCAAAGGATTTTGGGATATAAATATTGGGGCCCAGACCCCTGAACTATAGAACTCTTTTGGACGAAGAAGACTGCCAAGAAGAAGAGCTGGAGAAGCTGTGAGGAGGAACTACCACTTTGCTGTGTGCTTTGCTGTGTTGGCCTGCAGTGGCTGCTTCTGTCTTGGGCAGTGAAAGGACTGGACTTTCTGCAATCTACTTTTGTGAGTTTCTCCAAGGGCTTGAGGTAGAGCTTGCCCCCTGTTCAAGAAGTCTCAGGAACAACAAAGACTTCAAGCTCTTCTGCCCTCAGCACTGGGAACTGTGTGTTTTGTGCTGCAACAGAAGAAAAGCAACCCGACAGCGTCTATGACGCCGCTGCCGACTCCGTGTCCTGAAGGCACCGCAGAGGGCACCGCCGCAACGCCGTACCGCGACCCTGGTCTCACCGACGACGCCTGCTGATGCCGCCACCGAGCTGCGGCTCGCACCGCGACCTGTGGGCACCGCACTCCGCACCGCCTTGCTTCACGACGACGCCTTGGTATCCCCGACGGCGCCGCTCCACGCCGGAATCTACGCCGCTGCTTGCACCGTGGTTCGAGGGCACCACTCGTAAAGTTACACGACGCACCGCCCTCATCCCGCACCGCAGCCTTGGCCTACCAACGCCGGCGCCATCGACTCCCGTTCGTCAGCCGACGACAGCGCTTCAGCAACGAAGACGCCGCTGCTTGCACTGCGACCTGCCAGCACCGCGACGAGCACCGCATTCACTTCGCACCGCGACCCTGGTCTCACCGACGACGCCATCTGACGCCGCCACCGAGCCGCTGCTCGCACCGCGACCTGAGGGCACCAAACGCCGCACCGCTGCACTTCGCACCGCAGCACCCGACGCCAGCGCTCCTGACTTCAACAGAGAGGAGTTCGATCTGCAACGCGTGTGACTTCGAGGGCCCCGACGACTCCTGCACCGACCTCAGGAACCGACTCCTGCAGACGCCGTGCTTCCGGAAGCTCAACGAGAGGTCGCCGACGCCCTGCATTTCTAAAAGGTACTGTTTGCGGGTCTTCCCGACACTGTAGCTGGCCCGGGACGCCGCGGTCAGCCAGAACTGTTTGGATTTGTTTGCTCACGACGCCGTGATAGCCCCGGACGTCGGTATCGACATCAAGGAACTGTTTTTCAAGCATATTTTGATAACTGAAGATTTTTTAAGTACTGTATTGTGGATTTTTTATCGTTTTTGGTCTTGTCTTAAGTATATAAAAATATTGGATATTTTTCTAAACGGGTGTGGTGTCCTTTTGTAGTGCTTACACTGTATTACTGTTGGTTATGTGCAAATGCTATACACACTGCCTCTAAGATAAGCCTGAATGCTCGTGCCCAGCTACGAAGGGGGTGAGCAGGGGTTATTTTAGGAGTGTAACACCCTTATCCTGACTAGAGTGGTGGTTTCTGCCTGGCGTTGGGCATGCCCTAGCCTACCAAAAATCCCATTTCTAACAATCCTATAAAAAAGGGAAGAGAAAAGAAAGAGTGAACACAAACGAAAGTGCGTTCATGCATAAACTACTGTCCCATGGCGGTATAGCAATTTCATTAGGATAAAAAGTGGAGGTAACGGTGGTGGTGGGGGAGGAGGGGGGGTTAGACTGAGCGGATCAAGAGAGGGGAGGTACAAGGGGAGAGGCCCCACCACAGGCGCTGCTTCACCAATGGTTATGGACACTAAGCTGTCACTAACCCAACAAGTTCATGCAGGCACTTCCAATGCCAATGTACTACATCTAGGAGCAAGAAATAAACTGATAAATAGATTGCAAGGAGTGAAGAATGCTGCAGCAAGACTGGTTTTAAACATCCCCAAAAGACAATCATTGTGACAAGGCCGGACACATTTGTATTGGTTATAGGTTAGGCAAAGAATTAAATTTAAGGCTCTAAAGATCACCCGCAGAGCCTTATACAACAAGAATTGGCAAAGCCAATAGGTCTCGCCTTTGGGATCTTATAATTTGTTAGCAATGTAACAGTTGTTGTTTTTGCACTAAGGATTTTGTTTTGGATAATTAAATTTTTTTTTGCTTTTATTGTATATGGAAATAAGTTTTCTAGCAGTTTGGCTTATCCCTGAGTTAATGTGTAAAGCGTTTGCACAATACGTACATAGCAACACCATACCAGACACACCATAAAAGGAACTCGATACAAGGTTATATGAAGAATAGCCTTTGTATTTTTATAAAACATATTAGAATAGTAATTGTACACTATACACTGTGCCAACTGGCACAAGCTAATATTTTTAGGGTGCGGGACTTAGTTACTTATGTATATATAGAGTTAGTGTGAGTTATTGAGTTAGTAGGAGAGTGAGTGAGTGAGATAGAGATTGAGATAGTTAGTGAGAGACTTAGTTAGTTAGTGACAGAGTGTGAGATTTATGTAGTTAGTATATGAGAGTGATTTCGAGAGTTATTTAGTTTGTGAGTTTGATAGATGAAGATAGAATTTGTGATGTATTTATTGAGTGAGCAAGTTAGTGAGAGAGTTAGTGAGCTAGTGAGAGTCAGAAAGAGTTATGGCAAAGCATTGCGTCGAAAACAAATCGGCAATTAAACATATATTTGTTTTGTAATGATTAACAGATGCAAGCTTTTATAAAAAAAAAAAATTTATTTACAGTATTTTACAATTATTAACGTCCTACCGGAGGGACAAATAATATTTTGCACTTGAAGCTATGTGTGCAGTGTAGACTAACTTATGATACACGTGATAAACAGTCAAGATTTGAAGTAAGAGAGGTGTGTGTATCGTAAGGGACTGATTTAAAGCGCACCAAACACCAGTAGCAGACGACCAGAGTGGTCCGAGCTTCACCTTCTGCGTATGTAGTGACATTTGCCAAATGCCATAGCTAGGGCCCAATATAAAGTTGGTCCGTGTCCGAACTGTCCTGTTGTAATTGTTAGCTAACAAAGTCAGGATGCAAGAACAGTGTTACTAATGTATTTTTTGCTAATACCCTTTTGTCACCAGCAGTGTGCATTTAGTGTACGGTTTTTTGTTTTCTGTGCAAAAAGGCTAATAAATGCACCTCAAATTGCAAAGAAAATAACCCATACGGAAAAAATAGACACACTGAAAGTAAGGAGTGTCGGCAAATACACTAATTATAAAGTTTTTGGCCTTAAAACACTTTTTTCAAAAGTACCCCAAAAAGCTGCCTGTAATTGTGTGTTTAACTTTGCTGCGTGGTAAAAGAGTCACCGCGTGGAAGTACACCTCTCCTGACAAAGTACATCATATACACTTCTATAATGCTCTCCTTTAACTACATACTATATCTCAAGCTGAACTAAAACTTAATGTAAAGAATGTTAAAAAAATGGCAAGCCGAGAAGTTAAGGAGAATGTAGCATTTTGTCAAGCTGTGAAGTGGAATCCTTTAGCAATGCATCGACACCTTGTTTGAAAAAGACTCCCAAGTGTAGCCGCCATCCAGTCTGGTGTGAAACGTCCGAACAGTTACTACCTGTGGTTAAATGAGAGACTGCCGAAGCTGAATAAAGACAATGGTTTCCTCCTCGTAAAGATCAGTATCAGCGTTAGGAGAGGCAAATGTGGCGTCACTGCAGTTGCACATATGGGTGAAGTTTTAAAAGCAATATAGGATGTTTGTATCAGTCAAAAGCAGAGACCGAAACAGAGATGTTCAATAATGAAGTCAAAACAAAAACAGTTATTTGTACAACAAAAAGAGAAGCAGGGTTGTCTGGCGTTTAGTAAATGCTTAATCTAATAATAACCGGGACAGAGGGAAATGCGAAAATGAGCTTCAATTAGATAAAGTATATTACTTGTGGACGAGGCTGGCTTTGGGGAAATAGCACGTGAGTTCAAAATGCAAAAGGCCCGCGCTATATTTATTTTTTAATAACAAGCCGGAAATGTTTGTTTAAGAGCGAAAAAAAGTTTCTAAATCGTGTACGAGGCTGGCTTTGGTGAGAGAGCACGTAAGTTGAAAATGCAAAAGGGCCGTGCTCTATTTATTTCACAATTATGACTAAAAAGTGTATCAATTATGGACGACGCTGGCTTGAAAAAGTGTATAAATCGTGTACGAGGCTGGCTTTGGTGAGAGAGCACGTCAGTTTAAAATGCCAAAGGGCCGCGCTCACACGCCACACGCGTGCTTGCAAAAGTAAAACAAAATCACACTGCTGACACTGCAATGATGTGTTTGCTGGGGCCGCGCTCTATTTATTTAACAATTATGCACCGTAGATGTTTGTTTAATGACTAAAACGTGCATCAATTGTGGACGACGCTGGCTTGAAAAAGTGTATAAACCGTGTACGAGCCTGGCTTTGGTGAGAGAGCACGTAATTTGAAAATGCAAAAGGCCCGCGCTCTATTTATTTCACAATTATGCACCGGAGATGTTTGTTTAATGCCTAAAAAGTGTATCAATTGTGGACAAGGCTGGCTTTGAGAGAGAGCACGTGAGTTCAAAATGCTAAAGGGCCGCGCTCTATTTATTTAATAATAACGCTCCCGAAATGTTTGTTTAATATCGCAAAAGTGTACAAATTGTGTACAAGACTGGCTTTGGTGAGAGAGCACGTCAGTTGAAAATGCCAAAGGGCCGCGCTCACACGCCACACGCGTGCTTGTAAAAGTAAAACAAAATCACACTGCTGGCACTGCAATGATGTGTTTGCTGGGGCCGCGCTCTATTTATTTAACAATTATGCGCAGTAGATGTTTGTTTAATGACTAAAAAGTGTATCAATTGTGGACGACGCTGGCTTTGAGAGAGAGCACGCGAGTTCAAAATGCTAAAGGGCCGCTAATAATAACGCAACGCAGGTGTGTGTTTAATAATGAAAAAGTGTATAAATCGCAAAACAAGGAGGCACGTCTGGCGAGTGGTGTGCGATGTGCGCGCGCTGTAAGGGTGCCCGCGAGCGATACGCTTAATGAGCCACGACAAGAGAGGAAAGCCAGATGGCGCCTGTGCGCGTAACTGTGCGCGTAACCGCAAGCTTTAGGCCACAAGCAAAAGCGTGTGGTCAGCTTTTTGAAGCCCCCTTACTAAAAGTCTCACCAGAACAGCGCATGCGCTGCCTGAGGCGAGACCTAAAAAGGACCATTGCATGTCCAGAAGAGAATAAACAAATACACACAGCTTTGAACACTTCGCTCAGCAATTCAAAATCTCCTGAGTGCCCCCGGGATACATATGGCGAGAGGACTTGGGAGATCTTTTGCCTTTCAGATTGCTACTCTTTGGAACTCCCTGCCTGAGCATCTTTGAGGCATAGCTTCTGAAACTGTTTTTAAATCAAATTTAAAAACATGTTAGTTTAGAGAAGTGTAGAGATTGTTTTCGGCAGAGTGCAATCGTGATCATCCTCAGTCTGTCTGGTTGTTTGAGCGCCGGGACGCTTCCTTTGGAAGCAGCTGTTTGCGCCTTACAAATTTCTTTTCATTCATTCACCAGTGAGATCAGCACTAATGATTACTAATGTTACAGAACAGATTTACTATGAGTGCAGTTGATCAATATCTCCTACAAGCCCTCTGTGTTCGGAAGAAGAGACTATGTACCCATTGTATACATGAATAATTCATATCTTAATGCGGACCTGAGCTAATATTTTATTATTTTATTTATTATGTTATCATATATTATCAGATAAAATTGATGTTTAGTCTTATTCAACACATAGTAATTCCAAAGGTGAAGTAGTACTTTGAATCATGGATTTGTTCATTCATGCCTTTTGGGATTTTATGTTCTTTAGTCTGGTACTCCTATTTAATTTTATTAAACTAATGATCAACTATAAACAGACCAACTGTCTCATTGATCGTAATACTGCTTTTTTGCATAATTTATTACTGTAACGCCATCCAAATGCTAAACATGGCAAGCTTCACACTTAACCAAAAAACAAAAGTAAAATCAATTGAAAAAAATTTTGAAGTTGAAAACCTAAACTATAGTAGTAAATGCTAAAAATATTGTGTTAGAAAACAAGTAACATGTGAACCAGACTACAGACTTTACACAAAATGGCACTGTCAGAGTCAAGAAAACCAATATTTAAGCAAAGAACAAGTGCATCTACACATTGATGAACCCAGCATATAGATAGAACATCAGAGGACAAACACCTAAACGCATTGGTAGCAGTACAAATATAAGACAGTACCAGGAACATCAAACCTGGCAATACAGAATCTAGGACTCGAATGACCAGCATGCCACAAGAGCCTAAATCACAAAACATGCACACACCACTATGTCTGCAAGACAAGACTTGACAATTCGGTCAGAACCCAGAAGTCAAAACACATGTGCACTGCCAGGGCCCAGCACCCAAAGATGTGATTAAACCACTAAAGCCAGAAAACAAGACAGTGAATCAGCAGCATCAAAAACGGAAGACACCAACTGAAAGCTATAGACCAGAATCCAAAATGCGAGTACATCACAGGAGCCAAGAATCTGTTGTGTGTGGCAGGTCTGTCCTGGTAATACATGAATGCAAGCAAAGCCTGATTATATGTAACATGAAGGGCAATAACTCTTTAGAGTGAGTCTGTAAAAGGTTTAGGGCCTGGCAAATTAGCATTTTGGACAGTAACGCAGACAAAAATGGTGTGTGCAAGATCACTAGATTTTAGCTGCAGATGGACATTAGGCGGAGTAACAAAAATAACACAAATGCAGCCAAAACACATAAAAGAAGTGTGCACCTAGTGTAATATCATACAGCCAGAGACCATGGGAGTATATAGCCTCAGCCAGATGGTAGGAC
The DNA here is from genome assembly GCA_963921515.1 of Calotriton arnoldi. NCBI lineage: Eukaryota > Metazoa > Chordata > Amphibia > Caudata > Salamandridae > Calotriton > Calotriton arnoldi. Next base: position 668,413 of record CAWUFW010000661.1, read on the forward strand.
ATGAACCTTCTGCCACAGCACAGAGCAAAAAAGGCTACTTCAGAGCCATGAAAACAAAACATGGCATGCACTAATGGGACTCAAAATCCTAGATACAGCTGTGCACCAGAAGCCACAAGCTAAAATGAGAGCGCACCAACAGAATCCAAATCAAGGATGTGTTCACAAGACCAAAGGCCAGAAACCAAGACCAGAGCACATAAACAAGAGGACCTGACAAAAATCCAGTAGTCCACTGTGAGAATTTAACCAAAGCTCTTATTCCTAAACAAAGGCATACTACGAGACAGGCACCAACACATACGTGCACCAGAGGAGAAGAGAACCCAAAATATGCTTGAAGTACAGAAGTTCAAAAACAAAGAGGCGCGCGTACACAGGGGTGTGGAATTTCATAAAATATCTACTTTTTTATAGGGCTGGTTGCTTCATAAATCTACTTGTCCTGTAACAAAATCCACTTGTCCCTTTGGTGCCATGTAGTGCGGCGACAAATTATGGCAGCAATCTCATTATATAAGAGCTCTGATATAGCCTCTCTGATTATACCAGGGCTCATACCATAGTAGTGTTTGAATACTTGCAATCCCCTTATGTTGCCACGTTTCCGCAGATCTACATACTGGGGCTGAAGGTAGTGGTAAGCAATAGTTCCAGGGTTAGAATGCCCTTTTGAGTCTGTGCAAACCTACTAACTTGCATGTTTTAAGGGTTTTCAACAACTCTTCTCTAATCTTTTCCCATACTCAGAAATGTTAGAAATTTACTCCTGACAATGGCAGACGTAAACCTCCTTCCAGAGTTGGGAAAAAAGTGGTTAGAGGGAAAGTGAACTTGCAAACATTCAGATTTTCGCATGAGCAAATTTACACATGCATATTTGCTCATGCAAAAATGCAGTTCACAAATATTTTCATGGGGTACTATTTCTTGTCCTACTGCTGTAAACTCTTGGGAATTCACGAAAGCCGTATAGCTGCACTTAATGCAAGGACATATACCATGGGTGCACTTTTGAGACTTTCTTTAATAATTGGGCCCCTAATTTGGTCTGGCGTTGACCTTGACCATTTGGATTTATTAAAATTCTGTCTTTCTCTGTATCGGCTGGCTTTACTATGAGTGACAGCATTCTGCTCTTTCACAAGGAACATATCGCCACACAAAGACATTTTGTTCAGTGTCAGTAACTACTATGGCAGTGTGTGCTTTTTGAGACCAAAAACAATTTTTTGCTTTTGCCAATGTTTGTTATAATGGTGAGGGCCCGGCAGCTCCCACACCAATAAAGTTTTACAAAAACCATGCCAAAACAAGTCACACATTGACAAAACTAAAAAGCTGACCACCAGTTTCAGACCTACTGACTTTGCCAATGCTTGTTTATTTTTGTTTCCCATAATCTTATTGAAACTGCTTACACTGATTTTCCATTATCAATATTTTTGGGAAATACTAGCATGCATCAACACGTTACTAAATGATGTTGCAAAGAAATGGTACCTAACATTTTATAGTAGTTAAGCTAAATGTTTTTTTTCCTGCTTTCATTTGTTAATGAACATTTTATTTTGAAAGCAAAGAATCATCAATCTTGCTTCCAAGCTTCTGCAAATATTCGCATCAAATCGGAGATTATTCTGGGAGCCTTATACGTAGCCTCATATTGCTTATGAAAACGTGTGTACACCTTTTTATATTGGAACCAGTGTCAGTAGTGCCGCCCAAGCTTACAACATTTACTTAGAGCGCTCACCCTAATAATAAAGGCTTTCAATTAATGAACCATAAATACAAGTTTGAACAGCATTAACATATGGACAAAAATATTACCTTAACTGCAGACAGTGCCCTTCCCTGATCCATAAAGTGGTACTGTAAACTGGCAGCCAAAGGGTTTGTGCAGCAGGGGTTGGGCTTACTTGTCCCAAGGACAAAAAACACATGAAAACTTGTTGTCCTTGACCCCAAACAGTATGTCCTGGGCGTCGGGCTATAGGGATTCCACATCCCTGCGTACATTACTAAACCCTAGAATCCAAGACCTGAGCAATACTGCCAGAGGTTACTATGCCCACATGAGCACAGTACCCATGAACCGAATCCTTTGCCAGAATGCAGAACCCAAAATATGAACACACTGCGCTGTTCAACAAAAGCCATGAACACACTAAAAACCCAAGACTTGAGTGAACTGCTAGAAAACAGCATGAGATCCGAGCCCATCAATGAAGCCAAAACAAAATATCCATATGCACCAGCCGAGCGAGCAACTAAAACAAAACTGTACTGCCAGCAAAGAAAATTCTGGCTGCAAAGCACCATCAGAAACCAGAACACTAGAAATAAGCCTTCTAGTTACCCATGACACTGGTGTACCAAAACTACAAATGAAACTTTAGCATACTGGCAGTGTCCAGAATACACAATATAAAGTGCCAAAACAAAATACCTGAGACATCAAATCCTGCTATAACCTACAATTGAAAGGCATGAACACACAACCATAGTCTCTCAAGATATCGTCGAAGCTAGAAGAAAAGTTGAAGGAACAATAATAAAGTGATGAGAAGTAGCGAAGCACCTCAGAAATTGGTTAGGAGTGCACTTTATTGATTAACACCAGGAGTACACTGAACGACCCACTTGCATCTCCCACACAGGCAACCGTCACTTGGGGAATGCTTCATAGGTAAACAGCCTTGCCTGCTAACTAGACAAGAGGACTGGGGGGCGTGGCTAAGCCGGCCGCAAGATGGCCGCACTTTGAGTGGGCTCTGCCGGCCAAGCCACATTATCCGCTAATATCCTGCAGACATCCTACCTGCTGCTGCCCATGATGCCGCTGACTATCCTCGCCTGACGCCCGGGAGCGGATTGTGCCCGTTCTATGTCCGCTGCGGAGCCGGTGTGCGGAGATACGCTGCTGTGCCAGCCTGGGGCCTGGACCGCGCGGAGACGCTGGGGACTCCTGTGATGCCCTCCGGGACCTGACGGGGACCCGAGCGCCAGCTGCTGGTTGCGCCGGCTCCCTCGCTTGCCGTGTCCGGTGAGTGTTCAGCCGGCGGGGGTGCGTTTCGCGGCGGGGTTGAGGGCACGCCCGTTGCACCGCTAGGCCCGGGCGCTATTTGCCGCCTACACTCGGTCTCGGCCTTCTCTTCCGGGCCTGGCGAAGGGGGCGGCGCGCTCTCCGTGTCTCCTCGCTGCACTCGCCCCCCCCCCCCTGATCCCGGAGGGCTGCTGCTGGGCCTTTGCGGTCGGCCCCCCTGCCTGCGTGGAGCCCTGAGGAACTGGGCTGGGCGCCTTTGCTGTGGTGGGCTGGACGCTGGCCTGAAGCTTCCTCGGCCTCAATTGACTGGGCGCGTGGGCGGTGCGTGGCGCCCGCCCGGCGGCCCTAACTTTGTACCGGCCTACCGGGACTGGTCCTGCCGCCTCATCGTGCCCTTGGGTAGGGCCGGTGGCGGGCGTTGCGGCGCTTCGCCGACTGCCGACTTCGCCGACTGCCTCAGCTGGCACGGACCGGTAGGAGGCTATACTGTGCCCGATAGTGAGGCCGTCTGGCCCCGCGCTCTGCTCCTCCGTTAAGCGCCACTACTGAGTGCCCCTGTTCCTGGGCTGGCGCGGAACCTCCTGACGCAGCGAGGCCAACTCCCCTGCTGGGCGCCTTCTGGGTGGCATTCACTCCTGTGCTTGCACAGTACTTCAGCCTGGGACTCCCACCGGCTGCTCTCCAAGCAGACTGTTCTTAACATACCTCACTCCTGGTTCGCCTGCTCCAGTCTTCCTCTGCCTATTCTGGTGGTTGGGGGGGCCCGGACGGATGGTCCGCGGTTGATCTGCCCACACCGCGGCTACTCACCTTCGCCGTTGTGTCGTTGGGTGCGGGTGCTGGTCGCTCCTGAGCCTGGTCTTCGCTTCAGCCCCGCTGTTGTTCTTTCCTCTGTGCCTGTCCTCCTCCTGCCGCACTAGTGATTGTCGCTTACTGACCGGGCTCGGCCTCCAGTGACTGCCTGAGCACTATGGGTCGCACGGATCCCAAGCAGCCCAAAATCACGTTTGACCAACGGCGCCAGACGCGTCAGGACTCTGCGTCTCCGCCCGACCCTCCGCAATCTCGTGAAGATGACCTGAAAGCTATCATGTTGGATGTAAAAACGACCGTCACCGGCATCGCGGCCCAGCTAGATCAACTGTCAAACCGATTGGACACTGTGAAGGCCCGGGTGGACACACACGACGCAAGGCTGCTGCACGTGGAGACGAGAGTGTCGGACGTGGAGGATGCTGCCACACGGGATCGTCAGAAATTGCTACACATGGACAAACTCCTGGAGGTAATCCGTAATAAGAATGAGGATTTGGAGGTGCGCTCCCGGAGGAGCAACCTCCGCATCACTGGGGTGCCGGAGTCCACCAACATATCCCGCATGGAGGATTTCGTGGTGGAGCGGCTGATCCGCAAGCTGTTCGGGGACGCTCTCTCGCCTGTGTTTATCGTGGAGCGGGCCCACCGTTCCCTTGGCCCCCGTCCCGCTCTGGGCCTGCCAGCCCGTCCCATAATTGCGAAGATCCTGAACTTTAGGGACCGGGACGCCATCCTCATGGCGGCCAGAGAGAAGGGCGAGATCCGCCATCAGGGCAACTCCCTCTCGTTCTATCCAGATTACACCCAGGCGGTCCAGGCGGCGCGTCGTGAGTTCCTGCCTGCCAAGAAAATCCTACAGAAACATGAGATTCCGTATTCCCTGGCCTATCCTGCCAAGTTGCGAATCCGTCAGGGCTCCAAGACTCTTAACTTCCCGGATCCCAGGGAGGCTCTGGCGTTTGCCAAGAAACTTGACCGGCCGCATCGTTCTCCACCTGCTGGCTCCCAGGTCGCTCCTGAGGCCCTTCTCAGCGACAATGACTGAACTGAAAACCGATTTAACTACTGTGTCTGAGGTTGTTGTCAATCCTTCGGCCTCTTGGCCGACCTCGGGCATTGCGGGCCCTCCTTGTTTCCACTGGTACTGTTGCTTGATGCTTGGGAGGTGGTGGTGCGCTTCCCCATTCTGGCTGTAATAGCTGTTTGTCTGCTTCCACATGATGGCTTGGCCGCCCTGTGTCTTCGACAGGGGTGTACGCCAGGCGACGCCATGCCCCCAACGGGATAATTCCCTTGATGGTTGCTCACTGTTTCCTTCCTGGTTGGGTGTTCCTGGGGTGGGAGTGGGTGGTATCTCAGCCTGATTGGGGGGTTGGTGTGGGTGTGGGGTGGGGGATGCTCTGTGGGGCTCATAGTAGGGAGGGTGAGGGGGGCTGGGTGGGTGGGTGAGTTTTTGGGTCTGTTGTTGTTTGCTTTTTGTCTGCTATTGACTGGCCAGGAACTGGTTTTCACACTGCATTTTTGTATGGTGGGTCGGGTTGGACTGGGGTGGGGGGTTTTCGAGGGTTTTTGCTTATCATGCTTTGTGGGCCTCGTTGATACTGTGTTCTCATATGTTGATTCCTTATAGACTGCATCACCTCATGGCTAGACATCTTCAATTTGGCACGACGGCTTCTGACATCCCATTTCTTTAGCTTGGCACGGTGTTCCCTGCCCTCTTTGCTCCTGGCGCACTGGCTGCTTCGCTCATGGCTGGGTCTTTTCGACTGGTAGGCTACCGGCTGGCCCCACTCTCTGCCTCTTGCGCAGGTCCGGTCCCTCCCTGTCCAGGCACCGTCGGTCCCAAAGACCATACTGGCCCCCTCCACCATTTGGCCCCCTGCTCTGCGTCCCAGTTCCATTTAGGTATGGCGCAACATGACTGACACCAGATGCTGGACCTGGAATATCCGTGGTCTTAATGATCACCGTAAGGCCAGGCTCATTCACTCTCACTTACAACGCCACAAGGTCGACATATGCCTATTGCAGGAAACCCATCTGCTGCCCGAGACCGCCAATAGACTCCAGTCGCGCTACTGGGGAAATGCATTCCTCTTTTTATTCCTCATATTCTAGGGAGTTTCCATTCTGATACGCAGGGGTTCCCCTGGCAGACTACTCAGGTATTTAAGGACCCGGACGGACGGTATGTCATTTTGCATGGTTCCCTGATGTCCCAACCAATGACGATTGCTGCGGTCTATGGCCCTAACTCGGACGACCCTGATTTCTTCACACATATATGGCACCTTATCTCTTCCCTGGACCCGGCGGTCCTCATCTGGGGTGGGGATTTCAATATTACACTTTCTGCAGTCCAGGACCGCTCAGGCTCACACTCATCGCATCCTCGCTCTACTGCTCTCCTCCAGTCCATCCTTACAGACAACTCGTTATATGATGCATGGAGGCACATGTGGCCCGAGGCCCGTGAGGGCATTTGCGTCACTGGCGCCCGGGGCTGCTGGTCTCGCATTGATTTATGGATTACTTCACCGGATGTCCTCGCTTGGCTTACTTCCGTTAATCATATGGCGCGCACCTTCTCCGATCACGCTCCCGTCCAGATGTCTTCGCCCCCCCCCCCACTCCCCACAGCGTGCATTTACTTGGCGGCTTCCTCCGAATGCCCTCCGAGATTCTGTATTCTGCGACGAGATCCAAACGGCGATTACCAACTACTTTGATTTAAATGTCGGTTCGGTGGAATCCCCATCCATCCTGTGGGAAGGCTTTAAGACAGTTATACGAGGCGAGTGTATTTCCAAACAGGCAGGCGTCCTCCGCTCCATCCGCGCGTTATTGGACAAGATCGAATCGGAGATTAAGGCCCTGGACGCTGAATATTCTGCCCACCCCAGGTCTGAGACCCTTGCGATATTGCGCGCTAAGCACTCTGAGTTTGCTGCGGAGGCCGACAGGGAACTCTCTTTTCTTGGTAGGGAGGCCAGAGCCCGTCGCTTCGGGGAGGGCGATCGACCCGGCAAGAAACTGGCCAACCTTCTTCGTCCCCCCCGGGCGGCATCGTACATCGCGGCTCTTCGGGATGGTGGTCCTGCCAGAACCACCTCCCCTGCCGAAATCCAGGGCCGCTTTATGGACTACTACTCGCAACTCTACGCTGCGGGCCCCCCTCCTTCGCCCGAGGCCTTTGAACAATATTTCGATGCCCTTACGCTGGTGTGGCTGGAGGACCACCATCGTGAATTTTTAGATGAGCCCTTCTCTAAGGAGGAGATACTTGCGGCTATTAATAGTTTGCCTAGCGATAAGGCCCCAGGACTGGACGGCCTTCCCGCCTCGTTCTACAAGGCATTTGCCTCGCATCTGGTGCCACACCTGGCTGCCATGTATAACGACTCCTTTGACACTGGCCTCTTCCCGTTGTCACTCCGCGAGGCAATGATAACGCTACTCCTCAAGCCGGACAAACCAGCGGACAGTAGGGATTCCTACCGTCCCCTCTCTTTAATTAACATCGATAATAAAATCTTTGCTAAGTTATTAGCTTCCCGTCTTCTCCACCTCATGCCCCTTATCGCCCTCCCTGATCAGTCCGGTTTCATTCCGGGCCGTGCCACCTCGCATAACCTTCGTACTATTTTTTCGGTCCTTCATCAAATCAACCCTAACCTCCCCGCGGTGGCCGGCTTCTCGATGCCACTAAGGCATTCGATACGCTGGAGTGGCCTTTCCTCTTTTTTCTCTTACCGCGCCTAGGCTTTAGTAATATTTTTATTCGTAAGATATCGCTTCTCTACACTCGCCCCTCTGCCCGCCTCCGAATTAATGGTCAGGTATCAGCACCCATATTGATTGAACGGGGCACTCGGCAAGGTTGCCCGCTCTCCCCTATGCTCTTTGCGATCACGATGGAGCCTCTTGCGGCCCGGCTCCGGCAACACCATACTCAAAAGGGTATTGGCTTTGCAGCCCGCGCCCTCTTGGTATCTATGTATGCCGATGACATCACGTTGTACGTCCGTCATCCCCAAGATAACCTTAGCCCCCTAGTGCGTGAAATAATTCGATTTGGCGGATTGTCCGGTATTCAGGTGAACTGGAGCAAGTCAGTGTTGTTCCCTCTGACCGATGCCACCACGCCATTCACTCCGGACTTTCCTTTTGTCTGTGCCTCCGGCCCCACCCGTTACTTGGGCATTTGGCTGAGCAGGAACTTGGATGACCTCTGGAGGGCCAACTTCGGGCGCGCGGTGGACTGGCTGGAATCTAGAATACCCCACTGGAACCGACTCCCCCTGTCTCTGGCGGGTCGCATAGCTATTGCCAAGATGGTGGTCCTCCCGAAATTCCTCTATCTCTTCTTGAATATCCCAATACCGCTCACGGCACATTTCTTTCGTAAAATTCGCTCTCTGATCATTTCTTTGGTCTGGGCTGGCAAACAGCCCCGCATTGCATATGACATCCTTACTCTCCCAATGTCGGTTGGCGGTATGGGCGCTCCCAATTTCAAACTCTATGCCTTAAGTGCCCAGGCCAGTTTCTTACATTTCTGGATTCACCCCACCCCTTATCAGCCGCACGTTGCGGTTGAAGCAGACCTGGCGTCTCCTTGGCCGCTGACCACTGCCCTGTTCGCCCCGGTGTGCCGCCCAGGTGCTGAGGTGAACACGGTCGAGACCCTGCGCTGGGCCTGGCTGGGACTGCGCCGTCTATCCAATGCTCCGTCGTTATCGGCTAACGCTATGCCTATTGTGCGACATCCTGCTTTCCCTCCTCTCCAACCCACAGGCATGTCTAAACATGCCGCCCGCATGGGGCGAACGATTCTTGCGGACCTTTACCCTGGAAACACTTTTTATTCCCCTCCTGCCTCATCTGGTCCGATGGACACACTGCTCTTCTATCAACTGGGGCCTATCTGCAAGAAGCTGCATCCCACGTTTCCCCAACCTCCACCTTCGATGTCGGCTCTTGACTTCATATACACATCCCCCACTCCCCGCAAATTGGTAACTAAATTATACGCCCTAACGCTGTCGACCACCCCCATCTCAACTGACCGTGCACGCGCGGCATGGGGCGATGAGTTGGGCATGGACATCGCCCAGGCAGATTGGCTGTATTGCTGTAACCAGACGAAGAGGCTATCGCCCAACTATCGTCTTCGTCTCATTCATTTTAAATATTTGCATAGGCTGTATCGCACTCCGGTTCAGCTACATAAGCTGGGACTTATTCCCCACGATAGATGCATGCGGTGCTCTGCCCCTGCCGCGGATTTTACTCACCTTGCGTGGTTGTGCCCTAAGGTATCGGATTTCTGGCTGGCGGTTTGTGCCGCCATATCTGAGATCACTTCTGCGCGGGTTCGGCCTGACCCTCCGTTGTGCCTGTTGGGCTTTGTCAAATTCTGCCCGGATGCTTCGCGCCGCCTGATCGCGATGCTGCTTGTCCTCGCCCGGCGTAGGGTAGCCATGTGTTGGGGTCGTAGGCCAGCGCCCAAGTTCACTCACTGGCTTGAGGACGCTTCGCGGTGTCAGACCTTACTATCTGAAATTTGGGACTTGATGCCTGCGCGGTCCCGCCCATCTGATATATGGGGTCCCTTAGTGTCGTACCTCCATTCCCGACCTCAGCTGAGCCGGGCTGCCTCTCCCGCGCTCCCCGCCGGCACTCTGCCCCCGGCGGGCGCCGGTGTTGGTCAGTAATTGCCTTTTTCCCTGACCCCATCTTCCCCTCCGACTGTGCCTGTCCCTCTCCCTGTGGCGCTGACACCCCTCCTTTTAGCTAAATGTTGTTCATGGTGCCATAGTCGTGATGTACAGAATAACGAGTTTCTCTGAATGTGATTGCCCTCTGCTTATAGTATTCAGTGAATAACCGGCTATGTACGATGCTTTAATTTGATGCAAAGTCGTATTCTGTTTATGCAGAGTTTGTCAATAAAGGTTTTGGAAAAAAAAAAAAAAAAAAACTAGACAAGAGGACTGGATGAAGGACTCAACACACCTTTCCCCTTAACAAACAGAAGAACCAGGAAATTATAAACAGGACAGCAAACAGAATCGTAAACAAAGATTGGTGAACAAGTTTGCATAAAATAAAACTTGAAACAGTTGTTTACAGATTACAAGGGAGGATCAGGGTAGGGGAATAGGTCATTTTATACAATATATAAACAATTACAATTGACAAATAGTTTGTTGCAGAAGAGCTTCTGTAAATTATTTCATTGCACACTAATATCTTTTCATATATAGAAAAATATATATTCTTATCGGACACTTTTCTAGCCTTAGGAGTGCCAAAAAAACAAATCTTATCGTCGTCCACTTCACTTAATACCTCTTCCAAATGGTGGCACACAAAATCAACCTGTCAGACAGTGCCTCTGCTACCTTTCTTTTTTCCGTATCCTTCCACTGTTAGTCTGCACCACAATCTGCGACATGCAGATCACCTGTGTTGGAGATGAGCCCTTGGCTTCTCCTTTCTGAGCATTCCCAGCATGAATGGTGACAAACCTATGCTAGTGTTGGAAGTCATCCAAATAGCTAATTTAGCTTATCTGCTATTATGGACCTCCAACTGAGTTTACTAATGCTAGCTACAACTGGTCTTTCAAAGTGTGGTTAAAGCGCTCAACTAACCCATTAGGTCTAGGATGTTATAAAGACCATGCGTAATGCCGTACGTCTCCAGGAACACTTATTTCCTTCATGACTAACTGCAGCCTATTGTCTGTAATGAGCTCAATAGGACAACACTCATTCTTGAACACCTTTTGTTGGAATTGGATTACAGTTTGTGTGTTGGCATTATTCACAAACTCAACCTCAGGCAACTTTGTCATGTACTTGATAAGCACAATAAAATATTTAGAGGCCTCTCGCAACACCCTGATTGGAACTGGTATGTCCATAGCCAATTTTATACATGGCACTGTAGATGCTTCAATAGGAATGACCAGTGAAGGCCTAGCCATTTGAAATTTTTCACGTAAAATGCACGCCTCATTATCACTCACAAAACACTCAACCTCTCTGTCCACTCCATGCCACCAAAAATCGTCTTGCACCCTGTGTTTCATCACATGAATCACCATGTGGCCTTTGTGAGCTAACGGCAGCACGTTTTTTCTCAGCCACCAACTGTCCAACCCTTTCTGACAATTCTTCATCACATTTTAACTATTGCCCCACTTGCACCTATAGCGTCATTTACTGGGCCAATTTCTTAATTCTTTGGTCATCCGTTCATTGCCCATGACATGATTTGTTTAAGAATCACATCTTCTTTCTAACCATTTCTCCACTTTTCCTCACCAAGGTCTCCCTGCAATATTCCCCCAAGATGATTAGTCATGTACGCTATTTCATCATTATCGTAGATCTTCTCACATAAGTTCACACAGAAGCATCCTTGAAAGAACATCTGCAACCACATGCCTTTTACCAGGTACATATTCAAGACTACAATTGTATTCTTGCAGGCGAAACTTCCACTTCGCAACCCTGAGCGTGACTTCCCCCCCACTTTGCATGCTGCATAAACTGATCGACACTTTGTGGTCCATCCACAGGATAAATTAAACACCCAAAATATATGGTTGGAATTGTGCCCCACACCACAATCGCAACGATTCTTTTCCTAAGGTAGGATACATTGATTTAACCACGCAGAGTGCCCAGGAGGAAACAGTCACCTCCTCTTCTCTTCCGTCAGCCCTCATTTGAATCAGCACAGCCCCCGAACCAAAGTTGCTAGCGTCAGTTACAATGATGAAAGTATCCCTAATATCAAAATGTTTCTGCAGTCTTAACGAAAGTATGCCCATACAGACTTTGTCAAATGCATTTCAGCACTCCTTACTCTGCGCGTCACTTATTTCTTGAGCAACCGGCTCAATAGCGCAATCATTGCTGTGAAATAAAGGACACATTTTGAATAAAATACAGTCACTTCCAGAAAGGATCTCAATTGATCTCTATTCATAGGAGATGGGGCTTCCTCAATTGCTTTTGAAAATTTCATTTTTGGCTTGACATTCCTTTGGACATATGATGTCTCAAGTAGTCTACCCCGCCTCCTCAAACTTGCACTTCTCATAGTGGAGAGTGAAATCTCTCCTTCAAGACTGCAGTACTTTCATCAATCTGGCATCCTGCTCCTCAAAATTACTTCCAGACACCAATATGTCATCCTGAAATGCAATACTCCCTGAACGTTTTTGAACATCTACTTCATTAATCTCTGGAATAATGAGGACGCCGAGGCTAATTCGAATTGCATTTGCTTGTAGCAAAATGCCCCTACTGGTGTAACACACAAGGTCAGATGTTTTAAATCTTCACTAAGGAACACTCAGTGATATGCATATCGAGAAATGTGAATATAAGTGCACCCTTCAAGGTACACAACATTTCAGATAGTTTCGACAAAGGATTGCAAACAATTCAAATGTTGCGATTGAGATTGTGGAGATACACACACACACACAATTAATTGTAATTCTTGCTTTTCTTGCGGTCATAAACCTAGACAGAGTGGGAGGGAGGAGGAGTTGGGGTGATTTTTAAAGAATCATGGAATATTGTCATAATAGATATTGACGTAATTGAGGGATTTGAAATGCTAGGATTTGCTATTAAAGATGCTAATGGTCATATATTGACGGGGATTGTCTGTTATAGACCCCAGGGGCTATCAGTGTGCAGCAGCAGCAGTCTCTGATTGAGACTATTAGTAACATGGCTGCCACACATACCAGACTAGTGATTTTGGGGGATTTTAATCTTTGGCTCAATGGAACCCTTGACTCTGGCTATAACAATGTCCTCCAATCATGTGAAGGTTTTAACCTATACCAGCGGGTTGTTAAACCAACACATAAGGGAGGACATACACTTGATCTAATTTTCTCGGAGGACCATGTACTTAATATCTTGGACATTTTGCCTATGGGTTGGTCCGATCATTATTTGATTACATTTCAAGTGCATAATCCCACTTGTAATAATCAAGCAGCCAGTATTATAAGTAACTATGTCAGTAGAGACTGGAAGGCCCTCTTAAGAAAGAGAGGTATATCCCCTGTGTTTTCTCCTGAGGATTGTTTCTCGGTAGATAAGCAGGTGGAGGAAAACTATGTGACCCTTTGTTCACTGATCACCTCTACACTGGATTTAACTGCCCCATTAAAAAATCATAAGAGAGTGGGCAGACCCTCAGCGCCTTGGTTCAACGATAAATTTAAAAAATTGAAACTTGACTGCAAGCAGGCGGAGAGAAAGTGGAGAAGGACGTATGATGACAAGGACAAAGACACCTGGAAAATTGTGATTACTGGTTATAAGAAAGAAAGAAATATTGTTAAAGCAGACTATTTTTCCAATGCTATTCTGAATGCTCCTAATAAATCAAGAAGCATTTTTAACATACTGAATAATTTAATCAGTCCTGACTGTGCCAAGAACCAGACGCCTCCCACACAAGACCTTTGTGATAGTCTTGCGAGGTTTTTCAGTGACAAAATTAAAACTATCATTGACGACCTCGGTGGGGATCTTCGGCAAGTTGAGTTAGAAGGCCTAGAGGTTAATGGTTCTAGTGGCAGCGATCTGATTGGCACAGATAAAATAACTAGAGGAACAGAGACTCAGCTCATCAATACCTTAACTGATTTTGAGATACTGTCAGTAGAGGACTTTGGTAAAGTGGCCCTAGGTATTTCTTCTGGATCACCTTTGGACCCTCTGCCACAGAAAATTTGGAAGGAGTTTGGAGCAGAGTTGTTCCCTATACTCCGGCTCATTTGTAATCAGTCTCTTCTTAGCGGAGTGGTACCGACCTGTTGGAAACAGGCATTGGTGACACCTCTCTTAAAGAAGTCCACATTGGACCCAGCCTGCCCTAAAAACTACAGGCCTATCTCCCTGTTGCCTTTCCCAGCAAAGATCGTAGAGAGTGTGGTTAGCAAAGCTCTCTCGAAATATCTGGAAACCAATAAGATCTTAGAGGATGTGCAATTTGGCTTTCGGCCTGCTCATGGCACTGAGACTGCTTTGGTGACCGTGATGGATGAGCTTCGGATGCGTGCAGACAGAGGTCAAGCAGCAGTTCTTATTCTGCTTGACCTGTCTGCCGCATTCGACACTCGTCAACCACGCTATCCTGTTGGGGAGGCTCAGGTAGGAGTAGCAGGCTTGGCCCCGAGTTGGTTTCAATCCTTCCTTTCAGAGAGGAGACAAGCGGTGGCCCTCCATCCTTACCAGTCTGACTTTACTAACATCACGCATGGCGTGCCTCAGGGCTCTGCAATTAGCCCGATTTTATTTAATATCTACATGAAACCCCTGATTGCGGTCATAAGGGCGCATAACATTAACATCGTAAATTATGCGGATGACACGCAACTGATTCTCTCCTTAGAGGGAGTACAGTCGACATCTTTGGAGGTGTTTCATGACTGCCTACGTGCCACAGCTCAGTGGTTGAGGGAGAAATCATTGCAATTTAATGCCGGAAATACCGAGGTTCTCTATTGCTCAGTGGGGAAGGTTCCATCAGCGCTGCCCGTAAATTTTGGCCCCTAGCTACAACTACTGTACTGAGGCCTGTTGAGAAGGTACAAAATCTGGGCATTATGTTTAACAATAAACTGACGTTGGAGTCACAGGTTAACAAAACTGTGGGAAGCTGCTTCGCCATTATTAGAATTCTGCGGAAGATTTTTCCTCTGCTGCCTACTCACGCGCGAGCGCTGGTAGTACAAAGCACTATATTAAGCAGATTGGATTATTGTAATGCGCTGCTGCTGGAGTCCCCGAGATATCTAATAGGTAGGCTCCAGAGGATTCAGTCAACAGCAGCCAAGCTAGCCTTGGGGAGGCCCAGAGGTTCCTCCTCTTCATTGGCTTTGGCGGAGCTGCATTGGCTCCCGATAATGCAGAGAATTCAGTTCAAATCCCTCTGCATAGTTTTTAAGGCCCTGCATGGGTTTGGACCAGTATCTATGCAGAGGAAGTTTGCTTGGTATGTACCTGAGAGAAGCCTGCGCTCCCCCTCGGCCAGATTGGTTAAAATATCAAGATTCAACAAAATGAAATCCGGTGGCAGAGCCTTCAGTGTCTCCGCCGCCAGATTATGGAATAAACTCCCACTAGAACTGAGACAACTGAGGGATCTTCTCCCTTTCAGGAAGAGACTAAAAACTTGGCTCTTCCCCAAAGCATAATCTGTTGTCAGTTTCCCGTGTAGCATTACTCTTAACGTGCACTTTTTAATGTCAGCGCCAGGATGCCTGTTAGGTGATAGAGCGCTTTATAAATGAAATAAATAAATAAAATTTCCTGGCAACCGGGGCTAACCACTCCGACCCCTTAATGGACTCT
Source organism: Calotriton arnoldi (assembly GCA_963921515.1). Lineage (NCBI taxonomy): Eukaryota > Metazoa > Chordata > Amphibia > Caudata > Salamandridae > Calotriton > Calotriton arnoldi. Next base: position 683,683 of record CAWUFW010000661.1, read on the forward strand.
AGAATATCAGGTTCTCATAGCTGGTCTAATTTTTACGCAAGTCTTCTCTTAAAGACAAAGATACTTTTTGCACTTTGAAAACTACAGGTATTGTTTCATCTTTTAAATAAAAACTTATATTTAAATCACCTTTATTTTACGAAATGTTCAGAAAATACTTCAGGGAACAATGCAATACTTACACAGCAAAATTTAGATTTGGAAATTACTCAGTCGAGACGATTAGGGTTTAGAATAAAGTCCAGTTCTCCTTCGTCATTCCAACCCAACAGATGTGATCCCTCTTTCGCAACATACACCACACTTGACACTCACTTCCAATCAAATTCTAACATTCCATCAAAATCATTATTTTGTTTGCCATCTGCTTGCTATTCCGGTTGCACTTATTTTCCACTCTCTTCGACCCTCTTTTTCACAGGAACCTTCAACCTCTTTGCAAAACAAGGTATCAACATGGGTGGAGGCCTCCACAGGATAGGTTTCTGAATTTTCTATAGCTCTAGTAATACTCAAGATATTCGCAAGGTCAGGGCTTTCAGTGGAAAGCAACCTTTCCTGGGTTTTCTCATTTCAAGTTCTTTCAATTCGTTGATCTCGGGTGATCTCATCTTTAAGTTCTAGATAATTACCAGTGGCAGATAATTTTCTTAGAGCAACAACAAAATTGTCAATGGATTCTCCTTGCAGTTGTTCTTAATTGGCGATAAGCTCACCTCCTGTACCCCTTGATGTAATTGTATTTTCCTTTCTTGTATCGGTGAAGTTTTTAAAACAGATATCCTTTCAGGGTCCAAATTGTGAATCACGACAGCTTTTCTATTTTTATTGGTGAAAGTAACTTCATACATGGCATTTAAAAAAGCTTTGAAAGCGTCTTTCCATCTTGACCAGTCTACTGGGGGCGTACCTAGATAAAAAATGGGGGAGTGGCCGACATGCCATCCATAATCCAAAGAAGCGAAAGTTAATGCCTTATGTATGTACAGGAAATAGCAATTTTCAGAATGGCATGCTAAATAAAGAATAAATATATAATTAAATCGCCTAGTGGAGAAAATGCTTACCCTGTATGCCTGCCAACTTTGTCACTAAACAGCATTGGCCAAATAACTTGCTACTTTCTTGCAAGCATTTATTTCACAACAAGAGTAACTGCAGGACTGACAGCATTTGTCACAATCCAAAAAGCAGACATGTTGCATGTGACATCATGCTTCGCGCAGACATGTCATATGACACAGGCATGTCAAGGTACAGGAGCCGCCTGACCTATGGGTCATTTAGTGCAGCTTAGTCGGCATGTTCCGGCCAAACCCCGCAAATGCCTCAAACTTCGTCTCAAGGGTATGAGCAGCTCATCACGATTCTCTAATATTCGTGGAAGGACAGCCCTCAGTTTTTAAAGTTCTTCCCTTGGGACCATCAGCACAAAGATCAAAACACCATTATCTGCATGGCGGAAAGCGGGTGGTCGAATTCGCATTGTTTCCCTACCCTTGTCGCCAGTGACAAGCAGTGAAGAACCTCAGACACTGGTGGGAAGTGCACTTTATAAAGTGCACTTTATTGATCAACATTAGATTACACTTAATGACCACCACCACCTCACACACCGGTAACTGTCACTTGGGGAATGCCCAACATATAAAACATTCTTGCATGTTGACCTCATAGGAGGAGGACTGCATGACAGACTCTACATAGAGCTGCAGGTGGAAACCCAGATATGAGTGTAAAAAGAAGACAAAACCCGAAAATGGGGAATGCACAGGCAGAACCAATTGCCCTGGTAGATTATAAACCAACACAGGGCAGAATCAAAATTGTGAACACACCAGTATAGCCACATCCCAAGATACAAGCATACAGCCTGACCTTAACTGAGGCATGAGTGCATCCAAAGGAGAGCTTAAAACCCAAAAGACAACTGTACCACCAGAGCCAAAACATGATTATACACTCAACAGGTCAGCTCAATGCAAGCTCACTTCCAAAGCTAACACCAACACTTAATTACCAACAAAGTAAGAACATAATACATGAGAATGCTCAAAGAACAGGTTGATACACAGGTCTTTCAGATGGAAAAGCAATTAATTTCAACCAGAGCTGTGTAAAATAAAAATAGTTTACATGGACCATACAGCAAAGTAATTAATTATCAAATCAATGTTACATACTTTGGGGCTGTGCTCTGCTTCTTCATCCTCCTGTGATACTGCTGATTGACATTTGGCACCTCTGCCCTCTGGAGAGTCTGGCCTGCTAGATGGGCGTTCCACAGGATGAGCCCAGCCAACGCTATGAAGACCAGTCCACTATATATAAGAGACAACAAATAATAAAAGGGAGTGTTAGCATGAGAGTACCAATTAGCAAAAAATGAAGCTTGCTCACTACTCTCTAAAACGGATACAAGCATAGCTAACACAAAGATCAATGCCAATGAGTAACAATAGAAAAAATAATGATAAATAAGGGAAAAAAATACATGTTCAAATAGTAAATATTATCCGAGCTGCCCATTGACTAAAAATAGGATATTGTAAAAAGCTTTCTGATATTTGAAGTGCAAGTTTTATCAGCTCATATGGATATGTTTTCCTAGCCAGCACAAATACCTGAATAGTTCTCAATTTTGAGAGGATTTAGCAGAGACCGTGCATTTACAAAAGGTTCTACAGAGTGTAGTAGGGGGCGCGGACAGGACATTTCAAGGAGGCCTAACTAGCACTAGACCTGGATCGGCCATACAGGACACGTGGGGAAATGTTATCGGCGGGGTACAGTAGGCTGCTTTAATGGCTGTGTTGGCTGAAGGATCCTCATTCCTGAAAGCCTCCCTTAGAAAACAGCCTACAACTTTGTGTCAACTGTGTCAAACCCTGAAGTATGGGACTGGACTCACTCAGTGAAATATGGGGCACGAAGAAGATCTGTTGAAGTGTATAAATTGGATGCCTTTATCCCCAGCACAGACCAGATTATCATTCCAAAAGTCACCATCACTAGACACGGATGGTGCAGCCCTGCTCCTAATGTCGCCACCCCTTACAGTTCCTTCAGTGGGGTTGGTTGGTCCCTGATGGGCCCTAGTGAAGCACATCAATGGCGGTTCATAGCTGTGATACAGCAAACTGCTAAAGATTTTCTTCTCTGCATGTGTAATAGTCTGTTCTCATGCTCTCTGCATCATCTCATGCTAATGTGCAGCAACATTTCCTGAGCCACGCTTACACCAAATTTTCAAATCTCTTGCATCTCATGCAATAAGTCTCATATAAGCCAGACAGCAATCAATATCATTTCAGCCATGCTCTCCAAAGACTAATCTAGAAAACCGATACAAATCCTCATAATGGGCTCGAAGCCTTGTATAAAATATACACAGTATATTGTAACTTGTTAGTCTATCCCTTTCACAGGGATAGGAAATTACAATACAAATACCTGTATAATACAAGCAAAGACCCAGAAAATACAGCTAAGATCACAGTGGGGGTCTCTACAGCTAACCATATACCCCAGATAAGGTAGTGCCTGATTGCTACCAGTAGAGTGGCCCAAGATGAGGTAGTACCAGGCCCAATGGCTCCTCCAGTGCATAAACCTACTATTATATAACCAGCAAAACCACCAGAGTGCCAAGTAAAAATCAAAGCAAAGTCAGAAGGCAAGAGTCTGCTAAATTTCACAGCCAAATTACACATTTTAGCTTCACTTGAAAATGAAAATGGACACCTTTGTTTTTTGCCCCAAAGCTTTATCAGTTCTTGCTTTAAAACAAACCTCATCTGTAGTAACCATAAAGAGGAAAATACATGATTTGCTAGCCTGTAGGGGAACAGATGTATCAGGACATTGTTTAACATTACTACCAAGTTGGCACCAAGAAAGCCACACACAGGTGTTCACTTCTTTCAAATTCAAATGACTTCCATCTCTTAAAAAAAAAAAAAAAAAAATCGCAAAGAAATGAGAAATTCAAAAAGCCACTTCAAGAACTGCAGTAACATCCTCTATCGAGGGATCCCAAAGAGTAGTACTAATACTCTCCCAAAAATATAAAATGTGGAATTGATTCGGAGTAGCAAGTGGATTTGCTACTTCTACACCAAATGTTCCCATTTCCAAGGATATTTCCATGGCTGCCAGGGGCATTTCAGGAACATATTCAAAATAGTGGCACAAAGAACCAAATTCTACACACAGCATTTCCCCAGTGCCTTAAAGAGTGAAGAACCGCATGTGGTGACACACCCTTAGATCCTCAAGCCAGTAAATTCACAACAGTTGGAGTTGGGTAATGGGCAATGACAGGAAGGCTATAGAAAAAAGATCTGGAGTTACCACCACCACAGCCTAGACAAAACAAAACCTCCTTACTTCAACAAACCACTTAAGGCACTGTTTCATGAGCGTATTTGAAAACTGACAGCTGTTGGTTGCCAAATAATAATTACCTTCCTTAGGGGTTCTAAATGACGGTTCTCCACCCCAGCAAATGGCTGAATTGGAATATAGCGGACACCTTCCACTACCATAAACAGTGGATGGCTCTACTCCAGCAGGACTAACCTGAGGCATGAGGTGCTGATCTGCATGATAAGACCATACGTCAATCTGACAGTCTTTCAGAGATGATATTGTGATATGGGAAGACTCTGGACTGGTCCAATTGACTATTCAGAGTCTTCAGGGAGCACACTGCCTCTCATCCCAGCACAGTTCACTCCATTGCATTCTGGTAAATGCAGTATGCTTACTTCAAAGTTGCTGTAGTTTTTCACCAAAGTTGGTGCAAGTAGTGCTGTTATCGTAAGACACGTGTTTCTGGGTTTATCCCTTCATTAGTAGCGAGCACAAGTAGTAGAGAGCTGAGAAAAGTCATCTGGGTTGCTGAAATGCTGCCCAAGCCGTCACAGGTCACAGAACCACTTCACAGGCAAACAGGTGCATCCCAGGTGAGTTCATCAGCTCATTGGCTCAAAGGAGCCTTTTAAACACAAAGAGTGAGGGAGCACACTGCCTCTCCACCCTGCACAGTTCACCCTGTTTTATTCTGGTAAATGCAGTATGCTTACTTCAAAGTTGCTCCTGTTTTTTTTTTTACCAAGGTTGGTGCAGGTAGTGCTGTTATTACTAGACACATGTTTCTGGGTTTAGTACTTCATCAGTAGAGAGCAGAGAAAAGTCATCTGGAGTTGCCGAAATGATGCCCACGTCTTCGCAGGTCACCGTACCACTCCACTATTCAGTCATTGGCCCTTCAGTATACCTCTTAACTTGCCCTCGTGTGCATCATCACCTACCTTGAAATAATTGTCACCCTGCTAACTCATGAAATGCCTTTACAGACTGTGTAGAGGTTACTACTGTGAATCGCAACAGGTCTAATCACCCTTTCAACTATTTGAGGTCGATAAAATGAGTGCCGTTGAATTGGGGCAGAACACATCTCTCATTCAGTGCCAAGATGCTCTAAGGAGTAAACGTAGCACTTCACAAATACACATGCCATCCTAGAAATGTGCCCTCAGAGATTAGTCTGAAATATCACTATCTCTGAACTAGCTATTTTGGCCTTTCAGAGCTAGTAGCGATACTACTCATCATGCCCCAACACCGCTGGCTCTGCACATGAGCCTAGCATGTGAAGAATCCCTCACCTCAGTTTCCAAGGCCTCCCAGATGAGAGCCAAGCCTATAAGTGACTACTCCAGTCCTACTGGCATTTCAGGCATGTGGTGAAAAGTGGATGGTGAATGCTAATAGTCTTGCACTCCAGAAAGGGGCCTGGCCCTCAAATCAAACAAAGATCAGGGTGCAGTAATGTAACACTGAAGTTGGGTAGGGTTAAAAAACATTTCCTGGACATCATATCTTGAGGTAATTTTCCAATGTCATGTTTGAAATAAATTTTTGTTTTGCAAAAAGCTACCCACAGAGTAATGGCGGTAATCACCAATCTAGATTTTAGGATCAGTTTAACGTCGCAGATTAATACGCTTTTGGTGCATCTCCAATAAGGAGTCACTTACTATTGTGCATCATAAATCCCCACACTCCGCAATATGCACATTCACATGCCAGCAAACAAACTTTTCTTGGGCTCAGTAATTTCTCTACACCAGCTGGCTTCTCTGCACTCAAACCTCATGCTCTTCAGAGCAAAAATATATAATTTTTAAAGCATTCAAACACAAACACACGCAGCCACTCATAAAGGAGCACACATTCACTGTTCACAATCAATACATCTTGCCCCTGGTCCCAACAGGACCATGCATCTCACGAACGTGCATAACAATGGCTGCACAGTGCTTCCCCAGGTGACAAAACCAGGCCACTGCCAAATGGTCCTTTCATTGTCCTTGGCCACAGGGCAGCATCAAGCATAGAGGCAACCGGAGAGGTGGGTGAGAGGTGGGCTTCGAAAGTTCCCACTTCAGGAATGGCTGCAAGGTCTTTTGGAGGCTGGGATGGTAAGGTAATCGCACCCTTTCCCAACTCGTCATAGGTCTGTGATGCTCAATGACCCCACCCAATGACGACATGGGAAAGGGTGGGGAGGTATTGACATTTTGGCATGCAGCCATGCCCCGGGCTGATGCTCATGCCGCCTGGGGATGCTGCAAAAAGTGACACTATTGTGCGTCACCTGGGGGTGTATCCCAAAGACCCGAAATAGGGGCAGACCTGGGCTGTAGTGAAATAAGCCCTTGGGCAGCCACGATGTCTGGCAAATGAGCACTAGAGCATGTGTCAGTGAAAGTGCCTGACTGACCCTTGCGTAACACGAAGATCAGAGTATGACACCAGCACTGAGAGAAGGCACTGGTAATAAGGCATCAGGTGTCTGTCAGGTACGTTTCCCTGCTTTAATTACCACCCAGGCAGAATTAAATGATCACAAAACAAAGCGTGTAATGCAATTATTTAATTACCAATGTGAATGGCACAAAGCAAGGGTGCGGAGCCAACCCGCTCAAAGTAAGCAGCCGACCCTGCTTGATACTCAACACAACAATCACTGGTAATGCTGCCACAGTTTCCACTCTCTTACCATCCCACTCCAGAGCTCACAAACCCGTATGGGACCCTTACACTCTCACCATATTCAAGCAACTCTTTCACCATCTACAGATCATTTAACAAAAATCCAAACCAGCCACATCCTTTCAACTGAACCACACAAACCATCATAAAGCGCTTATCTCGGCCCAAAACTTAAATTTGTGCCAGAAAAATCCATTCTCACTTCAACTAAGCCAAAGAACTTCCCGAGATAATACAAACCTCGAACTTGCCTGCATGAGTCCTCAGATACCCTGCCCATGATCTCTGCAACAATATGCACAATTTCTTCATGACCAAAGTGCACAAAACTGCAACCAATGATAAAGGTGATTTGCAGAGCTGCTCTTAAAAACTGCTTTTCAGTATCTGTATGTACCCACAAGACAGTGTACTTGGGCATCATCTTTATCGCCTTACACCCAAATCACTGATTTCCCACAATTGAATCAACAATTAATTGGGATCACGACTAGAGTGAAAGAATACCGTCTCTGCCTGAACAGTGCAAATACATAAATCTTGGTACTGGGGAGTGGATCATCCACTGCCTTTTCACTGGTTTACATGCCTGGGATTCCACTGACCCCTTCAGAGAAAGGTAGAATCACTCATTCAAACGCCAAATGAACACAGCCAAGAGTGTCAACTTTCCATTGTGCATAAGCAATAAAACCCACTCCTCCTAACAATCTAGCCGCCAGATCGAGGTGACAACCTCTAGATCAGTGGTCTTCAAACTTTTTAACGCTGCCCCCACCACCCGAATGAAAGAAAGAAAAATCACCCCCCCCCCCCAAAAAAAAATCACAATTATTCTATAAAATTGGCACTGTCTGAATATGTCTAGACTTATTTAAACAGTGCTGTTACATTCGGTTACGGTTTTAAAAATCCAATCAAATACATGATTGCCAAACATACTATTCTGGTCAGGCAGGCCTTACTAACGTGTAAACCTATCGACAGTGTGACAAATAATACCATGAACAAACTCCAATGCCAAACTTTCTCTCTTACCCTACCCTAAACACACATACAGCAACTCTTTTAACCGCCTCTCATCCATTTGACAATTCAGAACCTTACTACATGACCCACATGCTGCACCACCACCACTAACTCGTACACCTTCCACCTAAACAGACGCAAACAAAATAAGCAACATGCCACTCCTCACAACTTCGCTTCTCCATGTCTACTGCACAACAAGGTGACACTACAAAAACACAGCTCACCAACTCACTCTCAACCACCGTCTCCACCACCTACACACGCAGACCCATCAAAATGCCTTCTTACCCTGCTTGACGAGGAACGCGATACAGAACAGCTACACAATTACTATCCTCACACAGCTAATACCAACACTAAGGACACACCTGCTACAAGCCCACAAAATACTGATAACTCTTCTACAAAACAAAGTCACACTATCACCAAAGCACATTCTCTAAACTGTCTGCTAATAAATGCTCGATCGCTCTCTAAAAACAAACATCACATCTGCGACCTTCTCACTGACACAAAACCTGACATACTCTTCATAACTGAATCATTGTTGGGAGATGATATGGCTCCAGTCCTGCAAGAAGCAGTTCCTCTAGGCTATCAAACTATCACGCAAAATCGTATAGGAAAAGAGGAGGTGCCCTAGCTGTTGTATCAGGCAAACATTACAGATCACTAAAGCGGACGACGTCTCCATACAAGGTTGTGAGGCCCTTTTCACCAGATGCAATCCTACACCATCTCCCTCCTGTAACTTCCTGCTCCTTTAGAGACCTCCACATAGCAATGCAACCTTCGGGGACACACTACTAGACACGGGTTCAAACCTGATAACACTAAACTCCAACCTGTGCATTCTGGGTGACCTCAAAATTTGGTTTGAGAAACCCAATATGCCCTATCCGAAAACAATCATCACTGGCCTAGATGCACTGAACCTGCATCAGATCGTCTACAAACCCACACGCATCGCTGGACTCATCCTAGATGTAACTTTTGGAAATACAGAACTAGTTACCTTTCGACAATGACTCCAGCCACATGGTCAGACCACCATTTGCTTACTTTCCAACATAAAACAACACAAAACAACACACCTAAAACCACCTTACGTGCATCCACCTATCGGTCGTGGAACAAACTCTATTTGGAACACTTAGAAACACAACTAACATCTAGTACAGATCTAGACACAATGAATTCTGTTTAAAAACTATATGAGTGGCTACAGGAAGCTTTTGATATCCTAATACCACTAAAAATGACAACAGAACAAAAGAAAACGGGCATGTTGGAGAAATGGAGAGATAAAAGAGATAAAACAACAAATTAGAAAGCTGCAACGTGCCTGGCTCAAGACAACCTCGCCTACAGAAACATAACAGATTATACAAGTCAGCTATCAAAAAATCAAAGAAAAGGTGCTATTCAGACAACACTCAAAATGCTAAATGTGCAAATAAAGAATTCTATAAAATTCTCACTGAATTTTGTAAACCAAATTGCCTAGAAGGTGCTCATCCCAATACTCAAGATTTCACAGACAAACTGGCAAATCATTAAAAGGCCAAAGCAAACACGTTGGACTCATATTTAAAACAAAGAAAAAGCACAAGCACTGACCGTTTTCCAAAACAACAATCCAAGAATACTCTAACCCAGCCTCTCCATTCCTTCCAACAAATTTCACACGATGAATTTATGGATCTGGTCAAAGCAAGCAGGCCTGCCGACAGCCCTTCTGACCCATGTCCACAACAAACCTTCAAGACAATTCTTCTAACAACCTCTGCTGCCACACCTGTAGGAAGAATCATCAACAATTCCTTAACTACAGGAATATTTCCAGAAGAACTCAACAAGTCATACATACGCCCATTACTGAAGAAAACAAACCTGGACCCGCTGATCCCCAACAACCACAGACTGATTACAAATGGACTTTCTTGGGCAAACTGATAGAAAGAGCAGCATTCGCCCAAATGCCACAATTCATTGAAGATAATGCCATACTTTCAGACTTCCAAACGGGATTCCGTCCAGGAAGAGGCACAGAATCTGCCCTCATTGCCATCTGGGATGACCTTAGGAACACAGTTGACTGCAAAGGGGTTGCAGCACTACTTCTCTTGGACCTCTCGGCTGCCTTGAACACAGTTGACCAGGACACTCTGATACAAAGACTCTAAAAAGTTGGCATAGAGGGGACTGCTCTAGACTGGATCACATCCTATCTTCACAACAGTACTAATGTCATCCATACCCTACCCTTTCTCCTCCAAACCGTACTTCACAAAAGCAGGGGTCCCTCAAGGTTCTATCTTCTCATCCATGCTTTTCAACATCTACATGAAGTCATTACCGGCACTGATCAATCAATTTCACCTCACAAGCTCTAAATATGCAGATGACACGCAAATACTCCTTCTACTGGAATGCCCCAAAGACATTAGAAACTCACCAGTTTTCAATTGTCTCAGAACCGTGGATCAATGGTGTGGAGCCATCTCAAATTGAATGCTTCCAAAACGAAAATAATCACGTTTGGCGATTCGAAAAATTATGGCCCACTCGCCGCCTGGCCTGATGATCTGGGAACACCACCTCAAGTATCGAAGGAAGTAAGAAATCTCGGAATGACCATGGACCCTAAGCTATCAATGAATGCCCATGTGGACAAACTAGCCAGATGAAACTTTGTCACTATAAAAACTCTGCGATGAATCTTCCTCCATCTGGGATTTCCACACAAGGTCCAGGCTACCATCTCATTTGTTCTGTCCAAACTCAATTACGCCAATGGCCTCTACCACGGATCACCTTTAACTACTATGAAAAGACTACAACGGATTCAGAACTCTGCTGCCAGACTACTTACATATAAAGCCACAAGCCCACATCTCCCCTGCTTGAAGGCCCAGCATTGGTTACCGGTTTCCAGAAGATCCACGTTCAAGCTGCTTTGTATCACTCACAAAGCGATACATGGAACAGGACCGCTCTTTATCAGGTATAAAAATCACCAAATACATTCAACAAAGGAACCTCCGCTCTAGAGTGGCACCTCGCCTCAAAATCCCACCGTACAAGAAAGAAAAAAAAACATGGGTGGAACATCCTTCTCTGTTCAGGCAGCCAAACTATGGAACTCTTTACCCCCGAACATAAGAGCCATGGATAACCACCTTATCTTCAGAAGACTACTCAAGAATTGGCTCTTCCCCACATAACCACCATACACAAACAAATATACATCGTATCCCTCTGTATATAAGCATTTATTTGGACTATAGATGTGTACCTACATATGTGTATAGTTTTGTATAAACGTGTATAATAATTATGTTTTTAAAAATATAGACATTGGTTAGTTCGGCATAACAAATTTACATATAACTTATAGTTACATTATTCTATGTTTTTAACATGTATATAAGTGACTGCATAAATAAGTAAATCTTTTATCATAACTATTTATCTACAATTGCTTCACTATTGAATTACAATAAATAAAAACAAATACATTAATTAAGAGTACAACAAAACTTGAAAGCCGGAGTTTATTAAAGGCCTTGTAACCCCACGCCTGCCATGACCCCTTCCGATAACACCAGAGCAATCTGTATTACAGAGAGGACTGCGCAAGCCTCTTGCCCCGTTCTGTAATCCACAATTGCTCTGGGCACAAAACACAGGCAAACATGCCTGTCGCAGCCCTAATGCACTTGTAATTGATTATACACTTCCAGGTGGCCAAACTATGTCTCTGAAAAGGCGATCACACACAACGGGCATGCAAACACTCCAATTGTTCCTAGGAAGTCTAGAATTAAGTTCAAAGCTCTTTGCACCACACACAAACCCTACTGAAAGAAAGGCCCTGCCTAATTGCAAAAGTTGCCCCTTGTTGTACTCCAGATAGGACTCTATAATCAGCCAACTTGTACGTGGTTTTTCAACAAACCTCCAGATGGTACAAATATGAAATCAGACCATTCAGCATCTAGGCCATCTGGAATATCTTCAATCACTGCTTGAGGGCAGACTGCAATATTCTACACTCAAGGAAACTCATGGAAGCAGACGTTTTCAGGATGACAGCACTAGTGAATAAAGATTTTCAGATAGTGGTCAAAACCTCGCATTTGTTTGGACTTCATATATCATGGACGCCGTTGTTAATTCCCTAACAGTCAAGCTGCTATGCGACACTACAGAAAACTCCCAAATAAAATAAAAATAACTAAACACTACCCATTTGTACAGTGCATATTAAAAACAGACATGTAACTTAAAGTTTATAACAAGAGTGGACATGCACATGGGCCATGATTTCCATGCATGCTTACCTGGGAGGAGAGTTGTGACTGGAGTACTGCAGAAAAGTCTTTCACCTGGGTGCGAGGAATGGCACCATGGTGTTTCTCCTTTGGGGAAGCTCGTTCGGCTGGGGGACTGGGAGCTTGGACAGGAGACTTAGCGGCACGACTCTCGCCCTCCCATTGCGCCAGGCCGGAGCCTGGCGGCTGCACTCGGGAGCACATGGGAGGAGGCACTGCGGCCACTGGTGTAGCAGTACTGGCTGTGTCAGCGACAAGAGGTTGATACCGCTTCTTAAGGATCACATACTTTTCCGTCTACAAGAAGGGAAAGAAATCAAATCAACAAAAAAGATATCACAGCAAAAAACTACATAAAATTGGAGTTGCATCTTGTTTACAGAGGCACCCTCGAGGTCTCGATCAGTGTGGCATGTAACAGCCAGACCCACCTCCTTCATAAGGACCTGTAACCTCCCTACGCTGTCTGATAGACCAACTGTTACCAAGTCATTAAAAGATACATAGAGTGTGCTTTACCTTCACCCAGAGGATTATTGCCCTCTCACCTCCTGCTATTTGCTGTTTGGTGTGTCACTCCACCTTCTTTGTAGTGTTTGCAAAGTAATGCATTAGGGTCTATTGTACATCTCAAAGGTACTTTTAATCATTACAATTTAAATTCTTTACCTCATTGATTCATTGTATACTGGAAGCAATCATTTTTGCTTTGCATTTTCACTGCAGAAGGCTGTTTTTATTGTTTTAGTCAGGACTCAAACGCAAGCCAAACCTATTGGCTTTGTCAAAGCTCGTTTTAATTTCTTGCACTGCAGGTGCTCTATGGTACAGATTTGTTTCAATACAGTGACTTTTTTCACTCGCATCTTTTCTTACGTGCGACTGGTTGATGCACTCTATCCTTTCTGTGAAGCGATATTGTTCTAATGGCACAGTGTAACCGGCCTCCACAATCTTATATTGTGACCTTTTACTAGGAGTTCCCTCCAGCTAAGGAATGCTTGCCTCATACTGTGTGTACATCCACCAGGAATGTGAATCTCCATTGTTATCATCAATCAGGCTTGAAAGTTCGGTGCAAAGGGAGGAGTGGGCAGTTCCTGTACAAGTAACACTTCATTCGCTGCAGCACTGGCAAGCAACTTCCTGTGTACATTTACAGCCTAATTCGGCATGTCTAGAAAACAGTTCTACAGCAAAGTGCAACATTTCTCTGAAAGAGAAATTCAGTGACACCAGCTGTTTAAAATAAACACTTTTTGTGCTAGCAAACCTCTGCTTGAAAGAGAGTGCCAGTGGCACACTACCTAGCGTACATGCGACATATACGTTCCTTGGGATTTATGTATTGCCAGCATGTAGCACCCGAGTGTTTAATGCGAATACACTATGATGGTTGTATTCATACACCAAATGTACACCTCATGTAGTATGGTTCAGGTGCACACATGGAGCAGCTCTAGCAAATGCTATGTATTTATTATACATGTATATTGGAATTTAGACCATTTATAAGCGTTCCTAGTTCCGCACAAAAGAGAAGGGCAGTGAGTAGGGTAACATAATTTTCCTCAGGATTGCAGAAGGTGGTCAAATGAAGAAGCCAAGATTAGAACCTAGGTGGATACATTCAGCAAGTTATCATCCCGGAGCACATCTCCTTCCAAGCACAAGTTAACCACCCTATAGATAAACGGACATTTTCTAAATATGCCAGTTCCTCTGAAAGGCTGGAACTGGCATGTGACTTGCTGGGGGGGCAAGTCATATGTGCTTGCCCGACATGTGACTGAACGAGTCCTAGCCCAGCCAGCCTCGATCCTGTCATCCTCTACAAAAGCATGAATGGCCATGGATTATTTCTTGGCACATATGCTACTCGTTGAGTTTCTCATTAATACGAATGCACTAAGAAGAAGAAGTCACATATTCACGAAACAAATGGAAAGCTCAATCAACTGGACATCCCTCGCAGGCCTTGAAAAATCAACTTGCCCACTCGCTATCGCGAGTCAGATTTGATCAGGTCTAGCTATTTTTAGCACGTGAATGAGCAATAAAGCCTACTATAAATCTTGTTTTTATCTTGACACATTTGCTATCTGTTCAAGAACAGAGGTCAAATGCCAGTTTTTCTTTTTACTAATTGTTTCTTATCTTATCCTGGAGGTTTTTGTCCGACAATCGTTGTGAAACAAAAGGCTGATAGATGTCAGGTTTTTTTCTAACACAGAATATTTAAACAGCTTGTAAATGAATTGTACAAGTATTTCAGAATATATCAGGAAATACAAAATATTTTTTTTTGTAATTCAGAAGTGTGATGCAAACAAAGATTTAGGTAGAAGCAAAAGAAATCCGAACACTTTACTTGGTGATAAGCAAATGACAAATTTGCAGAAACTCGATTTTCAAACATTGCACACTATATAGTTTTAGCAGTAAAACCACATGTCAGTAGGAAATGATCTGCTTATTGCAAATAAGTGTGCTATCACTTCATGCTTCAGGTATCTATTTATTAAAAGTGATAGTTTTTAAACATGGATGACAATGTGGTTAATGAACTAAGAGGCAAGTCAGCGGTCATGTGTATCCTGCATGTGGCTAAATTTGTATTCTATATGGAACAAATGTTTCATCTATTACAGCAAACAAAAGTGTTTTTTGTAGAGCAGATATGAGCTTGTGTATTTGAAGGTGCTCTCATATGCGATAAAGAAGAAAATGGCAGCTCAGTGAATTAAAATATTTGCCCACGATCACATAATTTGAAACCAGTTTATGGGTCAAGAGCATTATAATCAGGTCGAGTAGATTATCTAAATCACTAGACCTGCAGGTCTAGTAACATTTTTATGATTTTTCGAGGCCTGCCTCGTCAAGGGTAGCTCTGGTGCACATTACAAAACTAGTTACAGAAATGCTTCAATCAGTAATCCTATTATTATTATCATCATCATTAATTAAACACACAACCCCCTCCCCCACCGAAGATTAGTGCCATTTAGAACCAAGAGCAGACGAAGACAGTACCTAAAAGAGCAAATAACATTTCATGGAGCTATGGTTCGCAATCTCAAACGAAGATTGTTCCTGCACCAGCATAAAGCATTTCCGTGCTATCCCTTCCAGCTTACTCCCCTGACACATAACCCAGACTTCCCGCCAGGCTTGGTCAATCTAGGCTCCTTTAACTGGATGCCGGGTCGATCCCGTACTCTACGTGCCATTTATGACGATGGCGACTTACGTTCACGGGGAGATTTGGCCACTAAGTTCAGAAAATCCCTCAAAACCTGGCAATTCAACTCTCCACTATAGGCCTTCTTAACCCAGTACATCATTGCCGTACTGTGACTAGCACCAAGACACCCTCATGGGTAATCGAGCACTTAATACATTTTTATAACGTAACACAACACAGACCAGGAAAAACACCTATAGGTTAAACCAGGCCCTCCACTGGGCAGGAAGGCCTCGACGCGACTGGCCCGGCAACGCGAGGCTACCCCTATAGAGTCCCTTTATCTTAATAATACCTGCCAAAGAGGCATATTGTGGCTTTACCAATACATTCTGCAATTCGTCCCTCCAAAAAAAAAAAAAAAACACAAAAAAAAACATGCGTATATCCAACAATGGGAAAAGGAACTGGATGTCAAGATTTCTCACGGCACATGAGGCGCCATAAGGCAGAGAGCGGCTAAGTCCTCGATTTGCATTTGTTACACAAAGAACGCTTATAAGATACTGACTCGTTGGTACCTCATGTCCATTAGACTTGCAAAGATGTTCAGGGGCTCCGATCTATGTTGGAAGGCGTGTAGTGAATGAGGCACATTTTTGCACACTTGGTGGTCCTGCCCACTGATCTGTACTTTTGGGGTGTAGATCCAAAGCACAATATAGACCATCACGAATCTCCTGCTACCGCTTGACCCACTCATGATCCTCTTAGTGGACCCTGGGGCAGATAGGCTTTTTCCTTCAAAGACTTCAAGCTGCTTGTTTTCTCACTTACTGTTGGCAGCACGACTGTGTGTGGCCCAGACGTGGAAACAGTCTCTACTCCTTCTCTGAATATTAGGTGGGGAAAGATCTGGTCACTTTACGAAATGGAAAAATTAACTGCTGTTATACAGGATCGGGTGGCCAAGTTCAATGTCATATGACGCCCCTTCACAACTTACATACGATGCCTGCAATTGGTGGGAGGGCTTCACATGACAACGTCTAGAACTCTAAGGGCGTCTGATATGTACAACACGTCCCCATCTGACACCGACGGAGGCTCATCAGAAACTGACCTTCCAACTGGCTGACAGTGTTCTATTGAAGTCGTATGAAGGGAATGAGGTTTTTCTGTATGAGCTCTGAATGAAACTGTAATTCATGGTTGCTAATTGCCTGGGCGGGGGGGGCTCGGGCCGTGCTTTCCATTTTATGGAATTCTCACTGCTTCATTTTGAAATTTATTGTGCCATGTTCTTTTTTTGAAAATGCAAAATAAAAGTTAAATTTTTTTTTACAAAAGATTGCTCCAGAGCTTAGTTCACCAGGTATAATTAGTGAGGCTAAGTGCAACCAGTCGACAATACTTTGCAACCACATATTCGGCTCTAGTGTTCTGTGGCATAAGATGGTTTGTCATGAGGGATTAAAATCATAGCTACACATCTTTCAACTATAAGAATGGAGCTGCTGGATTATTTTCCTACGGCAAATTCAAGAGATTTGACTTCTTTGCTTGTACCCTCTACTGATCATGCCAGAAAGCAAAGGCGAGATTAACTTATCCACCCTTCCTGTCCCCCTCCACTCCTTTTGGAGGAGGACATTACAGAAAAAAAAACTGTGATCCACTCAAAGCTCTTGGTAATGATTACAACACTCAAGTGAGCATCTCCCTTTGATAGCCGTAGGTCTGGGAAGTTACTACTAAGATTGCTCAGCTCTTCACTTCTGCCTGGCCTCTCCAAAAGAATGTTTTGCCAGCAGAGCTGTGAAGCGACCTATCTGGTAAGCATCGATGCACTGGCAGAGTGAGAGAGGGCTTGTGGTACTCAAAGAAGTTCTGGTGGAGTGGAATGGAAAGGGGACTGCAAGTACCAACATGTGGAGGGGCTCTGTTCATACTCAGACCTGGAGTGCTAATAGAGATTGTGAGGTTTTGCTACTCAAAGCTGGAATGGAGAGGGTGAAACAGTAATGAGGCATACTCACATCTTCCTGCTTTACCACAGCCACTTTGTTGATGATCTCCTTGAAGGTTTGGCGGTGATGTGCTGCAACAAGACACAAATGCACAAGTGTGAGAAAAGACACCTTCAATGTTGGCAGTCAATTGGTAAGAGGTTAAACGAGACAGGTACTATCCACAAAAGAAATGGAGGCAAATGTGAAGACCAAAGCCCATTCAAAACTCAGAAAGCAAAAAGAGGTAGCAACCATTGTTTATTGCTGACATGGTGCTTTGCAACCCATCAATATAGGACTGTAGCCTTCTGAAGAAAGTTCTCATAGTCATTCAGGCACTTTCTGTACGCAAGCATCAAGAGAGGGTCTTTAAAGAGGGTGGGCCCCTTAATGACTGGTACAGCCAGAAGCTGAAGGGCTAAAACATTATAATATTCCACCCACAGATGGTAGGATATCCTCAATTAAAAAGAGGAAACAGAAAGACAAGCATTGGAAATATGGTGCAGAAGATCCACAGAGCCACTGCCCCCTGTCATGCAAACGTCTTCAATGGAGCTCCCAACATTTAATGTTCTAATCAAGAATTTCCCCTGAAATCAGGACAAGTGTTCAGATCAATGTCCTGATCTGAAGACAACATCATTTTAAACGTCGCTGGTATTTGTAAAAGATAATCAAAAGTTTACCCTGTTTGATGAGGATCAGCGTAGTGTTATTAACATGCTCTGAGAGTGATGAATATAGAGAGGAGGCAAATTGTGTCAATGTTAACATGATCACAAACAGAAGAGAGCATTAGTAAATGTCTGACTTTCTATATGCATAGATTGCTCGTGCTTCATAGCAGGCTTGCAGCAGCAATATGAAAAGGGTACATCAAACACTGGCTAATACATTTGCCATTAAACAGCGCGCACAACCTTCCAATATCATATTTGGGGTAGCATCAAAAGCCCACGTACTCACATTATACGACAAGTAAATTAAAGCATGGCATGCCAGGTTGTGCCTCATATCCCTAGGACATCAGTACATGTCATGTTCTGCCACCACAAGCCCGTAAGCCATTGTATGTACAGGTATATCCTCATATTAATAAGTGCAACAAACAGTAAGTAATTACAGATTTGCAAGCTCAAGTACAGCTTAACATGCCCAGGTGGCTTCATATGGCAGAAAGAACTTTATGCTGAACGAACAGGCATAGGCCTATGTACAGATAGATTAACTGCACAGCATACCCTCACATACTCGGTACGCCTACACACCCAGGTACTGTCATCTTATATTGGGTTCCGCTATCACGTCGAGGTACAGCCTTGTTTACTGTGTTCAGATACATATGCTGGTTATAGAATCACCTGCCTGCAGCCTCCTTTTCCAAGGTACAGTGATCATATGTCAGGTTCTGATATTGTACAGTTGTGCACATTCTCATAAAGTTTGTGCATAACAAGCCTGATATAACTTAATATAAAAGGTACAGTCATTATAAGTCTGAACACAGCCTTTGTAAACTGAAGTACAGCACTCTTAAGTCAAGACTCTAAATCCATTTGCAGTCATGTATGCTAAGTATAGCTTCATAAACCATGAACCAACATATGGTAAATTACCTCCATGCTATGCTGGAGACTGAAATCATATACCTAGCTACAACTTCAAGTGCCTGGGGATAGCGTCAAACTCCTAGGCGCAGCCTCTATTGCCCATGAATCACTACGATATGCCGATACAGCTTCACTGGCGACTGTTCAGCCATTACATGCCAGGTGCATCATCAGATGCCCTTGCACAGCCATCATAGGTGACAAATACCAATTGTGTGTGTCAGTCTCATATGCCAAAGAACTAACAATATATTTCATTATTTATTTAGGGTGCAGTTATATCATGCCATGTTGAGCCTCAAATGACCAATCGGTACTACAATGATAAGCAAAGAACAGATCTGTACACCAGGGTACCTTGCATTCCTTCATGCAGGACGACACTCTGAACCACCAAAATAAAAACCACCACTCACTGAAGCACCAAAGAAAAATTCTGGTCACAGAATATGCATAATAAACGTGTTGCAAAGTAGCCTTCTTCAACCGACCCTTCACGTTATTCTCTCTCCTTAATCTTCCTACCAAAAACGTCCCTTTCTCTGCAGATATTCACTTTTCCCACCCCTCGCCATACCACTGTTCATGTTACAAATATTCTTTACTTCAACATTTCATATCCTAAACAGTTATGTATCAATGTCTGGCTATTGTAATTCGAAAGTAATTGAAGATATATGTATTATGAGGGCATTGAGGTGGGTTAACATGCAGGGGGAAGGGACCACAAATCAAAAGGTTTGGTGAAATAAACGAATACAGATACATGATACCTAAGCAGCAACAGCTATAGGAGACACCATCTATCGCAGTGCTTACATTTCCTGCATGCTATAGCTTGTCACACATGACATTCACTGACAGGCAACCCTTGGTCTTAACAGAGACAGAAGCACACAAACACATATTGTCCAACTCTTCTAAAAGATACACCCCAACACACAATGCCAAGCCCTTGGTGGAAAAAACTCACTCACACTATCCAAAGGCCCTAAAGAAGAGACAGTTACACACTGCCACAATATCCTACATAGGATTCACTCAAACACAACAAAGATTTTGAAGACAAAACTAACAGACCAATGAGAGGAGTGTTGGGAGTCACACTACATATAACTAGCTCAAGCTTCCAATTATATAGGCCTTGGAAAAACAGTACACAGCTTGTTAACTCAAACGTCTTTCAGGGGGCTCTCGGGCAGAAATCTAATGCAGCGAGTCCCATAAAAGATACAAGAAAACAAGGTACTGTTTAAACATCAACTTTTGCCTAAAATGCTAAACAACTTACCAGTAACACCCGCTGCTTGGATGTTCACTGCATGGGCGTCACACTCAAAAGCACTCAAAGCACTCAGGAAAGGAAACTAACAAGCGATGCAGAAGTCTGACGACTGCTAAAGGAATGGGAGGGGCGAGGCAAACAGACTGAAAGAGTTTGAGAATAAGAAGAGAGGATAGAAGAGAGAATGAGGTGCAAATACCCACTTAGAAGCACCCACCATTTAAAAACCGTACCTCGCAGTTGGGGGTCTACATGGTTGATAAGTGGTTGGTATCGGGCAAGCAGTTCAGAGTTTTTGGCTTTCCCTCCTTCTGCACGTAGGAAGCAGAGCAATTCTTCTTCACTGAGCTCCTCCATTGGATCAATGCAGAGTCAATGATCTTGCAGAGTCAATGATCTTGCAGGGCCAGTTCTCAATCCCAGAGGGCAATCTGCCTGGTTAAATGGAGCAGGTGGCAAAGGAGTTCTCCTCCTAAGTCCAACAGATGGAAGCCTCAGGCAAATCACCAAAAGCATCTACTGCTCAGCAATCCATCCCAGGTGCAAAGGGGAAGACCCCAACCATCAGCTCCAGGCTTCAGCAGTCAAGGTGGGGCATCAGGAAACTGCTCTAGATCAAAGATGTGCCAGCAAAAATAAAAATGAAGAATTTGTTTACAATGGTGTCCGGCTCCAAACTGCCATAGATAGGTTCAGCCAAAAACCGCGGAATCCTACCACTATCCAGGGCAAATTCCAAAAAGAGGTTGACAGCGGGCAATCTCCAAATCTAAACAGTAAATTCAGTGTCCTGCAAAGATATTAAAGAAAAACTTCACAATCAGATCCCCGCACGCTGATTAACAAGAACTGCTGCATCAGTTATATGCAAAATAATTTCTATTGCTGCAAATTACTTGGTGTATACATAGGATTAAACAAATTGAGAGTCCTTAGTAAGAACGTGTACCAGCTAAGTACTGGGGTCAAAACCATGAACCAGCTAATTCCACATCAAAACACGGGTCAGGTGAGACACATACACTAGTTAAACGATGTTTATCATAACCCTCCACGAGCTACCCATGTGCATAAGAACAACTGAGCAGATAAACCTAAGGCTCAGGACCCAAGAAGGCAGATTACCCCTATGAGGGAAGACCCCTGGCCCAGACAAACAAGTGTAAGTCAGTATCATGGGCCGGCTTCCCACGGAGTAAGAACCGTGCGGGCTCTAAATACCATGGTGCAGCTAGGCCCTGCTGGTCTGAATCTGCGGACAGACACAGTATAACAAAAACGTTGGTTAGTTGCTTCATGGGTTGGGTGTACCTATAGTGTTTACCCAATCCATTTATGGGAGTACTCAGTCAGCCATGTACGTTCTCGGGTCAGAACCACGAGGCAGCAAAACACCAAATGTCAGATCTATCTCTCATGCTCAGGTCAGACTCATGGGCCTGAATCAGAACTATAAATAAAACAAACTCCTGCGAGTCACAGCCATCAGTCAGTTAAGCCCGCAGCTCGCCCTGTGGGTTATAAGTATATCGCCTATTCAACCCCATGAGAGCCTTAATCACTGCCAGTCAAAACCACCGGGCAGCTAGCCCGCTCCCTTGAGTTTATCAAACTTAACGCTGCGGGTCAGAACGTAAAACAGGCTGACTAGCCCCTCTCTCCGACAGTCGGTGCTCCCGGACATACCTCAAAGTCCCGAATCAAAACCCAAGCCCCAGCCCGTCCCCCGCCTCTGTTACAGGCGACTCCCTCATACCAGGCACACGAAATCACTGAGGTGCCCTCATGCGCGCGCGGGAGACAGGCATCACTGACTGCTGAAGCTGCAACAGTGAGGCAGCCAGCGAGGTGGTAGGGATATTGCGCATGCGCAGGAGAGCGGATTCGTCGCGCTGCGTGCGCGTGCGCGGACGGAGGACTCGGTCTTATGGGAATAAAACTAGTTCAGAAAGGAGAGCGGATACAAGTTTGTGGAGAGAGAGAGAGGGAAGAGAAGAGCGCGAAAGTTAAGAAAGAAAGAACGGAATATTGAGTAGAAACTGAAGATAATACAGAGAAAGGGTATTGGAAAGGAGGGAGAACAGAAGAGGGAATGTGAAAGGTGGACCAAAGAGGAAAAAAGCAGAGAGAGGTTAAAAAGAATGACTAGAAGAAGTGGTAGAGGAGTGAGGAGCTAAAGGATGTGGAGAGCAGAATATATTAGGGCAGAGAGGGACTGAGGGAAAGAGTATCACAGGGACAGATGCGAAGGTCAGAATTGAACTGGACAGGGAGACAGAAAGAGGCAAAAGGAAAAGACCGTGAGCGAAAGAAGAGGGGATGTTAAACTAAGCAAGATGAAGCAAATGGGGCTAGAAAGAAAGGGAGAACAGCAGTTGAGTGAGATAACAGCGGGCGATATATAGTTTAAAAAAATCTCTCCGGACGAAGTTTGTCCTCACCAGCACGGTTTAATGGACAGACAACGTTTAGGCAGCAGTAGTGATTGTCCTGGTTCCCTGCTTCACCCTGTTTACCCACACGCCCCCCTCCGATCCGCACTCATTGAGTGACACTGCCGCTCCCGCCCCCGCCCCTCTCCTGTGCACTCACTCCTGCCAGGAGGGGAAACATCTGTTCCCTATTTCCTCAGGCCGTGCCAGCTCTCGGGCGCGAGCCTGTTTGCCAAATCAGAGTGTTTATCCCTGGGAAGGAGAAATGCGGTTTTGACTAGAACAGGAAAGATTTGGGACTGCGGGAGGGACCCAGGAAAGCCACTCCCAGGCTCAGAAAAAGCCAGACTTGCCCTTTTAGCTGACACCACAGCAGGAGCAGACATTGGCACAGGGCAGTGGAATACCAGCCGCATTCAACAACATGGCAGAGAAAACAAGATATTCGAACTCACGGGGGGGCTTTTGTCATTTCACGTAGTTTGTTGCACGCTGACAGAGTTTTGTAGGGGTCTCAGTACTGGAACATCGGAGAATGGTGTACCCTAAGTGAGGTACATTGGCAGAGCTGTCTGGGTCATTTACTGGCATATCAGGGCATGGTACAGTCCAAGAGGGAGGTACATTGTAGGAGCTCAGTGGGGCAGTAGTAAGACTTCACAAAAGATGCTGGTAATGTAATGTAAGCACTACTTATATAGCGCACTGTGACCCAGCGGGTATCCTGGCGCTGTGAGACGGGAGGCCTGTGACAAGGGAGTAAGTTAGCCTGATGCTCTGGGGTAGAGCCAGGTCTTTATTTTCCTTCTAAACGGCAATAGATCATTCATTTGCCGCAACTCCGTGGGTATGTTGTTCCAAAGCCTTGCTGCAGCAACACTGAAGGCTCGTCCCCCCAGTCGAGCTCTTTTAATCGGGGGTACCTTCACCCAGTTGGCCGAGGATGACCGGAGACAACGAGTAGGAGCATAGCAGCTGAATTTTTTCTGCAACGGTAAGGGCCCCAATCCATGCAATGCCTTAAACACGACACAGAGGGACTTAAAATGAATCCTCTGCAAAACAGGGAGCCAGTGGAGCTTTGTCAGGGCCTGGGAGGCAGAGGACTGGCGAGGTCTCAACAAGGCCAGCTTAGCTGCCGCTTTCTGGATTCTTTGTAATCTCCCAATTAAATACTTTGGGGATTCCAATAGTAGCGCATTACAGTAACCCAGTCTGCTCATGATGACGCTCCTGACTACCAATGCGCGTGTCTGAATCGGAAGCATGGGGAGAATTTTCCTAAGGGCCCTGATAAGAGAGAAGCAGCTCCCCACGGCCTTATTGACATGCGTTTCCAAGGTCAACTTCTCATTAAAGCAAATCCCCAGGTTACGGACCGTCTTAGATGGTACCAGAGGAGGGTCAGCAGGAATAGGCCAAAAGTCCGCAGGAAGGGAATAAGGCCCTCTCCCACCTCCAATACATAGGATCTCTGTTTTTTCTGCGTTAAATTGCAGAGAGTTGTTTCTCAGCCAGAGTACCACATCCAACATACAAGCATGGAAGTTAGGTAACGTGGTTGATTGATCACCCTCCAGTGAAAGGATAAGCTGGGTGTCATCAGCATAGTTCACCAAGCCTATATCATAAGATTTAATAACGTCCACCAGGGGACGCATATAGGTATTGAATAGTATGGGGCTAATCGCAGATCCCTGAGGAACTCCATAGCGTATCTTGGTGAACTTTGAGCGGAAGGGGGGGGAGGGCCACTGCCTGACATCTGTCTGATAGATAAGAATGCAGCCACTTTTGCGCCGAGCCCACAACCCCCACTTCTTCCAGCCGTTTCAGGAGGACCTTATGATCGGCTGTGTCGAATGCGGCAGACTGAGAGTGACACTGAAGTAGTCCGTGGTGTCTTTGTAATGGTGCTTTGGGAAGATGTTGTAGGAACAAGTGTGTAGGAACAAGTGTGAGGCTCGCTGACCAGTATGCTGTCGTTCAAGTATGATGTGTGTTGAAGTAGTTCGTAAGTACAAGGATGTTGCATGTCGGGAGTGAGGTATATTTATATAAGTCTGTGGGGGCAGAATTGTGATATCTGGGTTTGCTAAACGTCAGGGGTGAGTTACATTGGCAGATCTCTAAGAAGCCTGATATTGGACACCAGAGGATGCTGCAGATTAGACGTGAGGTACATTGAAGGAGCTCTGAGAGGACATCCGAGGATGCTCCAGGTCAGGACTGAGGTGCATTAATAGAGCTCTAAATGGCCAATACTGGGACACCAGTGGCTGCTGCAGGCATCAAGTAGGTACACTGACAGATCTCTGTGGGGCCTTTTGAGACATAAGGGATGCTGCAGACTAGACCTTAGGTGCAATGACAGACCCCTATCAGCTACCTGTTTTGGGTTTTTAGACATGGTTTGTAAAGTCTAAATTAGCAGAAAACATGGTAGTGATAACTGTAGACATGCGTTTCTAGGAAATTAGTGGCTGCACTGAAAGCAACAACAGTTCATTCATGGAACGAACTGACATAAACACAATGAGGAAAACAGTTTTCAGAGTAAAAAAAGCACAGCAAGCAACTATGAATGGGTTTGAGGAATGTCAACACCAAGTAAAGGTCCCACTGGGGTATCACAAACAGTGTGGTGGGGAATATGTGTTTCAAGCCTTTAATAAAATTCATCACAACTGATGATTTGTACAAAAATGGTTGGCCTGGCAAACGTAGAAAGGCCAAAATGACTGTGAAATAACCTTTTTCAGTCCATACTGCAAGGCCTTGCTGCACTAAAGACAAAGCAAACAAAAGGACGTCTGACAGCTTCACTTGTAAAGGGTCAATGTTCGGGACGTAGATGGATTTCGTGGAAGGGAGTTTGGCTGCAAGTATGATACCCACCACTTCAGATTGCAAGTCAAATGGAGTTAATTGCTACCGCTCAATCTCCACTCTTGTGGGCGTAGTTTGCGGAAGTTTGGGTGGAGGACCCTTCCCTATTGCTGAGACAGGACATCATGCCAAACTGACAGCTTTATCAGAGAGCAGATGCTCATGCTCAGGAGCTCCTGGCACCACACACTAATGGCTGATTCCAGGCCAGTTACGGTTACTTGTGCCTGGTCGTGCTTGATCTTCTTCAGGACTTGGGGCAGGAGAGGTAGTGGGAGGGAGGCGTCCATGATTTCCTTGCCCCATTCCAGACAGAATGTGTATTGCAACAAGGGCTTTCACAGAAACTGCAAAGTGCAAAACTGTTGATCCTGCGCTTTCTTGGTAGTGGCATTCTCCATTCCAGCTCAAATTATCCATTCAGGGACCCGCCAGGTGGTTTGCGACATGCAAGATGTTCTGCTACTCGAGCCACCTCCAGAGACACAAAGCCTCATGCTGCAGGCCCCAGAACCCCACTCTGCCCTGCTTGTTGCAGTACCACATGGCAGTAGAACCCTCACTAGCCTCCCCCTGAATGACAGCAGGAAAACCATCAGGGCCAAACGGTTGGCTCCTGTATGTTGTTGTCAAGCTAGCCCTCCACTGGAGACCAGTGTCCTCTGTTCTTCACATCCCCCCCAGATGACCTACCCAACTGAACAGCGAAGCAGCTATTCCCACTGTCAGTTCAAGGTGAAGAAGAGTAAGTGGCCTGCTACAAGACACATTAAGATCAGTCAGTCACCACCGCAAATCTTGGGCAGTTTTCTTTGAGACCTGGATGGGTCGTGAAAGGCGGCCTTGATGCTGGGCTCACTGGGATTTCAGGTCCCACTGCAAGGCCTACATGTGCCACCTGGTGTAGGTGGCAAGGAGGATGACTAGGCTAAAAGGCCAAGAAGCCTCAGAACCTGAAATATCAGGACCATAACCAACAAGTCTTGGACGGAGGATCTCTCCGATGAATGAAAGCTCTGTGAGGAGTTCAGGTGGGAGGGGCTTCAGCTCATTTACGGTGATGTCAAGAGTTCAGCTATTCTCCTGACATGGTCTATACCTGATTGCAGCAAGCTCGACTTCCTTATCCACTTGTCAAGATACTGGAATACAGGAACTCTCAAACTCCAAAGATAGGCAGCAATGAATAGTTTCTTACCTGTAACCCCAGTTCTCTTGTAGAGGAATTTCCATGATAGTAATAAGCACTGAATAGTCCCGGCCACATGCGGGGACCCCAGAGCACTTTTTCCAATATATTTTCTTGAGTGTAGATGTTCGCCTTTCTTCGGGACGGCTTGCAGAGTCACTTAAGAAAGAAAAATATTATGCAGCCTATAAGAGAAGGCTACTGTGGCCAAATTCATCATTTTGTAGCTACAAAAGGTGCCAGGAGAACTGTCTATGCATATAAATGCATGATGTCTTTGTAAAACAATACAAATGTCTTCTTTTTTAGTAGAGTATAGAAATGAAGGAACGTAGGACAGTGTAGCCCCATAGGATACCATTATGAGTCGAAAATACATGTGGTGCCTTTAAGAACCCAGGGACCTCCACTGCTTAGCTAGAGGCACTGGCGTAACGAAACTTGAGGGGGACTCCCTGCAAGGTACTTGGAGGGGCCCCCTCCGGCCTCAATCAGGAGCTCTCCGGCCAGAGTGCTGTGCTGAGGGGGCCCCCTGGAGTTTGGGGCCCCCCCGCACAGCGGGGGCTGCGGGGGTCTGTGTTACGCCCCTGGCTAGAGGTAGTTACCTCAGTTCTTTTTGAGACGATGAGTGATGATATGTATAGGTCCCTTGAATACTTCTGTCTACTCCACCGGGGAGGAGGGAGGATTGCGTATGACTATCATGGAAATTCCCCTACGAGAGAACTGGCGTTACAGGTAAGAAACTATTCCTTCTCTCGTAGGGGATTTCCATGTATAGTCATAAGCACTGAATAGAGTAGCAAGCCACTCCCCCCAAAGCGTGGTGGAGGAGACAGAGGATCATTGGAAAAAAGGTTAAGCAAATAGGTTTCTTATGGAAGCCTGCCCTACTTGAGCATCTGCCCCAGCATCAGCGTCTAGGCAGTAGTGTTTAGTGAATGTTTGAACTGACTTACAGGTCACCGCTTTGCAAATCTCTGAAATGGGTATATTCCTCATTAAGGCAGCAGTGGCTGCTTTACCCCTAGTGGAATGTGCTTTAGGTCTGGTCCCGAGTGTTTTATTAGCTTTCTGATAACATAACAGGATGCAAGAACAATCCATTTTGAAATGGACTGTTTGGAAGTGGCTAGACCTGTAAGGACTGGACCATAATTATCAAATAATTGGTCTGATTTCCGGATGTCTCGTGTTTTATCAAGATAAAACTTTAAAACCCTCTTTACATCTAGAGAATGAAGTGCTATCTCGGCTGGAGTAGAAGGGTTCTGAAAGAATGAAGGTAATGAAATGGTTTGGTTAACATGGAAATCCGAAATAACCTTAGGGAGGAATTTCGAGTGAGTCCTCATAACCACTTTAGAAGAGTGGAGGACTGCGTATGGTTCGTGAGAACATAATACTTGGATCTCGCTAACCCTGCTTGCTGATGTTATTGCTACAAGGAAAGCGGTTTTCCAAGAGAGGTGTTGGAGAGATGCCTTGTGTATGGGCTCGAATGGGTCCTGCATAAGGCGTGAAAGTATTACATTAAGCTCCCATGAAGGGGAAGGGTGCCTAATGGGTGGAAAAACCTTCTTCAAACTCTCTAGGAAATCCTTGATGATGGGGATTTTGAAAAAAGAGGTTTGTGAAGGACATTTCCTGTATGCAGTAAGAGCTGCCAAGTGAACGTTTATGGAAGAGAATTGCACGCCACATTTTGCAAGATGTAATAAGTACGGAAGACTGACATCTTCTTGGCAAGTTGTAGGGTCCACACTTTTGGAGGAACACCAAATGCAAAATCTCTTTCACTTCAAGGCATATGCTGACTGGGTGGATGGTGGTTTGGCATCCTTCAGGATTTCCATGCTCCATGCAGTCTTGTGACAGGTTTAAATGTCCATACTGCACTTGCTCAGGAGCCATGTAGCCAAATTCAAGGAGGAGAGATTGGGGTGTACCACCTGGCCTCCGAATTTCGTCAGCAGGTCTGGTCTGCATGGGAGCTTGAAATGTGGACGCTGTGACCGGTGAAGCAGGTCTGGGAAGCACCATTGATGTGGCCACTCTGGAGGTATGAGGATCATCTTGGCTTTGGAGTGGAACAGCTTGATTAGGACGGTCGGGATCAGGGGAATCGGTGGAAAGGCCTAAAGCAATTTGTCGGACCAGTCAATCCATAGGGCATTCCCCAGTGTCCCTGGCTGGTAGTCCCTCAAGGCGAAGCCGTGGCATTTTTTGTTTGTGTGGTGGCAAACAAGTCGATGGTGGGTTTGCCCCACAGTCCGAAGACGTGCTGAACGACGTCGTCATGCAAGACCCATTCGTGGTTTTCTTGCAGAACTCTGCTGAGGGCATCTGCCTGTGCATTCTGCACACCTGGAAGGCGAGTCACTGTGATTTGTAGGTTTTGGGCGATCAACCATTTTCATATTGTCTGGGCTTCTAGTGACAATGGCCTGGACATCGTCTACCCCAGCTTGTTGAGGTAGTATATTGTGGTGGTCTTGTCCGTCTAAACAAGCAGGGTCCGTGACTTGAATGATGGACGGAAGGCTTTGAGCGCTAGAGGGACCGCCCAAAGTTCCTAGAGGTTGATCTGATACAACATCTTCGGTGACCACATGCCATGAATTTGTAGATGATCCATGTGGGCTCCCCACCCCTGAAGTGATGCTTCCGTCACTATGGTCTGAGAAGGAACCTGTTGGTGAAAAGGCATTCCTTGAAGCAGATTGGCAGGGGAACACCACCATTTGAGGAAATGTTTTGCATGGAGGAACAGTTTGATCCTGTCGTCCCAATTGCCGGTTTGCTGATCCCATTGTTCCTTGAGGCATTCTTGGAGAGGTTGTATGTGCAGACGGGCATTCGGAGTGAGGAAGATGCAGGAGGCCATCGAACTGAGGAGAGATTAGACAGTCCTCACCTTGGGATGAGATGCTGTCATAAGAAAGAGACATTTCTGAAGGATCGATAAGTGTCTCTCCTCCGAAGGACACAATTTTACTTGGACGGTGTCGATGGAGGCTCCCAGATATTGCAAGGTCTGAACAGGGAGTGGTTGAGATTTGCTGTGATTAACATGAAGCCCCAAGCGTAGTAGGAGGTTGCATGCCCAGTTGAAATGAAGCTGTTGTTCTTGAAAAGCTGACGCCTTTATGAGCCAATTGCCTAGATATTGATAGACGAAGACCCAGTGTTTCCTGAGGTGGGCAGCCACGACTGCCATGCATTTCGAGAATGTTCTGGGTGCTGACTTTAGACCAAACGGTAGCACTCGGTATTGGTAGTGGTCCTGCCCCACCACAAACCTCAAGAATTTCCGATGTTTCTTTGCAACTGGGATGTGAAAATAAGCATCCTGGAGGTCGATGGAGCAGAGCCAATCCCCTTGGTGGAGTTGGGCATAGATTTGTAAGAACAGCATCCAGAACCTTTCCAGACGAATCCATTTGTTGGCGAATTTGAGGTCGAGAATGGGTCTGAATTCATTCTTGCCTTTTTTCTGTACCGGAAAGTATCTGGAATAAATGCCTGTTCCCTGTTGATGGTGTGAAACAGACTCCACCGCATGTTTTTGAAGCAAGATGTTGACTTCTGATCTTAGCATCTTCAGATGGTGATTGGATGGCTTTGGTCAGGGGAGGACTTGTGAACTTGAGATAGTATCAATGCCAAACGATATTCAGTACCCAGGCGTCTTTTGTTATTTCTTTGCACTTTGCCAGAAAAAGCGAAATACTTCCCCCTACCGGAGCGGGTAACGGAAGAGGGGGAAGGAACAATTCTAGGTTTTGTGCTTGTGGTAGCCTTTCCGCCTTGTGCTGGCTGTTGCGAGGCTCTTTCCTTAGGCTTCCTTCACTGTCGGGTATAGGGTCGTTGCTTTTGTTGTTGCTATTGCCCTTGATACCATGGAGGGATTTGAACCCTTTGAGAGTAGTATCGCCTCTGTTGAGGCCGAAATGATTTTCTTTGTGCCTGTCTAGGCCGACCGCCTTAAGGGTGTCCATTTCAACTTTCATGAAAGCCATTTCATCATCCGTGTGGCTGCCAAATTGGGTAGAACCAGAGAATGGCAGATTTATGATCCGTTGTTGTGACTCCGGTTTTAAAGATGTATGACGGAGTCAAGCATTCCTACGGAGAGCCACACCATGGCAACATTCATAAGCTGCTAGGAGGGAAGAATCAGCTGCTGCACTTCTGGTTTAAGATCATCAAACCCTTGTTCACTATTTCTAGGAAATCCTCCTGCTTGTCTCTAAGCAGATCTCCAGCAAACTTCTGTATAGATTCCCACAATGCCCTGTCGTATCGTCCGAAAAGAGCAGCTGCACTTGCTGCTTTCATGGAAGTGGTAGCAGTACCACATGCTTTGAAGCCCACCGAATCCAACTTCTTGCTCTCTTTATCTGGTGAAAGTAGGCAGGAGTAGTAGTGTGGTGTTTCTTTACTGCTAATATGACTACACAGTCTGGAGGAGGGACAGATCGCAGGAAGAGTGGGTCCTGCTCAGGAGGTCTGTACTTTTTTAGCAGCCTCGACAGAGCAGACTTGGTTAAGGCCGATGTCAAGAAGAGTTCCATGGCCAGTTCCAAGAGGCCTGGCACTAGAGGAGGGAGTGGTCTGGACGCTGTGCGTTGGTGGAGTGTCTCGAATATCACTGATGTCGTAAGAGTAGGCACTGACATTTGGATGTTTAATTTTACCGCTCCTCTCACTAAGACCTCATGAAAGGTGGTAATATCATCTATCGAGGATACTCTAGATGGTGGAGAGTCTGTCATGGTAGGCGAGTAGCGTCCTGTAGATGTAGGGGACGAATATCTGGAGTGATGGCGAGATCGTGACCGTGATCTGGATCTATGTAACCGACAGCAATGATGAGGTTGTCTTGATGACAAATGTCTTTACCTATGGTGGCTATGAGAATGATGGCGCGTTCTGGAACGCGATCTTGGCCTTGGACGAGATGACTCAGAAAGAGGTGTTGGCTCAGGTAGAATTTGTGCTGAAGGCAGTGGAGATGGCGAAGGAGGATGAGGCGGAGGAGGTGGTGAAGGAGAGGCTGGTAAGACTATAGGTTAAGGTGGAAAGTACATCCTGAAATCGCCAGACCCTGGTGATGAAGAACTGCATCTCTTCTTCCTCTGGCAAGTTCTGGACGCCGGCCTGCTCCTCGATGTCGACTGCCTGTGATGCCTTGAGGTCAATCTGCTTCTCAATGTCGATCATCGGGGCTTCCTCGACGTCGAACCGCTTCTCGACGTCGAAAGGACTGTGTGCCTCGACGTCGACCTACTCCTCGACGACGATCTGCGGCTCTGTGTCGACGTCGATCTTCTTCTCTTTCTTGATGTCGAACCAGCTCTTGGCGGTGAACAGGTCGGTGCTGTACCTTGTCTCAACGTCGATGAGGAATGATGTCGTTTTTGAGCTGGAAACCTCTTTTTGGATGTCCCACGTCCACCAGAGGTTGATGACAGAGCCCTGGAGGAGGACTGACCCTCTCCTTGCTCTGTAGGATCACCTACAGACTGTATCTGCTTCCTGCGCTGTTCTTCCGCGCCATCGGAGGCAAATCTTCTCCCGATCATATAGGGTTTGCCTGGAAGAGTTCCTGCAGTGTTGACAATCTTCAGGAAGATGACTTGCTGGAAGATAAATACAGACATCACAGGGGTCTGTTTTGGCTTTCTTTCTCCTTCAGGAAGGGCATTTATCATATAAAGATGGCATTTTTAAAGATGGAAAAAAAACAAATTCCAGTCAGAAAATTGCATTAAAAGCAAGGGAGAGCTGGAAGACATTGAATAAAGTTCTTTTCAATAAAATTCACAAGTGAATTTTGAAGAGAAAAACATTAGAAAGGCTGAGTTCTGTGCTCCTAGGTCCTGTCAGCAGGTGCCGGAAACAAGAACCGAGGTAACTGCCTCTAGCTAAGTATGATGGGATACTGGAGGTCCCTGGGTTCTGAAAGGCACTGCATCTATTTTCAACTCCTATAATGGCAGCCTATGGGGCTACACTGTCCTATGCTCCTTCACTTCTATACTCCGCTAAAAAGGGTTTGTGAAAGACATTTGTATTGTTTTAGAAAGACATCATGCATTTATATGCATAGACAGTTCTCCTGGCCCTTTTTTTAACTACAAAATGAAGAATTTGGCCACTGAAGCCTTCTCCTATAGGCTGCATAATATTTTTCTTTCTTAAGTGACTCTGCAGGCCTTCCCGAAGAAAGGCGAACATCTACACTTAAGAAATTATATTGGGAAAAGTGCTCCTGGGTCCTCACACGTGGGCGGTACTATTCAGTGCTTATGTCTGTCATGGAAATCCCCTACGAGAGAACTAGTGCCATCACTTTGTGCAAACGTGACGGGCGGAGGTGAGCTCAAAGAAAAACATTTCAAATTGAAAGTGTTCCTAGTCCGTACTGAATTGCAGGTAACGCCTGTGGAACTGCAGAACTGGTATACGAAAATATGTGTCCTGCAAACCCAAGGACACCATCCAGACTTCAGGGCCCAGAGCAAATATGAACATTTTGAATTGTCCTTCTGCAAGTAGGCATTCACGAGTTGAAGGTCAAGGACAGGCAACCATCTTTTTTCAGAACAAGGAAGTAGCATGATTAACAAACCATTGTCTTTTTTCTAAGACTGTACCAGTTCTATGGCACCCTTGGAGAGTAAGAGGTGTACCTCCTACAGCAGGATGGACACATGCTCGTCTGAAATTTGTTCTGGTACAGGAGGAAAATTGGTTGGGAAGGAAATTAAAATTAGGGTGTAGCCATTTTGAAGAATCTGCAAGACCCATCTGTCGGACATGAAGGATCGTCAACGTGAGAGAAATTAATGGATCCTATCCCACCCACCAGTCAGGCGTGAGCTGGTATGGACAAAACAAAGCAGTTAGTTAGCCATTGTAGCAAGGGAAGAGGAGTTGAAGGACTGATGCTCTGCTGGCCTGTATGATGTCTGTTGTTGCCGCATCTCTGGCCCTAAAAGGACTGGGCTGTCTGCTGCATCAATAGCTGGGAAGACTCTCTCTGTCTATAGAGTAGCCCCCTAAACTTGGGCATCTGATAGGGAAATTGCTTCTAAGGAATGCGCTGTGGCCCTACTACGCTTAAACAGTTCCATGAGACCCGATGAGCGATGCCTGCACATCGACCGAAAATCTACTTGACCTCGTCCTAGCATGTTTGCGGAGCATGACACTAGTACCTACTGTCTTGCCAATACAATCCGTGGTATCTAAGCCTGAGGGAACAACTTATTTTTCTGTGTTTTGCACTTCATGGATCATGTGAGCCAAGGAGATCCTAAGGTCCTCGGGGACTGCTGCCAGTGTTTCATTGGCTATGTCCCTAAGGGCATGAGTATATCAGCAACAAGCTGCCTTTATGACTATAGCGCCAGGCTGGCAGAAGAAAACATTTGCTTACCAAATGCATCAATTCTTTTGGATTCTCCATCTGGCTGATTGGTCGGAATTTAATGAAGATGCACCGTACTGGTTGCAGCCTGCACAATGAGACCTTCCAGAATATGGTGCTTGGTGACTAAATCAGGATCACCGGGTACACCTATGTTGCCAGGCCACCTCTCAACTAAAGGGTGGGCAAGAACATGGTTTTGACCAGGTAGCCATCAAGGCATCTGCGGGCGCACCTGTCACAACAGAGAACGGTTAACCACTAACCTCTTAAGCCGGGTACAGCGGGAACGATGGAAGATGCCAGATAACCTTTTCCCCCGTATGGAACCACCTGCGAGTATCTATATACCCACTCCACAGGTCATACCACAATCGGGGAAAGGGCAAAAAGGGACAAACGAAACAAAAAAGGTGCGGCTGCGAAAACACTCTAGGGGGATGTCTTCGGGAGTTATAGACCTCACTCCTACGATTGCCCCGTGTTCCCTGTAGGTGAGACACAATACAACATTCATGAAGTTCCCCCTTATGCCACCATAAACAACAATTTGCTAAGTGTAGTAACTTACAGTCAATATTACCGCACGTCTCCATATACAAAAGGCACAAAAGATAAAAATAAAGAAAAGAAAACCAAGATGATTTTTTCTTACTAATACTCTGAATGAGTTCTCTAGGTAGCCAAGCACTACTAATAGTAATCCATAAAGAAGTCAGTGAAGAGGTACTTAGCTTGACTGCAGATAATCCTCTAGTAGCCTTGAGTAAATCCACTTGTCTTCAAAAGAGAGTCCTTTTCTCTTTTACACGCGGTTCCGGCGTGCAGAGAGGCCACCATTCACAAAAGAATAAAATATCAAAAAATAATACTAATAGCCCCAGCACTCCGAGCCTCGTAACAGCTCTGGGGATAATCTCACATCCAAAGCGCTTAACTGGCGCCTTCTGGAAATGATTCCGATAATTCCAGGGGAACGTAAGTTTGTCGCGCTTTAGCCCCAACGCGAGCAAAGGTCTAGAGAGGATCGCGCTCCTGCGCGCGATCAGAGTTAAAGGAGTCTGGTTCAAGGAACTGGCGGGCGCGCATCAGCGCGATACGAGCAGAAAGCAGACTCTCTCTCTGCTTATATGAAGACCCTCTGAGTCGTCCGGAATTGAAGGCGTCTGAAGTGTCAGGCAACCCCTTAACGGCGGGCGATGCAGGAGCAGCTTAACAGCAGTACATTACTTCTCGAGTGACAAGCACCGTGTCAACGGGAGGCGGGGCTTAAGTAGCGGAAAGAGAGACGGGACAGGCACGATCTCTCTAGGCATTCTGGGAGATGTAGTCTCCAACATTCATACTTTCCATTCTTTCCTGTGAATGTCTATGTGTAACCCCCCACTCTACCTATGCCTAAACGTGACAGAACCCCCTCTCAACGACCGATGTC
Source organism: Calotriton arnoldi (assembly GCA_963921515.1). NCBI lineage: Eukaryota > Metazoa > Chordata > Amphibia > Caudata > Salamandridae > Calotriton > Calotriton arnoldi. Next base: position 719,594 of record CAWUFW010000661.1, read on the forward strand.
CCGGCGGTCCACCAGGCTTGGTGGGAAACTGGGAGTGGTAGCGCCGAAGGAGACCAGGGCAATGAAGATTGGCACTCGGTTCCCATGAGCGATCCTCGGGGCCATACCCCTTCCAATCTATGAGGTAGTGTACCCGTCCCTTAATAAGTTTGGAATCTAGGATGCTCTTAACTTCATACTCTTCCTCCCCATCTATCTCCAAAGGCCTCGGCCTTACGGGTAGTCTGGTGCCAGGGAGGCAGGGTCGCAGGAGGGAAACATGAAACACAGGGTGGATTCGCCAAGCAGAGGGAAGTGTTAACCTCATGGCGATGGGGTTGATTATACTGTTGATTGGATAGGGACCCACAAATTTAGGCTGTAACCTTGTATTACCCTTAAGTTTCAAATGTTTAGTGTTAAGCCATACCTTATCCCCTACCTTATAGGATGGTTCTTGTGATCTCTTTTTGTCTGCGTTTTGTTTATCGCGGTTTCTAGCCTCATCGAGATGTGTTTTGGCTGACTGTAACACTAGCTTGAGGTGTGCATGGTGTTCTTGGATTGATGGGTGCTTAGAGGCCACAGGCTGTTCGAATGGTAACATGTTGGGATGATATCCATTGAGGCAAAAGAAGGGGGAACATCCCAAAGAGGAATGGTTCGCATTATTATACGCAAACTCCGCGGTCCATAGAAGTGTACTCCAGTCTTCGCCTTGTAGTAGTGTGAAACACCTCAGATACTGTTCTAAGGTTTGGTTTAACCTCTCAGTCTTGCCGTCTGTCTGAGGGTGATAACTCGTAGATAGACGAGCGTCTATTTTCATGACAGCGCATAGCGCTTTCCAGAACCTAGACGTAAACTGGGATCCTCTGTCTGTGATAATGACCGAAGGAATTCCATGCAAACGCACTATGTGTCGTAAGAAAGATGTAGCCAGTTCTCCTGATGTAGGCAACTTGGTCAGAGCGATGAAATGGCCCATTTTGGTCAAGTGATCGATAACTACGAGTATGGTGTCATGGCCAGAGCTAAGAGACATTTCAACAATAAAGTCCATGGACACTGTATGCCAGGGAGCTGGAGGTATAGGTATGGGCCTGAGTAAACCGCTGGGCCGTTGGTGCTGCGCCTTGGCCTGTGTACAGACCGAACAGTCCGAGATGTATTTTTCGGTGTCTTTCCGTAGTGATTCCCACCAAAAGTATCTAGACATTGTCTGAAGGGTTTTCTGTGTTCCCAAATGTCCCCACAAGGTAGAATCGTGAATCCATTGTAAGGCCTGCTGTTGCAGTGGTCCTTCAGGGATGTACAGCCTTTCATCGTAATACAGCAGCTTGTCCACATCGGATCGGTGTTGTAGTTCTTCCGTAACCCATGCGTCTTCATTTAGGTTTTCGATCTGTTTCTTTACGTCTTCCAGGAATTCATGAGTGGTTGTCAGCGCCAATATTTCCGTTGGGAAGGAAGCCTTCTGCAGAATTACAGGAGGTTCCTCAGCTGGGTCTGTGCTTTCTACAGGAATAGGCGTGGGTCGTGAGAGTGCATCCGCCTTACCGTTTTGCGGTCCCGGTCGGTACTTGATCACGAAGTCAAAGTCTGAGAAGAACAGTGACCATCTGAGCTGCCGAGGGGTCAAGGCCCTAGCACTCTTCAAAAACAGAAGGTTCCGGTGGTCGGTGTATATTTCCACCGTGTGTCTGGCCCCCATCAGGTGGTGTCTCCATTCCTCACAAGCTCTATTGATCGCTAGTAGCTCTTTGTCTGTGATGCTGTAGTTCACCTCACAGTTTGACAGTTTCTTGGAGAAGAAGGCGACAGGATGGAGTTGGCCTGTGTCTGGGTGTCTTTGAGAAAGAATTCCTCCAATAGCGTAGTATGAGGCATCTGTTTCCACCACGAAGGGCTGAGAGGCATCAGGATGTCGTAACACCGGAGCACTGGTGAAACAGTTTTTTAGCGTTTGGAATGCCTTTTCTGCAGGTTCCGTCCAATGAAATGCAGCTCCTTTCCGCAGGAGGTGTGTCAAGGGTTGTATTATTCTGGAAAACTCCTTGATAAACCTCCTATAGAAGTTTGCAAAGCCAAGGAAGCTCTGCAAGGCTTTCACACTGGAGGGGACTCCCATTGTATGATGGCTTGTATTTTCTTTTGGTCCATGCAGAGGCCGTTGGGTCCGATGACATATCCCAAAACTCCACTTCTGTGGTATGGAAAAGCATTTCTCCAACTTAGCGTAGAGAGCGAACCGCTGTAGTCGTTCCAGCACGGCGGACACATGAGGGATGTGTTCTTCTAAGGAAGCCGAGTAAACCAGAATGTCATCTATGTACACAATACACGACACATCCAACAATCCTCTTAGGACTTCGTCCATAAAATACTGGAATGCGGCGGGGGCGTTACAAAGGCCAAAGGGCATTACTCTATATTCGTACAGTCCGAACTTGGTACGGGAGGCCGTTTTCCATTCGTCCCCTCGCCGCACCCGTACCAGATGGTAGGCTCCCCGGAGGTCCAGTTTAGTGAATACCTTGGCTCCCTTCAGCTGATCCAGCAGGACAGATATTAAGGGCAGAGGATACCTATTCTTTTTAGTCACTCTGTTGATCGCCCTATAATCGATGCAGGCCCTCAATCCCCCTTCGCGCTTCGGAGTGAAGAAAAGTGGCGAGGAAGCGGGGGAGGAGGAAGGACGAATAAAGCCGGCGGATAGCAGTTTCTCTAAGTATTGTTGTAGATAAGTGGTTTCAGCTTCGGTGAGGGCGTATATACGACTGCATGGTATGCTGGCCCCAGGTTCTAGGTCAATCACACAATCATAAGCCCTGTGCGGGGGCAGTTTGCTTGCTTCTTCTTCATTGAACACGGCGTGGTACTGCTTGTATTCTTCTGGTAGGGTAGTGACACAGCACACACTCTGCGTATTACAACTACTAGCGAGTAATTCTGCTGGGTTCACCAGCTTGGGAGCTGTTTGGACCTTGTCTCTCGTGCAATGTTCTGCACAGTAGGAGGAACTCAGGGTAACTGTGCGCGCCGCCCACTGTACCAGGGGATCATGCTGTGTCAGCCAAGGCATGCCCAAAATGAGCGTGAAGTGAGGGGCGTCTATTAAATCGAATTGGATGTATTCGAAATGGTCCAGTCCGACCTGCATTCGAATCTGCTGGGTGTGAAAACGCACAGGGCCGGACGTCAACCCCGTACCATCCACTGCCTTCACCGGTTCCGGTATTTTCTTTCTTATACAGGGTACACCGATTTCTTGTGCGTATCTTTGGTCGATAAAATTGCCAGTGGCCCCAGAATCTAGCAGGGCATGCACTAGGACGTGCCCTACCCCCGGTATATCCAATGAGACGCATACATTCATGTGGGCCACTGAAGTTTGAACCGTGTTGGCCACTGCCGGACAGACCTCTTCATCTACTGGCCTCAAACAAGGGGTCTGTAGCTTGTTTGGGCACCTTAGTTTCCCGGATTTTCAGAATGGAATTCCACCACAGGCACGTTCTTGTTTCCTTTGTATTCTTTATACGTTGCCTTGGTTTTCGTCTTGCAATCCTTGATGAAATGCCCAGGTTTTCCGCAGTACATACATAACCGTTGTCTTCGCCTTCGTTCCCTCTCGTCTTGACTTAGCGACCCTCGGATGCCACTTATTTGCATTGGCTCTGCCCCATCGGTGGCCTGCGATTGCTCCTCCATCATGAGAGTAGGTCGAGAATGTAGGAATCTAGAGTCTGTACGATGTTTATCTCCCTTCCTCTCCTGGAGCCTATGGTCCAACTGCACTGTGAGATCGATGAGTTCGTCACAGGTAGCCGGCATATGCACAACCTGAGCCAATACATCCTTTAGTTCGCCTCTCAACCCTTGATAATATAAGGAAGTTCTTTTTTCCATGGGCCAATCTGTTTCCGCGATGAGTCTGTTAAAAGTGGTGATGTACGTAAGCAGATCTTGTGTACCCTGCTTCAGTGTAATGAGTTCCCTGTCTAATGAGAGCTGGTGCGCCTTTCTATCGAACAGTTTGCGCATTTCTTCACAAAAGGCAGTAAAGTTGCGCAACACAGGATCATCTCTCTCTATAAGGGGGAAAGACCAACTATCGGCGTTCCCGCCAAGGTAGGACATCACAAATGCCGTCTTTGCCTGATCGTTTGGAAACACCGCAGGTTTGCACATGAAGTGCAGTTTACACTGCCCTAAAAAGATACCAAACTTTTTTGGGTCCCCAAAGAACCTTTCAGGAGGGGCTAAGGGCAACTGTGCGGGCTGAATTACCTGAATGGTGGACGTACCTGCTCCCCCTCCCTGAATCTGTGCCGAATGCCCCGTGTCTGTATCATGAGAAGCGGGTGGAGGTAGAGTCCAGTTCCTAATATACTGTGCCCCCCGTGCCGCTGTAGGGCTTGTGCGGGATATACCTGCCACTTCTCGCCTCAAGGTGCCCATCTCATTTCTTAGTTCTAAGTTTTCTCCTCGAAAGGCATCCACCTCCATCCGCAATGCGGTCAATGTTTCCAACACTGAAGTAAGAACAGTGTTGGTGTCCATCGCTCAGGCTGTAGGTAACCGTGGGCTTGTCACTCTGTCACAACAGAGAACGGTTAACCACTAACCTCTTAAGCCGGGTACAGCGGGAACGATGGAAGATGCCAGATAACCTTTTCCCCCGTATGGAACCACCTGCGAGTATCTATATACCCACTCCACAGGTCATACCACAATAGGGGAAAGGGCAAAAAGGGACAAACGAAACAAAAAAGGTGCGGCTGCGAAAACACTCTAGGGGGATGTCTTCGGGAGTTATAGACCTCACTCCTACGATTGCCCCGTGTTCCCTGTAGGTGAGACACAATACAACATTCATGAAGTTCCCCCCCCTTATGCCACCATAAACAACAATTTGCTAAGTGTAGTAACTTACAGTCAATATTACCGCACGTCTCCATATACAAAAGGCACAAAAGATAAAAATAAAGAAAAGAAAACCAAGATGATTTTTTCTTACTAATACTCTGAATGAGTTCTCTAGGTAGCCAAGCACTACTAATAGTAATCCATAAAGAAGTCAGTGAAGAGGTACTTATCTTGACTGCAGATAATCCTCTAGTAGCCTTGAGTAAATCCACTTGTCTTCAAAAGAGAGTCCTTTTCTCTTTTACACGCGGTTCTGGCGTGCAGAGAGGCCACCATTCACAAAAGACTAAAATATCAAAAAATAATACTAATAGCCCCAGCACTCCGAGCCTCGTAACAGCTCTGGGGATAATCTCACATCCAAAGCGCTTAACTGGCGCCTTCTGGAAATGATTCCGATAATTCCAGGGGAACGTAAGTTTGTCGCGCTTTAGCCCCAACGCGAGCAAAGGTCTAGAGAGGATCGCGCTCCTGCGCGCGATCAGAGTTAAAGGAGTCTGGTTCAAGGAACTGGCGGGCGCGCATCAGCGCGATACGAGCAGAAAGCAGACTCTGTCTCTGCTTATATGAAGACCCTCTGAGTCGTCCGGAATTGAAGGCGTCTGAAGTGTCAGGCAACCGCTTAACGGCGGGCGATGCAGGAGCAGCTTAACAGCAGTACATTACTTCTCGAGTGACAAGCACCGTGTCAACGGGAGGCGGGGCTTAAGTAGCGGAAAGAGAGACGGGACAGGCACGATCTCTCTAGGCATTCTGGGAGATGTAGTCTCCAACATTCATACTTTCCATTCTTTCCTGTGAATGTCTATGTGTAACCCCCCACTCTACCTACGCCTAAACGTGACAGCACCATTGAATGGAAGCAAGGGTTCTGATGTTGCTGGCCCAGACTGTAGAATCTTCATTGAAACATTCATATCAGTACCAGTGGAGGGAAGCTGTAACTCCAGTATCTTAGCTGCTCTCTGAACAACCACTGGAAATGAGGCATCAGCCAGTGGTAACCTGGCTGGAGGTTTCTACGATTCTGTGGGGCCCAAAGGCTCACCAGAGGACACCAGAAGCGGACTAAAGATTTGCAACAGGGCCTCTTTGGAGGCCTTGATTTGCTGCAGAATCACCAACGGCCTGGGGAAGTGAGAGCGAATCAGGACCAGCTAACTTATTGGTTCTGTGACTGGTGACTTTGAGGGAGTGCGACTCGGATCTTAACAACCTGGCGCCTTCTCTTTGGATGCAGAGTGGTGGGATGAAGTTGAGTCCCGCTTTGGTTTTGTTATGCTTCAACTTACTCAAAGATTTTGAGCGGGAAGTGAGTGGTCGTGGGAATGGCTCCCTGACTTGCATCTTTGCCATAACTTGGAGCGGAACCTGTGTGAAGACTGTGACTTCTTATGTTCGCCGATGTACAGCATCGCCTTCTTGTCTCGAATAGCCTTCGGGTGCATTTTCACATGACTTCACGTCATGGCTGGAGCTCAGACACCAAAAGCACACATTGTGCGGGTCCGTGAGTGAGATCTGATTCCTGCAGGTAGGGCACAGCTTGAATCCTGTCTTTTTCAGTCGGGATATTATACCCTGCCACACTGTTGTTTGTAGTTGTTGTAAGACCCAACAGGTAGGAGAGGAGCTAGGATCTGTGTCAGAAGGTGCAAAAATAAAGGAACTGAAGTGAGGAGTGGCGCTTATATGGGGTTAGGATTTGTCACTTCCGGGGCGATGGTACCTATCAGCAACTGGGCGAATAGCTGGAAAATTCTTAAGTTCTAGTTTAGCACCTGGGGATATTCTTAGGTAGGAATCTGCGGGTAGATACATCAGAATGGAGGGATTTCAAAAGGGTGGTAATCTACACTCTACAGTTGACACCAGCCACTTGAAATTGGTAGGCTGGGGAACCATTTTGAAAAATTTCAAGAGAAATGCAGGCTAGCTTACGGATACTTCTTGCCTTAATGGGGAGCCATTTCAGCGTGAGTAGGATTGGCAATATATGGTCGAATTGGCTCTGTGTAAAGCTGCTTTGAGAGGTGCCTGGTGCATTTTAGATGCATATTGACCCAAGTGTCCATAGTTTATTCTCAACAGCACCAGGGCTTGAATCACTTGTTTAAAGTGAGTTTCTGGGAGAAAAGTTTAATATCTCTAAGGAGTATAATCTGATGTTGTACTCCTTTTTCCAATGTGCTGATGTGTGGTTGCAAGTTCAAGTTCCAGGAGGATGGGGTGGCAATTCATTATAGAACATAAGTTAAGACATGTTTTGACTGGAACCATGCAGTTTGGCGAGGGATCAGAAGGAACTCTGCTGTAAGTGGCCAGATTTTGCAGTGGTGAATCATGTATGTAAGCCTACCTCAATTTCCAAAAGTACTTGGAGAGCACTTTCAGTGCTGGTGGGAGAAGCACGTGGCCTGGGCGGAGCAATATGACCATTGGGTAGAAAAGATTGCCCTATGGGCGAGATACATCGACGATTTATTTATCGTCTGGAGAGGGTCCCAAGGGGATGCCAATGAATATATAGCTGCCCTGAATGAAAATGATCTAAATCTCATATTCACAGTTACCACCAGCACAGAAAGTGTTTTTTACCTAGATCTAGAAGTATACACAGAGGGTAGAAAATTACTCACTAGACTCTATCGGAAGCCCACTGCAGGCAATGCTGTATTGCACGCAGGCAGCCAACATCCCAGACCCCTCATAAAAAACATACCGTTTGCGAGTCAAGCGAAACTGTACCACCAATGACGAATATGTAAAAGCTAAAAACAAAACAGTGGAGAGGTTTAAAGCCAGAGGCTACACTGAGGGAATTCTGCGAGAAGCTGTCCGTAAAACTGAAGAGATAAACAGACAGACACTCTTAGCAGAAAAAGTGAAAACTACCACGAAAAAAGGACCCATCAGAATGATTACGGGATTTCATGAGAAATCCCAGAGGGTCACTCAGATTTTCAGAAAAAACTGGCACATAGTGCAAACTGATAGTGTGATAAAACACGCGTTACCACCTCACTCTCTTATCACCTACAGGCGTAGTACCTCTATCAAAGATCATTTTGTCCATAGTCACTTCACTGCCACTGCTGCCAGACAAGATAAAAGTAAGGGTTTTTTCCCCTGCCTTAGTTGTAAGGCATGCAAATTTAGCAGCAAAGTCACGGAATATGAAGTAGAAAGAGAGGGTTCTAAAGCACACAGGAAAATAAACAAACTGCTGAATTGTAATTCTGATTTTACCATTTACTGCCTGGTGTGTCCTTGTCAGAAAAGATACATCGGCAGTACTATTCATCCTGCCAAGAAAAGAATCCTAGAGCATATGCGTGCCATTGCTAAGAAAGATCAAACGTACCCAGTGGCACGACATTTTGAGCAAATGCACAAAAGTAATCGTGATTTGCTACGATTCTTTTGCATTGATCAAATTGATAAAAAAGAGAGAGGAGGGGATAGGGTGAAAGCACTTAGATGTCTGGAATCCAGATATATTGTAGAGTTGTCCACAAAAACTCCACAAGGCCTCAATAATGATGAAGAAATGTGGGTACACATAGTTTAGGATGGGAGTATCTCGCCCCCTTTACTGTGAAATCGATTGTCCTTCGTCTGGAATTATGAATTCTCTGTATATTTTGAGTCACTGTAAATATTGTGCACCGTCTGTTCATTTCGAGGCACGAAGTTAGAATGAAGTATGCCTATTTGGGCTTCATTATGTCCAGAAGATCTGTATGCATGTATATATATAATATTGACCATGCACAATGAATTGGGTATTTATTATGTTTTTTCTTCCTTAAAACAGATTAATGCTCGCCTATTTTGGGCTTGATTGTCTCTCTGACATACATTGTGACATAATAAATGTCACCTGTAGGGATCCCTGGACACGATATATTGGAGGTTCTGTTCTCCTTGTGCACACTCAATCTAGTTCTATTTTGGGTCTATAAAGGCAGTCTCTGAAATTTTGTTCCGTTAACTGCACAATTTGTATATATATATATTTTATAATTTGATTGTAATGAAATTAGAGGTTCCGCTTCACCTTCAATGTTTTAATAACGTGTAGCAAGCCATGGTATTAATATGTATTTCAATCAATCAATCATTCATTTGTATAGCGCACTAATCACCCGTGAAGGTCTCAAGGCGCTGAGCGGGGGCGTGGGGGTGCAGCTACTGCTCGAACAGACAGGTCTTGAGAAGTCTCCTGAAGGTCAGCAGGTCCAGGGTCTGTCGCAGCTGTGTGGGGAGGGTGTTCCATGTCTTGGCGGCGAGGTAGGAGAAGGATCTGCCGCCGGTGGAGGTCCTGTGGATGCGTGGGATGGTGGCGAGGTCGGCGGAGCGAAGCTGGCGGTTCGGGGTGTAGAAGGTGAGACGCTTGTTGAGGTATGCTGGTCCGGCGTTGTGCAGTGCATTGTGGGCGTGGGTGAGGAGCTTGAAGGTGATCCTCTTGTTGACTGGGAGCCAGTGCAGGTCTTTCAGGTGGGCAGTGATGTGGGTGTGGCGGGGTATGTCGAGGATGAGGCGTGCTGAGGCGTTCTGTATGCGTTGGAGTCTCTTCTGGAGTTTGACCATGGTCCCTGTGTAGAGGGCGTTGCCGTAGTCCAGTCTGCTGCTGACGAGGGCCTGTGTGACCGTCCTTCTGGTTCAGGTGGGGATCCATCTGTAGATCTTGCGGAGCATGCGGAGGGTGTTGAAGCAGGAGGAGGAGATGGCGTTGACTTGCTGGGTCATTGAGAGCGATGAGTCCAGGATGAACTCCAGGTTGCGTGCGTGGTCGGTGGGTGTTGGTGCGGCTCCCAGGGTGGCTGGCCACCAAGAGTCGTCCCAGGTGGAGGGAGTGGATCCGAGGATGAGGACCTCTGTCTTGTCCGAGTTAAGTTTCAGGCGGCTGGACTGCATCCAGCTGGCGACGGCTTTCATTCCTTCGTGGAGGTTGGTTTTTGCGGTGGCGGGGTTTTTGGTGAGTGAGAGGATCAGTTGAGTGTCGTCGGCGTAGGAGACGATGTTGAGGTTGTGCGAGCGGACGATGTTGGCGAGCGGTGCCATGTAGGCGTTGAAGAGGGTAGGGCTTAGGGATGATCCTTGGGGCACGCCGCAGATGATCTTGGTGGCTTCGAAACGGAAGGGGGGAGGCGGACCCTCTGGGTTCTGTCAGTGAGGAAGGAGGTGGTCCAGGCCAGGGCTTTGTGGCGTATTCCTGCGTCGTGTAGGCGTGTGCGTAGGATGTGGTGGCAGACGGTGTCGAAGGCGGCCGAGAGATCCAGGAGGATGAGGGCTGCGGTTTCGCCGTTGTCCAGTAGGGTCCTGATGTCGTCAGTGGCAGCGATGAGGGCGGTTTCCGTGCTGTGATTGCTGCGGAATCCAGATTGGGACGGGTCCAGGATGTTGTTCTCCTCGAGGAAGTGGGTCAGTTGCCTGTTGACGATCTTTTCGATGACTTTCGCCGGGAACGGAAGAAGGGAGATGGGTCGGAAATTCTTGAGGTCCTTTGGGTCCGCTGTGGGTTTCTTGAGTAGGGCGTTGATCTCAGCGTGCTGCCAGCTTTCCGGGAAGGTGGCGGTCTCGAAGGAGCTGTATTTGATCTTCCGGAGTTGGGGTGCGATGATGCGGTTTGCTTTGTTGAAGATGTGGTGAGGGCAGGGGTCGGATGGTGAACCGGAGTGGATGGTGTTCATGGTCTTGATGGTGTCGTCGTCGTTGACGTGGGTCCAGGAGAGCAGGTGGTTGCTGAGGCTGGGGGGCGGTGAGTCTGCAGTGTCGGTGGCTGTAGGGAGGGTCTGGGTGTTGAAGCTGTCGTGGATGTCTGTGATCTTGCGGTGAAAGAAGGTGGCTAGGGAGTCGCATAGGTCTTGCGACGGCGGGATGTCGTTGGAGCTGGAGCTGGGGTTGGAGAGCTCCTTCACGATGTTGAAGAGCTCTTTGCTGTTGTGTGCGTTGTTGTCGATGCATTCCTTGAAGGAGGTCCTTTTGGTGGCTCGGATGAGTTGGTGGTGCTTGCGGCTGGCGTTCTTTAGGGTTGCGTGGTTGTCCGGTGTCTTTTCGTGGCGCCACTTTTTCTCGAGTCCTCGGCAAGCCCGTTTGGATTCCTGGAGGTCGGTGGTGAACCAGTTGGCCTTTCTGTCGGTGCGTCTGTTTGAGGGTTTTTTGATCGGGGCAAGAGTGTTGGCGCAGCCGTCGATCCATTGCCTGAGGTTGCTGGCGGCTGTGTCGGTGTCGGTGGTGTCTGTCGGTGGGTCTCGGGCAACCATACATTTCCAAGATGGCCGACACATACACAAATGTTTTGTTATCATTGGCAGGACCTCCTCACTTTCTATTGTTCACGGTGATGTTTCCTTTTTCCGGTATGCATAAATACGATTCTGTTTGTTATGGTAACTGACATTGAAGAAGGCGTTGTTTGCCGAAACGCGTCTGTCAGTTTTTTTCACACTGTTTGCCGAATAAACTCTCACCTTTAAAACTTCCCCGCTGAGTGCCTCCAAGTTCATCCACGGATGGATGGATTGTTTCTGGATATATATATATATATATATATATATATATATATATATATATATATATATATATATATATATATATATATATTAACGAAGTCCTCACGTTGCACAAACAAAAGGAAAAGCCGCACTCAGGATGTTGGGAAACAATAGGGTTTAATGACTGACGCGTTTCAACCTCACGGTCTTTGTCAAAGTCACTATATATATATCGCACAAAACCTCCTCCGTTAAAAGAAGATGAGAGGGACACAGCGGGGCATATTTTGAGGCTGTTTATTCCCCCTTCGGGCATGACGCGTTTCGGCACTTGGCCTTCCTCTGATGCCTCGGGTACCTGGGTTAACTATTCAGTGTCATTTAAATAGTTCTGCTCCTCCCTTCACAGTAATAGGAGCACACCTGCACCTCATTAGCTCCGGAAACACTCGTGCAGTTCAGAATAGAAAACTGCAACTCCCAGCATGCAGTGTGTTGTTTGGCTGGAATGTGTGTCCCCTTAAGCCTCGATTTTAACAGTGCTTGAAGTAAGTTGAAGGCTGAATCCAAGCAAGGTCAGGTAAAACCCCAGCATAGATATTACTCAAACAGTCTCTGTGCCCCTACTTCCAGTCGCCCTTTCCCAGGACAGCGTGACCGGAGACGCCGGTATAGTAACCACGTCTCTCCATACAATGATGGACTGCCGGTTGACAGCAGTACCTCCGCTTTCCTGGGTCGGGTGGCGGTTCTTGGTATCTGATACCTCAGCTCCATTTTCCTTGTTGTTTGCCATAGACCAAGAACACTTGAATGGAAGGGTCCCCCTTGCGTGTCATGGCTACACGCTAAATATCGCACAAAACCTCCTCTGTTAAAAGAAGATGAGAGGGACACAGCGGGGCATATTTTGAGGCTGTTTATTCCCCCTTCGGGCATGACGCGTTTCGGCGCTTGGCCTTCCTCTGATGCCTCGGGTACCTGGGTTAACTATTCAGTGTCATTTAAATAGTTCTGCTCCTCCCTTCACAGTAATAGGAGCACACCTGCACCTCATTAGCTCCGGAAACACTTGTGCAGTTCAGAATAGAAAACTGCAACTCCCAGCATGCAGTGTGTTGTTTGGCTGGAATGCGTGTCCCCTTAAGCCTCGATTTTAACAGTGCTTGAAGTAAGTTGAAGGCTGAATCCAAGCAAGGTCAGGTAAAACCGCAACATAGATATTACTCAAACAGTCTCTGTGCCCCTACTTCCAGCCGCACTTTCCCAGGACAGCGTGACTGGAGACGCCGGTATAGTAACCACGTATATATATATATTACCTACTGGCGGTCGCCAGTAGGTAGTTATAGTTAGGACCACGTTTCCATAGGAAAAGCATTTTTTGATGTGCTTATAACTTTGGCGTCGTTTGACGAATCTTTACGAAAGTTTCCAAAAAGTTCCTCTTTTCAGGTCAGCTCCTATCCTAAAAGTTTGGGGGGGATTCGTCAAGGGGGGGCTAAGAAAAACGGGGGTCCCAAAACGTGTTTTCTCCATGCAATTTCCATAGGAAACTTTAGACAAGGCTACAGGTCAAACTGCTGAACGGAATTACGCCAAATTTGGCACAGAGAAAGGTCTTGGTCCAGAAAGCATGCTTTTGTTTAAATCGGGTAAATCCGTTCAGTAGTTTTAGAGAAATATCAAATTTTCCAGATATCGATATTTAAGAATTCTGACATCTGATTGGCTGAAGCGTTACGAGCACGAGCTTGCGGCTCATTGGTTGCGAACTGTTGAAACTAGGAAGTGTTGGCAGCCATTTTGTGATTCAGTCCGTCAGCTCACAACTCTCCCTCTACAAGGCATCAGGTCCGTAGTTCTACCTCTGCGAGGCAACACTAAAAATATACCGCAGCTCTGTCTGTGCGAGATACCCCTTTCACGGTCCCTCTCCCCACATCACCAGCTCGCAACTATGCCTTTAGAAGCCAGTCCGTCGGCTCGCAACTCTGTGACTGCGAGCTGTGAGCCATTTTGTGACTCAGTCCATCAGCTCGCATCTCTCCCTCTAAAAGGCATCGCATCCGTAATTCTACCTCTGCGAGGCAATACTGAAAATATCCCGCAGGTCTGTGTGTGCGAGATACTCCTTTTACGCTCCCTCTCCCCACATCATCAGCTCACGGCTATGCCTTTAGAAGGCAGTCCGTCGGCTCGCAGCTCTGTGTCTGCGAGCCGTCAGGCCAAATTTGGCACAGAGAAAGGTCTTGGTCCAGAAAGCACGGTTTTGTTTAAATCGGGTAAATCTGTTCAGTAGTTTTAGAGAAATATCAAATTTTCCAGATATCGATATTTAAGAATTCTGACATCTGATTGGCTGAAGCGTTACGAGCACGAGCTTGCGGCTCATTGGCTGCAAACTGTTGAAACTAGGAAGTGTTGGCAGCCATTTTGTGATTCAGTCCGTCAGCTCACAACTCTCCCTCTGCAAGGCATCAGGTCCGTAGTTCTACCTCTGCGAGGCAGCACTAAAAATATACCGCAGCTCTGTCTGTGCGAGATACCCCTTTCACGGTCCCTCTCCCCACATCACCAGCTCGCGGCTATGCCTTTAGAAGCCAGTCCGTCGGCTCGCAGCTCGGCGACTGCGAGCTGTGAGCCATTTTGTGACTCAGTCCGTCAGCTCGCATCTCTCCCTGTAAAAGGCATTGCATCCGTAATTCTACCTCTGCGAGGCAATACTGAAAATATCCCGCAGGTCTGTCTGTGCGAGATACTCCTTTTACGCTCCCTCTCCCCACATCATCAGCTCGCGGCTATGCCTTTAGAAGGCAGTCCATCGGCTCGCAGCTCTGTGTCTGCGAGCCGTCGGGCCCGCAGCTCTACCTCTGTGAGCCACCTCGTTAGCTCGTAGCTCTGTCTGTGCTAGCAGGCCCGTCGGCCCGTTATTCTCCCTCTGCGAGTTAGCCCGTCGGGTTGCAGCTCGAAGGGCTCGCAGCTGTATCTCTGCGAGCCAGCCCGTTAACTGATAGCTGTGTGTCTGCTAGCAGGCCTGTTGGCCCGTTGGTCTCCCTCTGTGAGTCCGGCCACAGCTCTCCCTCTGCGAGCCAGAACGGTGCTGTGCTTTTGCGAGCCAACGGCTCGTAGGTCTCCCTCTGCGAGCTGAGCCCACGGGCCGCAGCTCTTCCTCTGCGAGCCTGCCCGACGGCCCGCAGGTGACACTCTGCGAGCCGAAATTGGGAATATAAGGCGGCTCTAAAAAGAGCCCTTGTGTTTATTAGTTGGAGCTACATGTAAGTGCGAATGCACAGCTTCAAGTTAATCAGGAAAACTCGGTTTCCCTCATCTGTGAAGTGTACTCCATCACTTCTGTAGATATCAGCCATATCAAAACGTATGTTGTTGTTGTAAATCGACCCCATTCTATGGTCTCTGAGGTTTGCAGACACAGCTTTGTTGACATTCTTCCTAGATTTTTCAATCTTATGACAAAATTGGTTTGACCATTTCCACTTCTGTCTTTGGCATATATTGGAATATACAAAGACAGTTTGAGGCAAAAGTAACATCAATTGTCCAAAGGTGTCTTTCATAAGCATTTCCAAACCTACCCCAGTCAATGTGCCTAGGTCGTTACCACCACAGTGCACAATCATGAGATCAGGGTGTTGGAGATGCAAACAGGTTTTAACCAAAGGGAGCAATTGGTGCCACTTCAATCCTCTCTGTGCAAACCATTTAATGTGCACATTTTGTAAACCTAGGTCTAAGTCAAAACGTCTCTGTTCTGCATACCTCTTGCACCAGAAAACATAGCTATGTCCTACAATCCACACTAGCATTTTGAAGGTATGGCTACAAGATATGGATAAATGTCTGTAGCTCATGCAGTCCGTTCGTAGAATAAGAGATATGTTTAAACATGGGGAACTACTTTTTTATTTACATACAAAACGTTAACCGATTGGGAGATGAAATGTATTGTGTCCTAAAAAGTAGGGTGTATATTAGTTTTGATGAAAAGCATCTTTGTGATTGGTTAATAAAAAAGCAGTTTATACGTGGAGTACATATTATAGGATGAAATTTGCTCAGCTCAACCACACCTGCTAATTGTATTTGGAAGGTGCAGTTCAAACTTGAAAGAATGGTGAACTTTTGACCTCCACGTGCCGTTAAATGTTGAAAAAAATGTTGCAAAAAGAAATATCGGTAGGTTTAAAAAAATGATGAACTTTTAACCTGCACGTGTCGTAGAATGTTCTAGAAAGTGGTGATACAATACCTTGAACTTTTCACCTGTATGTGTCCTTAAAAAAACTGTTTATATGGAAAGTTCAAAAATAACCAATAAGGAGAGGTTTTGCAATCTAAAAAAAATAAGGAACTATTTTGATTTGTTCTTTATATGTATTTATGTGTGGAGCAACAGGGAAATTCTGCCATTACTGGTTCCATTCTTGATGAAAGCGGTGCATTAGATGTACTGTGTGACAAGAAAAGAATTGCATGCGTTTGTGACATTTGAAATCTGCATACCAACTACGAAGGTAAATTAGAAATTAAGAAGGTGTATGTGTTTTGTAGTAGTGGTTAAGTATTTGAGACGATATTTTTAACTTTCAAAGTGAATGACAACAGATGCAATGGAGCCAACGATCATGCAGCTCGGACACCCAACACTGCTCCGACACACCCCGCCACCAGCCCCTTGTCCGCCATCCCCCCCCACACAAACAAATGTGACAGCAACCTTAGGAAATCTGGAACGTAACAAATTGGCTGATGTCGCACAATTATAGTAAAGAAGATGCATGTGAGGTTGGACAAATAAGAATCTCAGTCATCTATGGATTTACATATAAAACATTTTATTTAAACAAAACAACAAAATAAAAGTAGGTACAGGTATGGCGTGTGATTCCTCGACAATTTGTGAATCACAGCCTGCAAGACAAAAAGAAAGATAAGATTGTGCGTCATGCATCCATGAAAGGAGAGAGAGAGAAAGAGTGAGAGAGAGGA
This sequence comes from Calotriton arnoldi, assembly GCA_963921515.1. Lineage (NCBI taxonomy): Eukaryota > Metazoa > Chordata > Amphibia > Caudata > Salamandridae > Calotriton > Calotriton arnoldi. The sequence goes on from CAWUFW010000661.1 coordinate 736,015, forward strand.
AGAGACAGAGAAAGAAAGAGTGAGAGAGAGGAAGACAGAGAAAGAGAGAAAGAGTGAGAGAGAGAGGAAGAGAGAAAGAGAGAAAGAGTGAGATACAAGGAAGAGAGAGAGAAAGAGAGAAACAGTGTGAGAGAGAGGTAGAGAGAGAGAGAAAGAGTGAGACAGAGAGGAAGAGAGACAGAAAGAAAGAATGAGAGAGAGGAGAAGACATAGAAAGAGAGAAAGAGTGTGAGAGAGAAAGGAAGAGAGAGAGAGTGAGAGAGAGAGAGAAAGAGTGTGAGTGACAGAAAGGAAGAGATGGAGAGGGAGAGTGAGTGTTGACACTGTGGAGAAAATCCTCACAGCTCACCTTTCTGCCACCGGTGTGTCTCCAACCACGTGCCGGGACATAGTGCAGTCTTCAAGTTTAGTCATCTGAAACATAGTATAGAATCAGTAATGGCAGAGTACATACAACTGCACACGCCTAATTCTCTGTTTCGCCCCTGCGCACCCAGGCTGCTGCACCCCATCGACTCCCGCCGCCCAGAGGTGTCTGCCCGCCTCTGCGCACCCAGGCTGCTGTACCCCATCCACTCCCACTGCCCAGAGGTGTCTGCCCGCTGCTGTGCACCCAGGCTGGTGCACCCCATCCAGTCCCACTGCCCGGAGGTGACTGCCCGTTCCTGCGCACCCAGACTGCTGCATCCCATCCACTCCCACTGCCTAGAGGTGTCTGCCCGCTCCTGTGCACCCAGGCTGCTGCACCCCATCCACTCCCACTGCTCGGAGGTGTCTGCCCGCTGTTTTGCACCCAGGTTGCTGCACACTATCCACTCCCACCGCCCAGAGGTGACTGCTCGCTGTTGCGGAAACAAGCCTCTCTGCTCACCTTCCGTCACCGGCGTGTGTCTAAGAGGGTCCACCACGTGCCGAAGCAACCTCCTCAGGTGTTGCGTACATGCGGTCAAGCCGAGCTCACAATTGAAAGTGGGTGTTGATTGCAGGATGGCCACGCATCATCGCAGGCTGCACACGCGCTCAGCTCTGGTGGCACTAACTCAGTGGAACTGAAGTTATCGCCTCGTGGCGGGAGGTCCGTGTCGGGGGGGCCGTCAATCTGTGAATCACAGCCTGCTAGACAAAAAGCAAGATAAGATTGTGCATCATGCGTCCATGAAAGGAGAGAGAGAGAGGGAGAAAGAGAGAAAGAGTGAGAGAGAGGAAGAGACAGAGAAAGAAAGAGTGAGACAGAGAGGAAGACAGAGAAAGAGAGAAAGAGTGAGAGAGTGAGATACAAGGAAGAGAGAGAGAAAGAGAGAAACAGTGTGAGAGAGAGGTAGAGAGAGAGAGAAGAGTGAGACAGAGAGGAAGAGAGAGAGAAAGAAAGAATGAGAGAGAGAGGAAAAGACTTAGAAAGAGAGAAAGAGTGTGAGAGAGAGAAAGGAAGAGATAGAGAGTGAGAGAGAAAGAGTGTGAGTGACAGAAAGGAAGAGATGGAGAGGGAGAGTGAGTGTTGACACTGTGGAGAAAATCCTCACAGCTCACCTTTCTGCCACCGGTGTGTCTCCAATCACGTGCCGGGACATAGTGCAGTCTTCAAGTTTAGTCATCTGAAACATAGTATAGAATCAGTAATGGCAGAGTACATGCAACTGCACATGCCTAATTCTCTGTTTCGCCCCTGCGCACCCAGGCTGCTGCACCCCATCGACTCCCGCCGCCCAGAGGTGTCTGCCCGCCTCTGCGCACCCAGGATGCTGTACCCCATCCACTCCCACTGCCCAGAGGTGTCTGCCCGCTGCTGTGCACCCAGGCTGGTGCACCCCATCCAGTCCCACTGCCCGGAGGTGACTGCCCATTCCTGCGCACCCAGACTGCTGCATCCCATCCACTCCCACTGCCTAGAGGTGTGTGCCCGCTCCTGTGCACCCAGGCTGCTGCACCCCATCCACTCCCACTGCTCGGAGGTGTCTGCCCGCTGTTGTGCACCCAGGGTGCTGCACACTATCCACTCCCACCGCCCAGAGGTGACTGCTCGCTGCTGCGGAAGCAAGCCTCTCTGCTCACCTTCCGCCACCGGCGTGTATCTAAGAGGGTCCACCAAGTGCCGAAGCAACCTCCTCAGGTGTTGCGTACACGCGGTCAAGCCGAGCTCACAATTCAAAGTGAGTGTTGATTGCAGGATGGCCACGCATCATCGCAGGCTGCACACGCGCTCAGCTCTGGTGGCACTAACTCAGTGGAACTGAAGTTATCGCCTCGTGGCGGGAGGTCCGTGTCGGGGGGGGGATGGGGGGGGTCGTCAATCTGTGAATCACAGCCTGCTAGACAAAAAGCAAGATAAGATTGTGCGTCATGCGTCCATGAAAGGAGAGAGAGAGAGAGAAAGAGAAAGAGTGAGAGAGAGGAAGAGAAAGAGAGAAAGAGTGAGAGAGAGAGAGGAAGAGAGAAAGAAAGAGAGAAAGAGTGAGATACAAGGAAGAGAGAGAGAAAGAGAGAAACAGTGTGAGAGAGAGAGAGAAAGAGTGAGACAGAGAGGAAGAGAGAGAGAAAGAAAGAAAGAAAGAGAGAGAGGAAAAGACATAGAAAGAGAGAAAGAGTGTGAGAAAGAGAAAGGAAGAGATAGAGAGTGAGAGAGAGAGAAAGAGTGTGAGTGACAGAAAGGAAGAGATGGAGAGGGAGAGTGAGTGTTGACACTGTGGAGAAAATCCTCACAGCTCACCTTTCTGCCACTGGTGTGTCTCCAACCACGTGCCGGGACATAGTGCAGTCTTCAATTTTAGTCATCTGAAACATAGTATAGAATCAGTAATGGCAGATTACATACAACTGCACACGCCTAATTCTCTGTTTCGCCCCTGTGCACCCAGGCTGCTGCACCCCATCGACTCCCGCTGCCCAGAGGTGCCTGCCCGCCTCTGCGCACCCAGGCTGCTGTACCCCATCCACTCCCACTGCCAAGAGGTGTCTGCCCGCTGCTGTGCACCCAGGCTGGTGCACCCCATCCAGTCCCACTGCCCGGAGGTGACTGCCCGTTCCTGCGCACCCAGACTGCTGCATCCCATCCACTCCCACTGCCTAGAGGTGTCTGCCCGCTCCTGTGCACCCAGGCTGCTGCACCCCATCCACTCCCACTGGTCGGAGGTGTCTGCCCGCTCTTGTGCACCCAGGGTGCTGCACACTATCCACTCCCACCACCCAGAGGTGACTGCTCGCTGCTGCGGAAACAAGCCTCTCTGCTCACCTTCCACCACCGGCGTGTGTCTAAGAGGGTCCACCACGTGCCGAAGCAACCTCCTTAGTCGTTGCGTACACGGGGTCAAGCCGAGCTCACAATTCAAAGTGGGTTTTGATTGCAGGATGGCCACGTATCATCGCAGGCTGCACACGCGCTCAGCTCTGGTGGCACTAACTAAGTGGAACTGAAGTCATCGCCTTGTGGCGGGAGGTCCGTGTCGGGGGGGGGGTCGTCAATCTGTGAATCACAGCCTGCTAGACAAAAAGCAAGATAACATTGTGCGTCATGCGTCCATCAAAGGAGAGAGAGAGAGAGAGAGAGAAAGAGTGACAGAGAGGAAGAGAGAGAAAAAGAAAGAAACAGTGAGAGGTAGACAGAGAGAAACAGTGAGAGAGAGAAAGAGAGAAACCGTGTGAGAAAGAGGAAGAGAGAAACAGAGGAAGAGTGAGAGAGAGAGAAAGAGAGAGAGAGAGAGAGAAAGAAAAAAACTGTGAGAGAGAGGAAGAGATAGAGTGAGAGAGACAGGAAGAGAGAGAGAAAGAGTGTGAGGGAGAGGGAGAGAAAGGAAGAGATGGAGAGGGACAGTGAGTGCCCACACTGTGGACAAAACCCTCACAGCTCACCTTTCCGTCACCGGTGTGTCTCCAACCACGTGCCGGAACATAGTGAAGCCCTCAAGCTTACTCATCTGAAACGTAGTATGGAATCAGTAATGGTAGAGTACATACAACTGCACACGCCTAATTCTCTGTCCCGCCTTTGTGCATCCAGGCTGCTGCACCCATCCACTTCCACTGCCCAGAGGTGTCTGCTCGCCGCTGCATACCCAGGCTGCTGCACCCCATCCACTTCCACTGCCCAGAGGTGTCTGCCCGCTGCTGCGCACCCAGGCTGCTGCTCCCCATCCACTCCCACTGCCCGGAGGTGACTGTCCACCACTGCGCACCCAGGCTGCTGCACCCCATCCACTCCCACTGCCCGGAGGTCACTGCCCGCCGCTGCGCTAACAAGCCTCTCTCCTCTCCTTTCGCAACCTGCGTGTAGAAAAGAGGGCCTACCACGTGCCGCTGCAAGACCCAAGCCCGGGGCCCGCGGACACGGCACCCTGCATATCATGCAGCCCCGCTCCGCTGGCCACTAGGTCTCACATTTGGTGCTGGGTCTTGATTTCGCCATGGCAGAGGACATACCAGTGCACCGGGCTTTTCATCGCAGGCTGCACACCCGCTCAGCCCTTGCGGTGCCACTAACTCTGTGACCAGCGAGGCGACACCACGTGCCGGTAGGCCTGCGCTGTCTGATGGCTCAGGCCTACACTGCGGTCCAGCAGGGCACACAAAACCTGAGCTGTCCAGACCGCCGGGACGGGCCATCACCGCAGGCTGTACACCCGCTCAGCAGTTACGGTACCCGTACCTCAGTGGACCGAAAGTCACCATCCCGTGCCGGTGTTCCTGTGCCGGCCGCAGTGCATCCGGTGCGAGCAACTCTGAAATGGCATCGAGCACGTGCGCCCGGTCTTTTTTATTGGCAGGGTCACGTGTCCTGTGACGCCTGTGCTGGATGGGTGTGGTGTGGGTGTATACTAGCCGTGAGGGAGTGGCTGTGGCGTACTGACAACTAGGGTGTGACCAGCAGATCACTGCAATGAAAATCTGGGCCATGTAGCGTTGTTGTCCTTCCCTGTAAGCGTAAGTGGAGTGGGCTGGCCTGGCGTATGCCAGTCCTGCGTGAGGCTGTGAAGAATGACTCCGGAGCTATGGGCGTGGCTCCGTCCTGGGCTGTATGAGGAATCAACTGATGCGGGTGTCCCTGTTGTAGTGCTGACGTCACCCGGGTCGCAAGCGCCAATGTGTCACTCTGTGAGCCGAGTCCCACAACATGGCCAACATGGAAGGTACGGGGAATCACTGACCCTACATTCATCCAAAGTTCCACACATGAAAGATGGTGGACATGACACATCTGTGTGGATATGAATGTTTATTGCACATTCAGTGGAGTGTTGCAGCTGTAGCAATACAGGGCCTTGCAAAGTTCAAGTTTCAGTTTTTGGCACATGGAGGGCAGCCAATTAGAGCCAAGCTGTGTTCGGGGTTAGGCTGCGCCAACATATGTACTTATACAATTACTCCGCCAATCTCCAAGCACTTATAAATTCACTATACACTCTCCTTGCAGTACTCTAATGATCCAGTCTCTACGTACGTACTTGTACAATGACCGAGAGAAAGTTACATAACCGAAGTTTTCCCCACTGCCAGAGGTAACATGGTTGCATACCCTGTCCACAGCACAATGTAATGTGGTAGGGCCCAGGGGCTGCATCTTGCATACATAATGAACACACAGACACAGATAGATAGTGGAACTGGGTACGGGCACGTGCGCTCGACTCATTTTTATTACCAGGGTCACATGTCCAGTGACGTCTGTGCTGGATGCGTGTGGGGTGAGTGTAAGCCAGCCGTCCGGGAATGGTTGGCGCTGGCAAAAAGTACAACAGTAATCATTTGATCAGACACACAAATTCAATCATAAAGGGTCAATGATTTGTGCTGCACTAAGGTAGGGGCAACAGATGTGAAATAATACACACAAGATTGTATCGTAAAGGGTCCATGACTTGTGGTACACTGAGGTAGGGGCAGCAGATGTGAAATTATACACAAAACATTGTATCAAAAAGGGTTCATGAGTCGTGCTGCACTAAGATAGGGGCATCAGAAGCATTCAGCGTGTGCGCAGCCAGCGATGATGCGTGGTGTGGGCGAGCCGCACTGGGAGCAATGTCTGTTGCCTACTGGACTGAGTCATCTGCAATCGCGACTCGATGTGAATTGTGAGCCCTGCTATCCGCAGTGTAGATCGAAGGCAGTAGTCAGCACAGACATCGAAGAATGCTTTTAGTCACTTCCTGTTTACAAAATTCGAGGACATAGAGTACAATTCTCTCTGCAATAAATAAATCATGTCTCAATTTAAATTGTGAGCTCTGCTAACCGCAGTGTAGGTGTATGGAACAAAAGATGAAACATTTATGGAATACACTGTCGAAATATGTAGGTTTCAGGGACGTTATTGTTAGTTGCCTACTGGACTCTGAAATTAATGAATGAAGACTGAATTTCAATTGTGAGCCCTGCTGAGCACAGTGTAGGCCGGAGGCAGCGGTCAGGAAGGGCCTACAGCAACGTGGCGTTGACTTGAGCTGCATACAGTTAGTGGTAGGTGTGGCGCTCAGCGTGTGCTCAGCCAGCGATGATGCAATGTCTCTTGCCTACTGGACTGCGTCATCTGCAATCGCGACTTGATCTGAATTGTGAGCCCTGCTGACCACAGTGTAGGCCGGAGGCAGTGGTCAGGAAGAGCCCAGAGCCACGTGGCGTTGACTTGAGCTGCATAGACTTAGTGGTAGGTGTGGCGCTCAGCGTGTGCGCAGCCAGCGATCATGCAATGTCTGTTGCCTACTGGACTGCGTCATCTGCAATCGCGTCTCGATCTGAATTGTGAGCCCTGCTGACCGCAGTGTAGGCCGGAGGCAGTGGTCAGGAAGAGTCCACAGCCACGTGGCGTTGACTTGAGCTGCATAGAGTTAGTGGTAGGTGTGGCGCTCAGCATGTGCGCAGCCAACGATGATGCAATGTCTCTTGCCTACTGGACTGCGTCATCTGCAATCGCGATTCGATCTGAATTGTGAGCCCTGCTGACCACAGTGTAGATCGAAGGCAGTAGTCAGCACAGACATCAAGGAATGCTTTTTGTCACTTCCTCTTGACAAAATTCGAGGACATAGAGTACAATTCTGTCTGCAATTAATAAATCAAGACTGAATTCAAATTGTGAGCTCTGCTGTCCGCAGTGTAGACTGCCATTCAGTGTTCCTTTGGACTTGCAAGATGAATTTGGGCATTGGACTAAAGCTATAACTGATATAAAACAAGTTCTTGAAGCAAGGATACTAAAAGGATATTATGTAGGTTTTAGGGACGTAATACTTAGTTGCCTACTGGACTCTGCAATTAATGAATCAAGAGTCAATTTTAAATGTGAGCCCTGATGACCGCAGTGTAGGCCGGAGGCAGCGGTCAGCAAGGGCCCACAGCCACGTGGCGTTGAGTTGAGCTGTACAGTTAGTGTCACCTGAAGCAACCAGCGTGTGTGGAGCCTGCGATGATGCGTGGTCCGGGCGGGCCGCACTGGTAGCAATGTCTTTTGCCTAATGAATTCTGTCTTAATAAGTCCACGAGGCGTTGACTTGTGGTGCACTGAGTTAGTGGCACCTGAAGCACTCAGTGTGTGTGCAGTCTGCAATGATGTGTGGTCCGGGCGGGTCGCACTGGGATCAATGTCTCTTCCCTACTGGAGTGCGTCATCTGCAATCACGACTCGATCTGAATTGTGAGCCCTGCTGTCCGCAGTGTAGATCGAAGGCAGTAGTCTGTACAGACATAAGTCTGTGGTGTTCTGCTGCTGGGTTCGCAGCGGGCATGTGTCGAGGAGGCCGGCGGTCACAGCGGAGGCCTTGTGGCAGGGTGAGGGCTGCCGCCCTGGCAGACGCTTTGGCCTTCCCACAAGTGAACCACGCCCACAGCCCCAGCCTATTTATTCATACTCCTACGCTGGAGTGGCGTACGTTGGACCAGCAAACTCCGCTTCCGCTTCCAGGGGGGGACAACACAGCTACATGACCGAGATCTTCCCCACTGCCTGAGGTAACATGGTTGCGTCTATTGTCCACAACACTACAAGCACCAGCAGTATATGTCCACATGGAGAGGTTTGTGCTCTGCATAGTGAGGTCTGTCCACCACATCACCGCTACACTTGGTATTGTGTGCATTTTTATTGATGGGTGACTTGCGTCCTTCACACATACTTGGTTGCCACATCTCCCAAGATTCAGCTATTGTGTGGCTGAGGGACCATGCCGTTTTTGGACGGTCCGCTGTCCTGTTCTGCGCTGCCTCGGTGGTAGTAGGGAGGGGGGTGTTCCGGGGGGGAGGTCCTGAGGGTGATGGCAGTGGGTGTTGTGGCCTTCTTGGGTGTCGGAGCTGCATGGTCAGTAGCTCTATGACATGTGTTGGTCTTCAGATGTGGTTCTGGGCCCCTGACATGGTTACCAGACAAGCCTGGAGGATTCTATATTTGTGGTAATTGTTGTATCTGTAAATTTGGACATAACAAACTAACGAAATTCAGTTACAACAAATCAAAGGAATATGTTGTCGACAAATTTATCAATTGCAATACAACGTTTGTTGTGTATGACATTATATGCTCCTGCAAAAAAGTATATGTGGGCAGCAGTACACGCAGTTTAAAACTACGTATCCAGGAGCATGTGAGAGCCATAAAAAATAGGGATACAAAATATCCTGTGGCAACTCACATACAATGTGACCACCCAGAAAACAGTAGCATCACATTTCATACGATAGATCATACGCAAAAACAAGAAAGAGGACAGTTAGAGCCAACTTGGATTTGCCGCTTGCGTACTGTTAAATTTGGTCCCAACATCACAAATGAGTTTCATCACTTTTTATGAAAAACAATGTGATGTTAACCTACATGTGATCTGTTCACATATGTTCTATATGCTGGTGACATAGGAACATAATAACAACAAGGCTGAGGATGCACACTTTAAATTTATGTAAAAAAAGCACAAATAAACTGTAAATCACTGATAATTGTTATTCTGTTGCCTGGATTTGACATCCATGGAATACCTTAAGATTCAGAGATGTTTTTTAATTTCCTTTTACTTAAATCATGCACTTTATAAGTGTTGCTAATCTTTGCTCTTTACTTCATAGTGCACAGATTATCTAACAATCACGGTGCCTGGATCACCAATTAATCATAATGTCCCCGTTCATATATAATCTTTTCTTGTAAAGACATTATATAATGAGATGTGTACTCAGATTACTGTGCAATGGTTCGTCAGATAAGTAATACTTGCCCACTCAAAGATGGCGTTCATAAACTCTTTGTATAAGTCACGCTGTGTTCAAACCTGATCAATCTCTGTCTTCTAACATAGTCATTGTCGGGAGACCGAACAATTGTTGCCCTGTAAGAAACTGGTAGTTTGGATGCAAATGTGAACTTAAGTCACGCTCTGTATAAACCTTGTTAATCTCTGTATTTAAATATGTCAAATATCCGGAGGCCCAATATTTCTTGTCGCGTAGATAACAGATAGCATGATGATTTAAATGTGACTTTAATTTCTGTCATAGCGAGATAATCTTATGCAACATAATAGATTTGAGCAAACTAATCAAAGCCATGACGTTGGAACATATTCAAAGATGGCGCGTGTTTCTTGAACGTTCACATAACGCTTTGCATAAATGTTACTAAATCTTCTTTCAAATTTATGTAATGTTTGTTTATTGGATAATGTTCGGTTTTAAGGAACCGTTAACATCTAGATTAGAGTGTGACCTTATTTTTTGTCACAACTAAACAACTCTCTATAATAACAACAGATCTGAAATAAACTAATTATAACACCGACATCCTTGTATATTCAAAGATGGCGCGGGTTTTTGTAGAACGTATCACGCTATGTTGTGAACGTCGTCAGTCTTTACTCTACCAGGTGCCTCACAACAAAAGACATGTATAAAAATGTCCGTCGGGATGCAGTCTGTTTCAACGTTTTGAAGCAGATGCATCGATGAACCGACAGCTCTTCGGTTATCAAGCTGCAATAAGACAGTTTATCAGGCCATAACATGTAAATAGACTTGCATGTGGGGTGAATTCTTTGAAACTTTACTTTTTATTTTTTAAATACTCTAATACGAATGCATAGCTCCCCACAGATGTAACCAAGAATCTATTGTTTTTAGAACCCCTTCGGCTCCTTGGTTCTCAGATGCCTTACGGGCAGAAAAACAAAAATGTCGCCGGCTGGAAAGACGCTGGCGCGTTAAGTATGATTCATCCGAGAGGGAAACATATAAATTAGCTTTAAGAGAATACAAAAATCTCCTTACATTGGAAAAGAGAGAATATTTTACTAGAGTAATCTCGGAGGCAAAACATTCCTCTAAAGCTCTCTTTACAGCAGTGAACAAGCTTACCACCCCTCATAGTACAGGGCCAGAAAACAGTCAAGAGTCCTGTGATGTCATTGCTTCTGCCTTCAAAACTAAAGTTTTGGACATCTTTAAAAATTTTGAGGACACATTAGCTCACGCCACCGCCCTGCCGCTTTCACCAATTTCTCGGGGCACAAACACCCTGCTCAGCTTTACACCAGTATCATTGGACACAGTGGCAAAACACATTCGGGAGGCTAAGTCAGGTTCCCCAGAGGACCCTTGCCCACCTGAGCTGCTGAAAGAAGTCTCTGATTTGGTAAGCCCGGTGTTAACAGATATTTTTAACTCCATGTTCTCCTCCAGCAATTTCCCAGCAATTTGGAAGGATACGTCTATCCTTCCACTGCTGAAAAAACCAACTTTGGATGCAGCCGATCCCAATAACTATCGCCCCATAGCCCGCTTGCCGCTGCCCGCGAAGATAATTGACAAAATTATGAATATCCAACTTTCCCAGTTTATTGGTGAACATGATCTGTTGGACCATTCTCAGTTCGGTTTCCGTCGGGAACACAGTACCGAAACGGCACTTATTAAAGCCACGGAGGAAATAAGAGCGGTGATGGATGGAGGAGGGTCAGCGGCCCTGATACTCCTCGATCTATCAGCCGCATTTGACACGGTTGATCATTTCCTCCTTCAACAGCGGCTGAAGATGCTGGGAGTCGGGGGTTCAGCACTGGCACTGGTGTCCTCCTTCCTTAAGGACAGAAGACTGGTAGTGTCGATCGATGGATACCAGTCCGAGCCATATCTCCTCCCTTGTGGAGTGCCCCAGGGCTCCTCCTTGAGCCCCACCCTTTTCAATATATACGTCTCTGAACTAGCCCCACTTATCCGGATTTTTGGCTTTAGCCTTACTTCTTATGCAGATGATTCCCAGATTGTAGTAGCAGCATATAAAAATCAGTCCTCGCCTGCTCTGCAATTTAAGAACTGCATGGGTGTCATCACTAATTGGATGAGCACACACTGCCTTAAACTCAATTCTGGAAAAACTGAAATCTTGACCTTTGGGAACCTGCATCCTAGTTGGGGTAGTGTGTGGTGGCCCGTTGATATGGGTGATCCACCGGAACCAGCAACTAAAGCGAAGAACCTGGGAGTATGGGTGGATAGTAAACTTTCTTTTGTTCAACACACTAATGCTGTGGTTTCCTCCGCCCACTTCCTTATTAAGAAAATCAGGAAGATTCTCCCTTATCTTCCGGAGGACACGAAAAGAACTGTAGTCACTTCATTAATCCAGTCTAAATTGGATTATTGTAATGGGCTGTTTATAAACGTCCAGAAGCATTGCCTGAAAAGACTACAGAGCGTGCAAAATTCAGCCGCTCGACTTCTGTCAAACACCCCTTGGTTCAAATCAGTATCTGGAGAGATCCGTAATTTGCATTGGCTCCCTGTAGCGCAGCGAATAAAATTCAAGGCTCTTAGCCTGGTGTTCAGGGCCCTGAATCATACTGGGCCAGCCTTTTTGCAAAATCTTCTTGTTTGGTATGAACCAACTAGACACCTTCGTTCATCTGGTGCTAAACTCTTGAGAGTGCCCAGAATTCGTACCTTACTCTGGGGTGGTCGCAGCTTTCATTACTGCGCTGCTAAACTCTGGAATTCCCTACCGATTGACTTGAGAAACACGTCATCTCTTGTCTCTTTCAGAAAGGAGCTAAAAACCTGGCTCTTCTGCAACTAGAGACTCACCAGTGGCTTACTTTGTCCGTAGCGCCAAGACACCTCCGGGTATTCGTGCGCTTTACAAGTCTTGATAACATAACATAACATGTGTTCAAGAGCAGCTCATAAAAGAGATGTTTTAAAAAATCCTTAATATGTATTGCATGTACAGCGGTCTCTAATATGGCCGACTGTTGGTGACCTAGGGATTGGTTATAGTTTTGGAGTCTTACGTGCATCATTAAAATGAGATGTTCACGAGCTGCAATTGCGGTATAACTTACTTTGAGATGCGGGTAGGTCCAACAAATAAGTATTCATATGAATGTCAAATACAAATGTGACATTTCATTGCATGGCACTGATATATAGTTAAAATGTTTATATATTTTTTTTCTACTATAAAATGTTTTGATCACACAGCACTAGCTAATATACGGTCTAAACTTGTAACCCAAGTTTTGTGAAACTCTGAGGGGATGCAATAATTAAAATACCAATCAAAATTGTCAGGTTTTATCCGAACGTGGCACTGTTTGCCCCCAATCACTAGAGCGTGTATTGTATCAATTATGCTCTATATGCCGACTACAACAATATATACAGTGCATAGTACCTCCTTTTATTTATCTGTTCGGACCAAACAACTATTGATGTTAACCTAGACTAAAGGGACAGAAAAATTATGGCAACACATACAACAATAAAATTGTAATGGTGCTGGCTTTAGAATATACGACAATAAAATTGTAATGTTGCTGGCTTCAGAATACGACCTTTCTTCTATTGGCCAACCTGATATGTAATGCTGTGTCTTTTAATATGATTCAATGCTAGCAATGTAAAATCTGTTGTGTTGTTTTGAATACAGGATAAAGCACAGAAATTCTTTAATTTTAAAGTTAAATTTCTGTTTGCAACAAAAATAATAAGAAACAATGGTAAAAACGCTATGCCAAAGAATGTCATACCTAAACAGTATATGATATTTATTTGATGTAAAGTCTTCCTTAGATGTTTTTCTCCTCTACTCACCCTACTGACAGTACTTCTAAAGATAATCTAATGCACAGTATATGATGAATAACATATTGTTGTTGGATTGGTATAAAACTCATCTCCAGTCAGTATCCTGTTATCAAATCTGTAAAAACAGTCAATTAAATGTACATTTTGATAAGATAACATTGAAAGCATTACAATGCGTAGAAAAAACATATATGTATACTTTATCATTATAGGATAGAAATACATCATATCTTTGTATCTATTGGAAAGAAATCATTGTTAACGAAATCTGGAATGGGATAAGACGCTTTCATATTGTGGAGGTATGTTGTTATGTGAACTCTCTTACCCCTGTGTTTTGTAGATACTTTTGCGTTACACCAAAATACAAAAAGAAAAGAGTAAATACAACTAGTATGAGAGAAGATAGGATGAACAGCCATAATCCACTTAATTGGAGAGATATAGCTGACTCCGCTTCTGTTTTTAAATTTCACATTATATTAATAAATGTTTTTGTGCGTTTGCTTATGTATATGTACATATTTTAAAATGTATTTATATGTTTTTCTGTAGCCCTGAAGAAGTACCTTTTGGGACGAAACGCGTCGGCTACTGGATTTTATCTTTGTAAAAATATAATATAGAACTATTCTTGGAAAAAGATACATCGTGGAATCCGAAATCCTTCTGTGTGCACATTAAGACTGCCCTCTGTTTCTGTATGTAGCTCAACTATATCATTGTGTGCGGAACCATTCTTATGTTTTATGTTTACTTGGATTTTTCCAATTATGGAGTAGAAAGGGGTGTACTCCTTGGTTTCCTGCACCAGCACCGATTGTCCACACAATAGATTGGCAAGTGCGGATTGTTTCTGCCTCAACCCTCTGGTCGCTAGTATTTCATTTATTGTTTTGGGCTACCAGCACTGTCAATTGGGGGTATAAATAAATAATATCTACTACGTGAGCAAAATGGAGTATAATGATAACCGAGAGGAAATGCTTGGTGATTTATTTAGCAATAGAAAAAGTGGCAGCATCACACAAACTAGCTCATCAATAGTGAAAAGTGAAGGATTAGGAAGTAAATTTATGCGTCTTGAAAAGCTAAAAAAATTGGAGTTAGCGAAGTGGTGGGATGGAGCGACTCTTAAGAAATACATTGAGAATAAACACATACCTAGGGGTCTGAGAATTCTAATTTTCACAAACTACGAGGATCTGGATGCAGATCTTCTTAAAAAACGGGAAGAGGGCTTATACTTTGCCTCATACAAGGTGATGGGAACACTAGTAACAAACTCAGAAAGGAAAGTGAAGAAGATAAAAGAGGAGATAGTCACTTTAGAGAAAGAAATAAATGACATGAATTGAAAGGAAGCTACACATAAGAACTTAGGGCCCCATGCATCATCCGAAAATCGGGTCGCAAACGGGCAGATTCGCAGAATCTGCCCCTTTGCGACCTGTATTTTTGCATTTGGGATGCATCATCCCAAATGCAAAAATCGCAATTTAAGGAATCGCAAAATTGCGATTACTTAAATTGCGATTGCATTTAAGGAATCGCAAATTGAGATTCCTTAAATGCAATGCAACAAAGTAAAAAAATTAGCGATTTCGTTCCTAGGGGGCGCAATTTCCCATGAAGTTGAACTTCATGGTAAATTGCAAAAACTTTGAGAAATGCACTAAAGTGCATTTTTCAAAGTTGAAGGTTACACACACACATGTCCTTGGGACATGTGTGTGCGCAACTATATGTGCACGGATCAATTTCAGGGGTGCAACAGGGTGTCCTTTTGACACCCCTGCACCCTTGAAATTGCATGCGTAATTTGCGAGTACCTATTGGTACTCGCAAATAGCGCTCATAATCTCCCATTCATTCCTATGGGCCTGTAGGCCCATAGGAATGAATGAGAAGCCATTCCTTATTTGCGACTCGCAATTTGCGACTCGCAAATAAGGAATGTGAAAGAATCGCTATTATTATAGCGATTCCTACATGCATAGGATTTTGCGAATCCTTAATTGCGAATCCTTAATATTCGCTATTAAGGACTCGCAAAATTCTAGCTTGATGCATGTGCCAGTTAGACATTTTAAAGAAAGAATTGCACAACTATCAGCTTTACTTAAAAGATAAAAAGCAGAAGAAAATATTGAGGGATGAAGGTGACTATAGAAGGGGATGCATATTTACGTTTGCGAAAAAATATGATGATGTAGTCAGTAAACCTCAAATATCCACAACCAATATCGAGAAGGATACAAGTGTCTCCTCTAGTAGCACCTCACTCTCCTCATTTGAGAGTGACCCTGGGGAGGGCACCAGTACCAATTTGGCCTCCAACACACCATCGTTTTTTTTACAGGAGGTACAAAGATACCGCCTAGGGAATCGCAAAAAAGCGGTAAACGAAGAACAAGGAGGGGTGGCAAGAAACACCAGAGCAGGGACAAAAGCCAGACAGCAAAACGTGAATACGAAGAAGTAGACTTAGCAGATAATCAGTCCATGAATGCACTTACCACTCCATCAGCTCCAAATGAATTGAGTGTTATCAATTTGTCATCTAAAGCGCTTTCTGATCAAGAAATGTTGGTATTATGTAAGGGTCTAAATTACTGTCCAACTAACAAATGTGACTTTGAAACTGTTCATCTGGACTTGTATAAATTTACACTCAAGTTGAAAATAAAACATTTTTTGAAGAACATCCTATTGTCCCAAGTAGTACATTGGTCTGTAGTAGTAATAGTACAACATTGTCAATTGAAGATGTTTATAATACTCATCTGCTTGCCACACTATATGATGAAAAAATGATTGGGAATGTTGTTCAATTTGCGGGTCAATTGGGCATATATGAAGATTGTACCATAGATAGTGGCCTACGGCCAAATTCCAAATATATGCCTCCTCAACCAAATGATACTGTAATTGATGAATTTTATAACAAAGTTACGTGTGACTTGTATAAATTAGAAGACCAACATTATGAATCCAACAAATGTAGACACAATACCAACTTGACAAGAAGGGACTGGGATCTTTTAAAAGCTTTGAGAGATGATGACGACCTAGCAATAAGAGAGGCCGATAAGGAGGAAATATTGTGGTCATGAACCGTACAGACTACCTTAAGGAAATTGAGAGGCAATTAAATGATATCTCATGCTATGAGAAACTTAAGTCGAATCCTATCCCACAGATTGAGAATAATATCAACGCCAAACTTTGGGACTGGCATGAGTCCTGTCTCTTGTCCGATCAAGAATACAAATTTCTGCAGGCCCACCATTCCAGATATCCATGTATTTACATCTTACCCAAAATACACAAAGGAGGATCCTTTCCCCCGGGTAGACCGATAATCTCTGGTAATGGTGGACCGACTGAACATATTGCAGAATATGTAGACTGTTTCCTTCAGCCAATTGTACGCAATCTCCCTTCCTATTTGAGGGGCAGTGGTGATCTTTTGTGCAAATTGGAGGACTTTAAGTGGGACCCACCGGACTTATTTTTTGTGACAATGGATGTTGAGAGCTTATACACCTGTATCCATAAAGAACAAGGATTACGAGCTCTCAGACATTTTCTGTTTAAACGTGGTGCACAACATCTTGAACACACGTTAATGCTTATGGACAGGTCTGAAATGATCTGGACACAGAATGTGTTCCTACATGATAACATGTGGTATCTGCAAAGGCAAGGTTCAGCGATGGGTTCCAGGTTTGCTCCATCTTATGCGAACCTGTTCATGGGTCTGTATTAGGTGGAGCATGCCTGGGGCCCAGGAGCTCATATGTGGACTGATAACATCATATTTTACGGACGTTACATTGATGATGTGGTCATGATATGGAATGGTACCACTGAGGATCTACACAATTTCCATTCATATCTGAACAGCAACAAGTTTAATGTAACACTGACAATTAATTACTCTAAGAACGAAATCGAAATCTTAGACCTAAAACTATTTGTCACTAATACGACCATACATAGTGACCTCTATAAGAAAAAAAAACTCATGCAACAGTGTATTGCATGCAAGTAGTTCTCATCCTCGCTCTACCATAAACGCCATACCATATGGTGAAATGGTTAGAGCTAGAAGAAACTGTAGTCTAGATACTGATTTTGTTAGAACTATCGGTGAAATAAAGGAAAACTTCAGGAAGAGGGGATATGAAAATGATTGTTTGAATAAAGCTGAGAAAAAAGCACTTCAACTAGATAGAAAAAAGATCTTAAAATCAAATGTTAAAAAGGACAAAGATAAAAAACAAATGTCAGAAACCATATTCATTACTGAATATAACTCCTATAGTAGCCACATATACAACATTCTCAGGAGAAACTGGCACCTGTTAGACTCTGGTAGTATTCCTAAAGGAACCTTATCTAAGAAACCAAGAGTCATATACCGAAGGGGCAACACGCTAAAGAACACTCTATGCCCCAGCTATGTGAGAACGAAGAGCAGGACCAACCTGACATGGTTACCAGACAAGCCTGGAGGATTCTATATTTATGGTAATTGTTGTATCTGTAAATTTGGACATGAATGAATGAGAAAGTTTATATAGCGCTCAGCTACTCCAAAAGGAGTGTCCCGGCGCTGCAGAAACATAAGAACAAACTAACGAAATTCAGTTACAACAAATCAAAGGAATATGTTGTCGACAAATTTATCAATTGCAATACAACGTTTGTTGTGTATGTCATTATATGCTCCTGCAAAAAAGTATATGTGGGCAGCAGTACACGCAGTTTAAATCTACGTATCCAGGAGCACGTGAGAGCCATAAAAAATAGGGATACAAAATATCCTGTGGCAACTCACATACACTGTGACCACCCAGAAAACAGTAGCATCACATTTCATGCGATAGATCATGCGCAAAAACAAGAAAGAGGAGGTAATAGAGAGCTCTCCTTGAGACAGTTAGAGGCAACTTGGATTTGCCGCTTGCGTACTGTTAAATTTGGTCTCAACATCACGAATGAGTTTCATCACTTTTTATGAAAAACAATGTGATGTCAACCTACATGTGATCTGTTCACATATGTTCTATATGCTGGTGACTTAGGAACATAATAACAACAAGGCTGAGGATGCACACTTTAAATTTATGTAAAAAAGCACAAATAAACTGTAAATCACTGATATTTGTTATTCTGTTGCCTAGATTTGACATCCATGGAATACCTTAAGATTCAGAGATGTTTTTTAATTTCCTTTTACTTAAATCATGCACTTTATAAGTGTTGTTAATCTTTGCTCTTTACTTCGTAGTGCACAGATTATCTAACAATCACGGTGCCTGGATCACCAATTAATCATAATGTCCCCGTTCATATATAATCTTTTCTTGTAAAGACATTATATAATGAGATGTGTACTCAGATTATTGTGCAATGGTTCGTCAGATAAGTAATACTTGCCCACTCAAAGATGGCGTTCATAAACTCTTTGTATAAGTCACGCTGTGTTCAAACCTGATCAATCTCTGTCTTCTAACATAGTCATTGTCAGGAGACGGAACAATTGTTGCCCTGTAAGAAACTGGTAGTTTGGATGCAAATGTGAACTTAAGCCACGCTCTGTATAAACCTTGTTAATCTCTGTATTTAAATATGTCAAATATCCGGAGGCCCAATATTTCTTGTCGCGTAGATTACAGATAGCATGATGATTTAAATGTGACTTTAATTTCTGTCACAGCGAGATAATCTTATACAACATAATAGATTTGAGCAAACTAATCAAAGCCATGACGTTGGAACATATTCAAAGATGGCGCGTGTTTCTTGAACGTTCACATAACGCTTTGCATAAATGTTACTAAATCTTCTTTCAAACTTATGTAATGTTTGTTTATTGGATAATGTTCGATTTTAAGGAACCGTTAACATCTAGATTAGAGCGTGACCTTATTTTTTGTCACAACTAAACAACTCTCTATAATAACAACAGATTTGAAATAAACTAATTGTAACACCGACATCCTCGTATATTCAAAGATGGCGCGGGTTTCTGTAGAACGTATCACTCTATGTTGTTAACGCCGTCAGTCTTTACTCTACCAGGTGCCTCACATCAAAAGACATGTATAAAAATGTCCGTCGGGATGCAGTCTGTTTCAACGTTTTGAAGCAGACTGTCACGATTCACTCCCTGTGCTCTCGTTCCCACCACCAGGGGGCCGAATTGTGGGGCTTTCCAGTATTCTAATATGCTTCCAGACACTCCCCTGTATGCATATCCTGACTTCCAGGCATTTGGACATCATTTAGGAATTGACATCCATTCCCAATCCATGCCGGGTTTTGTGGAAGCCAGCCTGCTCATGCTGGAAACTCCATTACCTATAATCCCCTGCTCACTGCTTTGTCTCCACCCCTGCAGGCCAAGGATGGGTGGAGGAATTCAGTTCACCTGTGGCTGGCTGCTGCTAGCCTGCTCACACCTGATGCATGTGATTACTGTGAGCTCTTTTAAGCCCCAGCTCCCTTCAGCCCAGTGTTGGTCATTGTAGCTGTATACCGGTGAGGCCGAACCTTGTTTCCAGTGTTTCCTGAGCTTTTGATACCCTTGTTTCCAGTGTTTCCTGACCTTTTGATATTCCTTGATTCCTGAGCTATAGTTAATCCTTGTTCCTTGATTCCTGAGCTATAGCTATTCCTTGTGCCTGAATTAGCACTGCCTGCAGTGCTACCTGGTTTCCTGAGTTCCTGAGCTATAGCTATTCCTTGTGCCTGATTTAGCGCTGCCTGCAGTGCTACCTTGTTTCCTGAGCTATAGTTATTCTTTGTTCCTGTTCCTGGGCTTCAGCTATTTCTTGTTCCTAATTTGCACTGCTTGCAGTGCTCTCTTGACTCCTTGTTTCCTGAGCTGTAGCTATTTCCTGTTTCCTTGAACCAGTACTGCCTGCAGTGCTACCTTGACTCCTGAGCCTTAGCATTCCTTGTTCCTGAACTGCAGCAGTTTCCCTTGTTCCTGAACTAGCACTGCCTGCAGTGCTACCTTGACTCCTGAGCCTTAGCATTCCTTGTTCCTGACCTGCAGCAGTTTCCCTTCTCCTGAACTAGCACTGCCTACAGTGCTACCTTGACTCCTGAGCCTTAGCATTCCTTGTTCCTGACCTGCAGCAGTTTCCCCTTCTCCTGAACTAGCACTACCTGCAGTGCTACTTTGACTCCTGAGCTTTTGCTCAATTCTTGTTCCTGCCGCAGCACTGCCTTCTATGCTACTTTGTTTTCTTGATTCCTGAACCTGCACTATTCTAGTATACCCTTGTAGCCTCCCCTTCTGTATATCCTTTTCCAGTCCCTGCCTTTCTTCCCATTTCCTTGGTTCCCGTTCTAGTTTGCTGTCTTTCTATTTCTGCTGTCTTGCTTCTGTTACCTTATATGTTTGTTACCTGCTTTCTGCCAAGTGTGTCCTGTGATTTCCTTCCTTTCCTGTTAAGCACTCCTCCTTGCTAGCTCCTTGTCTATTGTGCTTGTGTTTAGTTCTACCCCTTTGCTGTTACTGCCTTGCGTGTTCCTGTTTGATCGCCAGGATCAGTGGGCACAGCTGACTACCTAGATGGTGTTTCTTGTTCACTGTGAGTATTGTCTTTGAGTTACTGTTATAACATCACCATAGGTATAAGCTCCACAGACCCTGCCTTTGCATACATATCCTATATGTGGGTATTTTCAGTCAGTATCTGTAACAGCAATTGTGGGTGAGAAACTTACTGAGCTTCAGTCTTACCGTGTGGAGCTCCTGAGTGCTTTACCCCACATTCCCTTTATTGTTAATGTTGTATTATATATATGTCTTGCACGTCCGTCCTGGGTGTAGTTAGTCTGAATGCTAAATTGCCTTGTGAGTGCCCTTCCTTTCTGAGTCTTAGCCATCTTGTTCCTTTGTACAGGCTTCCCCTTTGGATCCCTTTTCTCCTCTGACTTCCTGTGCGATCCTGGGCAGCTGTACTCCTCTTTCGGTGTACGTTTTCTACCCCATTCCCAGTCCTTGCCCAAGTCCCTGACTGTGTTCCTGACATAGTCCCGGACAGTCCCTGACACAGACGCATCGATGAACCGACAGCTCTTTGGTTATCAAGCCGCAATAAGTAAGTTTATCAGGCCATAACATGTAAATAGACTTGCATGTGGGGTGAATTCTTTGAAACTTTACTTTTTATTTTTTAAATACTCTAATACGAATTCATAGCTCCCCACAGATGTAACCAGGAATCTATTGTTTTTAGATGTGTTCAAGTGCAGCTCATAAAAGAGATGTTTTAAAAAATCCGTAATATGTATTGCATGTACAGCGGTCTCAATATGGCCGCCTGTTGGTGACCTAGGGATTGGTTATAGTTTTGGAGTCTTGCGTGCATCATTAAAATGAGATGTTCACGAGCTGCAATTGCGGTATAACTTACTTTGAGATGCGGGTAGCTCCAACAAATAAGTATTCATATGAATGTCAAATACAAATGTGACATTTCATTGCATGGCACTGATATATAGTTAAAATGTTTATATATTTTTTTTCTACTATAAAATGTTTTTGATCACACAGCGTTAGCTAATATACGGTCTAAACTTGTAACCCAAGTTTTGTGAAACTCTGGGGCGATGCAATAATTAAAATACCAAGGGAAATTGTCAGGTTTTATCCGAACGTGGCACTGTTTGCCCCAATCACTAGAGCGCGTATTGTATCAATTATGCTCTATATGGCGACTACAACAATATATACAGTGCATAGTACATCCTTTTATTTATCTGTTCGGACCAACTATTGATGTTAACATTGACTAAAGGGACAGAAAAATTATGGCAACACATACGACAATAAAATTGTAATGGTGCTGGCTTTAGAATATACGACAATAAAATTGTAATGTTGCTGGCTTTAGAATACGACCTTTCTTCTATTGGCCAACCTGATATGTAATGCTGTGTCTTTTAATATGATTCAATGCTAGCAATGTAAAATCTGTTGTGTTGTTTTGAATACAGGATAAAGCACAGAAATTCTTTAATTTTAAAGTTAAATTTCTGTTTGCAACAAAAATAATAAGAAACAATGGTAAAAACGCTATGCCAAAGA
This sequence comes from Calotriton arnoldi, assembly GCA_963921515.1. NCBI lineage: Eukaryota > Metazoa > Chordata > Amphibia > Caudata > Salamandridae > Calotriton > Calotriton arnoldi. Next base: position 758,180 of record CAWUFW010000661.1, read on the forward strand.
ATGTCATACCTAAACAGTATATTATATTTATTTGATGTAAAGTCTTCCTTAGATGTTTTTCTCCTCTCCTCACCCTACTGACAGTACTTCTAAAGATAATCTAATGCACAGTATATGATGAATAACATATTGTTGTTGGATTGGTATAAAACTCATCTCCAGTCAGTATCCTGTTATCAAATCTGTATAAACAGTCAATTAAATGTACATTTTGATAAGATAACATTGAAAGCATTACAATGCGTAGAAAAAACATATATGTATACTTTATCATTATAGGATAGAAATACATCATATCTGTGTATCTATTGGAAAGAAATCATTGTTAACGAAATCTGGAATGGGATAAGACGCTTTCATATTGTGGAGGTATGTTGTTATGTGAACTCTCCTACCCCTGTGTTTTGTAGATACTTTTGCGTTACACCAAAATACAAAAAGAAAAGTGTAAATACAACTAGTATGAGAGAAGCTAGGATGAACAGCCATAATCCACTTAACTGGAGAGAGATAGCTGACTCCGTTCTGTTTTTAAATTTCACATTATATTAATAAATGTTTTTGTGTATTTGCTTATGTATATGTACATATTTTAAAATGTATTTATATGTTTTTCTATAGCCCTGAAGAAGTCCCTTTTGGGGCGAAACGCGTCGGCTACTGGATTTTATCTTTGTAAAAATACAATAAAGAACTATTCTTGGAAAAAGATACATCGTGGAATCCGAAATCCTTCTGTGTGCACATTAAGACTGCCCTCTGTTTCTGTATCTAGCTCAACTATATCATTGTGTGCGGAACCATTCTTATGTTATATATATATATATATATGATTCACCAACAGTTCTAGAAGGGAAGCAATAAAATATTCCATTACTTTGTGGTATGTACATATGTTACAGTTGAATACCCAGTGAAAACCAACTAAGCACAGGCAAACCATATTAGTGCCATAGGAGAAGATTCAGTGCATGATACAGTCTGTCCAACCAGATAAAAACGTCTGTAAAAATCCCTATGTCACATGAAATAACACACATATTAATATTTGGATAGGATGTAATGTCCATCATTATTCCCGTGCCATGTAATTGCTCATTAAAAATGCCTTGTTTCAGAAAATAACAGGATGCTTAATATGCAAACTTGGCAGTGGTTAATACTTTTGCTCAACTGTTTCAGGACAGCTCATTGTGCCAGGGGATTTGACTACTGTGACCGGTGGTAGTGTACAAACAAAGCATCACAAAACCAAACCCCAACGGCCAGAAACAGGTTCATTAAGCACTAAATAAAACCAAGAAAATACAAAATTTATCCTGCATGGAATATAAACAATTAGAAGTGTCCAACATTCTTAAAAATAATGTAATAATAAGCACAAGGGTGGGTCAGTTGTTGAATTGTCTATTGAGCCAGACGTAATCCTGGCTTTCCCACTTGATCAAAGTCTCTGATCATGAACAAATCATGTCCTCATCTCCCTGTGTGTCTTTCATAAGACCTTAAGAGTGCATACCTAGTTTCCCATTCGTATGGCCCCCCCATCCCGTCAGGCAATATGTAGGAAGTGGTGATGAATTGTACATGAGCGGACTTACAGCCTGGTAGGGTGTATGCAAGTATATGCTTGTATCCCCAAGACATTTACAAAAAATATTATCAGTGCTGTTGCAGGGAGTTGTGGAGCCCTAGGATAAATATTTGGTGAGTACCGCAAACCCAAGCATGGCGCCTGCCTGTATCCATACACATCGCTTTGCGTGGTCCTCTGTATCCCTCTGCTCCCCACTAGAGCTTGGTTCATGATCTTTTCCTCCACAGACCACTGTCCTTGTTCTGTTACCTCTGCATGCCCGATGGTGCGCAATGATGTACCACCACCCACCTGCTATGCAAACCTGCTGCCACTGATGCAGCCCACTCCACCTTTGACACAACATCCAGCTACCATGTGTTGCCACCATTGCTGGGTGTTTTGTAGAATAGCTTTGCTATGCCCAATTGCCATTTTAATTTCAATACATTTTATGTGTCAAAAAAAGATGAAGGACTGGGTTTGCCTTGCCCAGTCTCAAAGCCTACACAGGTTCACAGATGGAAAAAACTGTGCCCCATTGGCTATTTTGGCAAGTTCTTAATTTTACATTAGAACAATCTAGTAAGAATACCTCTTTTTGGGTGTGTGCATCTTTTATTTTACAATGTAAGTTTTTCCCTTTTTTAATTCAAAATAGCATATTGATTACTATGAGAAATACAATTTAACAGAAAGTAAATATACAAAGGGCCAGAAGACATATTCATGTAATACATTTCAGAGATGTTATGTTAAAGGATTTATAAAGAGCCTGGTTACTCCAAGGAGTGTCCCCGCGCGAGAGAAGAAGCACCAGTCTGCGACTTTCTTAGTCCTTAGTAAAATATGACCTTTTCAATGATTTTTAGTGAATTGGAATGTGTTCATTTTAAAAGGCAGCTTCAACTTATAAGGTTGCTCTGAAGGTCATTTAGCAGACTCCATCGATGACCCTTAGGTTTTTCGCTGGATTTGAAATCAGATTTCTCAGAGGGAAATCTACCTGGCAGAGTAAATCAGCATTGCAGGAAAGGACATTCCTCAGTGCAGACAATCACGCCATTTAAAATACTCCCTGGAGATCAATTCCTTGCACTCTCCATCTGACTTTCTTAGAGCCAGCCAATATATATTTTTCCAATAAATATTTTTAATGGGAAGCATTGTGCTAGTCAGGATATCGAGGTAAGGATTACTGTCCCCCTCTTTCCACTTTAAAACTATCGTGTTTGTTTTACGCCTTCCGCCAAGTCACTGCTGTAGAACAACCTAAGTTCTGATAAGCCTCAATTATGTTAACCATGCTACTACAGCATTACAGCTCTATAAAAAGTCTAGTGTACCTACATAGTTTACTGAAACAGCAGCTCTTTGCTGCTACAGATAGTGTTCGTATATATTTAAAAAACAATGGTTCTTGTGGACAATGTATGGATAAATAGTGCAAAACTACATGTAGCAAATTCAAACTAGAAGATAGGATGTCAGAAGGAGAAAAGGTTATACACAGAACAATAAGGAGTCCAATTCTTATTTTGTACAATTAATATGTATTTTGAAAGTGCTCAGTGTCCCATGTGAAAAAAGAACCAAACGCATAATGTGACACAATACAGTATATCTAGGGTTTCTTAAATATACATCAACGAACATTCACAAATGAGCAATATCCTACAGAGGCCACCTTTGAGATTCAAAGAGGCCAAAGATGGTTTGTTATAGCACAATTCAACGATGTTTCAACCCCGTAAGGGATTGGGGTTCTCATCAGGATCTTCCCGAAAAAGGAGGTGTACACCATACAAAGTGAAAAATACTGAGCGAGTGTTACTCACATAGGGCACAGACAGGCGTCTAGTGAGTTTGGGGAGGGGAAAACCAGGTTGGTGGAAGGGTATATCACAAGATGTAGGATTCCAAACCGGTACGCGACCCAGAGGCAACTGTTACAAGGTGTATTGTCCAGATCGGAGTGCGCTTTGAGAGCCGATAATAGTAGAAGACGGGGCGGGCTGGCGAAGTGAGCCTTGCTGTACCTTGTGAACCCAGAGAAGATAATCTGTGTCCTTGACAGGGAGTAATAAGGAGTGGCTGCCAAGGTCCGCGACTGACCATGCCAATATACTTTTCACAAAGCCATTTATCATTGGCTTAAAAAAGGTAATTTGGCCAGGGATCTTCCTGTAGTGAGATATCACCACCAGATGCACTTGTATGGACACATGGAACAGTCTTGACTTCACCAAGCCCAGCATATGCAACAACAGCTCATATAGCGCTCTGAGCACTTGATGTAAGCCTTTGTTTGAGAAGTAGGTAGAGATCCTTTTATATGATCATAAAAAGTGTTCTTTGATCCAGCCCCTGCGATGTCCAACAATGCCATACATTCATAGAACAAGGCCAAGCGCCCATCAATGGGACACCAGGAGACATGCAAAAGGTTTAGAGGTGCCAGATCATGGTGCATAATCTTAAACATCCCTGACCAGATGATGGCTGGTTGCTGCCAAAGGAAGGTAAACAGCATTCAGAGCTACTAAAAGGAGTCTACCGCACTCAATTTGAAGTCTCAGGATCATTTAACAAAAGCAATACAGCAGTCTCCCCACCAGCCATTGCAGCTGAGATGTCAGTGGGAATCTGCAAAGGCACTCTTTTTCCCATTCTACGTAGCATGCACCCCTTCAGTTCCGCCCTGGTGCGTAAGACATTGAGACAACAGACTGTCAAGTAATGGTCTATTCCCGGACACCCTACTTAACAAAAGGGATATCTACCACCATCTCATTCAGCACCCACTTGTGCATCTCTGTTCCTGACCTTATGAGGTCATCAAATCTATTGTTATTTGGTCACAGCAGGCGCCAAATCATCAGGGGAAGTGGTGTTGGGTAGCCAATATCCTGCTTCCCTGGATAGGGTAAGCAAGCCTTTACTGCTTTGCTTCAGGAAGTAGAACATCATTGTGGTATGTTTGTCACTATCAGCACAAGCATTCCTGTGACCTGAGCACACTTGTGGTGTATTAAACAGCCCGCAACTCATTCAATTGATGTGTAGCGCCTTTTCAGATTTCAACCACAAGCCTTTGGTTGTGAGTGAGCTCATGTCTGTTCTACAACCTTCGAGTCAACCATCGGGACCCAAAGAGACTGGCAGAGGTGGAATGACAGCAGCTTTGTCATTTTTTCCCCATTGTTCCCAGTCATAACTTGTCAGCAGCAGCGCTGCAATGGCTGCCCATATAGCAAAGGACGCTGTCCCGGATACAGTCCCGTGCAAACTTTCTAGTTTCCTGTTTGCTTTCTACCAGACGCACAACGAGAACTGAGGGAAGGTTCAGCGATCGTCAGAGTGCGGCCAATGCTACCATTGAGACTGGCTTACATACAGCGCTTAGACTTATCCAGGGTTGTAGCTTAGTCAGTGAGATTCGGGGGTGTGAATCCCAAATTTCCCAACTAAAAAAAGCAGTGGGCTGCAGGGTGGAGGGATGAGATGACCAAGGTTCAGGATGACCTGTTTCTATGAGGAACAGGGTCAATACTGATTTGTTAGATGGGTATCTATCTAGAGTGGCACTGTGGGCAAAAAATGAAGGAAGAGTTGGAATGCTGCCCGAGCGATTGCCACTGGTTAGACTATTCGCAGGCATTAATTCAATCACCTTTTAGGTGTTTGATTGTCAGTAGTATGCCTGGAAACTTAAGACTGCCACCGTTTTCCAAGTCTATTACTGCTAATGTTTGTGAATTTCAAAAAAGTAGTAAATTTGCACCCATTCAAGGAAAGTTCTATAGGTGCAGATTTTCTAGTTTTTTGTAACCTGGTCACTATATATATTTATGGTCCCAATCCAAAAAATTAACAAGTGAAAATCTCTTTGTGAAATGAATATATCGAGAAAACCTGACCCAGACATGCCAGCCCCAACTCAGGGCCCTCAGGCCCAACTTCCACACCAAGAATGCATTTGAGGGGTGTCACACCCAAAAAAAACTCTGCTCAAGCTATGACCCTACCCGTCCCACCTGGGCCTGTGAGTTCTCCCTGGGTACTTATGACTACGGTCACGTACACCACAACAGGCTGGAGTCTCTGCCTTGGGATCACATATTTTAAATGTATTTTCATTGCAGTAACTCTTTTTTGAATCTGCTACAAGAAGTCTTGATGGTAGAGTTGTCAAATTAGTGCATGTCGGCAGTGCTCCAGGTTTCTAGTCCTCGCCTTTTTATCAAGTGACTGATGTCCCCATGTACAAAGTCACAAATAGAGGAGGGTGCACAGGCAAATGAATAGGGTGAGCCAAGCCAGAGCAGAGTCATGTTCTGGCTTGGCTCTAAGAGTCCGTGCACAAGCCGAGCCATGAAAACGTTTGGCATGTATATCATGTAACAAACATGATGTAAACATATGATACAATCTCTTCAAAATTCGAAAGTGTATTTCTTTAACATGTGAAGCGTTTCACTTTAGTACACCAGATTATATAACTGCATAGATAGGTATTCATTAAAAATAGTTTGTAGAAACATTCATCGCTCGCTCCCCAATGACAATGCTATTAGTGAACTAAGAGGCAAGTCTGTAGTCATATAAACCCTAAATGTGGCCTAGATTCTTATTATAGATGGAGCAACATTACAGTTTATTAAACCAAGTACAAGAGATGCTGGTACAGCACATCCTGAACTCAAATATTTAAAAGTACGCTCATATTTGATAACAAAGAAAAATGAGGCTCTGTGAAATAAAGTATTTGCCTAGGGTCTCACAAATTGGACAAGGAGGTAAGCCAGTATTGATTCTAGGTTATCTGGTTTCACATATTGAAATTCAGTCACCATATGGGTATCTCGATCTCTCTCCCCACTTGCATCAAATGTCACTGTTTTGCCTTTCATTCTTGGCTCACAACAAGAAAATGCATTTATTTGAGGGGTGTAACTCTCCAAACAACCGCCCTGAAGCTACATATCGGGCCCTATATTTCTTGGTTTGTCATGAGTGCACTGCTGACCATGACGCCGTGTTTTTAAAAATTGTGTCTCCCTTTTCCAAACGCATCCCAACAGAGAAGCATGCATTGTTGGCGACGGGTGGCAAGATTATACCAAATTTGGATGACACTCCGCCCATCAGTGCGAAGTATGAGACTGTGCCCTCGTATGGTGATGTCTGGGGTGAGCAAATAGTATTGTCTTTTGAAAAACGTTCTTGTTCCAAGGTCTTGGATGTCCTTGGGGGCAGGTCCTCATAATGGACCACTGCATCCAGGTCGTAGTGAATTGAGGAAAAGGGCATTCTTTATACATATGCTTTTTCTCCCTATACCCTTCTAGAAGGCATTGCCAGAGTATTCCTCCAAATAGTTGTTCACATGTGGCTGGTTGTGCTATGGCCTGGTTTCCTGACCACCTGGAGTTTGTTTCCTTCTATTTTTCGAGGATCTGCTTTAGATATTTTATATATTCTTTGTGTATTCTTGAATCCTCTATTTGCCCGTTCCTCTGGGGATGTTTCTCATACATTCTCGCTCCTTCTCCTTGAGCCTTATCTCTTTCTTTTCCACCAATCTCCCTTTGTTTTCCCTTAGCCTTTCTGTCTTTCCTGCAGCTTTCAATCTACGTACCTCTTCCTGGTGCCCGATTTTCAGTCTTCGACATCTCTGTCAACAGTGACCATAGTGGGGAATCTTCCAGGACAGCTGGATGTTGTGACCCTTCCTAGATGGAGTCAAATTTCTGTCCTATCAAAGATGCTTTACTCCTGCTTCTGGTTCAAAGTTGTCAGCAGCAGCATAAGAACATGTGACAGCAATATAACTTTGCCTGTCACTGTGCAGGTTCGTAGGCTTCTCCCATTGATGTACCTTTATTATTTTTCTCAGGGTTCCTATCAGGTTTTCTATTTTTTCTGCTTTTCTTGTTTGCTTGCTCCTCATTCTTTAATGAGGATCTGTTGTTATCACATTGGCCTTTGCCCAAAATATTTCAGTTCCTGAGAAAGAGGTTTTTCCATGGCACTGATAATGTGCCTTCCAGATGTAACTTAGTCCTTTGTTGTTAAAGCAAATGTATTATGTTTTCTTTGGAGCAACAGTTTATTTAAGACGTCCTGAGACCGGTCAGCTCCAGGATAATAATCTTTGCATTATTGTGAAAGTTATCTGGTAGAGACACGGTCTAGCCGCAGGTTCCTTAACTTTGAATTCTCCCCAGGTGCCAGACTGGATTCTGACATTTTTCAGCAGTACCTCTATGCGCCGTGGACGGCGTCATACGGCTCCGCGGTGACGTCGTCTCCGGATATGACGTCAGTGGAGCCATATAAGTCTCCTCCAGCGCGTGGACATCAGTTTCTTCTGTGAAACATTCCGCACCAGAACGCGGAGCCACTACAGAAACCGGTTGTGGAAACAGTGTGCCAAAAAAAATCTTTGAAACATCAATAAAGAAGAAACATCAAACTGTATGATAATACCAGACATAGATTTTAAAGAAACCCCCAATAAAATCAGCGAAACACAGGGCTACATGAAACCCTTCCCCTGGTGAATAACCTCCATATGAGGGAAGAGACCATACACTATATAGACCATTCATCAATGGTAATGAACGACGTGGCAATAAGCAAACTACAACAACAACACCAGGCTGTTTGTTGAACCACACCATTACGTGATATTTACGTGATATATTGACAGTACCAATGTCAAGGTATGATGATACCAAGAAGACTTTCATAGAAAGAACAAATAAAATAATACTGCTTACTGGTGTGTCATCCAGTGTGAAATAGAAAACACCCCCCCACTCTACCACCGACACACATTTGGAAATGGATGGTGTTGCAAAATCTAAACAAAAACTAAGTGGCCAGGCCAAACGGGTTGTTTAGCCCCAAAATAGATTGAGATACTGATCACTGGTATATAAACCCAGTACTGAAAGGGTATAATCTTTACCTCAAAGGTCATTCGCAGAGCGGGGAGGATGGGTAGGGCGTTAAGGAATCTGTGGCTAGAGCGTGTCTCTACCAGATATAGCGTTACCAAAGGTAAGTAACTTTTACATCAGATAGAGACATCTAGCCACTGATTCCTTAACTTTGAATTAAATACCATAGCTATACCCCACTGGAAAAGGGTCTGTGAACTAATCCTACAAAAGTTCTCAAAGAGAAATAGCCAATCAAACTAACAACCGACCAAATGTATATAGGAATAGCAGAACAAGAGCTTGGCTCTTAATAGAATCTATGATCACTATCACAGAACATATAAATAAAAACCAACCTTACAGGTCAAAGAGAATCGGCCCTTGAAGGAAAAGGGTTGAAAACCACTGAAGAACCATCCATCAGAAGACAGACATTAACCCCTGTCCCAAAAAGGGGCAAGAAAATGCGATGACCAAAAAGGGTCAAATGCATGATAAAAGTCATAATCTGCATCGTTCATAGCAATAAAGAATCAAGAGAAGGAACTGTCCTGATAAAATCCAAAAACAGGACTTTCAGAACTCATTTCCCCAAGGGAAAGATGAACGACAATACCTCCTTGGTTTAAATAATTTAGTATGGACAAAATGAATATTCATATTCAACCTATGCACCAATTGCATAACATCTTACCACAAAGATTCATATATAGACATAAATATATATATTGCCCTGGGTGTTTTGGAGAACATGGCGGCCGGCTAGTGGCAGGTCGCGGGAGCTCCTCCAAGTGTGCAAGCGGATGGAGATACAGAATACGGGGGAAAAAAACGATGGATTGCCATAATGGAACAGCTTATTGATCTAAGGGAGCTGCGCGGGAATAATTCTGGATTGTGACATACCTCGAGCCGGGATGCGGGTCCGGATGGCGTCTTTCCAGCGGGGCGGAGAAGTTTGCTGATTTCAGTCTCCAGCCTTGAGCGCCGAAGCCGCCGAGCCGAGGTTATTGCTGGCTAGAGAGGGTTTGGAGGTCCTTTCAAGTGTTGCGAGGTGGCGGCTGGGGAGAAAACAGTAAGCGGTGAAGAGGCAGCCAATGCGGGTGTGGACGGCAGCGAGCAGCGCTTGTCGAGAGCCGTGCTGGGGGTGAGGAGAGGGAGGAAAGCTGCAGCGAGGATTTCCTTCCGGGGGGAGGAGGCAGAGATGGCCTCAGAGAATTACCAAGGACCGACACGGGGGACTCGAAAGACTCGGGGAAACCTACAGTAGGGGGTCAGGAATTACAGCAGGGTGCAAAACTGAGAGGAGAGGGGAAAAAGAAGTCTAAAGAGACTCAGGGAGATCCAGCAGAGTTAAGAAATAAGAGCATAAGTAAGAACATAAGTGAGCTCAAACAGCAGGGAGTGGGGAGGTACACGCTGAGGAGAGCGAAGAGGGGGAAAACCCTGTTTGAACAGTGCGCAGCGGGAGGACCCATCTTAGGTGGAAGGGTAAAAGGAGAAAGTGTAGGAGAGAGAACCTTAGTAGTAAGAAACCCTGTCGTGAAAGAACAGAAATCAGACAAATTAGAAGGGTTGGCGAAGAAGCGCATGAATATATCCCAGAAGGTTAAGGTCACCCCCTCTCTTAGGACCTTTTTTAAAGTACTCTCGAAGACTCTAATATTAAGTGAGGCAGGGATGGCGGGTAAGGAGGTGCAAAGAGGCAAGGCTGTGGAGGGGCAGCTATACCACCCGGTTGGGGAGGCACCGGCGGAATGGGGGAGTGTTTGTAGCCCCAATAGGTTTGAGCCACTATGGGTAGATGACCCAGATGTTTTAGAGAGCACGGAAAATTTAGAAAATTCAAATGGCAGGAGTGTCCCTCAATCAGATCCAGAGGTGGGGGAGTCTATTAAGAACGGGGTGGCAGGAAAGTTTGGTCCAGAACATGGCTTGATCACAGAGGGGAGGAAGGACATGATACAGTGTGAGCAGGCGGAAGCAAACCCAGGGGATGCAACCCTGGGAGAATTGATAACAACTCTCACATTAGGGTTAAGAAGTATGTTTGAAGTTTCCGAGGAGAATCAGAAAGAGATCAACTCGGCTTGTGAGGCTTTAGAGAAAAAGATCGATGACCTGGCAGGGAGAACAACAGTCCTAGAGGCGACAGTGAAGGAGCTTAAGGGCGAGGTGCAAATGAACAAAGAGGATATAAAAGCTCTAAAGTTGAAACAACATGGGCGCCAGGAGTGGGAGGAAAGGATGGAAAATAATCAAAGGAGGAACAATTTACGGATCTTAAATGTGCCTGAAGGGGCGGAGGGGGATGACTTGAAAAGTTTTGTAGTGAGGCTGATTAAAACAGGGTTACATCTGGAAGAGTCAGATCAGGAGATTGGCAGGGATATACAGAGAGTTCATAGGGACCCTTTCAGGCTTAACCCAAACAGAAGTAAACCAAGGAAGATCCTGGTGAATTTCCTTACCTACTCCATGAAAGAGAAGGCTTTGTCCCGAGCATTGAAAATGAAAGTAGTTAAGGTAGATGGGCTCTCCTGCTAAATTAGGTCAGATATTTCTTACATCATCTCCAATAGGCAATGGGAGTTGGGGAAGAGAATGGACCAACGGAAGGAGCTAGGTGCCTCTGTACAGATGAAATTCCCGGCAGTGTTAAAAATAATGATGAATAATAAGATGCATAATTTTAGAGTGGTGCGCGAGGTAGACGACTTTATAGAGTCTTGTAAATAGGTAAAATGAATAATGTAATTAATGACTGGGATTAAGAATAGTCCTCCTGAAGTGTATTCATTTATTTTTTGGAGTAAGGCACACTTGGAGGGTAACCCATAGGCTGAGGCCATTATGAAGGGGGGTAGGTTCTCCATGGGGGGGGGGGAAGGGAAGGGGTCACTGGGTGGGGAGCATTTAGGGAGAAAAGAAGAAAAAATTCCTCAGAAGCCGCTGATTTGCCATTAGAAAAGGGCAGCAAGAAAGGAACATGGGTGAGAGGCAGCAGCTAAATCTTAAGATTTTATCCCGGAATGTTAATGGGTTAAGGGTGAGGTCAAGGCGGGAGTGTTATATTTCATATAGGTACCCCGATATAGGTCCGGGTAACATCATAACCCATCACCTACATTCTCTCCTATATTACATACATAACGGATTTGAGGGACTGACCTTTTATCTAGTTACAATACTACACACAGTACGTAGGGGTTTTCCCTGAACACTGGCGTCATAAATAATGCATGAGGATTCTTAGTTTCTTGGAATCACAGCAGGACCACCAACTCCTGCATAATAACTATGTATAAAGTTCATTCCCGACATCATCCTAAGTCCGACACTGGCACAGCAAGGTAGAACCCCTGGGGATACCTTAGGGTATATAAACATCACATCTTGCTGGGAGAGGAGATCAGGACTACCCGGCCGACACACTGACGCAAGATGCTGAGGTTCCTGCATGCAGATACTCCAGCTCGCAGTGGTCTGACATCCATTGCGCGGTGTTCAGCTCGAGACCAGAACGGGGTCCCGCAGTTTCACATCAGGTAATGGGGTTGGTTTTATCCTAGAGGGATTCTTGGCTTTACACCTACTCACATGATAGGTACACTTAGGTACATCTAGTTAGGGTTGCATCGTAGGTGTACTCATTTTACTGCCATGTATTTTATATACTTGCCTGTGGTTATGATTTTAGCAAAATGGTAGAAACCTACCATCTGTTTACTTTCTTAGTGCTGCTACTCATTTACCTATGCTACTGTCTACTGGTGATTTCAGTACACTTATTTTACAATAGAATAACGACTGTTCAATAAATGCTTATTGAAAACGTCCCAACCGTTTATTCTGTGCATCTCTCTGAGAAAAAGTGAGCACGAGTGACTGAGCGAAAAGTGAGTTACTGTTTCCACGGTCCTGAGGGATCAGGGTTGTCATGTTCGATAGTTGCCAAGAACTATTCTCTCCTTGGTAAGAGGAGGTGATAGTGGCATCGCGAGCTAGCTGGTACACAGACCAACATACCCGGTGGGGGTGTCTGGAATCAGTCTGGACACCAGTCCCACAGTGTGTTGTCTGAACGCGCAGATCCTATATAAGTTTGATAGGAACTACACGACATGGCGCCGCCAACGTTGGCATTGGCACTTATTTAACAGTCAAAACTGAGTAGTTCAGTCGTGCTATTCTCCGAGACCCCCACTCACATTGCCCCAGAGACGTCTGGAGTGGGAGGGAACAAAATCTGCCGCAGCTGAGTAGGAAAATTCCTATGTATTGGCTGTTGGTTTAATCAAGCTTGAAGGATACAGTGTTCCTATTGTGCATAACACCTTATCTCAGTTCCCTTGAAACACTCTCCGTTCTAAAAATAATGACTGAGCAGGGCGACGTAGATGAAGGGAATCAACTAAACTTCACAACAGAAGAAGAAGATGCAGATGCAATACCAATTGCAGAGAATGTTAGAAATGCCATCACCCTAAAACTAGTAGCATATGGTGTTACAGTTAGGGGTGGGCAAGTGACCTTCGTGATTGAGGCACACGATTCATATAGAACAGAGGTATTCTATTCATGGATTAGATTCCCGCAGGCGAATGCACAAACTAAAACATTTCACTACTATGTAGAAGATGTAATACCAAATGAATATAGTCCATATGAAGACATTGAAATTCCACTCACTTACGACGAACATTTTTACTGGTTCAAAGGCGCCCTCCCCCATACAAGAAATAGAGTAAGACTCGGTCCGCTCGGAAGAGCCGGAGCAACATGGCCAGTGCTAGCGGCATACACACCACATCCTGACATTGACACAATGCCGGGAGGAGACTTACTCATACAGCATAAAGAATTAATAAGACTTAACAGAAACATAACACAGTTTGTGATGAGAACACTCACACTTCAGCCAACACCAGCTACACAACCAGGACCAGTCCAAACTCCTACAACAAAAATTACACCACAGACACTGCACGCAGTGATGGGTAAAATGCCCACTAAACGTGAACTAATGCCTTTCTGGATAGCACAAAAAAAAACACCGCTGGAGGCGGTGTTTACACACACTGGTCCTAAGGAAAAGCATAGAATACTGACTATTTGCTTGCCAATGGGGGTAGCTCCCTCTATAGAGGATTGTACTTCTTGGGGTACAGTTTTTGCTGCAATATATACCAGGACTCATGGTATCCCATCTTTAGCAGTAATACTGGATGTATTAAGACAAATACAGAACGAGTATGGAGCAGAGCCTGCTCTAAACTTAGGGATGAAGTTGTTAAACAACTTTGCCCAGGTATCTGCGATAATATTAGCAAATATTAAAGGGGAAGCAGCATCAGTGGCAATAGGCCAACGTCTGAGAGAGTTCACTCCATTACAACAGGAGACAGAACTACCTAAAATAATTGAAACTGCTTATGCAGAATTCGGTAGAGACAGTCTGGGAGCTAGACCTGTAAAACCTCAACTAGTGGGAGGTACAGATAAAGAACAGGCAAAACAAGCACTGGTTTCTTCGAAGAAGAAATGGACAATAATAAACAGCAAAAGAACAGATCTCACTCCAGGGGAAGGTCTCCTCAACAGGAGCACCCAGAAAGGAGATATAATCTTAGAAATAGGGATAACATTAAAAAACCGGACAGGTATCAGGACACTGATACACGTTCCTCTCGTTCCTTTCAGGGTTCCTCAAAAAACTCAGAGAGGGAATGACGGTCAGAACAGAGACAAGAAGAGCATACAAGGCCCAGAGACAGGCAACGCACTTCGGAGTACGCTTCAAAGAAAGGAGAAAAACCCAAAGCAAAACCTCAATTTAAAAAGAAGAAGGTAGCAGGTCTCAAAGTTAGACATGCCCAGAATTCTGAGGACTCAACTGCTGAACGGGGAATGGGCTCTGACGATGCTAGACAGCGCAGCAGAAGTAACAATAGCTCGCCGGAACCTGATGGAATTTCTGGTGACAGCGGAGTTGAGTGAGTATATCATGGTGGAAACACCTGATACTAGGGTGAGTGTCCCACACAAGTTACATGAAATAGCACTCCAGATGGAGGGGGACAAGCCCAGACAAGTGAAAGGTCTCTTTTGGGAGAACCTGACTTCTGGCTATGACATCCTATTAGCTGAAAGAGATTGGCCGCCTACTATTGTTATGGAATGCCCAAAGGGAGAAACTGTGATTTTACCAGCTTTTTCCGACCTAGTCGCCACACACCTAAGACATACATATGCACAGGAGTGGGCGGTAGCCCTTGCTCCAGCATTATACCGCAACCACGTTGGGCGGGATGAAGAGTCACCCCACCATGTAATTCCAATTAAAACAAACCCAACTCCGCAAAGACAGTATCCTATAAAGCAGGAAGCTAAAAAACAGGTTAGGGAGATCTTAGATCAACTTGAATACCAAGGTGTAATTGAACCATGCACCTCATCGATGAATAATCCTTTGTTTCCCGTAATGAAACCCGACAATTCATATCGTCTAGTTTTAGATTATAGATACTTAAACTCATGCACAAAAACATTTGCAGTTCAGAATGCACACAGTGGCGTACTAATGAATAACATTGTGCGGAAAAAATACAAAACAACACTAGATATCTCAAATGGATTTTTCTGCCAAAACATAGCGCCTGAAAGCAGGTATTTGACAGCCTTCTCAGCGCTAGGGTCCCAGCGTCAATTTTGTCGACTCCCCCAAGGGTATAAGAACAGCCCGGGGTTATTCTCAAGAAGGGTAACAGAGTTACTACAGAATTTGGATGAAAAAGCATTATCCTATGTAGATGATATTTATCTAACGGATGATGACTTAGACGAACACTTGACCAGGGTGAACACCATAATTTGGGGTTTCGCCTCTGAGGGCTACAAATTTAACTTTAAAATATCAAAGATAGCCCACCTCAATGTCCTATTTCTGGGATATGAACTTTCAAGTGAAGGCAAGAGCCTGGCAGCCCACTTTTTAGAAAAGTGTGCATTGCTCCAACCTCCAAAATCATAAAAAAATTTACAGTTCATACTGGGATTTTTTAATTTTGGCAGAACATACATTTTGGATTACGCAGAGAGAGTAAAACCTTTTTACGTCCTCATCAGACCAGACTTTTCAGTTAGGCAATGGACACAGGAACACACAAATATACTCCGTTCCCTACAAGCTGATATATCATCAAAACACTTACAAACACACGTAAACGTACGCAACCTGGTGATCCGCGTAGTCGCAGGTCAATCAGGGTACACTTAGCTTCAATGAAGGCGAAACAGTAACAATCGCGTATAAATCGCATTTGTACACTAATGCTGAAATGCGTTTTGCACCTACAGAAAAAATTCTGACAGCAGTACAGACTGCTGTAGTGAGAGAAAGAGCACTGACTCAAGGGAAACGAATAATTGTCGTGACCCCGGTACCGGCCTTAGAGGCTGCCACAAAGGCAAGCGTCCCAAATTCAAAAGCGTTACATCCAAGATGGATCCAATGGGCTAATTCTCTCACTGCAACAGATGTAGAATACAGATATGACCCTAGTCTAAAAACACAAGCATTCCTGCAATACGAACAAGAATATCCTCTACCAAATGAAATAGTGCCTCTAGATCGGTATGAATACATTATTTACACCGACGGATCTGCTCAACCGGCCATAGGGAGTAAGCAACTATACAGTGCAGCATGCGCTATTGTAATAGGTAGGATGCAGGACGGCAAGTTCGGTCCAGGCTGTACAAAAACGCAGTCTCTCGGAGACCGCACGGCTCAGTTGGCAGAATTAAAAGCACTGTTACTGGCACTGATAAATACGGATCCAGAATTCCCCACACTAATAGTGTGTGATTCCTTTTACTGTGTCCATTCATACAACGAGTACCTTCACTATTGGGGACAAAATGGGTTCAGAGATTCAAAAGGTGGCACAATTAAACACAGAAAATTATGGGAACAGGTAGCAGAGTTGAAGAACGAACTACCAAGGGCTCACATGATACACACGCTGAGTCATCAACGTGATGGCGTTCACGTTGAAGGGAATTCATTGGCTGATGAAGCTATGAAAGGGGCAGTACGCACTGCATCCGTAGCTGCAATCACCCGTTCAAAAACGAGAGTAGACAGTAGCACAATGGTAGCTGTAATAGCTTCAAGCAATAACAGCAAAGCACTACCTAAAGGTTTTCCACTCAAGTACTCCTACAAGTTAGATGCAAACAACGTTCCATTTGCTCAGATTCCTGGAGTGGGGGATAGAATAATACCAAACATGGATCGCAGGTTAGGTTTAATCTTGGCTGCACACAAGGGTCTGGGTTCTGCGCATTCAGGAGTTACGGCGACGGTTTCTTTACTGAAACAACGCTATTGGTGGCCAGGGTTAACAAAGCAGACCAAAGACTTCGTCTTAAAGTGTGATATCTGTCAACAGATAAAAGGGTCCACCGTAGCACGTCCAGCGCAGACACCATTATTAATATCAGACAGACCGCTCGCGTGCATTTACCTGGACCACTGCGGCCCCTTACAATCTGTTGGGGCTTACAAGTATATCATGGTTGCAGTGGATTCCTGTTCAAGATTCTTATGGGTATGGCCTTAGCGCTCAGCTGACTCTCGAACTGTTATAAAAGATTTGCGAGTCTTCATAGGGACATACGCAGTTGGCACATTACATTCTGACTGTGGCCCCGCGTTCAGCTCTAGGGCGTACAAGGAAGCCATGGGAAGTTTGGGTGTAGCATTGCGGTACTCCTCTCCGTACCATCCCGAGGGAAATTCGGTTGTGGAAAGGAAAAACCGGGACTTAAAGCAATCTTTAACAGCTAGGGTATTAGGCTCGGGTGGTAGTTGGGTCAGTCACCTGTATGGGGTCCAGCGGGCCCTTAATAACCAGCCAAGAAGCTCTCTAGGAGGTGCCACTCCATACGAGGTCCTCCTTGGGGCAAGAATGTGGGTACCTGATCTCGATTGTGAAGGCACAGTGGCGGATGAAAAACCATTTGACATCAATAAACGTTTGGCTGTTTTACAGAATCTGAATGAATCCAGAGCCTCCTTAAGTAACATCGAGACAAGGAAAACCGCCACTGGGGAAGTCAAATCAGCATCGGCAAGACCTGCCTGGATCCCTAAAGTTGGGGATCTGGTCAGAGAAAAGATTGTGGACAAGAAAGAATTCGGGCCATCCTACCGAAAGCCTGTACCTGTCCTGGCCGTTGAAGGATCAAGAACTGTACTTCTACCGCCCCTTGCCGGAAAAGAAAAGAGATTTGTCTCAATCGATCTGATCAAACCACACTATGGTTTGTGGCCGATACTGAATAGTAGGCCTTGTGGGCTTCTGAGTAGCCGACGTCCTCCTCTCGCTACAATACAGGAAGTTCAAACAGAAAAACTGATAACATTTGAAGAGTCACCTTTACAAAGCAACGGAATCGAAAACAATGCAATGGAACTAGTTCCCCTTGACACAAACTTTCCAAATCAGAATGAAAGACAAATTTCAATTCAAGCTAACAAGGATGTCTACGTCAATATGCCTCAACAAGAGCAATCAACAAGTTCAGCAAAACCTGCTGAGCTACCAAAGATAGATCGAATAGCATCTGGCTATTTCATAGGCTTCGATACCTTTTCATTGGATCCAAGTGAACCTGAAACGGTGCCAGCCCAAATTTCTCGCAAACAACGGATCAAAGACCTTTTTAACTTTCTTAGAAAGACTTATTTAGTATCACCTTGGCTAGAGCTTTGGATAATCACCGGTATACTTTTTCTTCTTTTTTGGATTGGATTAGTAATTTTCTTCCACTTACTCATCAATGGAACTTATCTTCAACAGAGCTCTGCAACGTCAAAAGTGAACTTAATTTTAAAACCTCATGTTTCATCTCATCGTAAACAAAGAGACTTGTCCTTTGTGAACATTTCAGCAGTTCCTATACCGGATGGTATAGTGTGGGACAAAGTAAATTATGATATATTTGGACCGACCGTGCTTTTAAAGATTCCACATTTGTTTAAAATTTCATTGAACGATAACATTACCTCCAGTACATTTTCTGATGATTGGGATTTTGAAACTGTTAATAACTTATTGTCTGATTTAGAACAATCTGCCGCATTTTCTAGCACTGAAATGTTAGAAGACACATCAGATTTTGACAGAATGTATTGTTACCAACAATATGGTCATTTCTTGCATAAATCTAGCAAACCTAGAAATGTTTTCAAATACCATCAGTGGGAACATTGCCCTACACCACCGAAAAGTAGTTCAAAAACGTTTGCACAGAAGTTCTCATATTTCTCAGGGTTTAACACTTCTGACCCGACATCATATTATTATAGGGTTGCACGAGCATGCCTCATTCCACAGCAGATGATCTTTTTGAATGACACTGTGCAACAGACTTCCTGTCTTGGATTAGCTAAGAATAAGGACATGAACACGCCCCAAATTCCAACACCTTTAAACACCGAGGGGAATTTTACGTCAGAAAGAGGGGCTAAGATGGATGACATATTGCAATACAATAGATCAGACCCCAATTGGAAGGGATGGTTGGTTTGGCCCACAGACACAAACAGATGTTAGGAAAGATTCAGGGGTACCACCGAAAGGTTTAGTATCCATAGGCCAGACCCACGATATGTACAACAAGAACATCCGGGGGTGGTGACATCATATAGTGTTGGGAAGTTATGCCTCGATTGGCTAAAGACCTCAACACTACCCCAGGTGAAACAACACTTGTCCTTACTCACAGAGGATGTGGACCTGCAGGATATTTTTTACCACAGAATGGTTAATCCACGGCCATATAACATTACCAGTCACAACTTTCCAGTTTCAGTATTGCCTAGAACAACAGGCAGGCAGATATGAAAAAATGGGTAAGGAATTCATCAGGGAGTCCTGGGATTTACCGTACAGATTTCGATGCAGGAGTGGGGATCTGAAAGTACTTCTAAGCGGTACTAACTGCGAGAACGCTTTAAGTAGATCTCTTATATGCCAGGATATTATGCTACACGGGGCTTGTAATGGGTCTGTGGCAAACCTGTCCTGTCACTTGAAAGGTACCCCGGCAGCCGTGATTAACCCGGTATTCAGGCTTTTCTCAAATGGGAGTTACTTGATGCTGAATGATCAAGGTTGTTGTGGGATGCTTCCGGGCATCGCATATCTAGTCACCGTGAGCTCCAGGGTTACTTGCTGCATGCAAGTATTGTTTCCACCAACACACACAGTCAGGGAGGCGCCGTTGTGGCCTTCGCTAAATGTTTCCTTTATACGGTTTGATACTCTGAGCAGAATGAAAGCCATGCTTTTACAGCAAACCGTGCCCTTAACCTCCGCCCTGGAGACTTTTGATCTCCAGATCGCAAGGTCCTCGGCAGAGATACAGGCACTTATATGTACTGCCCCTTCCATTTCACAGAAATGGTAAGTCGTATCTTTAACATGTCTGATACGACGGGTATTGTGCACCTATTTAAGACCATAGGTTCGGGAATGTTAAGCACCTTTCAGACGGTCCTCGGAGTTATACCAAACTTTATACACTCCGTATATACTTCCGCTCATCCTGTTCCTAATAGCAGGAATCCTGATTGTTACCTTTCTGCTACGCAATGGACGTCCCAGCCACCAAGGAGATAGCAACAGCACTCCTGGAGTGCAAATACCGTGATCGCATGGTACAACATCTGGGCACACCTCGCCTACGGGAACTGAGCGCTTCTTGGTTCCTGTCATTTAGACCAGTCTGGATGGACTGTGTCCTACCTGTTCTTCGATGCCTGTTCTGCGGAGCAGAATGCGTGTTGGACCTCTGTCTGACACTTCCATCGGTTGTGCCACCGGATGTTGATGCTTTACTGGACCCAATAACGGCCCATATTCTGCAGTGTCCTCAGCGTATTCCTATGTTGTTGGCAGCGTTCTTAGAGCCACCACAGGTAGTTTCTGCTCATGTTAGTATGGATACCGGCTCCTCTGCCAACACTCAGGCCTCGGATATGGCACAGGCTGCCCCGGCATCTGCTGCAGACAGTACGGAAGATCATCTGTGCTCAATTGATATTCTTTGCGAGGTGTTACAGGGATCGTCAAGTGCGTATGCAGGCAGCAGCAATGTTGCGTCTACCAGCAAGGACACAAACATTTGGCCCGTCGCACGCTGGGAAGATTTGGCCTTTTACCTTTTAACGAAATTCCAAATTGAAACCTTTTGACCTGCATGGCTTTCAGATGCTTGTAGTTGTTCGGACTATATAGAAGGACACTTTAGAGCCAATGCTTGAATGATTTTTAAAGGGTTTTTTAACTCTTTTTAAATTCTCTTAAGATGTTTTTATTATTATTAATTGCGTACAAACCTCTAGACGCCTTGGTAATACGCTAGAATTTAGTAATGTCGTCCTGTCGGATGAGGAGTGGGTGTTATATTTCATATAGGTACCCCGATATAGGTCCGGGTAACATCATAACCCTTCACCTACATTCTCTCCTATATTACATACATAACGGATTTGAGGGACTGACCTTTTACCTAGTTACAATACTACACACAGTACGTAGGGGTTTTCCCTGAACGCTGGCGTCATAAATTATGCATGAGGATTCTTAGTTTCTTGGAATCACAGCAGGACCACCAACTCCTGCATAATAACTATGTATAAAGTTCATTCCCGACGTCATCCTAAGTCCGACACTGGCACAGCAAGGTAGAACCCCTGGGGATACCTTAGGGTATATAAACATCACATCTTGCTGGGATAGGGAGAGGATATCAGGACTTCCCGGCCGACACACTGATGCAAGACGCTGAGGTTCCTGCATGCAGATACTCCAGCTCGCAGTGGTCTGACATCCCTAGCGGGGTGTTCAGCTCGAGACCAGAACTGGGTCCCGCAGTTTCACATCAGGTAATGGGGTTGGTTTTATCCTAGAGGGATTCTTCGCTTTACACCTACTCACATGATAGGTACACTTAGGTACATCTAGTTAGGGTTGCATCGAAGGAGTACGTATTTTACTGCCATGTATTTTATATACTTGCCTGTGGTTATGATCTTAGCAAAATGGTAGAAACCTACCATCTGTTTACTTTCTTAGTGCTGCTACTCATTTACCTATGCTACTGTCTACTGGTGATTCCAGTACACTTATTTTACACTAGAATAACGACTGTTCAATAAATGCTTATTGAAAACGTCCCAACCGTTTATTCTGTGTATCTCTCTGAGAAAAAGTGAGCACGAGTGACTGAGCGAAAAGTGAGTTACTGTTTCCACGGTCCTGAGGGATCAGGGTTGTCATGTTCGATAGTTGCCAAGACCTATTCTCTCCTTGGTAAGAGGAGGTGATAGTAGCATCGCGAGCTAGCTGGTACACAGACCAACATACCCGGTGGGGGTGTCTGGAATCAGTCTGGACACCAGTCCCACAGTGTATGTTGTCTAAACGTGCAGATCCTATATAAGTCTTATAGGAACTACACGAAGTTTCCGAGGAGAATCAGAAAGAGATCAAGTTGGCTTGTGAGGCTTTAGAGAAAAAGATCGATGACCTGGCAGGGAGAACAACAGTCCTAGAGACGACAGTGAAGGAGCTTAAGGGCGAGGTGCAAATGAACAAAGAGGATATAAAAGCTCTAAAGTTGAAAGAACATGGGCGCCAGGAGTGGGAGGAAAGGATGGAAAATAATCAAAGGAGGAACAATTTCGGGATCTTAAATGTGCCTGAAGGGGCGGAGGGGGATGACCTGTAAAGTTTTGTGGTGAGGCTGATTAAAACAGGGTTACATCTGGAAGAGTCAGATCAGGAGATTGGCAGGGATATACAGAGAGTTCATAGGGACCCTTTCAGGTTTAACCCAAACAGAAGTAAACCAAGGAAGATCCTGGTGAATTTCCTTACCTACTCCATGAAAGAGAAGGCTTTGTCCTGAGCATTGAAAATGAAAGTAGTTAAGGTAGATGGGCTCTCCTGCGAAATTAGGTCAGATATCTCTTACATCACCTCCAATAGGCACTGGGAGTTGGGGAAGAGAATGGACCAACTTAAGGAGCTAGGTGCCTCTGTACAGATGAAATTCCCGGCAGTGTTAAAAGTAATGATGAATAATAAGATGCATAATTTTAGAGCGGTGAGCAAGGTAGACGACTTTATAGTCTTGTAAATAGGTAAAATGAATAATGTAATTAATTACGAGGATTAAGAATAGTCCTCCTGAAGTGTATTCCTTTATTTTTTAGAGTAAGGCACACTTGGAGGGTAACCCACAGGCTAAAGCCATTATGAAGGGGGGTAGGTTCTCCATAGGGGCGGGGAGGGAAGGGGAAGGGTTCACTGGGTGGGGAGCATTTAGGGAGAAAAGAAGAAAAAATTCCTCAGAAGCCGCTGATTTGCCATTAGAAAAGGGCAGCAAGAAAGGAACATGGGTGAGGGGCAGAAGCTAAATCGTAAGATTTTATCCTGGAATGTTAATGGGTTAAAGTGAGGGCAAGGAGGGAGCGGATTCTACAATATATTAAAGATTCCCCTGCTCAGGTCTGTAAACTACAGGAGACACATCTGACAGAGAAGGAGTGCAAGGAGGTATTTAAGTCTCAAAGGTGGGTGCAGCAACTGGTGTGTACTAAACAAACATTTGTAACTAAAAGGGTTGTGATTTTGGTAAAACGAGATCCAAAAATCGCTATGATAGATAATATTTCAGATAGCAGAGGTAGATGGGTTGTAGCAGAATTAAAAGTAGGGGGACAAGGTTTCACGTTGGTAGGATACTATGGGCCAAACTTTAATGATATAGTACCTCTGAGAGAATTGCTGGTGGAGCTACCTTGTTTTTCTGACCCAATTATATGGGCAGGTGATTTTAACGCGGTATTCGATATTACGTTGGATAGATCGACTAGTTGAGCGCTTGTCAACCATAAATTGATGGTGCAGATAAAATTAATGATTAATCAACTGGGGCTGTGTGATATTTGGAGATGGAGAATGGGGGATAAAAGAGGGTATACATACTCCAATAGGAGGTACCGTCATCAGTCCAGGATAGATTATTTTTTGCTGGACTCTGGATTAAGGGAAGAAGTACAAGTTATTGAACAAATGGGGACTCATTTGTCAGATCACTCTGCAGTTTTACTGGAGATATCCCTTGCGGAGGATAGCATATCTACCAGGTGGACTATGGATCGCACTTTGATGCTGGATCAGGCAGTAGTAGAGAGACTGAAAGAGGAGACTTGAATTTTTTGAGTTTAATTGGGGCTCTGCCCCCGCCGGAGTGGTGTGGGACTCCTATAAAGCTTATTTAAGGGGGAAGTTAATAAGCTGTTCAGCAGCCAAGAGGAGAGTCTTTCGGGAAGAAATTAGAGAGTTGGAGAAACGATAAGAATAGTAGAGGAAGAAATGGTGAGCAGTAATCAGAGAGAGTCTAGACAGCTCGAATAATCTGACTTGAAACTCAAACTTGCTACTATTCTCGATAAGAGGGTTAGGGAGAGATGGGAAACAAGCAAATTAGCACAGTTTGAGTACGGGGAAAATTGTGGGAAACTACTAGCATGGCAAACTAAGAAAGATCAGGTAAAGAATCTAATACGGGAGATAAAGTGCCAGAACACCTGGAGGGTGCTAACAAACAGAAAAGAGGTTGAAGGGGCCTTTTATAGTTACTTCAGAAATTTGTATGAAGAGGACCTGGTGACTTCAGAAGAAGAGAGGGACAAGTGGTTGAGTCAGGGTTCAGTAGATTCTCTGGAGGAGGAAAGAACTTTGTTTCTGAATACTCAGATCCAAATGGGGGAAGTGGAGCAGGCATTGAGGAAAAGTAAACGGGGGAAAGCCCCCGGTCCAGATAGTCTCCCACTGGAAGTGTACAGCGTACTAGCAGGCACATTGACTCCGATCCTAACCAAACTGTTCAACGAGATTTTTATGGAGGGGGCACCTCAACCAGTCATGGTCAGAAGCCACAATTTCCCTAATCCTGAAACCTGGGAAGAGCGAAAATAGTTGCGATTCATATAGGCCGGTGTCGCTTCTGAATAGCGATTACAAGATTTTTTCAAAAAGTTTGGCGGAAAGACTCAATGGGGTTATTGGGGACCTCGTTAAAGGGTTTTATGCAAGGAAGGGCACTGCATGAGCTCACCTATTCCCTTATAGGGGAAATAGATTTGGCTATAGTAAATAATGCTCCCCTGGCTGTCATAGCTTTGGACGCAACCAAGGCTTTTGACCAAGTGAACTGGGCTCTTTTGCAATCAGTTTTGAAAGCTGCTAAGTTGGGGGATAGATTCTGTAGTACAATAGCAGGATTCTACAAGCCACCAAGGGCAAAAGTTCTTGTGAATGGAATATTAACACCAGCACTTAATATTATGAGAGGGACAAGACAAGGGGGCCCTTTATCCCCACTATTGTTCAATCTGTATATGGAGCCGTTGGCGAGAAAACGGAGGGCAGAGCAGAGGTTTGTACCATTCCAATGCAAAGGCTGGGTAAAGAAACTGGCATTGTATGCCGACGACTTGTTGATATATATGGCGGATTTGCAGAATACAATGACTCACACAGTTAGAATTGCGGAGGACTTTTGAAGAGTCTCAGGGTATGAGATCAATAGGGGGAAGATGGAGATCATGATTTGGAATTTGGATGGATGGGCAGTAAGAACCACAACTGAGATGAGATATTTGGGAGTTAGAGTGACACAAGATATGAATAAACTTGTGGAAACAAATTTTAATAGGGTGAAAAAAGAGGTATGCGATTTAATGGCAGGTTGGGCACACCTCCCCTAACGATTTTTGGGAGAGTGAATTTAGTGAAAATGGTTATACTCCCGAATTTCACTTTTCTTTTTAACGCTATACCCCTGCCATTCAAAGAAGGATGGTTCATGAAACTACAGGGCAAGATTAGTTAATTCATATTGGCGGATAATGGAAGAAGCGGATGGGAGGTTTACGTTGCCACAAGAGCTGTGGGGGAGATGCTTGCCGGAAACAACGCTGGAGAAGTTATGGCAAGTATCCTTTTCTATGCTTTATCAAGTGATTAAGCCCGCCTATTTAAGGAGAAACCATCTCTTTTCTATCTACAGAGTGTACTGGACGCTACATAAGCTGTCAAAATTTGGGAATAGAGGAGTGGTGGCATGCCCCAAATGCGGTCAGAGGATGGCAGATGACCTGCATATGTTTTTGAAGTGTCCAAGGACTCAGGTATTCTGGGGTGATGTGATCAAGGCTTTGGCCGACATTTTGAGCATACAACTTCAGGTAAGCCCTCTCCTCGTTTTCTTTGGTGTGGCCCTGGAAGTAAGGGAATCTGACAAAGAAAAGCTAAAATTAATTTTCTATTCAGTATTGTTGGCACAAAGAGAACTAGGTAGGAAGTGGACTAGCCTGAATCACCCTACGTATATTGAGTGGAGGGCGTCTTTGGAAAATACACTCAGGTCGGATGCAGTCTCCCTAGAAAAGAAGAGGTATGCTTTCTGGCTCCCCGTTGTGGAATGGTTGGAGAGGTAGGGATAGGGACAAGGATAGGAAGGGACTGTCCAATGATTATGCCTAACCAGACCTCAGTTTAAGCACATGCTACTCCCACTCTTTCGCCCTCTCCTCTCGTTCATCTTGGTCTTCAGCTGGGAGAGCTGAATGTAAGGAAAAATGCATTGAAGTGCACCTGGCAGGTTTCGGATGAGGGGGCAGTATCAGAAGCTCCTATCCCGGCACAAGGGTAAGATTTTCAGATGGAGGTGCTGTGGAAGGTGAATCTGAGGCTAATGAGGACAAAAAAAAAAAGAAAAAGCAATAAATATATATACAAATATAAATGTGTCACCAGATACTCCGATTGACCCAGCAATTCACAGAATTTCACTGTCCAATAACTACTGCCAGAACGCAAGAACGTATAAAGCTTGCCTCCGTACGGCCTTCAGCGCCATAGTCTGACAGACTGAACACAATTACGAGCCCTGGATAAGCTCAAACACCAGGGCAAGCGAGAAAAGAAAATCAACCGCGTCTTTGATTAAAACCTTCTTCTTTTCTCCTTTTTAAAAAAAAAAGACAAATATGTGTAACACATATAATACAGTAATGTATACTCTGTATCCATAAGAACTAACTAGAACTGAGAAACCAGTTCCAAAAAGCGCTTTCCAATAATATTAAAAAAGGGTAACACACCTAAAAGTGCAGTTCCAAATATCTTATAAAATAAATCCTTGTCAACAACAGGTACATATGACGCCTGTGATACAAGACAATATATGAAACACAGCAGCACATTTATCATGTATACACCAAAAACCACTCTGAAATTAGAGGTTTGGCAAAATACACAACCCAGAGAGAAAAGGGGTATTACGTCACCAATAAAACACCGTAGGTGACTTGCCATAATAAAATACTGTCTGTCAAATGGTGGCCTAAGGAATTGACACAACAAGAAACAACAGTCATGATTACTCACGAGATGAGAAAACCAAATAAACGTTGGTCTTGAGACAAGTTGGACCAACCCTTGCATCACAAACCTTTGGCTGCCAACTTACTGCATCACAAAGTGGAGCAGGGGTAAGGATTGCCTGCATTTGAGGAAATATTCATGTCTACACTAGACACTGTTCCTTTACCCCAAAGGAATTACTCAGGAGCAAATAGCATCCAAAAGTATGCAAAGTATAAACTCTGAACTAGAGCAACGCTCCAACTTGCTCAATCTCTTCAAAGAATTGACGCACCCATAATAAATACGTAGTCCGCTCAAGAAGAGAAAACAAACTGCACTCAATACACTGGTTAAGAAAAAAACATAGAAATGTGTAAATGTAACAGAACCCCCCCTAAAAGGTATCACAAGAGGAAAAGAGCGGTTATTAGCTCACTACTATAGTCCTTAAGAGAACATAAAATGAATTCCAAGAATTACTAAGCTGTATATCAGAGAGATGTATAGTATAGAAGCACAAGTTACTAACTTGTGTAACGATATATCTGTAAGAGACAGTAGTTAGTGATAGATTCCTTACCTTAGAATATCCCCAGGCGTCAGGCTGGATCCGGAAAGTTTTGCGTAGCAGTACCCTTTGCGCGTCGGTAGGCGGCGTCGTGCGGCTCCGCGTCCGTCGTCGGCGTCGTGATCGCCGGGATGACGTCGCGGGCAGTACTTAGGCGCCGCCCCTGCGCGCTGACGTCAGTTCTGTACACGACTTTCCGCGCCAGGAACGCAGAGCCATGCAAGAAGCTGACACAGGTGTCTGAAAAATACTAGGGCCCTGAAAGGGATGTCCTTAACCCTAGAAATCAGTTCGCAGAACGGGAGGATGGGTGGGCGGTAGGAATCTATCACTAACTACTGTCTCTTACAGATATATCGTTACACAAGTTAGTAACTTGTGCATCTGAAAGAGACACGTTAGTGATAGATTCCTTACCTTAGAATAGATACCCCAGCAATACCAACCCCGGTGGTGGGTCTGCGAACAAAGATCAGACAAGGAAGTCCTGGAGGACAGAACGGCCAAAGAAGCCGTCCCTCCGGACCTGACTGTCAAGGCAGTAATGCTTAGTAAACGTGTGCAGCGAGGCCCACGTAGCTGCCTGACAGATAACCGGCAGCGGAACACCGCGGCCCAAGGCCGTGGTAGCAGCCGTTGCCCTGGTGGAATGGGCACGCAGCCCAACAGGAGGCTCCTTCTTAGCCAAAGAATAGCAGGTCTTGATGCACAAGGTAACCCAGCGGGAGATGGTCCTCTTGTGCACCGCCCGACCTTTTTGGCGCCCACGTAGCCAACAAAGAGCTGGTCATCCACCCGGAAGTGTTTCGTGCGGTCGATATAGAAGGAGAGCGCACGTTTTAGGTCCAGACGGTGGAGCCTCTCTTCCTCTCTGGAAGGATGCGGAGGCGGAAAGAAGGTGGGCAAAGTGATGGTCTGCCCAATGTGGAAAGCAGTAACCACCTTTGGCAAGAAGGACGGACGCGTCCGAAGAACAACCTTGTCTGGATGAACAGACAGAAAGGGAGGTTTGCAAGAAAGAGCCTGGAGCTCACTCACCCGCCGAGCGGAGGTGATGGCCACCAGAAAGGCTGCCTTTAGAGTCAGAAGACGAAGAGGACAGTTATGCAGAGGCTCAAAGGGAGCGCACATTAAAAGGTAAGAACCAAGTTCAAGTCCCACTGAGGCATTACAAACGGAACAGGAGGGAAGAGGTGAGTAATGCCTTTTAAGAACCTGTTAACAACAGGGGACTTGAAAAGGGAGGGCTGATCAGGGAGCCTGAGGAAGGCCGAGATAGCACAAAGATAACCCTTGATGGTACCCAGGGCAGAACCCTGTTGGGCCAGAGAGAGAAGGAACAGAAGGACCTCAGAAAGAGGGGCAGAAAGGGGATCCACAGCCTTTGCTGTGCACCATGCCACAAATTTGTTCCACCTGCAGGCGTATACCACCTTAGTGGAGGGACGCCTGGCTGCCAGAATCACATCACAAACTTCGGGAGGCAAGTCGAAAGGAATCAACTGCCGCCGCTCAATCTCCACGCAAGCAGGTGTAGACTGGACAGGTTCGGGTGGAGGACCGTCCCCTGCTGCTGCGACAGAAGATCCTCCCGAAGAGGCAGACGGATCGGGGGATCTATGCTCATATTGAGTAGCTCGGGATACCAAACTCTTCGAGCCCAGTCCGGAGCCACAAGAATGACTTGGGC
This sequence comes from Calotriton arnoldi, assembly GCA_963921515.1. Taxonomy (NCBI): domain Eukaryota; kingdom Metazoa; phylum Chordata; class Amphibia; order Caudata; family Salamandridae; genus Calotriton; species Calotriton arnoldi. The sequence continues at coordinate 787,482 of CAWUFW010000661.1, forward strand.
CCGGTCGTGCCGAATCTTCTTCAACACTCTGGGTAGAAGTGGTATAGGCGGAAAGGCGTACAACAGACCGCAACTCCACTCGCGACGAAAGCGTCGCCGAGCGAGTGCCGCCTTGGAAATTCCAACGCGCAGAACTGATGACATTGCGCGTTCTCTTCGGTGGCGAATAGATCTAACCAAGGCTCTCCCCACTGTAGAAAGAGTCCTTGCGCCACTTCCGAGTGAAGACGCCATTCGTGATCCATCATGCACCTGCGGCTGAGTTCGTCCGCCCTGGCGTTCAGAGAACCTGCCAGGTGTTGAACCATCAGGAACATGCCCTGATGTTCCAGCCATGTCCAGAGGCGCAGAGCCTCCTGACAAAGGGTCCAAGACCCCACCCCGCCCTGTTTGTTGCAGTACCACATGGCGGTGGTGTTGTCTGTGAACACCTGCACTACCTTCCCTTTGACAGAGGGAAGGAATGCCTTGAGTGCAAGCCGGATCGCCCGGAGCTCCAGAAGGTTGATATGGAGCCGGGACTCCGCCGGAGACCAGAGGCCTCTGATCTCCGCCTCTCCCATGTGACCGCCCCATCCCAGAAGGGACGCGTCCGTCACAACTGTATGCTCTGGCTGGGGAAGGGAGAGGGATCTGCCCATGACCCATTGCCGGTTCGAGAGCCACCACTGCAACTGTTTTGCAGTCCCCTCCGAGATCTGGACGTGATCGGACAGGTTGCCCTGGTGCTGCGCCCACTGGAACTTCAGGTCCCACTGCAGAGCCCGCATATGCCATCTGGCATGATTGACCAGCAGGATGCAGGAGGCCATGAGGCCCAGCAGCCTCAGGGTCATCCGTACCGAAACCCAGGATAAAGGCCGAAAGATCGGAATCATAGCCTGAATATCCCGGACTCGCCGTTCGGGAGGATAGGCCCGAAACTGCGTCGTGTCCAGAACTGCTCCGATGAAAAGGAGCTGTGGAGAAGGAATTAGATGCGACTTTGGCACATTGATGGAGAACCCCAGCGAGTGCAGGAGTTCGGCCGTAGTCTGGAGGTGGGAGACGACTGCCTGGGACGAGCCCGCCTTCAGCAGCCAGTCGTCGAGGTAGGGGAAGACTGAAACCCCTGCCCGGCGCAGATGAGCTGCGACCACCGCCATCACTTTCGTGAACACCCGAGGGGCACTGGTAAGGCCAAAGGGGAGCACGGTGAACTGAAAATGCTCGGGGCCTACCGTGAACCGAAGGTAACGCCGGTGGGCCGGCAGGACGGGGATGTGGAAATACGCGTCCTGCAAGTCCAACGCTACCAACCAGTCTCCAGGGTCGAGGGCAGTCAAGACCTGAGCTAGGGTGAGCATCTTGAACTTCTCCTTCCGGAGGAAGCGATTTACGTTCCGGAGGTCCAAGATAGGACGCATGTCCTCCTTGTCCTTTTGGGCACCAGAAAGTAGTGGGAGTAGCAACCACGCCCTACTTCTGGGGTCGGAACATGCTCGATGGCCCTCTTGGTCAAGAGGGCCGTGACTTCCTTCTGTAGAAGCACCAAGTGATCCCCTGACATGCGGTGGAATTGAGGTGGCATGGCTGGGGGTGGTCTCGAAGGGGAGGAGTAGCCCCTTCGGACAATGTCCAAGACCCACCTGTCCGAGGTGATGGTGCGCCAGTGGGGAAGGTGATGGCGGACCCTGCCCTCTACTGGCGTGCCGTGCACCTGAAAGGAGGGACTAGGAGGGCTTGGAGGCCGCGGACGGGTTGGAGGTGGTGGCCTGACCCGCACGCTGGTTGCCCGATCCGCCACGGCGGAATCCACGTCCTCGGCCACGCGAAGACGCCTGCTGCGCGGGCCGGTGGCTGGGCTGCTGACGTGAAGGGCGCCCCTACCGTGGCCACGATAGGGGCGAAAAGCAGAAGGCAGCGGAGGGCGTGTAGCAGAAAGGCCCAGGGACTTGGCAGTAGCCCGTGAGTCCTCAAAGCGCTCCAACGCATGGTCTGCTTTGGACCCAAAAAGACCGACTCCATCAAAGGGCATGTCCATGAGAGTATTCTGGACATCCCCTGAAAAACCAGTGGTTCTTAGCCAGGCGTGGCGTCGGAGCGCCACCGTCGTTGCAATCGACCTGCCCAGCGAGTCGGCGGTGTCAAGGCCACAACGGATAGTGTATTTGGCCGCATCCCTTCCTTCCGCAATGGCGCGGGAAAGCAGTGCCTGGACCTCCTCAGGGCACTGGGGCAAAACATCCGCCACCGAATCCCACAGAGAGTGGGTATATCGGCCCAAAAGACAAGCGGTGTTAACGGACCGCAAGCCAGCACTGGAGGAAGAAAAACCTTTCTTCCCAAACTGATCCAGGCGTTTGGATTCCCTATCCGGAGGAGCGGTAGGGAAGGCGGTTTGGGAAGCGGAGGCTTGGACAACCAAGCTCTCAGGAGTGGGGTGGACAGAAAGAAACAGGGGGTCGCCCGGAGCGGGGCGATGGCGTCGTGACACGTTCCGATCCACAGGAGCCCCTGTGTTGGGCTTGGACCAGGCGCCCAAAAGAACGTCAGTGAGGGCGTCGTTAAACGGCAGCACAGTCTCCGCAGAGGAGGCTGCCGGCTGAAGCACCTCTGTCAAGATGTTAGTCTTGACCGTCAAAGTAGGGAGCTGGAGACGTAAGGCCCCAGCAGCCCTACGCAACACCGTACCAAAATTGGCCCCCTCCTCCGTAGCCACGGGAGGAGACAGCATGCCAGTGTCAGGAGAAGTATCCAGACCACTGGCCTCCCTAGACTCTCTGTCCAGTCCTCATCATACTGACAGTTTCGTGTCAGAGGGTCATCAGACCCCTCCCAGTCCTCCTGGTCCTCCTCTGGTTCAAAATAAGGAGGAGGAGGGACATTTGGGACCCAAGGTCCCATCGGCGCCGGAGCCGGCGTCGAGCGACGTCGCTCCGGGTCCATGTCCGGAGCCGGAAGGAACTGGGAACGACGCCGCCCGGAGCCCAGGGCGGCGTCGAGAACGGCACCGGAGACATCGGCGCCGGCGGAGGTGTCGTGAGGTCGACCGGCGTCGATGGGGGTTGTGGAGCCGGGATCGAGGCCGGGGCCGAAGCCGGAGCCGGGATCGAGGCTGGAGGCTCGGGCGACGCCGGGGCCGGAGCCGCCGGCGACGCCGGAGCAACCCCATCAGGGCCCGCGGGGCCCGAAGGCGCACCGGAGGGGCCTGAAGGCCCGAAGAGGCGGGCCATGGCCGACAGGAACTCCTGTACCTTGGCCGGATCCGCCCCCGAACCCGGGAAGGGCGGGTATGACGGGGGCGACTCCACAGGCAAGTCCGGGGCCGCGGGGCGGGGACGGTGCCGGGAGGGGCCTCAGCCGAGTCGCGAGACCGGCGAGGCGAAGTCCGAGAGCGACGATGCTTCTTGGACTTCTTGTGTCGAGACTTACCGGACGAAGAAGACTTCGACGCCGACGACCGGTGTGCACTCCGCGAGCGACCCCTGGACCTCTCACGCGACCGGGGCTTCCGCGGAGCCGAATGCCGGGCCTCGAGGAGCTTTCGAGACCGCTCTCGCAAAGCCTTCGGGTTGAGGGCCTGGCATTCGGGACAAGACTCGGTGTCGTGGCCTCGGCCGAGGCAGAAGAGACACTCCCAATGCGGGTCGGTGACGGACATCATCCGCGCACAGGCGCCGCATCGCTTGAAGCCGGGCATCCCTACGACACCTGAAGGCTGGAAAAACACAGTGAAAAATCACCAAAAAGTATGGTCAAAAATTGACCAGGGCACTGCTCTTCCCGGATCTGCGCTTACTGGCGCGGAAAAAGAAGAACTGACGTCAGCGCGCAGGGGCGGCGCCTAAGTACTGCCCGCGACGTCATCCCGGCGATCACGACGCCGACGACGGACGCGGAGCCGCACGACGCCGCCTACCGACGCGCAAGGGTACTGCTACGCAAAACTTTCCGGATCCAGCCTGACGCCTGGGGATATTCTAAGGTAAGGAATCTATCACTAACGTGTCTCTTTCAGATATAGACTACAAAAGTAGTATTTCTGAAGAGCTATACAATAGCAAACCAAAACTTCACGTAGAGTAAGTCACATACCCAATAAGGGGTATAACCTCTTGAGACTAGGCTCATCAGATTAAAACGAAAGAAAAAAACAGCTACACAGCTGTAAATACCAACCGGAGATTAAAAAAGTCAAACCCGGAGACAAATCTTCTCATTATATGCAAAAAGTAGTGCTTAACACTTCAACACTACAAGACGTAGCAGCGGGAGGAGATAATCCTTAAACATAAGAACCACAGCCATGGATACATAAGAAATAAATGAAAGACCTGATGCGGTCAAATTACAAATTGCCAGCAATGAGGCGTTGTACCGCAGAATCAGCATGGCTGTCAAATAAACCGGATCCATCAAAGGGCAAGTCTTTCAAACTCTCCCGAACATTATCAGGAAATCTCGACTCACGCAACCAAACATGTCTACGGAGAGCAATTGATCGAGCCATAGCTCTGCCAGTAGAATTTGTTGTCTCCATCGCCGATTTAATATTAAACTTTGCCATCTCACGGCCATACTGCATGAGCTGAGAGAGTTCAGCCCTGACAACTTCAGGAAGGGAAGGAAGCAGTTGGTTGACAGAGTCCCACAAAGTATAGGAAGCCATTCCTAAGACACAAGATGTGTTCAACAACCTCAAGGCTGAACTAGTCAACACAAATATATTCCAACCACACATCTCCAACCACCTAGAATCTCTACCTGGCGGAAGCAATGGATAAACCTCCAAACTTAGCGAAGCTGTAGCAGTTTGCACAACAAATCCCTTAGCACTAGGGTGTTGAGAAAGACAAGTATGGTCGTCCGGAGCAGGACGATGACGATGCGAAATGGCATGATCAACAGAGATACCTGACATCGGCCTTGCCCAAGTACCCAGGAGAATGTCATACAGAGACTCTTCATAAGGTAATAAAGGTTCAACACCTGTGCCACCCTGATCAAGCAGATCCAATAATGGATCAGATGACAAAGTCACCGATGGAAGCTGCAATTTTAGTATTCCAGCAGCTCCCTTAATAGCCTCAGAGAAAGCTGCACTAGCCTCCATCCCCATTCGTAGCGGAGAAAGCAGTTCATAATTAGGAGACGGTTGCAGACTACTATCTCCACCAAACGTCGCCAAAGAACCTCCTACCTGAGGCCGACCAAGACCAACCAAGCAGTCAACATCACCAGTGTCTGCAGAATCTTCTTGCAATACTGGAGAAATAGCAACATAACTAGCTTCATCCTTAATGTGAAAAGGAGAAGGTGCAGGAACTGCAATGGTTATAAGCGGCGTCTCCGGCGCCGATCGACGTCGGGGAAGCGTCGTATCGACATGAATGGTGTCCCCGGCGTCGACCGGCATCTTGACCACCTCATATGACGCCACCGACGTCACAACGGGAAGCCGCACCGGGCTGTGTCCTGACGTCGTAATGACTACAGGTATGGAGTCGAGGTCCTCGACCGGCGCCGAGGGCAAACCCGACGGCGTGCTCCCGATCAGAGTCCTTTCCACCTCTTTGGGGGCCGAAGGTGTAGACCCAAAGAAGGATTGCGGAGCATGAAAAAATGTCTACATCTGGGTCATAGTCGCCCTGGCTCCAGGAAAAGGACGGAGGCTTGGGGCCGACTCCTGTGCTACATCCTCCGGTAAGGAACGGGAGGAACCAGCAAAGACGTCACGACTTCGTGAGGCCGAAGACCTCCGTGACCTCGATCCCTTCCAATGGGATTTCTGCGACTTGGACGAGCGACGCCCACGGGAACGGCTCCTTGAACGGCCTCGCGCAGGAACTTCAGAGCGGGAAGATCGACGTTGCCTAGACTCCGATTGGGAGAGTCGCGCCATCAGCAACTTCGTTCACCTTTCCCGCAAGGACTTAGGCTTTAGCCTCTTACAGGCGTCGCACTCCTCAGTCGTGTTGCTCTCCTAAGCACCACATACAGATGGAACGCGGATCAGTAGCCAACATCTTTTGAGTAAAAGTCTTGCACGTCTTAAAACTCAAATGCATAGGCACACTGTTCCCAGACGCAAAAAGACATCGAAGTAGGCCAAAAACAGAAGGCCTGAGAAACCGCTTCTCCGGATCCGCGTTGCAGTGCAGAAAAGAAGAAACTGACGTCCGCACGCCAGAGGGGACTTATATGGCTCCACTAACGTCATATCCGGAGACGACATCACCGTGGAGCTGTACGACGCCGAACCCCGGCATGCAGAGGCTGCTAAAAAATTTCCAGATCCAGTCTGGCGCCTGGGGAGAATTCAAAGTTAAGGAATCTGCGGCTAGATGTCTTTATCAGATACTTCGGGATATTGACAAAAGCACAATACTTTCACCATAAAGGAACTCTATGCCATAAAAGCTGCCTTTGAAGAATGGAGGCAATAGCTAAGGGGAGCCCAGCATCCAGTTACAGCAAACTCCGACCACTACTCTTCCCCGGATACTGGAACCTCCCTTAAATGTTATTCTCAGCAATAAGGAAGTGAAAATTAACTGTAAGGCATCCATCCAACTAATGGGCAGGGTTTGCATAATTATTCAAGGCATACCTCCGATTACTTTAAATTATGATACATCTGTTTACCCTGATCAGGTGCAACTGGAAACAGGTGGGTCAGGCGGTCAATGCTGACCCCTCTACAGACCTAACAGGTGCTAGTTTATGCTTGAACGGAAAGGGAATTCCTAGAGTCTCTACAAAGGCTATATCAATAAAGTCACACATAGCCCCTGAATCTATGACAGTGTCTTCTGGGATAGCTTTTTCCCCATCCCCAAGAAACGTCAGTGAACAAGATCAAATCAGCCAAGAAGAGTGTTGCATATTTGGCACCAACCCTATTTTGGGAAAAAGTTTTGTGGTTCTCTTCAAAAGGTCATTGTGGTTTCCCGATTGAGAACTGAAGTTTTCATTGTCCTGGGCTTTGCATTGCCTTCATAGTTTTATAAGTTGTACCACTTTGCCACAACAGATACAGCCAGCTCTTCTTTCTCCTCATTTTCTCTTTTGTCAAGGGAGCCCTTATGGTTTGCAAATTGTTCTACTTTTCTCTGATCATACTTGGATGCATGTTCTCCTTTCAGATCTATGATCTAACCTTAAAGCTAAATGTATAAAGTAATCACAGATAGCAGGCTGTAGACCAGTTGCAGCTATGGATTCCTTGAGTTTGTATCGGAATTCCCTAGAGAAAAAAATAAGACATCTTGCTCTCAGACCACGCAGTTTTTATGAAACATCCTATAATATTGAGCTAAATAGTGCAACATGATCCAATTACCCGTGAATATATCCAATACCTTACTAGTAGCTTGCATTAAGGTCTTCTTATCAAAAATCTGGGTTCATTCCCTGCGGAAATTGTACCAACTGTACAATAAAGGATTATTCTCGAGCTGTATATATCCATAATTAAGACTGTGCACCTTAACTCACTGCGCCACCTGATGTTTATCAACATTGGTAGGAAACGATAAAAAGAAGCATGGCAGGAAAGCCAATATTACAATAATCTAAAATGGGTGGGTCTTGGAAGTGCCTACTTAAGCAGATGCCTCCCTTACTTGTCATACAGGCTGATGAGTGATCCAAATATCAAAGGGCCTTTCCACTGCATCACTCCAACTTACCCTGACACTTGAGAACAGGGCACTGGGTCATCTATTGCAAGCATTCCTCACCATCTAAAGATAAGGGTGAAGAATGCCAAGGACAGCTGGCAGCTGCACCCGGTCTCCTGATCACAATGGTGAACAGGGTGCAGGACAGCTGTCTCGGTCCTCTTTAGGCTGCATTGTCTTGTGATTCAAGTTGTCCTGAGCAGGATACAGCTATACCAGGGTTGTGTTTGTGAATTAAGAAAACACGGCACCGGGGCAACTATGAGCTGCTCAAGCACTTTTCTTTACTCTTACAACATACAGCCCATAATCTGCTGCCAATAACTCTTGCACATACTAAACTTATTTTCAAAATTTTCAGTGTGACCTACTTTTTTCCTCTTTGGTTTACAACATTTTTCAACCTAGGGAGGCCAGGGACAATTCTTTTTTTTAAAAATTATTTTCGATGAGAGAAAACCCATTTTACAAAGCGCAGAAGCAATGATATTACTGTGGGAGACTCCGCCAAGAACTAAAAATGCGCATACACCATAGGCATCTCAGTCTTTGCATGGTGGTAGACTCCATGACAACTATTTCAGATATCATAATGCCCCCCTGTATCTGCGCCATGGGGCCCAAATCTTCTCCCATTTCTTAACACAGCCCCTGCTTTTATACAGTCTCTTCTGCTCGTTGGCACCAGTCCAAATATCTTTTCCACTCAGTCACTGATGTGGGTTGGGGCGCGCCCCAGTTTCTGGCGCTATTCCGTTTTGCAATACCTGCCGCCAGCGCCAGCCAAATACTGACATACCTGGATCTCTCTGCCTCCCCCCTGATCATCAGAAGGAGCCATTTGGTGTCTGGTGGGACCTCTGTACCCGACACTTTTGCCATTGTTGTCGTGATTCTTTGCCAAAACTGTACAAACCTGGGGCATTCCCATAGGATATGGAAAAAGGAGCCTTCCTGCTAGCAGCCCCTAATGTAAAGTGCTGTTGGTGTCTTCCCCCATTTGAATAGTAATGTGCGTGAATAGTATGTGCGGTGTAATACCATAAGCTGCACCAGCCTGAATCTTGTGCGTATTGCTATTTCTCTGGGGCTTTGCGTTGCCTCTATCCATTCCTCGTCTATATTACCTAAATCATCAGTCCAAGCTGCCCGGAGGGCTATTAGGGGGTCTGGAATATTATTCATAAGTTTTCGGTATATTGTCGCCTTCGCCTTTTCAGGGATGGGGTCTGCCAGGAGTCTATCTTCCAGGGGGGGAATGGTCTCGAAGGATCGTACCCCATTGTATAGGTCTCTGCCGGTCGTGTGTGAACCTCAGGAAAGGAAATCTGTGGGTCGGAGTCAGACTGTATTCTTCTTGCAGATTCTCGAAGGGAAGAGGAGCATCATTCCCCCACATGTCTCCCAGGCATCCGATGCCTATTGTCTGCCAGCCCTTGAAGCCTTCTAATGTCGCCACTACAGTCAGTTGGTCGCCGACCCACAGGGTTGTCATGCTAGTTAGCTTGAGCCGCCATCCCAGAAGTCAGTTTACCTCCCACCAGCATTCCCCTACTGTCGCGGTGTGGCTAGGCCACTCAGGGCATGTCTTCCTGGCATATAAGAGTGATTCACAGCTCCCCCCCCCGACATTGCGTCTCTGTCTACCCTGTAGGCTGGCTCTATCTTGTCTGCATAGACCCAGTCGTTTATGACCAGTAGCTGCCAGGCCCAATAGTATAGTTTTATATCCAGGACGGCAGGGCCGCCATCGCAAACCCCTTTCTGGAGTGTATACAGTGCTATTCTGGGTGGACCACCCTGCCATAACAATGTACGGACTTCTTGAGCCACAGGTCTAAAAATTGTTGAGGGGACTGAATATGGGGTATTCTGCAGGATATACAGAAGGCGTGGTCGGGCCATCATCTTGTACAGCGCTGCTCTGCCTATCAGGGATAGCGGCATGATGCAACAGTGCTGTATGTCCGTATCGAGCCTAACTAGCTGGGGGTTAAGGTTTCTCCTCAGAAACAACTGTTGGTCTCGAGTAATGTGAACGCCCAGGTATTTGAACCCATCAGTCGCAATTGGAGCTACACACTTCGCCGGCAACTGCAGGAGGGGCAGACATAGGAAAGATCACCGACTTAGCCCAGTTTATGGAAAATCCAGAGTAGCTTCCAAATAATTCAAAGATATGTAATATCCGTGCTATGGAGTGGTATGGTATTGAAAGATATAGGATTATATCGTCTGCGTATAACGATATACGTTCTTCCCAACCCCCTAGCGTCTCAATGCCCCAGATCATCGGATATGTTCTAATCCAGTGCGCCAATGGTTCTAACGTTAAAGCAAACCGCAATGGCGATAGGGGGCAGCCCTGTCTTGTGCCCCTTCGCACCTAGAATGGCCTGGACAGCGCCCCGTTGACTCGTACTCGGGCTAGAGGGCCCTGGTAGAGCAGTTTCACCCAACTGCACAAGGCGGGGCCGAAGCCCAGCTTGGTGAGCACCGTACATAGGAACTGCCATTCTATATTGTCAAAGGCCATTGATGCGTCCAGCGCCATTAGTGCCGTCTGTTGAGAGGTGGGGTCCTTTGTCAAGTGAAGCACTCCATAGAGTCTCTGCAGATTATGACGAGTGCTTCTATTGGGCATAAAGCCGGATTGATCTACATGAATTATGGTTGTTATGAGAGACACCAGTCTTTTGGCCAAGACCTTTGCCAGCACCTTTGCCTCTACGTTGAGCAATGAGATTGGCCGGTAAGAACTGCATTGGTCTGGAGGCATACCCGCCTTATGTATGACTACAATGGTGGCAGCTCGCTGGTCTATAGGCAATTGTCCCTCATCCCGGGCTCCTACTAGCATATTATGCAGTGGTGGTATTACTTTGGAGGCTAGACATTTGTAGAGTTCGACTGGGAGGCCATTAGGGCCCACCGCTTTCCCGGATTTTAACGATCTCAGAGCCTCAGACAATTCCTCTCCCCTTAGGTCAGCATCTAAGGCCTCTCGTGACTCTGCGGACAAAATTGGCAATGAAAAATCTTTCAATAGTTCATCACAATCTCTTTCGGATCGTGTGCACACCGGTGTATATACGCCTTCATAGTAGAAGGCAAAGGTCTCTGCTATTTCCACACTGGACGTGTGAAGCACCCCTGTTTTGTCTCGTATATTGACCACCCACGATCGTTCTCTGTCTCGCTTTTCAAGCCAGGCTAGTAGCCAAGAGGCCTTGTCACCCACATCATACAGCCGGTGCTGCATAGCTAGGGCATAAGCCCGTGCCTCGCCTTCAGCCAAAGCACGCAACTCTCGCTGGCGCAGAGCTAACTCGGGTCGCCCGTCTAAATTCCTTTCGGCTATTACATCCCTTTCCATTTGGAGAATTTCGTGTTCCAGCAACTTCATTTCCAGTGCCTCCTCTTTCTTTTTGCCCCCTATGATCGCCTGTGCCCGGCCCCTCAGTACAGCCTTGTAGGCTTCCCACAGAGTCTGATGCGACTCTACTGACCCTGTATTCTTTGAAGTAAAGGTCTGTTTCCTCCCGGAGTTTATCTCGGAGTACAGGATCCCTTAGCTGCCAGGGGTCGATCCAAGCGAATGGTGGCCTATTGGTATTCGGGCCTCGAACTGTAATTTCTACTGGGGAATGGTCGGAGATGCCCCTAGCCATAATTACTGGCGAGGCAAATTCCCTTATTGTGTCATTGTGCATAAACAAATATTCAATTCTTGAGAAGGAGCAGTGTCTTGCTGGGTAGTGGTTGTATTGCCGTTTCTGGGGATTATTCATCCTCCAGAGGTCAACCAATCCCATGGCCGTCGAAAAACCAGAGAGGGTCTGTTCTCTTTTTTGACTCATCTGTGGATTGGAGCGGTCTAACTCAGGGTCTAAAACTGTGTTAGCATCTCCCCCCAGCAAGGGGGTACCCATGGGAATCCCCACTAGGATTGCGCTTAATTTGGGGAGGCCCACTGCCTGCAGCCTCAGAGGAATGTAAAACGCGCACAGCGCTATTGAGTGCCCCTCCCATCTGCCCGCTACTGCTATACAGCACCCAATATCTTCTGACCAGATACCATCTATAGTGAGCGACAATGTATTCCGAATCAGGATTCCCACTCCCCGGGCATCAGTCGAGTATCCAGAGTGTGCAACCAGTCTGTACCTAAAACGATCCAGGGCTTTATATCGGCTCCCTCTAAGATGTGTCTCCTGCATCATCACTACGTCGGGGGAGTGTCGCTTGATGTACTGAAGTACAAGTGTCCTTTTGATTTTGTTCCCCAGTCCATTTACATTCCAGGTCCAGACACGGATACTAGTTGTGTCTCCTATTGTCGCGGTTGTAACGGTTGTCAGTCATAGATCGTCTCCCCTCTTTGATCGGCAGTGTCAACATGCAACATTACACAACTAGATTGTCCTGAGCAGTGATACAGTAGTAAACAAAAAATTTAAAAAAGTTTCTCAACACCCCCCTACCTGCAACCCTGCTAGGTGAGTAATAAACTTCCCACCTCCCCAACGTGCAGAGTGCCTGTTGCCCTAAATGTGTAATAATAACGGTTGATGAGGGGGTGGTGAGCCAGCCTCCAGCCTGTAGTAGAATAGTTACACTGTCGGATGGCTCCATACCCCATTGTTCCTCATGAGAGCTTCTCTATCTACCGGCCCTCGGTGGACGAAGTATACTCTGTGTAAGGGCGCCGTGCGTCCCCACAACCATTATCACCTAATAACGTCCCCATTTCTCGCTACACCCATCATGTGACATCTTTGCCCCAAGGCCTCCCACTTCTTCCCTAAGCCCATATGGTGACAGGAGAGTTCCTGGTGGCAGTAGTCTTCTTTGCCGGTCACTTATGTCTTCTTTGCCGCTGGGTAGGGCTATCTGGCGCGAAATCTGCTTTTTGCCTCTTCGAGTTTTGGACTTTTGCATTGGATGTTAGGGGTGCGCCCTCTTTACGTCCAACTGTCCGCCAGCCCTCCAGCCAATCGCCCACCTCTTCTGGTGTCTTGAAGAAGTAGGATTTCCCTCCGTCGAGAATCTTTAGCTTTGCTGGGAATAGCATCATGTATTTCACGTTCTGCTCCCGGAGAGCCCTTTTGACCGCATCGAAGGTGAGTCTTTGCCGTTGGACCTGCAACGTGAAGTCAGGAAAGAAGCGGATGGTGGCATTTTCATACTGCATTTCTAAGGAGGTGTCCATAGAATTGTAGTGATGTTTTAAATTGTAGGGTGTCACAATGGAATAGATTATATTAGTTGACTAACCCTTAAGTGTGCCATCTTGACTATCTCTCAGTGGTCTGTCCAGAATTGTATGGAAGACACTAGTGTGTAAAATTTGCTAGGGTTATTGTTGTTATATATATGTTGTTCGTTTATGTATAGAATGTTGTGATATATGTCATTCTTTTGTTTCTGTTTTCATTGATTAGGAGCCATTGTCTTTGTGAGGCACAAGTTACTAACTTGTGTAACGATATATCTGTAAGAGACAGTAGTTAGTGACAGATTCCTTACCTTAGAATATCCCCAGGCGTCAGGCTGGATCCGGAAAGTTTTGCGTAGCAGTACCCTTGCGCGTCGGTAGGCGGCGTCGTGCGGCTCCGCGTCCGTCGTCGGCGTCGTGATCGCCGGGATGACGTCGCGGGCAGTACTTAGGCGCCGCCCCTGCGCGCTGACGTCAGTTCTGTACACGACTTTCCGCGCCAGGAACGCAGAGCCATGCAAGAAGCTGACACAGGTGTCTGAAAAATACTAGGGCCCTGAAAGGGATGTCCTTAACCCTAGAAATCAGTTCGCAGAACGGGGAGGATGGGTGGGGCGGTAGGAATCTGTCACTAACTACTGTCTCTTACAGATATATCGTTACACAAGTTAGTAACTTGTGCATCTGAAAGAGACACGTTAGTGACAGATTCCTTACCTTAGAATAGATACCCCAGCAATACCAACCCCGGTGGTGGGTCTGCGAACAAAGATCAGACAAGGAAGTCCTGGAGGACAGAACGGCCAATGAAGCCGTCCCTCCGGACCTGACTGTCAAGGCAGTAATGCTTTGTAAACGTGTGCAGCGAGGCCCACGTAGCTGCCTGACAGATAACCGGCAGCGGAACACCGCGGCCCAAGGCCGTGGTAGCAGCCGTTGCCCTGGTGGAATGGGCACGCAGCCCAACAGGAGGCTCCTTCTTGGCCAAAGAATAGCATGTCTTGATGCACAAGGTAACCCAGCGGGAGATGGTCCTCTTGTGCACCGCCCGACCTTTTTGGCGCCCACGTAGCCAACAAAGAGCTGGTCATCCACCCGGAAGTGTTTTGTGCGGTCGATATAGAAGGAGAGCGCACGTTTTGGGTCCAGACGGTGGAGCCTCTCTTCCTCTCTGGAAGGATGCGGAGGCGGAAAGAAGGTGGGCAAAGTGATGGTCTGCCCAATGTGGAAAGCAGTAACCACCTTTGGCAAGAAGGACGGACGCGTCCGAAGAACAACCTTGTCTGGATGAACAGACAGAAAGGGAGGTTTGCAAGATAGAGCCTGGAGCTCACTCACCCGCCGAGCGGAGGTGATGGCCACCAGAAAGGCTGTCTTCAGAGTCAGAAGACGAAGAGGACAGTTATGCAGAGGCTCAAAGGGAGCGCACATTAAAAAGGTAAGAACCAAGTTCAAGTCCCACTGAGGCATTACAAACGGAACAGGAGGGAAGAGGTGAGTAATGCCTTTTAAGAACCTGTTAACAACAGGGGACTTGAAAAGGGAGGGCTGATCAGGGAGCCTGAGGAAGGCCGAGATAGCACAAAGATAACCCTTGATGGTACCCAGGGCAGAACCCTGTTGGGCCAGAGAGAGAAGGAACAGAAGGACCTCAGAAAGAGGGGCAGAAAGGGGATCCACAGCCTTTGCTGTGCACCATGCCACAAATTTGTTCCACCTGCAGGCGTATACCACCTTAGTGGAGGGACGCCTGGCTGCCAGAATCACATCACAAACTTCGGGAGGCAAGTCGAAAGGAATCAACTGCCGCCGCTCAATCTCCACGCAAGCAGGTGTAGACTGGACAGGTTCGGGTGGAGGACCGTCCCCTGCTGCTGCGACAGAAGATCCTCCCGAAGAGGCAGACGGATCGGGGGATCTATGCTCATATTGAGTAGCTCGGGATACCAAACTCTTCGAGCCCAGTCCGGAGCCACAAGAATGACTTGGGCCCGGTCGTGCCGAATCTTCTTCAACACTCTGGGTAGAAGTGGTATAGGCGGAAAGGCGTACAACAGACCGCAACTCCACTCGCGACGAAAAGCGTCGCCGAGCGAGTGCCGCCTTGGAAATTCCAACGCGCAGAACTGATGACATTGCGCGTTCTCTTCGGTGGCGAATAGATCTAACCAAGGCTCTCCCCACTGTAGAAAGAGTCCTTGCGCCACTTCCGAGTGAAGACGCCATTCGTGATCCATCATGCACCTGCGGCTGAGTTCGTCCGCCCTGGCGTTCAGGGAACCTGCCAGGTGTTGAACCATCAGGAACATGCCCTGATGTTCCAGCCATGTCCAGAGGCGCAGAGCCTCCTGACAAAGGGTCCAAGACCCCACCCCGCCCTGTTTGTTGCAGTACCACATGGCGGTGGTGTTGTCTGTGAACACCTGCACTACCTTCCCTTTGACAGAGGGAAGGAATGCCTTGAGTGCAAGCCGGATCGCCCGGAGCTCCAGAAGATTGATATGGAGCCGGGACTCCGCCGGAGACCAGAGGCCTCTGATCCCCGCCTCTCCCATGTGACCGCCCCATCCCAGAAGGGACGCGTCCGTCACAACTGTATGCTCTGGCTGGGGAAGGGAGAGGGATCTGCCCATGACCCATTGCCGGTTCGAGAGCCACCACTGCAACTGTGTTGCAGTCCCCTCCGAGATCTGGACGTGATCGGACAGGTTGCCCTGGTGCTGCGCCCACTGGAACTTCAGGTCCCACTGCAGAGCCCGCATATGCCATCTGGCATGATTGACCAGCAGGATGCAGGAGGCCATGAGGCCCAGCAGCCTCAGGGTCATCCGTACCGAAACCCAGGATAAAGGCCGAAAGATCGGAATCATAGCCTGAATATCCCGGACTCGCCGTTCGGGAGGATAGGCCCGAAACTGTGTCATGTCCAGAACTGCTCCGATGAAAAGGAGCTGTGGAGAAGGAATCAGATGCGACTTCGGCACATTGATGGAGAACCCCAGCGAGTGCAGGAGTTCGGCCGTAGTCTGGAGGTGGGAGACGACTGCCTGGGACGAGCCCGCCTTCAGCAGCCAGTCGTCGAGGTAGGGGAAGACTGAAACCCCTGCCCGGCGCAGATGAGCTGCGACCACCGCCATCACTTTCGTGAACACCCGAGGGGCACTGGTAAGGCCAAAGGGGAGCACGGTGAACTGAAAATGCTCGGGGCCTACCGTGAACCGAAGGTAACGCCGGTGGGCCGGCAGGACGGGGATGTGGAAATACGCGTCCTGCAAGTCCAACGCTACCAACCAGTCTCCAGGGTCGAGGGCAGTCAAGACCTGAGCTAGGGTGAGCATCTTGAACTTCTCCTTCCGGAGGAAGCGATTGACGTTCCGGAGGTCCAAGATAGGACGCATGTCCTCCTTGTCCTTTTGGGCACCAGAAAGTAGTGGGAGTAGCAACCACGCCCTACTTCTGGGGTCGGAACATGCTCGATGGCCCTCTTGGTCAAGAGGGCCGTGACTTCCTTCTGTAGAAGCACCAAGTGATCCCCTGACATGCGGTGGAATTGAGGTGGCATGGCTGGGGGGTGGTCTCGAAGGGGAGGGAGTAGCCCCTTCGGACAATGTCCAAGACCCACCTGTCCGAGGTGATGGTGCGCCAGTGGGGAAGGTGATGGCGGACCCTGCCCCCTACTGGCGTGCCGTGCACCTGAAAGGAGGGAATAGGAGGGCTTGGAGGCCGCGGACGGGTTGGAGGTGGTGGCCTGACCCACACGCTGGTTGCCCGATCCGCCACGGCGGAATCCACGTCCTCGGCCACGCGAAGACGCCTGCTGCGCGGGCCGGTGGCTGGGCTGCTGACGTGAAGGGGCGGGGCCTACCGTGGCCACGATAGGGGCGAAAAGCAGAAGTCAGCGGAGGGCGTGTAGCAGAAAGGCCCAGGGACTTGGCAGTAGCCCGTGAGTCCTTAAAGCGCTCCAACGCATGGTCTGCTTTGGACCCAAAAAGACCGACTCCATCAAAGGGCATGTCCATGAGAGTATTCTGGACATCCCCTGAAAAACCAGTGGTTCTCAGCCAGGCGTGGCGTCGGAGCGCCACCGTCGTTGCAATAGACCTGCCCAGCGAGTCGGCGGTGTCAAGGCCACAACGGATAGTGTATTTGGCCGCATCCCTTCCTTCCGCAATGGCGCGGGAAAGCAGTGCCTGGACCTCCTCAGGGCACTGGGGCAAAACATCCGCCACCGAATCCCACAGGGAGTGGGTATATCGGCCCAAAAGACAAGCGGTGTTAACGGACCGCAAGCCAGCACTGGAGGAAGAAAAACCTTTCTTCCCAAACTGATCCAGGCGTTTGGATTCCCTATCCGGAGGAGCGGTAGGGAAGGCGGTTTGGGAAGCGGAGGCTTGGACAACCAAGCTCTCAGGAGTGGGGTGGACAGAAAGAAACAGGGGGTCGCCCGGAGCTGGGCGATGGCGTCGTGACACGTTCCGATCCACAGGAGCCCCTGTGTTGGGCTTGGACCAGGCGCCCAAAAGAACGTCAGTGAGGGCGTCGTTAAACGGCAGCACAGTCTCCGCAGAGGAGGCTGCCGGCTGAAGCACCTCTGTCAAGATGTTAGGCTTGACCGTCAAAGTAGGGAGCTGGAGACGTAAGGCCCCAGCTGCCCTACGCAACACCGTACCAAAATTGGCCCCCTCCTCCGTAGCCACGGGAGGAGACAGCATGCCAGTGTCAGGGGAAGTATCCAGACCACTGGCCTCCCCTAGACTCTCTGTCCAGTCCTCATCATACTGACAGTGTCGCGTCAGAGGGTCATCAGACCCCTCCCAGTCCAACTGGTCCTCCTCAGGTTCAAAATAAGGAGGAGGAGGGACAGTTGGGACCCAAGGTCCCATCGGCGCCGGAGCCGGCGTCGAGCGACGTCGCTCCGGGTCCATGTCCGGAGCCGGAAGGAACTGGGGGACGACGCCGCCCGGAGCCCAGGGCGGCGTCGAGAACGGCACCGGAGACATCGGCGCCGGCGGAGGTGTCGTGAGGTCGACCGGCGTCGATGGGGGTTGTGGAGCCGGGATCGAGGCCGGGGCCGAAGCCGGAGCCGGGATCGAGGCTGGAGGCACGGGCGGCGCCGGGGCCGGAGCCGTCGGCGACGCCGGAGCAACCCCATCAGGGCCCGCGGGGCCCGAAGGCGCACCGGAGGGGCCTGAAGGCCCGAAGAGGCGGGCCATGGCCGACAGGAATTCCTGTACCTTGGCCGGATCCGCCCCCGAACCCGGGAAGGGCGGGTATGGCGGGGGCGACTCCACAGGCAAGTCCGGGGCCGCGGGGGCGGGGACGGTGCCGGGAGGGGCCTCAGCCGAGTCGCGAGACCGGCGAGGCGAAGTCCGAGAGCGACGATGCTTCTTGGACTTCTTGTGCTTCGACTTACCGGACGAAGAAGACTTCGACGCCGACGACCGGTGTGCACTCCGCGAGCGACCCCTGGACCTCTCACGCGACCGGGGCCTCCGTGGAGCCGAATGCCGGGCCTCGAGGAGCTTTCGAGACCGCTCTCGCAAAGCTTTCGGGTTGAGGGCCTGGCATTCGGGACAAGACTCCGTGTCGTGGCCTCGGCCGAGGCAGAAGAGACACTCCCAATGCGGGTCGGTGACGGACATCATCCGCGCACAGGCGCCGCATCGCTTGAAGCCGGGCATCCCTACGACACCTTTAAGTATGTGTGAAAAAACAGTGAAAAATTCACCAAAAAGTATGGTCAAAAAATGACCAGGGCACTGCTCTTCCCGGATCTGCGCTTGCTGGCGCGGAAAAGAAGAACTGACGTCAGCGCGCAGGGGCGGCGCCTAAGTACTGCCCGCGACGTCATCCCGGCGATCACGACGCCGACGACGGACGCGGAGCCGCACGACGCCGCCTACCGACGCGCAAGGGTAATGCTACGCAAAACTTTCCGGATCCAGCCTGACGCCTGGGGATATTCTAAGGTAAGGAATCTGTCACTAACGTGTCTCTTTCAGATATATAATTATAGTCGATATGTTCATCATGAATAACAATTGTGGAGAGGGTAATTAAATGTACTCTACTCGGGAACTGCTTTGTATTTATTCCTTTATACCATTTGTTTTTTGTTTATAATCATGTCCTATGCCCAGGTATAAAAGGGTCATTTGGGTATACCCCTGTTGATTTTGCTTTATTTTCATACTGCAGGTCGCCCGACTGACGCGCCGCCTGCAGGATAGTGTCTCTGTCCCTGTAGTTCAATATGCGAGCTATAATTGTTCGAGGGGGTGCTCCCGGGGTCCCAGTGCACGGTGTGATCGCTCTATAGAAAAAAATGCGGACAGGCGCTTTGGCTTGAGCTTGTTCAGGATAAGATCCTCCAGGAAGAGGTCCATCGATGGCCCCTCCATTCCTTCCGGTACGCCTACTACTTGGATGTTATTTTGGCATGCTCTGCCCTCCTGGTCTTACAGTTTAGTCAGGATTTCTGTCTGGTTTTTGGTTAACGTGGACACCTGGTCCTCCAGGCGTTTCGTTTTGGACTGTAGGCCCCCAATATTTGTCTTCGCAGTGGACATCTTGTCTGCCATCTTTCGGGGGTCTGCCCTGAGTAGGTTTACCTCCTCCGTCACAGAGTCCAGTTTCGGTTCCAGTGTACCACGCAACTTCCTTATCGCTGACATAATGTTTCTTAGTGAAGGCTCCACCTCCCCCGCCGGCGAAGCCGCCCCGGCAGCGCCCTCCCCACGGCTCATTGTTACTGTATATTTATCAATTTGATTGGTTTGGCCTGTCCCCGCGTGGTTGGTTTGGACCATTGTTGGAATCCTCCATAGTGTTACGATTCCCGGGGGTAGGCCCTGTTTTCAATTGAGTGGTTTGCCTTTGGTCACTGCAGAACCTGGATGACCCGGCGTCCCGTCAGATCCAGCAAGGCGCCTCCACACAGTCCACTTTCACCCCACTTCGTGCCGCCGTACTGAGAGGCATACCCTGCTCTTTATTTTGTCTATTTGTACAGGTTCCACTGAGCAGCGTATTCAGGTCTCTCCAAAAGAGGAGGAGGCACCCCCAGAGTTGCCACCAGGGGATTTGCCTTATTTCACTGGGCTTTGGTCCACTGTCTCACTAGGCTTCTTTGAATATAATGTTTACCAGTAGGCCGGGCTCAGGCTCACTCAGTCTGGCTCCAGGCCCTTTGAAGACCGGGCTGCTCAGTTACTCATCCAGGGCCCTCCGCCTTTCCCCTTTCCTCTGCGGGATTTACAGGCCTGGTCGTAGGATCCCTGTCCGGCTTCCGGGCCTCCGCCGGGCCCCAGTCCTCTTTCTTCCAGCCGGCCTACAGTCTATTATTCCCGCCACAGGCCGAATCTCCAGGAGAGGGCCGCCTCACGTCACTTGACGGGCGGCTCCCTCTCAGCTCCACCCGACTTCACCGCTGGCTGTATCAGGCCCCCCAGAGCCAACCTAGTCGCGCAGGCCACGGCCACTCACCGTCTTTCTTCTTGGATGCCCCGTATGTCGTCTCTCCACCTGGGGCTCGCCTCTGCCGCAGTATGTCCACTTGATCCCAGCTGGGGGCGAGCAGCTATCGCGGCTCCGTACACCCCGCCAGGTCCGTTCACTCCTGGTCCGCTCCCAGAAGCGAGGGTCAGCGATCCAGGGGGTGTGCATTCCAGGGTCTCTCTGGTAAGTGCCGAGAGCTCGGCCACAAGCGCCGCACCCGGGCAAATTGTCGTGTCTTCGCAGCTCTGGACGGCCTCCGCGTCTCTCACCACCAGGCGGGCGGCGCCACCTTGCCCGACTGTCTTGCTTCGTTCTCGTTGTTTTCTTCCGGGATAGCCGTCTTCGATACGGCTCCCCGCAGGCCAGGGGAGCAGCGGTCACCCTCCCGCTATTTCCCCGCAGTGAATACTCTCGCTGAGAATGGATTATGATGGATTTAAATGGGGCTTAAGGCTGTCGGCTATTACAGCTCGTTCAGCCTACGGCCATCTTTGCTGGCCACGCCCCCGCCAGGGACAATTCTGAACAAGCTCCACATTTTGACAAACATCTCATGAAACAACAAACATAAAGATGTTTTTTAACAATATAAATACCCCCCCCCAAAAAAAAGTTTCACTATACACGCACATTAAAGGTATTGACTGAGGTAGTGCTCCAACTGTGGAATTGGTGCCTTTTTGAGGTCTTGTTGTGAAAGCAGTAATAGCATGTAGTTAACCTTAATTTTTATCTAACTTTAGTTATTTTAAGGGAATCTGCATATATGCATTGCCTTTTCTCAGAGCAAAGGACCTAGAGGAATCAATGTTCTAGCCTTCACTTTGGATACTAATATTGAATATGTTAAAGGATTAATAAAGAAGGCAGTCTCTGAAGCCAAGGCTGTACACCGCTAAACTGACAGGAATAAGTCCAGAAGACATGTAAAAAAAAAAAACTTGAGGTTTCCACCCAGGCATCCAGGGAAGGAAGATTAAACATCAGAAACTGAGGGAAGTTCCAATATCTCAAAATCAAAACCTCCTACAGTCTTCTATCTTTCCGAATGATTGCTTGAATTCTTTTACCCTCCAAAAGGATTAATTACTGAAAAGAAAACCGATTGCCAGGTGAAGATAGGGTACAAAGTCAGAGCGTGGAATAAGCAGCTGTACAATCTTTCTAAATGACATCAACAACAGGATCTATTTGTAACGGAGGACAAGTGATTGAGTATTTTAGGTTTAGAGGTCTTTTGAAAACAAGATAAAGTGTACAAAGGACTCCCTGCACTCTAAAGATGTAGGATTTATGGCTAAGTGGAATTAAAAGCTATGTCCAAGAGCAAAAAGTTCAATATCCTGTGTGTCTAGGATGACCAAGGTGTTTAAGCTTACTTCTCAAATGCACGGAATACAAGGGTGCAGAAGACTCACAAGATTTCAACCTTAATGAAGATCTTGTTTGGAGCAGGGCTGTAATCCCTTCTGTACAAAACAAACCTGGAAGAAGAAAACTGCTTTTTATGAGATAGAATTGGGTATGATATTCCGCAGACTCTAATACTGAGGAAATGTCCTTGCAGTGTGACTGGAAAAACGGGGTGCTAAGAGAGCCGTCTTCAGGTTCCTGCACAAGATGAGAAGAAGAGTTAAGGGGCCAACAAGCTTACCTCTGGTGGGAGTATCAGCCAAAGAACTAGTGGCCAGCTCCTGAGGATTCCCATCTTTATAAAACACCCACTCATAGGGGGTGCCTTTATGGCTGTGCCCTCAAGACAGTACCAAAATGGATGCCGCCATTTTTCTTTTCCACAGTAGCACTGCCACATAAACGAGAGCAGAGAACTACTTATTTAATGGTGTACAGCAAACAACCTTGTAATACATGAAGATAAACAAAATGCAATTAAGATACACTGCTGCCTTCAAAACCTAATACTGAAGGCATCAGCCCCACTGACCTTGATGTAAATGTCTGAGACCACCACTTACAGGGTACACGTGAAACACTGCTTGCAAAGCAATGGCGATGAAGAAGTTACAAACATGAAAAACAATAGAGGTTACTGGAAAAACAGCAGGTGAACAAAAAAGGAGAACTGGTCACTAGCACCATCTAGGAAAGCAATTCGCAAACAAGGAAAAAAGAAATAAAATCACCATCAATGGCTTCAGGGTTTTGTAGACCTTGTGATGGGAGGATGAGCAAAAACCAGAAAGAGCAAACCATGGACAAACATTATATCATGCGTGCAGCTCACCCAAAGTTATGTCATTCACAGTCTGGTGAAGTTCCACTATCCCTAAAGTATGGGAAAGAGACTTTCACATTGTATTGCCATCTCTCAATTGCCAGAGATCCCTCACCACCTCTAGACGCTACATTTTCAAATTTCATTCATTAAGAGAAACGTGTAGCCTCTGAAAAAATAGGCATTCATTGGTTTCTTTACTTTTAATTTCCCAAAATATATTATGTCTCTGCTCAATGACACATACATCATTAAGGTTTAATATATACATACATACAAATATGTTACAATCAGGTTTCGGACTTCCTATATTCATAAAGAAAATATCTCAATATACAATCTGAAATCCAACTGCATATATAAAAAATTCAGTATCTTCTTAATTGTTGTTTTCATTAGACCTCGTGGATTTTAGGCTAAAGGATCAAGACACTTATTCAACTGAGATGTCCTTGGTCATGTGAAAGGTGCAAAATAGGTGCTAGAAGCCATTGTGTATACTGAATAGGTGCCTCCTTTATCTGGATTCCTCAGCACTTGGCTCTTCCCATGGCACTCCATGTATTTTACGATAACACTATAGGGGACCAGTAGACATAATATGGATGACAGTAGTTCTGCAAGTGTCTGAATCAGAGTGATTAACTGTTGCATATGCTGCAAAAAAATGTATTTTCTGCACATTTTAACCTGAACCTTAAAAAATAGCAGATCACCATACCTTTGTATGAATTTCCAATTCGAAACCTTTGTGTTTTTAAGCATCCTGTAATCTTTTAAAGAACCTGTGCTGCTTTAAAAAATTATCTTCCATTTGGGAAAACATCAGCAGGAGCGGGCATTGTTCCCCAAGACCACTGCCTACTCCCCCACAGGCTGAAACACACATTTTTTTTTAAAAGGGGAAGAGGTCCAAAGAGGTATCTGTAACTCTTCAATGGGTTGCAACTATAACTGCGTTCGCAAACCATCGAAACATTGCATGCCCAATCCCAATTTTTACACCCTTCCAAACTGCGATTCGGTATGGATCGCAAACCTCCTTTTACAAAGCAGAAGAACGTTTCAGACTCATAAATGGGTTTTGTACATTAGATAAAGGCATTTTAAGGTTGCAAACCCCGTGATTTTGCGAACTGCAAGGTTTACAATCATAAAATTATTTTCGACATCTGTCTCTTAATTATCTTGTTGTTGATAAAAATGCAAGTCTATATGACGTACCCAACAAGGCTGAAACACATGTGGACACCTTCACAGTAGGCGTACCAGAAATGAGATACTGCGCTAGATATTCACTGACAGCACTGATGTTTACCCACTACATCAGCACCATCACTACTTCACCAATCCCTCACTACACCTTATAGGCTTTAGATTTTATAAACACCGTTACGGTTAGTCTGTTCATGCAATTA
Source organism: Calotriton arnoldi (assembly GCA_963921515.1). Taxonomy (NCBI): domain Eukaryota; kingdom Metazoa; phylum Chordata; class Amphibia; order Caudata; family Salamandridae; genus Calotriton; species Calotriton arnoldi. The sequence continues at coordinate 811,515 of CAWUFW010000661.1, forward strand.
CTGTACCAGTCATAAACACATGCTTGTTGTCGCTTTGGTGTCTCTCTTGCGCGTTTTGCGCTTGCCAATATAAGCAGATTCCTTTTTTTCTCACTAACATGACAAATGCCACATTTGTTTGCAAGTATCTACAATCTAATCAGTGACCTTTTGTGTAGTACCTCACGGCCATCTGTAATATGTCTACTGGACTCCTTTTTGTTTAACACTAAGTACCCTTATTTGGGTACCTACTACTGAGTTGGCCTTTGCTTTGCATCTTAAAACCAAACTATATTCAACTATTCGGATCGTAGTATAATGATAGTATTAGGAACATGCAACATCAAATGCTTGGTGTGATCTTCCCCAACCTCTAACCAACTAGAGCTATCCGTGTTTCACGGGACCCATCAGCACCCAGCATTTCCTGTGGTACTCCATGAGACCTCTCAGTGACAAATGCTTCAATTAAAATTACCCTTCTTCAGGATCTACTTAGCAACTGGTGCCTTCTACATCAGTTCACCACCAGGAAAGGATCCGGGGTCCAGCAATTCCTGTCGTTGTCAACAAATTCCACAATTTACTACCACTTGCGCTCTTTTTATATAGCAGCTACGAGAACATTACTATGACGCAATCAGAACCTAGCAATTCATGTCTTAGCATTACCTGCCCCCACACTCAATACCACCAAAAAGCCCAAATACCAGCCTTTCCTAACACCCATTGATTCCACAATCAATTCAGTTCTTAGATGATTCCAAGACGGTCTCGGCAGCCAACCTCTTGTGTTGAACACTATTTTACAGAATATTAACATTAATAAATACTAGACGTTGCTTGTGGTGTATTACCTAAGGAGGTTTTGATCTGGATCCATGACTTTAAAATGATTGCTCTTTGACTCAGTTTCTCAGGATAACTAGCATCCGTAGTGAACACTGCCCAGACATTGTCCAGTTCTTCCTCTGTCATATGTCTTCCTCTAAGAACATTGCAAGGATACACTCATACCTAATGGTGTCTGTGACCCACCACTGTCTGAATTTCTAGCAGGTGCTAACAGTACAATGATTCACATGGTCTTCACTCCCCAGAGAAATCTTAGTGCTGCTTGCTGCATTTTGCTGGAAGATCTTTTTTATCCCATCAACACCCAATTCTCATACATGACTGCCCACAGACAACACTTCATGATGCGTCTGGTCACCTGGAACAGTTCCAGGTATACCAAGAAATTGCCTGCACACCTAACATGTCCTTGTGAATTACATTTCCCTGAGTATTCAAAGAAATAATCCTACATTGGGATTTTCATTACTAGGCTTTCAAAAGCATTTTTAGGATACTCTAGCACTCGTCATATATCGTGCTCTTTGGTAATACACCTATCCAGCATTCATTCCTGTTCGACACTCAACATGATGGCTCTATCACCCTGAATCTTCCCATATCTAATTTACGTACAAAGTTTCCTGTTGGATTTGAACCCCTAGCTGATGCAGATAGTCCTCCTCTTGCCTTGACTACAAGCAAGAGCGGAAAATCTCTCAGAAACTACTGCACGCAATATACAGACTATGGCATTAAGGAAGACATTAAACAGTGTTATATCCATGATGCAGTGTGATGGAAGGAGTCACTCAGTCATATGTGATGATGTCATGCAGACGCAATCCCATGGTTGGTGGTTTGTTATAGCAGCATTTAGAAGTCATATGGCTGCAGGCTGCTAATGCAATTAAGGACCTCTTATTAAAGCCTTATAGTCACAGGCAGATGATGGGTTTTCTCAGCTCAAAGACGACGATTGCCTTTATCAGTTAAAACGTAGGGTAACATTTCTCTGCCGTCGATCGATCAAAGTTCACAATCCCCAACAAAAAACTGTAATCCATCATAGATCCCATGGTACAAATGGCATTATTATTCCTCCAACGTAATGACATCATACTGGACACCCTGATGGTATAGCTGCTGGATCTGATTAGAGGCTTCTGTGGTAAATACAGTCTGAGTCTGGCCCACAGAAGGATCTGCAGCAGCTGTGGAGAAAACAGAAACAGCAGACAATGAGATCAATTAACTGGAATGTTTGTGGGATCTTCATAAAGCAATAACACACTCCTGCCATGGAAGCACCTCAAGAATGTCACAGTGTTAGCAGTAATGCTTCAAAGGTGCTGCCAGTGACTAGAAGATAATTCTATTTAACACAAGTATGTACCTCTACACACACACAAATGTCTCTTCAGTGCGCTAGGACATGAAGTCCATGCACACCAGTCTGGAGTGAGCTTCCAGTGGCATTACATGGACACTGTGAAAAGGTAGACTTAAGGGCACTTTAAAAGAACACGTTACTTACTGTAACATTTTTTTCTGATTGATTTGTCAGATCCCACAGATTACTAATGTGAGGGGCACCAGCCTGGATCTGGAAACTTTTTCTAGAAATATGAAGTCATTGGTGCCGGGTGGTATTGACTGGCGTCAGTAGCAGTGACGCTCAACATTGGAAGTGCTCCTGCTGGAAATTTGCGAATTTAATAGATTTGTATAGCATTGGGCCCTAAGCATGCTTCTTGATGTTTGATCTGTCCATTACCACACCCCATTAAAAGAATATGGACGGGGGGGGGGCGTGTCCAAGATGGCGCCTGTGCAGTAACTTAACTACGGAGCTCCGCCGCACCGGACTGCAATTCGGCGGTTCCCGGGGGAGCGACAACCCCAAATCATCAACATCGGGTGCGGAAGGTGTATGGAGCCGTCCGGTGGCACTTGCTGAACTCTGCAACATCTGCCGCGACCACGCCGAGTGCTCGATAACGGAAGGCGGCCGGCCGGCAGTATTACAAAATGGGGCCGGAGTGAAGGCCTTTGAGTTCGGGGACACCCCCTGCGGCGGCGCTGAGCGTTCGAGACCGGGGCGCGGCCGGCCACCGACTCAGTGAAATGGCGCCGAAGTGAAGTCAGCGGGGCAACACCAGAGCGAAGGGCGACCATTGAGAGCGGCTGCCCCGGACTGTCATCGCCGAGCGCGGAGGAAGTAAGGAGCAGCTCAGGCGCACTCACAGTTCTCCACAACGCCTACAGCAGTGGCGCAGAGTGTTTGCATATAGAGTGAGGCCGGCTGGCGGTAAGGCAAGTTGGCGCCGGAGCGAAGGTAGCAACGCCGCGTTGCTGAGAGGAGCCGCTTCGGGGGAGATTGCTGGCAGCAGTGGAAAAGCGGCCCGTCTCACTGCCTCATATCCTTGCATTGGCCCATACCGCCGCGGGGGAGTACAGTGGCGAGCAGCGCCTAACCGGGGGGATGAAATAAGCTCACCTCCGGGGGAGAAGTGTGGCACAGAGGACATTAGCCGCGATAAGCGAGGCGGCGGGGGCGGACAACAGAAGCAGCTGGGACTGTCCCGACGCCCGGGCCACCACTGGGTGCGGCTTCCCCACTCAGCTCCCAGCGGCGTGGGGGCGTAATCGATAAGAGACCTGGCTGCTGCCAACGGGAGGCCTTCGGCGGCCATAGAGGCCCAGCGTCCAAGGAGCAAGCTGGGAACCTAATAGAGAGCTGAGGCACTCAGGTGGGGAGAAAAGGAGTGGGAATTAAAGCAGCAAGGCGAGGGGGCCCCCTTGAGGCCGTGCGTCTCCATCAGCAGGGAGAGGACGCTAGAGTGGTCACAAAAGACCCAGAGAACACCGCAAGCAGACTGCCCGGCCTTGCTCCACACTTCAGCTTCAAGGAACGCAAGGCCTGGTCGGCGAGCAACGTGAGGCTATAATGTCTTCCTCTAGGACCAAGAGGGACACTGCTAGCATTAAAGATCTCCTGGCCAAGGGCCCCGCCAAAAAAGCCGGGATCACCTCAACCTCTCCAGACAAAGCGGAAGCAAGCGCTTCAACGCAGCCCGAGATGAACGAGGAGGCCCCCATCACGCGTGGTTTTATGGAAGCGCTCTTTGGCATGTTGAGAGACAATATAGCGGCCCTCCGTGCAGAAGTAACCAAGGAAGTCAAGGAGCTATGCCACGATATGGTGGAATTGGAGCAGAGAGTGGACTCTGTGGAACGCGCCGGGGACTCCAGAGAAGAGGAACTAGACGAATGCCGCAGAGAGCTCATGGAGCTACGAGACTGCAATGCTGACCTCAACTTTCACCTCGAGGACTTGGGAGAACAGATCCCGCAGATCGAACATTCGAATCAAAAGAGTGCCATTTCAAGTAGATGCGGGACGTCTAGAGGAATATGTACTGCGTCTCTTTCGCCACATAGTGCCGGATTTGGCGGGGGAAGACCTTTCACTGGACCGAACCCATAGAGCAGGACGCCCATCCACATCCCCAGGCGCCACTCAGGACATTCTCACGTGCCTTCACAATTATAAACACAAAGAAACAATGACGGCGGTACGCGACCAATCCCATGTTCTCTTAGAGGGCAACAAAATTCGTCTATATCAGGACCTGTCAAACATCACACTCCAGAGGCGAAGGGCAATGAAACCAGTGACGTAATTCTTGAGGGACAAAGGAGTGCGGTACAAGTGGGGCCACCCGTTCCGCCTGATTTTCGCATGGCAAGGCGAGACTCGGCGGTGGCAACGCCCCCAGAAGTAGCAGACATCCTGGATATAGAGCTCGGCCGGGAATCCTCACCCGAGCGATCACCCACACAGCTGTAATCTCAAAGCTCGCGACGAGGAAAGACACTCAAGAAATCGCTTGCAACAACAAATTCGTAGGCCAACAAAGATTGAAAGCATCAAGGAGCGCTCAGCCCTGTTACAGCAACTAACAGAGCAACACCAATCACCGGAAAGAGAAGCCATCTGACGGCACCTTGAATAGCCTTCGAATCCAGTAGAAGGGGGCTGGCCAGCTCCCCGTGGGACACATGCAGATCTTTACCACAGCTAACCGGTTGGGGCGGGAGCCGCGGACTTCCTTACTTCTCTCTAGCTGCTGATACGGACGACAGACGACATGGACCCTCACTATAGAACTGCAAGTTGTGCACCAGTTGGTGCCTTTGTTTTATTATTTGTTAATGTTATTATGTTAACTGCATGTACTCGTGCTCAGTGCTCAACCAAGCGATCACACTCCATACATTGGTCGGGGCGTAGGGCTTTAAGTGGCATCGCAAGGGACTTCAATAGCAGACATTCCACCCCAGGGAAATGGTGCGTATAGTTAGCCTAAATGTGATGGGTCTCAACTCGCCACCTAAAAGAATAGCAGTTTTAACTCAGCTTATTGCGGCCAAATGTGATATATGTCTCCTACAAGAGACCCACCTTCTGAAAAAAGATTGGAGCAGAATGCGCTCCAGATGGTTCGACCGTCAATTCTGGTCCTCTGGTCCAGGGAAAAAAGCGGGAGTAGCAATCCTGGTAGCTACACATTTTCAGGGGAAAATCATCAGTGTTGAGCCCGAAATTGCGGGGCGTCTGCTATCCCTAAGGGTGTCCCTCGCCCAACACACATTCACGATAGCCTCCATATATGCTCCTAAGGAACAACAAGAGCGCTTTATACTCCAAGCACTTGGCAACGTTCTTACAACCCCGGACTCCAATCTTGTAATAGGGGGTGATTTTAATTTGGTTATGGATGCCTCGATAGATAGAACTCCCCCATGCCCAGGGAACGCAGGGATGTTCACACCGCAGGGAACGCGCTGGCTAGCAGAGGCTGGGTTGGCAGACATTTGGCGGACATTGCACCCGACCACGCGGTCTAACTCCTTTTTCTGTGCTGCACACCAATCCTACGCTAGAATCAACTACTTTCTTATTTCTGCCCCTTTGAGCCCGAGAGTAACGCAGGCCACCATTGACGTGGCATCACTGTCTGACCATGCTCCCATCCAGCTGGACCTACACCTGCCGCCCACAAGCTGGAATTGGGGATCGTGGCGTCTCAATCCCAAAATGCTATCCTATGACGCAGCGATTAAAGAAGTGGGTAAATCTATTGTGGACTACCTAGTAATCAACGACACACCACATACGGCAGTAGCAACACTCTGGGAGGCTCTTAAGGCGGTCATTAGAGGCACGTATATAGCGATAGCAGCCCGTCTCAACAAGGAGCGAGCATTGAAACGCGCCAGCCTAGAAGGTACTGTTAAAGAGCTTGAGGAGGCCCACCAACGCACAGGCTCACATAAAACTAGACGGCAAATGATTATAGCACACAAACAGCTTAGAGCGCTGGACATGGATGCCCAGAATATGTGTTACTACGTACACGTCAGAAATATTATGCAGGGGGAAACAAAGCTGGGAAGCTGCTGGCACACAGGTTGCGAACGCAGGTACACTCCAGGCGCGTGCAGGGCCTCATAGACGGTAACAACCAGCATATCACGGGTGATGAGGACATAGCGGCGGAGTTTGGCCGCTTTTATGCACACCTTTACAGGGCGGAAGGGAAACCTCCAAAGGATTGCATTCCCTACATTACACAGGCCCCAATAACAAAGCTGCAGGCCCCATACATCACGCCCCTGGAGAAAGACATAACAGAATGGGAAGTGCTAGATGCGATAGGGAGACTCCAATTGGAAAAGGCGCCAGGGCAGGATGGGTTTACAGCAGCCTTTTACAAACGATTTGCACCACTCCTGTCCCAATACTTGCTCGGCTGTACAATTTGTTCAGTGAGACAGGGGAACTTACGGAATCAATGCGTATGGCAATAATAACAGTGTTGCCTAAGCCAGGGAAAGATCCTCAATGCTGCACGTCCTACCGTCCCATATCCCTCTTAAATGTGGATGCAAAGATATTTACAGGGATATTAGCGGGCAGACTGGGTGGGTGTATGTCGGGGCTGATCGAGCCCAACCAGTCCGGCTTCATACCGGGCCGCACTTGTGGGGACAACACCAAAAGGCTTTTCCATCTACTGGATAAGACTCGGTGTTCCCAAAAACGCCGAAAAGGCCTTTGACCGCGTCCATTGGCCATTCTTGCACAGTGCTGGAAGCAGTGGGCTTCGGTCCTAGATTCCAGCGTTGGATCTGGGCTGGGTATGCGGGGCCGAAAGCGCTGGTCAAGGTAAATAAATTGCAGTCTCCGTCCTTTTCCATCTCTACGGGGACTCGCCAGGGCTGTCCACTCTCACCACTTCTGTTTGCGCTCTACATGGAGCCGTTGGCGGAACGCATCCTGCACCATCCGCAGATAGAGGGAGTCTGGATGGGAGGCCAATCTCACAAAATAGCTCTATACGCAGACGATGTGTTGCTGGCCATCACAAACCCGCATCACTCACTGCCCCCCCTCCTCGAGGAACTCGCAGCATTTGGTGAGGTCTCAGGCTTTAAAGTGAATACTACCAAGACTCAAGCACTCAATATCACTATCCCGCATGACGAGCAACAGCGTTTGATGTCGGAATTTCCCTTTCAGTGGGCGCAACGGGGAATCCAATACTTGGGCATTCAAATTCTCCCCACCATAGAAGACTCGGTAACACATAATTATTCAGACCTTTCAAAGACATTGAGGTCCCTCATTCAATCCTGGCATGGTGGTCCCATTTCCTGGATGGGTCGCATTGCAGCGGTCAAAATGACCCTGCTGCTGAAAATTCTCTACCTTATGCAGGTGCTGCCGCTGGCGCCACCCGCTCCCATTTTGAAAAAGCTACAGGCTGCTCTCGAAACCTTTATATGGGCTGGTAAGCGGGCCCGGATGGCGAGGGAGCGGTCTTACCTGCCAATAGCCAAGGGTGGACTGGGTATACAGAATCTGGCAAAGTATTACCAGGCCGCACAATTACGCTCCATGGTTGAATGGCAGCGTCCAATGACTGAGAAGAATTGGTGTTTCCTAGACCAAGCGGTGGCGAGAATCCATATCTGGAAAATCCCATGGCTCCAGCGCAAACACCGCCCGCCGGGTGTCTACATATCGCCAGTGGTTAGAGCCACAATGGGGGTTTGGGACAAGGTGTACTCTTCTAAACAGCTCTCTACACAGATTTCACCACTCATCATAGGGAACCCAGACTTTCCGCAGGCCACACAAGAGAAGGCCTTCACTCACTGGCAGGAGGCAAACTGCAAACGAATCGGGGATCTATTTGATGTGAGAGGTCGGTTGGATTTTAAAGCGGTCCAACAAGACTTTGGGCTCCCAGATACAGAATATTGGCACTATTTGGCAGTCTGACACTGGGTGACACTTCCCAACATTAGGCCGCATGCCAGCCCATTTGAACATTGGCTTTTATTCAGAAAGGACGACTCACGCATATTATCCGATATATACTCCTTTCTAAACACACAGAATACCCCCTTGCAAACGCCGGCCAGGAAAAGGTGGGAGCTGGAGTGTGAACGCCGCTTTACTGACAAAGAATGGACGGACATCCTACATTGCGCGCGTATCTCCGCTACCAGCGCCTCCGGCAGGGAGGCACTGTTAAAACTAACACACCACTGGTACTATACCCGGCTCGTCTGGCTCAATGACAAAAAGGTAGAGAAGATACAAGCTGGAGGCACTGCGCCCAATCAGGCACACTCACTCACTTATTAGGGCATTGCCCCAAGTTACATAGGTATTGGAGGGAGGTTTTGGCTGATATTGACCAGATGTTTGATACAGAAATACCCCGCTTCCTCAACTATGTCCTGTTAGGACTACCCAATACACTAACTTATCCCTTACATTCTAATAAGGGAAAGGCCATCACTTTAGCGTTATGTGCGGCAAAGCAAGTCCTGCTATCAAAATGGGGCACTGATGCGGTCCCAACACATGCAGATTGGCTTCACAAGCTGTGGGACTTATTGGGGATGGAAAAATTGACAGCCGTTGTCAGTCATACCTTACCCAAGTTCGAGAAAAGATGGGGAACATGTATAAAGCATCTTTCGGGAGCTCACATGTCCAATATACTTGCGTATATTGCAGATTACGCCCACTACCCCGGCGGAAGATTTAGGGAAAGAGACAGAGTGATGATTATTTTCTCAAGGTGATATGAGCATGTATTGTTTTCCTTTATTCATTGTTCATTGACGATGTCTGCTTATGTTCTCCCCCTCCCCCTCCCCTCTTCCCTCCACTCCTTCTGACCTCTGTTACCTCGCCGGCCAATGGATGTAGGCGAGGATGTTGTAAACTTAATAAAACGCTACAATCCTAAAAGACTATGAACAGCAAATAAAAATAGTATTTCACACCTCCTTGACAGAGGAGGTAGGAGGATGGTAAGTAATTTGCAGGTTAGGTCATATCCTTCAACTAGAATATTACTTTAGTAAGTAACTCCTCTTTTGAATGAATATTTCCCCTTATATGAACCACTCCTCAAGCACCCAGAGAGGTGAGGGACGAGAATACCAGCTGAGAAATTTACAGTGAAATCTACAGTGAAATCACTGGAGAACTGCTTTCCCCAACTGTGTCTCATTTCTTGCCTCGGTCGCCAAGCAATAGTGATTAGGGAATGAGTGTACCAAACACCAAGCAGTGGCCGTGCAGGAGGATTGCATTGGGACTCTCCACAAGGGAGCTGAAAAAGCAACCATGCCAGGAGCAATTTGCTTGACCCTTCTGGGTGCGATTTACCGGCCAACTCATAACAGAGTTTAACAGAAAGAGAAATTCTTCTTTAAATGTTCTGTTGCCTAATTACTCTGCCTGTTTACAACACTTTAAATGCTGGAAAGAGATCATCATGCACTCTGAAAGGACGAGTCCTTTAGATATAGCGGCTAAGAGCCCTTCTAAGGTCTAACCTATGTAGCCTTTTATCTTCTTTCGGAGGGTGAGGAGAAGGAGGAAAGAAGGCAGGTAAAGTGATGTCCCATGACATTTGAAACTCCTTTGCTACCTCAGGCTAAACTGAGGGTTTAAACTGCCGAGCAACCCTGTCTTTTGAGAACACTATGAATGGAACATAAGTCGAAGGGTTTGCAACTCACCCTCTCGTCTGGCTGATGCTAGTCACCAAAAAGGCCACCTTTCAGGAAAGGAAATTCAGGTGGCTAGAGTGCATGGGCTCAAAAGGGGGCCCATCAAAAACATCAAGACTGTTAAGTTCCCATGGTTGCAACATGAATGGTTTCAGAGGAAATGTATTATGTAGACCCTTTAGAAAGCACCACTAGAGGCAGTTTGAATAAATGTCATTGGTCGGAAGATTACATGCTTGCTGATATTGCTGCAAAATATCCCTTTACTATGCAGTTGTTCTGGCCCTTTTCAGATGGGGGTACAGCACACTATAGAACCTGAATCTGGCCAGGATTGTGAGCCTGCAAAGGTTCAATTAAATTGTCATGCCACCAAGTAGTGTAGACACACAGGAGTGGACAGATTTAGTGATAAGCTAAAATCTAACCTCTTAATAGCACCATCTTCATCATGCAACATTTACAGCTGACTGGCCACCGGAGAGTGCACGAATACAAGTGCTTTAATTAAGCCCCAGTGCATTAGAATGAGTTATTGTGCGGAGTTCTGGCAAACACCTGCTAAAATTAAGCACTCCAAATATGGTGTGAGAACACTGGGGAACTAGTCTTGCTAACTTGTGACAATCACTGCCAAGAGCAGTATTGCTGATTGCTAGGATGGCCAACTGTGAGAAGCAGCTCCAAGGTGTGAGCTGCTTTTCACAGTCCCATGAGGTGGGAAAGCACTAAGGGCCTTATTTAGAGTTTGGTGGACGGGTACTCCGTCAAACATTATGGATATCCCATCCGCCTTATTAAAAGTGACATAGGATATAAAGCACTTTTAATAAGACAGATGGAATATCACGCATGTCTGTAACAGAGTAACCCGTCAGGCCCCAAGTGCTGCAGCACGTGAGTAAGGCATGAGTAGGCAGAGCATGAAGAGGTGATTCTCCGGTACTACTCTGTCACAGTTCACTATTAAATCCTACATAGTACTGAAATTGGGGACCTTACATTGCCATTCCAAATGTATGGAGAAATGATCATGCAACAAAATCAGGAGAGAAAATGGGTGCTGACGCTGGAATATTACAGACTATCGGCCACTTCAGGGGCTCTTGCGACAGAAGAGCTATTGAGCTATGGTGCCCTTTACCAGTTTAAGACTCAGACAATTTGCCTGTTGCTGCCCATGATAGATGCTCCCTGCTGCTACCAGGAAACATGGACAGCATTGGTAGCTAAGCCAGATGACTGCAGAGAGCCATACCAGGAGGGTTCACACTGTATATTGCTGGCACTGCAACACGCTGGGTGACTGTGAAGAGCCTCCGTGACAATCCTTGCATTGCTATTTTGTAGGATGTAATAACTGTTTCCAGTTTTCAGTTAAAACCGATTATAACAGATAAAACACTACCAAAGGAATAATTTGCTTTTCAGTAGAAACTGGGAAATACCGGATTTTGCTGCTTTGGTATCCTCAGGTGTCAGAGCAGTACAAATACACCCTCTAGTTATAAGCGATTTTTTGTGATGGATGCTCCCATCATGGTCATAGATGCCAAGTTAGGGACTTAATATGACCTTTTGGGCATCTGCAAAGTTCCTGAACTCACTACACCTATTTCCACCCCTATTTTGGGATCATCGCTCACCTCGTGTGACTTCAGCTTATTGTTTGCAGCACAATGCTGTGTAGTGGCTAACAGCTGAACTATGTCCAGGGAAAGAGGCACCACCATGATGTCATTATCCTTCACTGAGGTTACAAAGCTTTGCTTTCTGAAAGTTCAGGCATCAGGATGGTGGCAACAAAGAACACTGTGCATGTGGACGCCTCTAAACCACTGTCCTTCAATAAAGCGCTGCACCCAACACTTCTGTTCTTAGTTTTACATTGTAATGGTTTGTAAAGCATGTCTATAGGAGCTGCATCCTTTCCTACAGAAGAACAAGGGCCATATCATGAATATCTTCATGTACAGGCCCAGAAAGGGCCCATGTGCTAGTTTTGCTGAAACTGTTCTGCTTACATTAACTCAGAAAATCTATGAGTTGTCTATGAGCTTCTGGCAGTGCAGCTCAGAGAGATGAAGATCAACTACTGCTCTGTGTTGCCTAGTATGTACTGCAAACCACACAATTTGAGCAAAATAGTTGCACAGACCCATTTCTGAGCCTGCATACAAAAGAAGCTACATCAGCAGCTTCTTTATACAGCAGCAGAATTTACTGTTACCAAGGACCCTATAGCTAACAGTATGAATGAATGAATGAATGAATGAATGAATGAATATAAGTTTTATAGAGCGCGAACTTAGCCCAGGGGCATCAAGGCACTGCGGAAAGCGATCAGAATGAGAGATGTCTATAGAGTAGGAAACTCAAAGGTTAGGACAGGTGAAAAGCCAGGTCTTCAAGGACTTACGAAATAAGGAATGGGTTTCCAGAGTGGAAATTGGGGAAGGAAGGGAATTCCACAAATTGGCCCCTAACAACGAGAAAGCCCTCCCCCCCACCTAGCTTTCCTCACCCTGGGAACTGTTACCCGGTTCTTACTTGCAGATCTCAAGTCCTTGCCGGGAAGATATCTTTGAAATATTTTGTTGATACCTTCTGACCCCTTATTGTGGACCAGGCATAAAGCCTTGAACACAATTCTCCTCCCCAACGGGAGCCAGTGCAGGCTTCTAATGGTAGCTGAGACTGAATGGAATTTGGGGAGACCCATCACCAGCATAGCAGCAGCATTCTGCACCAATTGAAGTCGATGAAGAAGTCCTTTATTTATCCCTAAATAAAGGGCATTACAATAGTCCAACCTCGAGACCACGAGGGCCACCACTGCCTGTTTCCGTGCAGGCAGGGAGAGAAAACGGAAGATCTTCCTGAGAGTCCGTATCATCCCAAAACAGGTAGAGACAGTTCTATTTATTTGTGAGCCAAGGGAAAGAGAGGAGTCCACAATGATGCCTAAATTCTTGGCACTAGGAGAGGGGCGGGGGCAGGATCCAAGAGAGTCAGGCCACCAGGCCTCCGACCAGATATCCATCTTGTCTCCAAAGATTAAGACCTCCGTTTTATCCCCATTGAGTCTTAAGTAGTTCTCAACCATCCATGCAGCCACCGCCCGCATGCAGTTTTTAAAATTTACTGCTGAGACATGCTCAGTGATAGAAATCAGAATCTGAGTGTCATCAGCGTAGGAAAGCACTTCAAGGCCAAAAGATCTTACCAAAGTGGCGAGCGGGGCTACATAGATATTAAAGAGGGTAGGACTCAATGAGGAACCCTGGGGGACTCCACAGAACAATTGTTTAGGGGCAGAAAGAAATTGGCCCATCTTAACTCTTTGCGAGCGATTCAAAAGGAATGATGAAAGCAAGTTGAGTGCGGAATCCTCTATCCCAATTTCCCGAAGCCTGCCAATCAGCCTACAAGGAGAAATCGTATCGAAGGCTGCCGTCAGGTCCAGGAGTATCAGTAGGGTGGTATGGCCAGCATCAACCTGTTGTCGGATGTTGTTAAAGACAACGGTTAATGCCGTCTCCGTACTGTGTTCACTCCTGAAACCATGCTGCGAGCCATCGAGCAGTTTTTGTTCCTCCAAATAAGAACTGAGATGGCGGTTAAGATGTTTTTCCAGGATCTTAGCCGGAACAGGCAGCAGAGAGATGGGCCGATAATTTTTTAATTCTGTCGGGTCAAGAGAGGCCTTCTTTAACAGAGGTTTTACCACCGCCATTTTCCATGCGGTGGGAAATTGGCCAGAAGAGATGACGGAATTGAGGATAGCGGTCAGAGGAGGTGCAATGGCCTCGCTTCCTAATTTCAGAATCTTAAGAGGACAGGATTCGAGGGAGAGCCAGATCGAATCCCACTTAACAACAACTCGGTATCCTCTTGAAGAATAGAGGGAAAGGAGCACAAACGGCAGTCCTTCAAAGGTACTTCCCGAGGTTCAGATAGGGGATTAGTTTTAGTTCCCGCAGAGTTTGAGTTCTCCAAAGAGGAGTGAATGTCCTTGATTTTGGCATAGAAGAAACCTGCCATTTTATCACAGAGGTCCTGAGAGACCTCGGTATTTACACTAATCGAAGGGGCTGAAAGGGAATAGATCATAGAAAAAAGTTCCCTAGGGGATCTAATAGATTCCGTCATCATTGAGTAGTAGGAGAGCTTTTCCTCATTGATAGCTTGCTTATAATCCCTTAGCCTGATTTTATGCAGATCCCTTTCAGCTATAGTAGGGTCCATGCGCCACTTTCTTTCCTGATATCGGCAAACCTGTCTGAGCTTTCTCAACCTCTCAGAAAACCATGGGGCTGAGTATGCCTATTTATTCCACAGCAGACGTTGCCACTGTGATCGGATAGTTCAGGAACAGGGACAGATCAGACACTCAAACAACTCTAATATCGCATTTAATAGCCCATTTATTTATTGGTATCTCAAGACAAAGAACATGGCATTGTGATACTGGCTAGCAATAACAGAACACTGAGGAGCTCACAATATCTATTTCATGTCATATGTATAAAAGCTTCATTCAGTTGAGCTTTGTCATTTGTCTGAAGAACTGAGCAGCAGGAATATGTGTTTTGTGCCCACCTTTAATGTTTTATCTGCTACAATCAAATGTTAGTGAGGTGCAACTCTCCATCCATACACATCCTTCACATGGGGTCGAACTGGACTGCTAGAAAGATGAGTTTGAGAAATAGGAAAAGAGACAGACATGGAGGTAAGGAAAATAATGACAAGTTAATGGTAAGAGCAAATTCAAGGAAAGGGTACAGAGAAGAGAATTAGGAGCAGGAAGGAAGGAAAAATGTACAATAGGAATGATGAGGGAAGGAAGGAAATAAAAGCCAAATTCTTTCTAAGTACTGGAAAAATATCCCCATAATTTTAATGGAGCAAAAAAAGAATAAACACTGATAACCATTGATTTTTACATGTTTTTTTCAAACATAGGAGTACGCTGAAAACTCCCAGCGGAATTCACAACAAAAAGATAATGAAACCCAGAAAGTCTAGGTGTAATATAGAGAAGACTGCTGACTATAGACCCTTGAGCAGGGTAGGTGGTAGGCTGCTTCAACTATGGGTCAATTTTCCTTGTTCTTCTGAAGGCCTCTGCATGAACAGCATAGGAGTTGGACAGGTCGTTTGGTTGGATGATTTGAGACAGAGTCTTTCATTATAAGTGCTGGCCTCTTCTGACTGTCGGAGGTCCTCCTAAGTCCCAATGGGTTATATGGAACACAGATCTTGTGTTCTGGACCCAAAGTGCTTCTGACGGTTGATGTGGCCATCATATTTGATATGAAGATGACATTTGGGCTGTAAAGGAGGCTGCCACATTTGATGGTCTAGTGAGTGGTTTTGTGATTGTGTCATCTCCCAAAAGTGGTCTGCAGTTGGCCACATATGAGGACTAAGACATGCTGCTTAGTCGTTCCTTGTTATCTTCACCAACTTGCAGAGGCTTTGTTGTGGTGTATTGTAGAACCTGTTTGACAAACTGATTTGAGTGACTTGGACCCTTTTATTGATGCCAGGATCTGGTCTGGGGATGGCACAGTTGTGCTTGCAAAAAGTGATGAGACTGAAAACCCAAATTGTAAAGGAAACTGCTTTTTAGAAATCTTAGAAGCCATTAATTGCGATTTTGATGCCTCTAAACTTCCTGTAGCTCTAATTTAACTTTTTTGTCAGGGAAGCTACTCCTAGAGACCGCTCAGATTTTTTACCGAAAAGGTGCTCCACATCAAACAGCATGTCAAGCAACTGTGCCTGGGTATCTGCTGACATCCTAGTGGATCTCATCTAGGTATGCTGTCTCATCTAGGTATGCTGTCTCATCACCATGCCTGTAACCATGGAGCATTACATAGTACACATGGTATCCAGCTCCCCTTGAATGAGTGAATAAATGAGAGAAAGAGATTTGAGTAGTGCGCCTGTTACAGATGGTGCTGGCCTGGCACTGGTAAAGGAAACAGGATACACAAGGTAGGAGACACCGGAGCAGAAACTGCTTTGCAGCATCAAGGCCAGGTTAGCAGAGTTCAAAAGTTGTCACATGTGTTCTGGCAAACTCTGCACTGCCAGGGAAGACATCTCCCAGAAGGTGTGAGAGTATCTGGCTAAAAGGCAATTTCCATTACTCACTCTAAGGGGCAAACTGCCTAATGCAAAAACCTTCTTTAACAATCCATCTAAATGCTTTCACGCTGAGCCCCGTGGCAATGGTGGGAAAGTATTAGCCTTCTGTTGAGTAGATTAAGCTTGAAGGACGAGTCTTTTAAGCATAGGATGTTTGTACAAAAGAGCTAATCCAGAAGGAGCTGACTGCAGTTTCCCAGACACAGCCCCAACAACAGCTGAAGCGGAGCAAGGCATCTATCCCAACGCTCCTTCAGAGGCTTCAACAAGGCACCACTAAATGATAAAAACTCCTTGGTTGTTTGTCTTTCTGTCAGGATGTTAGCACAGAGGTTTAAAGCCTCAGTTGCCTTCTATATCACTGCAAAAAAAGTATATGCTTCACTAATGGCTCCTCATCAGACGGAAAGACATTTTTAGACGAAGCATCCATCAAGCTGGCCCTCTAAGTCCATAGAGCAAGGATACATTTGTATTTAGAAGAGGCAAGAGATGATCAGTGTTGCTGTTGTCATCTGTATCCCTTGGAGGGAGGCCTTGAAACTATAAGGTGTCCAAGTAGGAGGCTAATAAGTCCTGGAGAATTGAAAAAGTCTCACATTTTGTTATCATATTCACCTAAAATTCCCTCAAGTATTCAGCAGAATGTTTAAGTGCTGTTTGTAAAATAAAGTCCATTATAGGTGTTGGAGAAATCCGACCTGGTGCTGAAACTGAAGCCATTACGGGAGAGCAGATGAAGTGAACTGCTTCTATTGCATAGAAACGGCCACAGGCTGTTTTGTGGCATGGGACTAGGACAGCTGCAGCTAGTGCTGCAGCTAGTGCTGCATTAGAGTTGATGGCCCTGTATAACTTGTGGTGACTGGCAAAGTTGCGCTGGTGGGTCTAAATGACCATAAAGGCCTTCTGGAAGGCCTCATCTTGTGCTGGAAAGTACCAGGAGGGCACACACATGCTGGCCAGCTTCAGAACTGGAACTGTCTCAGTAAAGTCTCCTTAGACTTCCTCCACATGCACAATGAGCTTGCTGAGTGCTTTTATGGTGTCTGTGGTGCTGCACCAGGGAACAACCCAAACATGGCACCTGGGAGTGAGAGGGTGTCCTCAACCTCCTCCTCATATTTGCCATTGCTGACTTCGCCTCTTGTTCCTGGTTACCTTTGGGGTGCATGAAGGTACGGAGGTTTAAGGCTTTGATCATATGAAGAAGAACCGAAGCACTGCAGTCAGCTCCTATGAGGGTCAGTCACAGACATACGCTTGAGGTGACAGTTGCAGTGCTTGAAGCTGAAAGATTTTGGAGGTGATACTGTCACAGAAAAAGTCAAAAGAGAAAACGTGGAGAAAATGGAGGAAAACATACTGGTTCACAATCCCTGAATCCGGGAGGAGTGTGAGGTGCTGTGGCAAGAAATGACATTACTAGTGCCAGTGGCACCACAAATAGACATCATCTTTGCTCTGTCAACTCAATGGATGATGTTGTACAGCGTCACCTAGCGCTGGTTAAGAGGGACTGTTTCAAAATCCTCCTGATCCACTCTGGGCTTAGGGATAGGGGCCGTTCAAAGAATGTAGGAGAGAGTGTATTGATTAGAATAGGAAGTTTATTTCTGTCTTCTTAAGATGAAAACAATACACCAAAAGAGTGATAAAGAGGTGACCAGCAAAATGGTAAATGACAGCTAACCAAATGAGATCTTCAGGGAAGCTTGGCCTACTAGGGTCTCTGTTTGGGAGTATGAATCATGATAGTAGCACCTCTCAGCTGAGTGAATGGCCCGCCATATAGTTGCTGTAGATTCCAATGGAACCTTAATTGACAAACAACAGGTTAGACTTTCCTCTCTTTTGTCTAGTTAATACCAAAGATCTCTTTTCACATTCAAAGTGTCAGTTTATTTTTATTTTCCAATTTTGAATTTTAATAAATTGCTGCAAACCATCATGTCAAATCACTAGAATTTTTTTGAGGAGGGAAACGGGAGGGTGGAGAAAGATGTTAATGTCTGAAAAGGATAGACGATGTTAAAGCCTTATCAGATTCCACGATGTCCAATGACCTGGGTTTTGAAGACTACGGGCCTGATTTAGATCTTGGCAGGCTGGTTACTCCGCCACAATGATGACGGATATCCCATCCGCCGAAATATAAATCCCATAGGATATAATGGGATTTACATTTCGGCGGGCAGGATATCCGTCACCGTTGGGATGGAGTATCCCATCCGTCAAGGCCCTATGTCATGTCTTAGGGTCTGACTGTTCGAACAAGCTGGGACTATGGATAATCACAAGAGACAAGCCAACCATACACCAGGTTGAGCAAATAGTTTGTTTCAAAGGACTTTCTGAAATTGTCTGCCTTTGTCACATGGACTCAAGATGTTGATGTCAGGTAGAGCTTCTTCACCCTATCTCACCACAGACTCATCCCTCAGTCACCTTGTAGAAGAATCATGAGGAAACTGGGATTTTGTTCCAGAAGTTTATATTTTTTCGTGAAGCAAAGCATCATCGATTTTGTCAGTGCTAGGGAAGGAATATCTCAATGGTTGGCTCAATAAAGACTAAGACCAAAAGCATGAAAGGTCTTTAAGGAGTTCTTTGTTGCAAGGTCTCAAATATTATGGAAGTTTTGGGAAGGAATTGAATGGAAAGTTCAGCTTCATGGCACCTTTTGCCTTTACCTCATGAAAGGTAGTGATGACCTCCGCCAATGATATTCAAGGCACTAATCTTGATGTGGAAGTGGGAGAGTATGGTCTCCACTGTGATTCCAAGATTGCCAACACTCTACAAAGGTGATGTATCCCTGGTAGAACAGGCGTTGATTTCTTTGGGCTATGGCTGACTGGAGAATGCTTCGTATGCAGAGTAAGAGCGTACCTCTTACCTATCAATTCATGTACAAAAATGAAAGTCTTCCTTTTGCTAGGAATTCTTTGAGGAATAGCTCTTGGGATATAATTCTCTGGTGTTTTCTAGTATGAATAAAGCGGAGCCTTGTTCGACATGGACATCCTTATATGTGTATCCCTGAAGGTTAAGTGCCTGACTGACAGTAATCTGATTAATGGCAAATGCCTTATTGTGAGTGTATTGATACTGAAGGAATAGAGTTCCACATCTGCAACTGGAGTGTTATTCTTTGTTTCTCTGAATCCACCTGAAAGGGTGCACAAACAGTAAGAACAACAACTATCGTAGGCTTCTGTGCAGCCTTAGAACCAGTAGAATACTCTGAGGATGCTCATTTTCAATGTTCTGTGCCTGTGACATGGATTCCCTCAATTGTCAATGTCCTGTTAAACATTATTTGGCACCTAGGGCATTCGTCTATAGTATTAAGTATAGACAAGCTACATGGGTGCCTAACAGAGTTAGTTCTTGCTCCAGGTAGAGTTTAAAAAACAGAAATGACACCTTGTTTCTGAGGAGCGAAACACAGCAGACACAACGTCTCTAAAGAAACAATGACAGAAACCATGCACCAAATCAAATGATGTGGTTTGGTACGAAAATCTGATTAGCTTTGTAGTAATGAATTATTTAAGGGCCTAATTGTATACTGTAGAAAAATTAACTTAATGCCCACTGCCACAGCAGTACATTTTGCAGCTGGAATATTTATCGCGCTGGATTAAAGTTGCAGGGAAGTTTTTCCCTTGGTTAAGATATGCTGCTTATCTGTCCGCAATCTGTCACATTTTAAATTTAAAAAGAAAGCAATGACAACGTTTCAAAGGCTGCCTCAAAAATGTTCCTTTAACAGGTTTAATTGGCTTTATACTATTCCAGGATCATTATGTTGAGTTACTGGGTATAAAAAACATCAGGGAAAATCCTGTGATGGAGAACTTAGGAAAAGGTGTTGTTAGAAGACTGAAATGAGGCATGTACGGGAAAGAGTTCTGGGGAACTTGCCTGTAACTACAGAATGAGCTGCTGCCTCCAGTTCAGCTTGTGTAACAATCTGTTGATCTGATGAAACTGGCATGTACTGAACCTGCAAGAGAAACAAGAGAAAATTGCATTACAACCATGCTTGACAGAAACAGAAAACATAGAGAACTTAAACGCAGAATTTTTTTCACAGGCATAGTAATACCCTGCTGTTCTTAATGGTTGTAATGCAGCATCCTGACAATGCTATATACAATGCATTTTATATTTTCTGCACAGCGAGCTCTATGGTTCCTTTTCTGGGTGCTGTACACAAGCCATAACTTAACAAATGCATTGTAAAAGTAAATATTTGCTCCCTATCTTTGGTAGAAATAAGGTGAACAAATCTCTCCACTATTATATTTGTTTCCAATGGAGTTTGACCCTTAAATGTCAGCACCCAATCACTAAAACGTATATTCATTCAATTGCCTACCTTTCTAGGGGAGCAGCAGTGATCTGCTACAGGCCAGTGCCTCAACAACATAAAAGCATCAAGTTGTAAGACAATGCATAGTAGTCTCTCTGTGAAGTTGTTGGTGTTACTTTACTTCTGAGCATACATCGCTGAATTTAGAAACACAGAAAGTGACTTGTGATGCCACTGCAATGCTTTTCTGATGAGGATAGATTGAATTCGCTGGTTTTAAAAACGTTTGAATTGAACCTCAACTTACTGTATACCTTAACAGAACAAAGAAGCAAATCACGTGAAAACAACACAAAGTATCGCCCACTTGATTTTGCAAAATATAAATCACTGAAAATGCACGTCAAGTAATGTCCAGTATTGAAATGGTTGGTGAAAATTCGAATGACTTTTGTGAAGGCTGGTGTAGGGAAGTCCGATACACAAAGCACTGAAAATGTGGGGACAGTGAGTGGAAGGTATATGCTGATGCTGGTCTTGCAATAACAAGTGAGTTGAAGTTTTCTTTCTATGGACCCTTCACTTACCTGTTGTTCTTGTAGGAACTGGCTTTCCTGCTCATACTGGATGTGAGCGATCTGTCCATCTTGTAGCTGAAAGAGAATATCATTTTAGAACAATCAGCCCAGCGTCAAGGTACCTTAGGTTCATACTTCGATCACAACGGCACGGATCCATAGTTGCCGCCAGGCAAACCAATAAGGCCAAAGCCTAGTGAACAAGCTAAGAGTCAGGACTCAAGAGACAAGCTTTGTACAGTTAGAGCACAGTACACCAATTCACAAGGTCAAAGTTCAGCCAACTGGCACACCAGGTTATATTCCAGCATGATGGCTCATGGGGTCTGTACCTAAGCATCAGCTCACAGAGTGACAGACTCAGGGAATTAGATACTGCACAGGCCTACAGTGTAAAACAGTTTACCTGCCTAGAGTAAAAGCTAAGCAACTCTATCAGAATATGATGTAACAACTCAAAAAGTTGAAATCCTGACGGAGCAGCTCGTGGGACCCATCCTCCACACTACAATTCCACAAACCTGCTGACATGATAGGAGTCTGACATACCAGCCCGCGGGTCTGCAAATTCAATGAGGCGTTTCAAACTGGCCCAGAAGTCTCATGAAACAGCCTACATAATAACAACTGCATAAACTGCCTGATGAGGTCTTTTTGCTCAGAAGCTGGATTAGTTAAGTGTTCAAGTTCAAGAAATTCCTTTTCTTCAGTGGTGCCCACATGAAAGCTAATATTTACTTATCGTTTGAATCGGTCTTAGGAAAAAATAGTTGTTTACAGTCATTGTAAGTCTAAACACCAAGCATGCTGTTAGAAAATTTTAATAGGTCTTTTGCAAAATATTTGAAATTTAACTGAGTTAATTTTTTACTTTCCTTGTATTTGTTGGTCTCTTCAAATCACTTTGTCCATGCTGTGCCAGCAAGGTCATAGGACCACTGCTGAGCCGGTACCGACAGATCATTAAGCCTCAATACAGCCAAACTAAAAAGAACTTCTGCATTATGAAGCCTGTTGCCAGAACACTGCTTTTAGCCAGGAAACCCAGCGTCCCAGTTTCTCTGACAAAACATAGTCTCTGACAAACCAAACTCTCTTCAGTCTGTTGTTTCTTGATCTGGTCTTCGGACAAGCTGCTCTTCCAAACAGATCATCCTCCACTACAATGAATCAATATCAGGTGAATTCCATTCATTTCTTGGTGCATCAGAAGCTGCCTAGTCAGCCTTTGAAAATACACTAGAGTAATGTTGCTCAAGCTCTACGGCAAATGTATTTCTGAGCTGGAGTCCATGTAAAATAGAAGTATGAAAAGCTTATTATTCTGAATGACTGCATTGCTCAGTATAACACAATATCTTCATGCACAGCTCAACTAAATAAATCTAAAACATATATTTTAGAGCAATAAAAAATAATATGTAATCACATTTTAAACATCAGTAATTACTGTAAAAATGGAGACGTGACTAATCTAGCCAATGTGTAGATTGTTTATTTAGCTTATGAGATGACCTTGTTATCTTTTCTACTACTCAGATGGACTTACAACACCAACTCCCATGGCTTCAGACATTTAATATAAAAAATAATATTCACATCAATTATAATAAGACCAAAGTAATGTAATTCAGTTACAAGAGACCAAAATTTAACTAAGTAGTTGGTTCAACTGAGATCAAGCACATACATCAATATACATATCTTGGAGTCATAATGGATAAAAACTTAAACTGGACATCACATTTGGAACATCTACACTGTAAAACTGTAGGAAAGGACCTCTTTTTGTATGAACAAGACCCCCCACCCAAGTTTTTGGACTTAAACGTTACATTAAACCCGATGCATTGCTGAGATCGGATTTAAGGTAACTTTTAGAAAGGTGACATTAGAAAGTCACCACTTTGTTGCCCAAAGCTTTGGTAACGTTTCTGGCCTGTCTGCAGCAGTTGTCACCAGAGACAACATGCTGTCCCCTGCTAGGAAATGTGAGAAGCGTCCAGAAACAAGGAACAAAGAGAATTGCTGAAGTAAGGAGGTGTGACAATTAGGCGGTGGCCACACATGGCCCAGCTTCAAAGAGGCTACTGCCTCAGTAAAGCAAATGGCTATCACACCTTCGCCTGCCTGCTCCTTTGTGTAGGCAGGCAGGTATCTCCTCCAGAGGGAGAAAACCTGTTGCACAACCGGTTTTCCATGAGGAGTGGCTCATTATGCTGGGTATACCCCAGAGGTATGCCCAGGGCTCTTCATAGGGGAAGGATTAAAAAGCACAGATATGATCAGTATTTGGGAGGTTTAGCCTGCTGACCAGCCATGAGAGGAAAAGAAACAGCCTATAGGTTTCTGGTGCAAAAGGTGGTCATCATATATACAAATGGCTGTCTACAGGACTGTAGTTAACCAGAGGATTTCTGAGAAAATAAAAGAATGTGAGTGAGGAGAGCAAGCAAGAAAAAGAGAGTGAAAGAGAATGAAAAAAAAAGAGAGTGTTGATGTTTCCTGTGCTGCGTACATGGTAGCATTGCCTGGATTATCTTTTTTACTAATGTATTGGTATATGGCAGTGCTTCCTGGTAGGCTCACCTGGAGTTTTGCTTGGAAATACTTGCAAGGGTTTGCTTTAAAACTGGACTTGAGGACGTTTTTCAGTATCTTGGCATGGGTACGCAAACAGAACTAATCATTTAAAGCACAAGTTACTAACTTGTGTAACGATATATCTGTAAGAGACAGTAGTTAGTGACAGATTCCTTACCTTAGAATATCCCCAGGCGTCAGGCTGGATCCGGAAAGTTTTGCGTAGCAGTACCCTTGCGCGTCGGTAGGCGGCGTCGTGCGGCTCCGCGTCCGTCGTCGGGATCGCCGGGATGACGTCGCGGCCAGTACTTAGACGCCGCCCATGCGCGCTGACGTCAGGTCTGTACACGACTTTCCGCACCAGGAACGCAGAGCCATGCAAGAAGCTGACATTGGTGTCTGAAAAAATACTAGGGCCCTGAAAGGGATGTCCTTAACCCTAGAAATCAGCTCGCAGAACGGGGAGGATGGGTGGGGCAGTAAGGAATCTGTCACTAACTACTGTCTCTTACAGATATATCGTTACACAAGTTAGTAACTTGTGCATCTGAAAGAGACACGTTAGTGACAGATTCCTTACCTTAGAATAGATACCCCAGCAATACCAACCCCGGTGGTGGGTCTGCGAACAGATTCAGACAAGGAAGTCACGGAGGACAGAGCGGCCAAAGAAGCCGTCCCTCCGGACCTGGCTGTCAAGGAAGTAATGCTTGGTAAACGTGTGCAGCGAGGCCCACGTAGCTGCCTGACATATATCCTATAGCGGAACACCACGGCCTAAAGCCGTGGTAGCAGCTGTTGCCCTGGTAGAATGGGCACGTAGCCCAACAGGGGGCTCCTTCTTAGCCAAAGAATAGCAGGCTTTGATACACAAGATTACCCAGCGGGAGATGGTCCTCTTGTGTACCGCCCGACCTTTTTTGGCGCCCACGTAGCCAACTAAGAGCTGGTCATCCACCCTGAACTGTTGTGTGCGGTTGAGGTAAAAGGAAAGCGCACGTTTTGGGTCCAGACGGTGGAGCCTCTCTTCCTCTCTGGAAGGATGCGGAGGCGGAAAGAAGGTGGGCAAAGTGATGGTCTGCCCAATGTGGAAGGCAGTAACCACCTTTGGCAAGAAGGACGGACGCGTCCTAAGAACAACCTTGTCTGGATGGACAGACAGAAAGGGAGGTTTGCACGAAAGAGCCTGGAGCGCACTCACCCGCCGAGCGGAGGTGATGGCCACCAGAAAGGCAGTCTTCAGAGTGAGAAGACGAAGAGGACAGTTATGTAGAGGCTCAAAGGGAGCGCACATTAAAAAGGTAAGAACCAAATTCAAGTCCCACTGAGGCATTATAAACGGAACAGGAGGAAAGAGGTGTGTAATGCCTTTAAGAAACCTGTTAACAACAGGGGACTTGAAAAGGGAGGGCTGATCAGGAAGGCCGATATTGCACAAAGATAGCCCTTGATGGTACCCAGGGCAGAACCCTGTCGGGCCAGAGAAAGAAGGAACAGAAGAACCTCAGAAAGAGGGGCAGAAAGGGGATTCACAGCCTTTGCTGTGCACCATGCCACAAACTTGTTCCACCTGCAGGCGTATACCACCTTAGTGGAGGGACGCCTGGCTGCCAGAATCACATCACAAACTTCGGGAGGCAAGTCGAAAGGAATCAACTGCCGCCGCTCAATCTCCACGCAAGGAGGTGGAGACTGGACAGGTTCGGGTGGAGGACCGTCCCCTGCTGCTGCGACAGAAGATCCTCCCGAAGGGGCAGACGATCCGTCTGCCTCTTCGGGTATTCCGAGCTCATACTGAGTAGCTCGGGATACCAAACTCTTCGAGCCCAGTCCGGAGCCACAAGAATGACTTGGGCCCGGTCGCGCCGAATCTTCTTCAACACTCTGGGTAGAAGTGGTATAGGCGGAAAGGCGTACAACAGACCGCAACTCCACTCGCGACGAAAAGCGTCGCCGAGCGAGTGCCGCCTTGGAAATTCCAATGCGCAGAACTGATGACATTGCGCGTTCTCTTCGGTGGCGAATAGATCTAACCAAGGCTCTCCCCACTGTAGAAAGAGTCCTTGCACCACCTCCGAGTGAAGACGCCATTCGTGATCCATCATGCACCGGTGGCTGAGTTCGTCCGCCCTGGCGTTCAGGGAACCTGCCAGGTGTTGAACCATCAGGAATATGCCCTGATGTTCCAGCCATGTCCAGAGACGTAGAGCCTCCTGACATAGGGTCCACGACCCCACCCCGCCTTGTTTGTTTCAGTACCACATGGCGGTGGTGTTGTCTGTGAACACCTGCACTACCTGCCCTTTGACAGAGGGAAGGAATGCCTTGAGTGCAAGTCGGATCGCCCGGAGCTCCAGAAGGTTGATATGGAGCCGGGACTCCGCCGGAGACCAGAGGCCTCTGATCTCCGCCTCTCCCATGTGACCGCCCCATCCCAGAAGGGACGCGTCCGTCACAACTGTGTGCTCTGGCTGGGGAAGGGAGAGGGATCTGCCCATGACCCATTGCCGGTTCGAGAGCCACCACTGCAACTGTCTTGCAGTCCCCTCCGAGATCTGGACGTAATCGGACAGGTTCCCCTGATGCTGCGCCCACTGGAACTTCAGGTCCCACTGCAGAGCCCGCATATGCCATCTGGCATGATCGACCAGCAGGATGCAGGAGGCCATGAGACCCAGCAGCCTCAGGGTCATCCGTACCGAAACCCAGGATAGAGGCCGAAAGATCGGAATCATAGCCTGAATATCCTGGACTTGCCGTTCGGGAGGATAGGCCCGAAACTGCGTCGTGTCCAGAACTGCTCCGATGAAAAAGAGCTGTGGAGAAGGAATCAGGTGCGACTTCGGCACGTTGATGGAGAACCCCAGCGAGTGCAGGAGTCCGGCCGTAGTCTGGAGGTGGGAGATGACTGCCTGGGACGAGCCCGCCTTCAGCAACCAGTCGTCGAGGTAGGGGAAGACCGGAACCCCTGCCCGGCGCAGATGAGCTGCGACCACCGCCATCACTTTCGTGAACACCCGAGGGGCGCTTGTAAGGCCAAAGGGGAGCACGGTGAACTGAAAATGCTCGAGGCCTACCGTGAACCGCAGGTAACGCCGGTGGGCCGGCAGGACGGGGATGTGAAAATATGCGTCCTGCAAGTCCAACGCTACCATCCAGTCTCCAGGGTCGAGGGCAGTCAAGACCTGAGCTAGGGTGAGCATCTTGAACTTCTCCTTCCGGAGGAAGCGATTGGCGTTCCTGAGGTCCAAGATAGGACGCATGTCCTCCTTGTCCTTTTGGGCACCAGAAAGTAGTGGGAGTAACAACCACGCCCTACTTCTGGGGTCGAAGCGTGCTCGATGGCCCCCTTGGCCAAGAGGGCCGCAACTTCCTTTTGAAGAAGTACTAAATGATCCCCCGACATGCGGTGGTATTGAGGTGGCATGGCTGGGGGGGTAGTCTCGAAGGGGAGGGAGTAGCCCCTTCGGACAATGTCCAAGACCCACCTCTCCGATGTGATGGCACGCCAGTGGTGAAGGTGATGGCGAACCCTGCCCCCCCACTGGCGTGCTGTGGACCTGAAAGGATGGACTAGGAGGGCTTGGAGGCCGCGGACGGGGTGGAGGTGGTGGCCTGACCCGCACGCTGGTTACCCGACCCGCCTCGGCGGGAGCCACGTCCTCGGCCACGCATAGACGCCTGCTGCGCGGGCCAGTGGCTGGGCAGCGGACGTGACTGGGCGCCCCTTCCGTGGCCACGAAAGGGGCGAAAAGCAGACTGTTGTGGAGGGCGCACAGCAGAAAGGCCCAGGGACTTAGCTGTAGCCCGCGAGTCCTTAAAGCGCTCCAGCGCATGGTCTGCTTTGGTGCCGAAAAGGCCGACACCATCAAAGGGCATGTCCATAAGTGTGCTTTGGACATCACACGAGAAACCAGTGGTCCTCAGCCAGGAGTGACGGCGCAGCGCCACTGTCGTCGCAAGCGATCTGCCTAGCGAGTCGGCGGTATCAAGGCCACATCGGATGGTATACTTCGCCGCATCCCTTCCTTCCGCAATGGCGCTGGAAAGCAGTGCCTGGACCTCCTCAGGACACTGGGGCAGGACCTGCGCCACCGAATCCCACAAGGAGTGGGAATATCGGCCCAAAAGGCAAGTGGTGTTGACAGACCGCAAGCCAGCACTGGTGGAAGAAAAACTTTCTTCCCAAATTGGTCAGTTTTTGGATTCCCTATCCGGGGAGCGGTAGGGAAGGCGCTTTGAGAGGCAGAGGCTTGGACAACCAAGCTCTCAGGGGTGGGGTGTTGGGAAAGGAACAGGGGGTCGCCTGGAGCAGGCGATGGCGTCGGGCTACGTTCCTATCCACAGGAGCCCCTGTGGTGGGCTTGGACCATGTGCCCAAAAGAACGTCCGAAAGTGCGTCGTTGAACGGCAGCAGTGGCACCGAGGAGGTAGCCGCCGGCTGAAGCACTTCCGTCAGGATGTTAGTCCTGACAGCCACTGTAGGTAACTTGAGGTGCAGAACCTCAGCTGCCCTACGCAACACCGTAGCAAAGTTTGCTCCCTCCTCCGTTGCCACGGAAGGAGGAGACAGCATGCCAACGTCAGGAGAGGTGTCCAGACCACTGGCATCCCCAAGTTCCTCAGCCCAGTCCTGATCATACTGGTGTTGCTGGCGGCGCCGGAGCCTCCGGCGGAGCCGCAGGAGGAACCCCACTAGGGCCCGTGGGGCCCGAAGGCGCACCGGGGGGACCTTTAGGCCCGAAGAGGCGGGCCATGGCCGACAGGAACTCCTGTATTTCAGCCGGAGTCGCCACCGAACCCGGGTAGGGCGGGTAATGCGGCGGCGGCTCCACAGGCACTCCCGGAGCCGCGGGGACGGTGCCGTCGGGACCCTGAGCCGAGTCGCGCGACTGGCGAGGGGAAGTCGTCGAGCGATGACGCTTCTTAGACTTCTTATGCTTCGACTTACCGGAGGAGTGCGAAGACTAGGACCCCGAAGAACGATGAGGACTCCGCGACCGGCCCCTCGACCTCTCTCGTGACCGGAGCTTGGATTGGCGCGGAGCCGACTGCCGGACCTCGAGGAGCTTTCGAGACCGCTCTCGCAAAGCCTTCGGATGCAAGGCCCGACAGTCAGGGCACGACTTGGGGTCGTGGTCGCGCCCGAGGCAGTAGAGACAATCCTGATGCGGGTCCGTGATCGACATCATTCGACCACAGGCGTCGCATGGCTTGAAGCCGGGCATCCCTACTGACACCGTCGGAGTCGAACAACTCGAGAAAACAGTGACAAAAAGTCACAAAAAGTTCAGTCAAAAAATGACTGGGGCACTGCTCTCTCCGGATCTGCGCTTACTGGCGCGGAAAAAGAAAGAACTGACGTCAGGGCGCATGGGCGGCGTCTAAGTACTGGCCGCGACGTCATCCCGGCGATCCCGACGCCGACGACGGACGCGGAGCCGCACGACACCGCCTACCAATGCGCAAGGGTACTGCTACGCAAAACTTTCCGGATCCAGCCTGACGCCTGGGGATATTCTAAGGTAAGGAATCTGTCACTAACGTGTCTCTTTCAGATATATTACTTACATATAGACCAGGACTTTTTGAGACCCACCAAAAAATAAATCGGCCTGTGACCCAGTTTGGGAAACGCTAATGTAAGGAAATACTTAGACTGGATGCGCAGCATGTCCCACATGAAATGTGAGGGTTTTTGGCATATGGACTGGAATGGTTGTGGAGAATCTACTATGTTTTGTTCATGATGTGCACTGAGTAAACAAGTACATGTTCATTACTTAGGGTGCCATTGTCGTTTGTCTTTTGTTGTTTGTTGTTTTGACAGCTACCCTTACATTTAGGAGGCAAGCCTAGAGTGCTTTTTCATTTACAAGATATGATTTCCACCAAATCTCAGCCTGGGCAGTTAGACTGAACCTGCTCTTATTTAGATAATATGACCAAGGGTACTCTATTTGAATTCATCAAGGCCAAGCAATGTTCTTACAAGAAGAAACGAGGCAGGTTTATGATTTTCCTGAGGGGTTCAAGGGGAAAGACTGGGCTACCCTGTTAGAGGATTTAGGATCGAGGTTATGCTTACCTGGATATGATG
Source organism: Calotriton arnoldi (assembly GCA_963921515.1). Classification (NCBI taxonomy): domain Eukaryota; kingdom Metazoa; phylum Chordata; class Amphibia; order Caudata; family Salamandridae; genus Calotriton; species Calotriton arnoldi. The sequence continues at coordinate 841,183 of CAWUFW010000661.1, forward strand.
TCCATCAGGCACCACCACATATTCCTGTGGAATGAGATGCTGGGCTCCGTCTTGGGAGATGATGTACTGCACCTTGAAAGCATAAAGAAGATGCATCAGCTCTTTGGTGTAAAGCTCAGTAGGTGTCAAATATGAGCTTAAACTTAGGACATTATCTGACTGAAAAGAAGTGGTAAAATTCTTGTTTAAGGATGCCTTAGTAGTGTGGGCAAAAGACACACAGTTGATGGACGGAATGCAGAACAAATCAAAAAATTCACCCCCAGTCAAGAGATCAGGGTTAAATCCATGAATGCATTCTGTACATCAATTGTTCTTTTTGCATTTGTCACCCGAGTGGGATGGGTATGCCCAGACATGGGTCCTGTGCTCTCCATGCCACTGGAGTCAAGCTATCCTGGCTGATGAGGGGGTGAAACCCCAAAACCGGTCCTAGGATGCTTGTTTCCAGTCCAGGGAGGACCTAGCCTGGCAGTTCGGGCTGGACTGTTCCCATTGGGCGCAGGGTCAAGACTGATTTGCATATGGCTGGGTTCAAACTGGAATGGCATGGGGAGCAAAAAAACGATGTATTTAGGCCCAGATCTCTGTACTGGGGTGAATGTATGACATTATTCTGCATTCTGTCCATCAATTGTTCTTTTTGCGTTAGTAGTGTGGACGTCCACATTTACTGGTTCTACCTATCGTGCAGGGGAAGAAAAGGAGCACAATTGTCATGGGTCCATCCTCAAACTGGTTAGACAGTTGCCACATACCTGGTTATCTGCTGTCACCAGTCGCTGTACAGTCTGTCCATCTGAGGTCATGAATTCCTGAATGTATGCGGTCTCCTCCCCCTGAATTGAAAGCAAAACAAAAAAAAAACATGTCATGTTGGCAGAATGGTAAGAGACCGTCTCTCTGCATACACAGGTAGTCACCGTGTAGTGAGAGCCAGACACAAAGATTTCAAACCACTGATAGAGAAACACAATAGACAATAGGAGACAGCTGTACAGAAAGGAGGTGGACACCGAAGAGGATCTTGCACGCTTCACTGCATAGAGTCACTCTGAATACTCCCAGATTGAGAGCAAGTCTTTCAACAATCAATCACACATGGTGAAGTCAGAACCAGTCAACAGGACAGCTTCCCTCTTCTAGCAACTCAAAGTCCAACTGCACAGTACTCGCTTACTGGACAATCAAAGATAAACCAACTATACACGTGCTCATTTATAAGACAGTTTTGGCAGTCCAGCAGTACAATCGGCTTCTCATAGGATGACCAGATTTGGTCAAACTGCACAGACACACATTCACATGATGATCAGCAGAGCCAACCCCAGAGAGCTGTATTGAACTTGAAAAACATTCAACGCCTCATCAGGAGTAGTATGCGCTATGTAAATACAATTACAAATACAATTAAGAAACAGCGCAACTGCACTGACAGGCCCTAACATGACAAGTAGAAATCAGCAAGCCTACTTATCACGACGGGTGACAACAAGGCAGATGCCAATTGAGAGCACTTGAATTTGGGTCCTTTACATCATAGAACAGCTTTTTGTGTTCATGATGACCCAGTTTACTCACAAGGTAACTCTGTTTCAAAAATACACTCTATGTGTCTATCCCTACGAAAAGTGGAAGGTGCCCTATTGGTATCAGATGTGAGGCTGGAACTTGAGTGTTAAAGATTTCTAGCCTATATAAAGGGGCAGTTAGTGTGTATAATTGAGGGTCCCTTTCCTTGTCAGAAGAAATTCACAGGGTTAGGTGTATGACAGGTAGAGCTATGGATATGCATAGCCTCCTTTAAAAGCATGTCTGGTGTTGAGTGTGCAAAAGAACATCTGCCCAGAGAGCTGCTGTAGCTGTACAATGAAGACTCTTGCACTCTTATAATACATGGAGCAGCTATCTGGTATATTAAATTATAAAGTGAAGTTCCTCATGTCACCGTTTATAAGAGACAGTATGAGAAAGTGTAAAGCAATGCATACTTTTGAAGAACAAATATGTGTGAGAACTTCATAAAATGGCCAACTTCATTTTCCAGTCCCTGCTTGTAGGTTCAAGAAAACTGAAAATACATGTAACTGTAAGATCACTGTTAGATGTTTTTTGTTGCTTGGTTGTTTATTAGTTCCTCATTGTCTCACTAAACGATGGGCCCTGGGGTATTTACCCAGTTTCCACTTCTTTTATCTCTTTCTTTTTGCTAGTGTGCAATTAGGTATGCTATTAATGGCGACTAAATACATTGTTTATAAATTAACAGTTGATGGAATTATGTAATTTGCAATACATGGATTTTGACTTGACATAAAGATGCTGATTGTATGTTGAAGGCTCTTTTCTTTCTTCAAGAAGAGCTAGCAACACCTATTTGATGAGGGGTCTACCCTCAAACGAGGCCAGCTCTGTTACTGGTGGAAGTCAAAACCCTACTTGCAAGATGAAGAGAAAAGAGACAGGTTTCTAGTACACAGCTTAGTGTTACAAAGAGGCGAGCAGAACTGTTACACTGCATGCGTGTTTTTTAGAGGTGCCAGCACTGGGTTCACTCTGAAATTCCTTGCATTCTTTAAGGATCTTACCTGACTGGTGACTGTCTGCTCCTGTGCCAGGACGACATGATCCTGCCCCATCGCTTGTTGCTGCCTCTCGGGAGAGAGCACCGACTGACCTGTCTGCAGGTCTGCTGAAAAAGTCAAAGTGAAAAGTCACAATAAAAATGGAAATCATTTGCACTGCATGCAGAAGGAAATTCAAATCAGCAGGAATAATTATACAATACAAAAATCAAATATAGCGACTGGTCACTAGTTTTGAATAATGTACAAATGTAAAGATGCTGGTGAGTTACATTACCCAGCCATGTGAGTGAAAAACAGAGAATATCCAATAATGCCTTATAAATGGATAATAATTGTTATAAAATGTCTCCCACATAAAATCGACAACCACTAAAAGACTGATCCTAAGGACTCACAAAGAGAACATATAACTAAGCAAACATTCTGGATCTAGAGTTTGACCGACTATCAGAGAATGCATTATAAACCTGTATTCATTCTTGGGAGGTTGTATGTTCTATAACCCAAATAAAATATTGTCAGTCCTGGAGCAGTTGTGGAATATTTCTAGTTTGTCCATTTAAAATGAGCTGTATGTCATGACGTTGAAGAACTCCAAATATCCCATGCATTGAAAGTCGTTTCATTTTATTTGGAACACATTGCTTTTACATTTGACTCTAGGATAAGGAGGATTGAGGGACTGATGTGAATTTGCAGAATATGCCCATACTTGAGAACTGTTACAGGATTTTAACTTTGTCTTCTCCAGACATGGAGCCTGCTTTAGATTCAACACTATGATATAATACCAAACAGTGGAAAACCAGCAGCATAAATAAGCATATCCAAAAAGGCTGTCCGCTCAAAAAGAAATATCTTACAGTTTTCTTAACAGAAGAATGCTATGATCTCGAAAAAAGGACAACTCTTCTAAAAAGGAATCATTATTTAAAGTAAGCTTCTAAGAAATGCTACAATAATCCAGTAAGGAGAGTGGGTTCTCTTAAACCCAAAGCAGACAGAACGCATGCTCTCTCAAAAGGACTTTGCCATTATTCCACCAGAAGTGACCTTCATCAAATCAAAAAGACTGATTGTGCAGTACCTCTGCATTTTTGCTATCCCATCATTACAAAGGTAATGGCTATGCCCAGTATATAATGAATATAATTCAAATGTATATGCAAAGTTGATTGCTTGCAAAAAACAAAACGTTCACCTGCACTAGTTCAGAGTGCTTAACATTTCTGTTAGGTTAAATAAAATGATTATTGAAATTTACAATTCTAGCTTCTTAGAATTCTCTGAAATAGAAAAGCACCCACTGCTATGCTCATGGAACAAGGAATCATGAATCATGGATGTGGAAAGTTATGTTTATTTCAGTGGGTTGGAAGTTCCATAATGCTGAGTTGAGTCTGAAAGCTCACTGATTCTCACATCCACAACTGTATGGATCCTAGAAGATTTGTTTCACCACCCATCAGTACGGTTACTTATGAGTTTATGGGGATCCTATAATCTTCCAACAACTACTCTACTAGAGAAGGAATATGTATTTATGGTACAGTCTCCAGCATGGGAGATTCCTAGAGTCAACATCATAGAAAAGATGTGCAGTCATACCACTAAAAGGACGACAATACTAAGTAACACACAAGTGAATACTTTTTTAAGATAGAGCTTTGCCCTCAATGCAGAGTTTGAATTACATAGTAATACCTTATGCCTTTTCTTTATCACTAAAAAAGTTAGGGGCCTTACCCTCTGCTGGAAATACTGATATATTCACAACTGTGTGACTTTCTAAAGATAGCTGCGAAGGGCATCCATGGTAATTTTAGTTTTTTCTCTTGGAGTGTGTTCTGTGAGCAAGATGACTCCTCTAAGAACCATGCCGCATCACTATAGCTAAGCTAGAGCTCCAATCTTATTATATCACAGATTCTTAGCATAATAAATTCCAGGAGACATGCCTGCTAAAATCGAAGCCTGGTTCATGATCATCATTAGCAACTAGGTCAAGGTGAGCGAGACAGGACTTATTTTTTGCAGTATTATTGCACTGGACCATCTCCTGTGCAATCATTTAGCATTTGTTGCTGGTCTGCATGTGCAATGGGTTACAGAGCTGAGGCACTTGGTACTTCTATCTACTATGGGCTAACACAAAAGAAGTCTTACTAAATGGTTATCTGTAGCCAATACAAGTTACGATTTAGAGTTCTCTCAAGGAAAGATTTCATGAGCAGAAGCTCCCACAGACTGTCTAAATGATTCTACTGTTCCAGATGTGATCTTTAATGACATTGGCGTAATGATTGCAACCTATTAGAGATATATTACTACGTCAGGTACAGCTCTTACAAACTGGATTTGAATCTGTGCCTGATTGGAGATGTAGGACTCAAACAGTGAAAAAGCTGATGCACTCTGTTATTTGCTGAATACAACAGAGCTAAATTATACTCATGGAATGTGAATTTAAGCATCTTGTTGGATTACAGTTGACAGAAACAACCTTCAATCTTAGGGAAAACAGCCTACTGCAGTGAGAACACTTGAATGTTTCAATTTTATTTTTGGTATCTCTCCTGAAAGTCAAGACAGTATACAGCTTTTTTGCCATTAGGACGTAAAAGTGGTAAACCACTTGGAATCAGTAGTTTAAATGCTTACATTTCAAATACCTGTTAGAAAAGAATGTTTTCATTTACCTCTGAAGAACTCTGAGATGATGTAATTTGGTGCTTAGAAGCTTTGGAGTAATTGCAAGGGGTGTTTTGGAAACTGTTACTGGGTCAACTTGTGACTATTTATAACTTGTCGATGATGATTTTCTCCCATTCCAAGAAAACACTTTAAACTTCCTCTTTTACAGCCACCAAATAAGGATTCTAGTTATCCTGCTCTGATTGGATTTTCAGATCCTCTTGGCATGGTATAGGTATTTCCAAAAGAGGGTGGGAGTTTGAAAGTAGCATTAATAATACCCCCTGTTCATGTAGCTGTCAAGAACAACAACAATTCTAATATGACTCCAGGCACCAATAACTTGACTGTGTCTTTTTTTTTTTTTTTTTTAAATATCTTTATTGAGTTTTTACACTTTTATTCCCTGTACCCAGTCTCCCCCCCCTCCTCCCCCAGAGGGGGATTGTTAATATAGGATGCTTTTATACAAATCAGGGCTTTACATCTTTTGAGGAACTTAAAGGGAAGTTTAGTTTAACGCATAAAGAATTTTTTAAGTTTCTCCAAATAAGGGATATCCTGCTGAAAAAAATGAAAGAAGGGGAAGGAGCTAAAAAGAACGAGATAATAGACAAGCTGCAGCAGGTGGTCTCTCCCCGTATTGGCACAGTATATAACTTCCTGAATACATTCAAGGTAGATGATATGGATAAAATTGCAGAAAAATGGGAAAACAAGTTAAACGTTCCGGTAGAGGCAGTTCGTCATGCCTTCTCAGTGGCTCAGGATGTCTTAATGTCTGCTAAGCTCCAGGTTCAATTTTATAAAACATATTTTTTTCTTTACTATACACCAGACCGGATTGCCAAGTGGGGTACAGGGAAGGGGACCCAATGCCCGCGGTGCTCTATATCCAAGGCCGATATTATTCATGTGTTTGCAACCTGTAATGCTCTTACGGGGGTAATTGGACAGATTGAAGGTTTTTTAAGAGATGAGTTGAGAATAGAAACAACTATAACGCCGGCTCTAATTTTACTGGGAATCAACGAAAGTTGCACGGCTGAGGAAGGTAGGGGGTTGATGAGCATTGCTATGACTATATTCCGGCTGTGTATTGCTTCAGCATGGCTGGATGTAAATCCCCCCTCCTATCAGCAATGGTTGGCCAGGCTGCTCGCAGCGTATAAACTTGAGAAATGCATCTATGCGTGTAAGGGCCATAGGGCGAGAAAGAAAGGGGGCAAAATTTGGAAACCCCTTGCCACTTGGATAGAGCAAAAGGAAGGGTACCGATGAGGTACAGGCAATGTATCTAGGTGAAATGTTAAATGGGTATACAGAAGGGAATCTAACTGTATACATGAATTGTGATGGGTGTAATTGAAGTTTTTATTCTTTTTAAAAAAAAAAATTTTTTTTGGGTGGTTATGTCTACTTACTTCCAGCTTCTACGGTTCCTTTATTTTGTGTGATACTGTACTGTACTTTCATCCTTCTGTAAGGTGGGACTGTGTCTTTCATTGATTTTTCTGCTTGGCAGAGTAAAGATTTTTGAATTAGGGCACTGTCGCTTTACCTAGAAGACACCCTACACTTGCCTCCTGTCTGGCACAGTTAAATAAGTTCATTATCTTTCTCGCTAATCTGTATATTTATCGTTGTTGTGACAGCTACTTAATTGTATAATGATAAAGGTTTCAATCATAGTTGTCAGTTCCAATCAAACAGCATATAATGGAATTAGCCAAAACTAAAGTGTAATTGTTATGCTATGTTATGCATATTTGTAGAGCTGGGAGGGTATCCTTGCGCTGAACGTAAAATTCAAAATTCAATTCAAAATTAAGTAAAGTTAGAGGACATACTCAAGCCCCTTTAAACTGTGGCAAAGTCGCCTCAATAATTCTCTTTAGATGTCAAAAGCATTTCATTGCCGACATTATGAAAAGTTGAATGGAGGTACATTTGGACATGAGCAGGCTTAAGAATAAAGAGTAAACTTATCTCTCAATACCTTGAAACATGTTATCATTTCGGAAGTCATGTGACTGACTTTCTAAAGAACGTGAACTCTATGAAAACTGAAAACATTTACAGTGTGTTAAGTGGCACACTAATGACAAAGAAAGTCTGCATAAGGTGAAAAGAGAGAACAAAAAAATATATATATCTAACGTGTTATATCCGATAACTCTTGCCACGTCACAGTCTTGAATATGGGGTATGGATTGCTTGCACTGAATTGCTCTGGCACATCTTCCAAGCGGTGGTGCATGGAAGAGCATAAAGGAGTGGTAGTGGATACTCTTATTTTTGTAAAGTAAATGGTATGGAAACTGAACGCTAAAGTAAAACTTAAAAACCATGTTGCTATGCTGAAATGTAAAAAAAAGACCCGAACAAACATGAACTAAAAGGAGGACTATTTGTGTTTTGTTTTAAGTTGTAACAATTCCGAGAAAACAGTAAATGAACTTGAGGTCTCAAAACAATTAAAGAATTATTGTGTATTGTACATTAAGAGGTTCATTTGAAAGAGAGAAAATGTAAATGTACGTAATAAAGAATGAACATGATTGTCTTTTGGATCCTACAGTAACATCTCACATAGTGAGAAAGACTTATTACACACAACTAAATGCAAACTGAGTCTTGAAGTCAAGTAATTTCACTTAAACAATATGCCATCTGTCAAAGGGGGGAAAAATTTAAATAATGCATTTATTGGTTATAAATAAATTCACATAACAGGATAATGTCCAAAATCCCGAACTGTGATGACAATGGCATAACATTGAAAGGTAAAGTAAATCAGTAATGTCACATCGACACCTTGTAAAGGCATAAAAATCAAAAGAGCAATACAGGAAGCAATATGACGAGTTTATAAAAAAGACTGCAAATCATCACTATACTGGAGGCCTCATGTATGTAGCGTATTCAAGTGGTGTATCTAAAAAGTTTCTCTCAAAGAGGAATTTGTCATGGTTGCCACCTCTGGGAGGCAATTTAATTTCTTCCAAAATTCGGATTTGATGTTGTGCTGGTTCTCAAGCCAGTGTACCACCACAGAAGCCTTCATAATCTGTGTTCTTATACTAATATTGTGCTCTGAGAACTGGACTTTTGTCTGTCTGGTGGTTTTACAAAGGGTTTCCCACCCTGAAATTGAATCATATGGACACAAGGACATTTAATCATACTGGCATAGAAAGCCAAATAAAAATCCTTACAAAGACAGTGATCCATCAAATGTCATGCTTGAGACTTTTAATTGAAACAAGCACAACATCTGCAACCAGGAATGTGGCTGAAGAGACATGGCAGAATTTACACTTCCCAATGAAGGGGCTACTAATCCCAAGCTTCTGAATGATGTATCAGATGAGGGTTTGTCTTTCTCTGAAAATAAGACTTGTACTTGGTGCTTAGACTCGAGGAAGAACTCCTATAGTTCTCCTGTTTTGACCTAAAGTATCCCGTTTAACACAGTTTGGTGCAGCTATATTTCAAGTCTGTAGAGTTAAGAAGCTAGCAGTGCAGTCTTTTCAACTCAACCTGTCAAGTCTTTAAAAGTTTTACTCTAGTGACACATAAATGAAAGAACCAAAACTTACTAATATGCACAGCTGGGTATCAGCCTGACCCCTATTAAAATATTGGGTAGCATGTAGCTGCGAAAGAGCCTTCCCTTCAATCAGATTACCCCTGTAACCCCAACCCACCACACCACAGTAATCCCCACTCTCATTAACCACCTGCCGAAAGAAGCAGGTGGTAAATGGCAGAGGAAAAGAACTTTTTATGTGGCCTAGAATAAGGATCTGCATGAGGTTGCTGGCCCAGTGAAACCAGGACACATACAATTCCCATTCTCAGAAGAATATTGCATAACAGGTGGATTTAGTTCTGGGGAAACTGGCATAAAATGTTAATTCAGGCGAACCAGTAGATGTGCACCTAAATCTGACATACAGTGTTGTAGGAATCTAGTGCTTGTTGCCATGAGATACACTAAACAGTTTAAAGATGCTGCTGTGCGGAAGAATTCTTACCACTGGACACTCAAGAAACAAACTGGTAGACTTCTCATATATTCTAAAACATCTTTTTAGTCTGATTTTTTGAGTTAGCAATTTGTGTACACAGACACCTAAAGACGGTTCGGTCAACATAGTATGCCCAAATAATTCCCATGCAAACACACACACGGGCATTTGCATAGTAGATATAAGTGTACCCAATATAGAAGCAGTTACCTGCCTTAATCACAGAGGGCTTACTAATTCAGTACTATCCCCTCTTGCCCTTATTTTTTATTAAAAAAACTGGAAGCTGTTGCCTAGAATAATTGATGGATCACCTAGCATGCTTAGTGTCAGCGAAGCAAGACATGCCTATTCCTCTTACTTTGTGCAGCAGGGGGTACTTCCTCATCACTGTTCTGGGGGAGCTGCTGGGTTGTTTCAGTTTGGCGCAGGTTTTTTTTCCCTTCAAAGCTGTGAAGCCGTTCAATGTGGAACTTGAGGTGCCCATTTCGGTTAAATCTGAGGGAAAAACAGTATAAGAACTGAGCCCCAAATCACAACACTGGGATATCAGAAATAATGCTGGAGTCTTATGTGATGACACAAGAGAAAAAAAAGTGTTCTGCCTTTCTTGCAGACATCAGAAAATGACAGGGAAAAATTGAGTCTGACAACCAACTGGAGAAGAGGAACAAACAGTTAAAAACAGGAGAAGAGCAGCACTTAATTTGTAACACAACAAGTGCAGGGGGTCTGAGTTTTTATTAAGAGCTTGCCAAGGTTTCTGCTAAATGCCGGGTTACCCAATATCAAGGCTGCCTAGTCTTGATTCCATCTAATGCCTCCTTCTTCCACCACCCTACTCTTCCTGACTCTTCATCTCATTCTTGCAGGTTCTGTTATAACTTTGCTTTCTACCTTTGTCATTGTTTTCTATCTTTCTCTTTCCCTTTCTCCTTTCTCTTTCTCTGGGTCAAGGTCTGTTGATGAAAAATAAGTTCCAATCCCAAAATCAGGGGTGGTGCTCACTGCCCGCCGCCCCAGACAAAAATTAATCACTAGAGAAGAGATGCACACCCATAACTCTACTGAACAGAAGAGACAAAAGGATTAATGCTCACAAACACCTGAAGGAAAGAGATAAGAGTTCGATCTCATTCAAACACATTACCTAGACCTCACTTACAAATATAAAAAGAGACAGTAAGGTTGAAGCTCGCCTACAGACACCAGCGGGTGGGAAGGATAGAACACTCACAGACACAGAGGAAACAAAAGGACTAAACGGCCCTTACAAACATGTTTTTATTTATTGTTTGTACAGCCCCACACAGCACCAAAGATTACTGCAGAGTGGACCATAGATGAGAGAAAGAGTGCTCATGGAGGGTTAGAATTCAGCTGAATGAATGCCTGTGCCCATCAACTGACATTCTGCATTTGCTCTGCTTGTCTACAAAGTGTTCAGTCGAAAGGCAATTTGAAAAGGTCAGTTTTCAGCAGTTTCCCAAATCGGAGATAGCTGGATTCAGCCTTTAGGTCTGGGTTCAAATTGGGAGCACCAAAGTTTGTCTCTTGCAGCATCTTTGCAAAATCGTGAGAGACTGATCACAGCGAGGTTCCCTCTGCAGTCTGTTGATGAACTCTACACTATAATTAATGGAGTCCGAGCAGGTGGTCCACCGAGTCATTTTAAATTCTATTAATGACTGGATTAGAGGAGCTAGAGAATACTTAGGAGTGGATTATTGCAAGATGGAAGTTGGTACCCTTGACCACAGCGCAAAGGTTAAAAATAAATAGGAGATCAGTGTTCAATAAGACTGTCAGGTCATTTGTTTTCTGCATAGAAATAGAAGGAGCCCTTAAACTTGTGGGCCAGTCAAACACATCTGCATTGGTTTCTCTTCCTACAAAAACAAAGACGTTAGTGTTTGTTGCTTTCAAACAGAAGAAGTGATATTTCGTTCAGTGGTGGATGAAAACGCACACAAAGACATTTGCACAATTCTCAGGGTTATTTTCCAGTTGGATGCTAATTTGAGTGCCATAGTCATAGGAACATGACCTAGCAGTCTATGGGGAAGAGAAGACCACAGTCTAGATGTGAGATGACTGAGCTCCCTCACAGCCAATTAAGACAGCTGCACAGAACCAAATAGGTTCGAATAAAGTTTCCCTTAGTTCAACTTCGGTATTGTGGTCTGAGGAAATCCTCCGTAAAATGGGAGTACATGTTTATTTACTGGGTATGAGTAATGTGGTCATGCACTTAGGGAATAGTCACTTTGGGGTGTGAAAAATGGTTGAAGTGGAGGTTGGTGGTGATCACAGAAGAAGATAAAATTTGCAGAAAGAAATGAAAGGGGAGAAGTTGAAGATTATTCTGAATCCAAGGTCATGTTCATCTTGATGTAATTGTGTTGTGTGCAATAACTAACCCAAAACAATTGGGTAAGAGGAGTAACACATAATAAGAAAGTAAAAACCGAGAAAAGTGTCAGACTATCATTTGTTATGCAACAAAACAAAAGTTCTAATAGTAAATATTGGCTCCAGTCTATCTTGTACCGAAAATGTCCACTAAAGGACAAACATTGCGTCTGTAATGGTGTGGGTTCCAGCCTGACTTTGGTGATGATTTTACTAGTATTAAAATGTTATGCTGGAAAACAGTTGTGCTGGTTATTTTCAGACTAGTATCCATTGATCCAGTCTCTTAGAAAAGAGGCCCGAGATGTTTAATCCAACTGGCTTACATGTATAAAGCTTTCCAAACAGCACAAAAGTAAACCAAAATTCTGTGCCTTAGTCAGCAGGGTCCTCCGATTCTGGACCTTTTAGACACACATCCTCACTGACGTCTTCAAAGTCAGGTCCTGCTGACCTCATTTATTATTATTTACAGTATTTCTCTACAGTACTGCCTTGCCAGTAGGTATAAGAGTGCTTTTACTTAGCACTAAAACTACATATAACAGATATGCTTAACAGAGAGCAAGAGGGTCAACAAAACTGTAAGAGGAAGTGGGGGGCACAAAGGGAAGGGGGAAGTGAAGAGAGAGAGTTGTCAGAGGATGAACATTGTGAGCAGTGAACTTATATGTGCATAGAGGACTCAAACAGTAAGATCCACTAAGTTACAAGAGGGGATGTGAGACTTTAGTTTCGAGCAACGTCTCTTGATTCTGGAAACAAACAGGTGGGTTTTGAGTTTTTTCCTGAATGAAAGTATGTCTGGCACCTTTCTTTATTGGCTCAGAAGGGTGTTCCAGTTGGTAGGAGCAGAGCCTAAAAAAACCATCTATGAGGGAGGGTGATTTTGAATGATGGGTGTTATAAAGTGAGAGAGTCCCTGCTGCATGAGATTCAGAAGCCACCAGGTATTTTTTATAAATCAGATAAGTAGCTTGGCCTTCCCACGTGAAGGCCTTTGAACGCGAGGCAGCATCTTTAGAATGTACTTTTTCAACAGCATAGCTTTTACCCAAGTAGTGTCCAAGATGACTTTTAGGACGGAAGGAAGGGATCAAAGTCAGCTTTTCTTTAGAGAGGCAACCCCAGATAACGGAAGCCTGCCTCTACCTCTTCGACACAGACTTCAGCGGCTTATAAAAACTGCACTCGATGAGCCACTTGTTCAAGTATAAAAAGGCCTATGACATTTCCTCCACAGGTAAGCTGTCATGGTGCTGGGCCCTTTGCAAAGATCCTTGAAGCAGACTTCAGGCCAAAGGTGAAATCTTTAAACTGGTAATGGCAATTGGCCCCTTAAACGGCGGAACATAAGGTGCCTGGAATGTGCAGGGTGATAAGATTAGGCACCTTGTATAAATTCAGTCATGTCATGAGTACTCTTTCTTTGCGCGAATGAAAGACTTTCTGACGAGTTACAATGCAAACAAACTACTTTTGGTGAAATCTGTTTTCCTGGTGTATATCTAGGGTGGGACACCTTTTTTTGTTACCTTTTCCATGTTTTGTAGTAATCTGTGGACAAATCCCAACAGCCCTTTTTCCAGCATACAGAGGATTAAGAGCTGAAGGAGGCAGGGGTGTTGATGGCTCTCTTGCTGTAGTGGCATCCATGAAGTTCTCTCAACAAATTCCAGGGTGCCCTAAACTTAAGATCTACACCTTCAGGCCTGAGGAGATCAATTGTTACTTTTGTACGCAGGCCTAAAATACCCCTATCTCAATACCCTCCTCCCTACTCACACATGGTCCTGCAAGGTGGGGGCAGGGAAATGGTACACGGAGCAGGGAAGGATTCAGGATCTCTTCATCAAATCTTGTGATGTGGAATGGGACAGTCTTCTAGTCTAGAAGGCTGCCTGGAGTAGGATTTCTACAGAGATATGAAGTGAACCTGAGAATCCTGGGAGTTGTGCTATCAGGACTGCTGTAGGTGTTGGTATTGATAGAGCTGGTAACCTTTGTAAGGGAGTTGATAACTACAAACTTTTCCACAACAAAAGTGCTGTAGGCTTTGATACTGAAGGACACCTATGGACCTAGCCGTCTCTATTTCAAGTCTTGAAATGCTGCAGTGCGTCACTAACGTGGCAGCCCAAAAGTGTTTCCTCATCAATGGGCGTATCTACCAGCTCCTTCTGCACTTTGGCACCTGATGAATGTGCTCAGTAGTCAAATCTGACTCAGGAAAATTGCCACTCCTGGCAGCTGTCAAGTGTCAGTTAATACCACATTCAGGAACATGTTAATAACAGCTCCATTTCTTGCAGAATGGCCATGGCTTTCTCTCGTTTGTCAACCAGGATGAGGTTGAATTAGTGGGCAATGTATGCTCATGCACCTGACTATGATAACTACTCAGTAACACCAAAGTTTCCTGCTTTATTAGAAGTTACAAAAAGAACAAATGATGGACGGAAAGCTGAACAAATCAAGCAAACAAATGATGGATTAAACCCAGATCTTTGACTGGGCGTGAATGTTTGATTTGTTCGGCATTCCGTCCATCATCTGTTCTTTTTCCTTTTCTAGAATTTGCAACAATGGTACTGACCTACCTTCTGAAAGTGTCCATCTTTCGTACATCATGATTTAATGTGGCACAATACAGAGATGTTTGAATTGCAGCAGTGTTGTTAAGCTGCCGCTGACATTGCTGTGCCCAACTTTGTTTTCCCCATGAGTCAAACAGGAGTATTCTCCAGAGCATTTTATTTCATTTAGAGGCAGGGAGCTGGAATGATTGCAGGAGTTTGCATGAGCCTCTTCCCTTTTTCGCAGTTTGGGGTTTGCCTTGACTGATTTCTGGTTGTCTCACAAATGTAAAAAAGGAACCATTTTGTTCCTTAGGTAAGAATAGTAGGTTGAATCTCTTAGCAGCACTTTCAGCCACGCTATGGAACTTAGCGATGCCATATATATATATATTGTTGTTCAACAATTTGATTCCTCTTGACAGCGCGCTCTGCCATCCGGTGCAGACATAAAGAGGGCTGAATCCAGCCCAACAATGAATTTGTAGAACAATGATTGTCACACTCCAGAGCTGTTGATTTCAGGGTTTTATTCACCACCACTACCACCAACGCGTTTCACCACAAGGGCTTGTTCACGGTTGGGGAAGTCTGTCTACCATTGCAATTTATACAGTTCTCCATATTTGCCCATTATGAGGCATTGTGGGATATGTAGTTTCAATGCATTCTATAATGTACAATTATTTACAATATATTTACAATGTTTGCTTTCCATTTTTATGCTTAATTATAACATTGTTAGTTCCTTCATTGATTCTAGCATGGGTTTTTTAATTTATTTGGAAATGGTTTGTTGTAATGTCTGTGGAGTCTAAGTGACTTAGTGTCTTTTTAGTAATTCCTTGATTGCTTGATCAATCGTTGGAGTGATGTTGTATTCCACAGTGTTCGTAATGTTTTGGAGACCAGTTTCGCCTGAGTAGCTTAGTTTCATTTTTTAATATTATTTTTTATATTGCTTCCGCCTTAGTGACGTTTACAGTGCCCCAGCTGAATCGGTTTGTTTGTCTTTGGTTGTGTTTTTGTTTTCTGTTTTCGGGAAGATGGTTAGTTTTGTAATCTCCATGATTGATATTCTTTACATTTTTTACAAGTGTACATGGAGGTCTTCTTCCGCGTTGAGGCCACGAGGTTGTTTGGTTCTAAATTTAATGATCAGTTTGGATTCCAGTCTTCTCAGTTGTAGTGTTCTGTCTCCTCCTCTCTCATGGGTCGGAACATGTGCTATTCCACAGTATCTCATATTCCTCCAAGTGTAATTCTCGTGTGTTTCAAAGTGTTTTATCATGGCATAGTTGATGTCGCCATTGGATACTGCCCTGATGTGTTCTAATATCCTTTTCCTCAAGGGACAGATGGTGCTTCCGATGTACTGTTTTCCACAGTCGCATGTGATCATGTACACTACATAAGTAGTCTCACACGTGATTCTGTGTGTTATTGTGAATGGTTTTTTTCGGAAGTCCATCAGTTGTTTTATGTTTTTCCCTATTTGGCAAGCTTTGCATTTGTCGCATTTTGCGAATCCTTTTTGGCGACTTGAAAGCCATGTTTCTTTCTGTCCTCTCGTAAAGTGGCTCTTAGTTAGTTTGTCTTTCAGAGATGGTACTTTTCTGAAGGAAATGTCTACATTGTCATTTAAGTTTGTTCCAATGTCTGGGTCTTTATTTATTATATTCCAATATTTGTTCATTTTTTTCCTTATCTCGTTGTGCTCTTTGTTGTATGACATTATAAATCTTATTTTCTTGTTTTTGTCATCACTTTTCTTTTTGTTTGTCAGTGTTTCCAGTTGTGTCAGATTTTCAGTTTTTCTTTTACCATTCTCAATGTCAAGTTTCCGATATCCTCTATGTCTAAATTTTTCTGATGTTTCTTTCGCTCTTTCTTTGAATACATTGTCATCAGTACAATTTCTCCGCATCCTTAAAAACTCCCCATATGGAATACTTTTCAGTAGGGCACGAGGATGGAAACTGGTTCCATGTAGGATGCTGTTTGTGGCGGTTGGTTTTCTGTAAGTGGTTGTTTTTATCTGATCGTTTTCGATGTAGACCGTGAGGTCCAGGAATTGGATTTCCTTGTCGCTGGTATTGCAGGTAAATGATAATCCCAACTCATTGTGATTTAGTCTGGAAAAGTATTCCTGGAATTCAATGTTTGTACCATTCCAGATTATAAATAGGTCGTCTATAAATCTCAGCCAAAGGTGGATTTTGTCCATGTATTGTTCATTCCCCTCTCCCCAAGGTACCGTTTCCTCCCACCACCCCATGGTGAGGTTCGCATAGCTCGGGGAAAAGGAAACCCCCATGGCGGTTCCGCAAGTTTGTAAATACATTTGTTTAGCAAACAGGAAGATATGGTTTCGTAAGCATAGTTCTGTCATTTCCATTATGGCTTCCGATTGTTCCAGGTATTGGACATTCCGTTGTGCTAGAAAGTATTTTATTGCATTCAACCCCACTTCGTGGCTTATGGATGTATATAAGGCGTTACATCGATTGTGACTGGCAACAGACCATTGTGCCATATGATATTGGCCAGATGTTTAAGGAAATCCCCTGTGTCTTTTATGTAAGAGTTGAGATTTGTTACCATGGGAGCCAGTGTGTTGTCGATGTATATTGATAGATTCTCATAAAGTGATCCACAGCTTGAGATGATCGGTCTACAGGGCGGGTTTATCAACATTTTATGAATTTTGGGAAGAAAATAGATTGTGGGAATTATTGGGTTCTCGTTCATTAGGTAACTGGCTTCGTCATCGTTGATTATGCATTTTTCTCTCCAATTTTTTATTTTTGGGTTGTAACTGATTGTTAAATCATTGATTGGATTCTTGGTTATTCTTATATATTTGTTTTTGTCATTTAGCTGTCTTCTTGGTTCTTTGATGTATTGGGTTTTTTCCATGATTACAATATTGCCCCCTTATCGGCTGGTTTTATTGTAATTGAGTCACAGTCCATTAGTTCTTTTAATGCTTTACGTTCACCTTTTGTTAAATTCTCTTTTCTGTTTGGTTTGATGTTGTTTAGTTTCTCTAAATCTGAGATCACCAGATCATGGTATGTGTCAATTCTATTGCCTGGCGGTAAGTTTGGACAGAATTTTGATTTGCCTTTCAAACTGATATTGGGGTGTCCACAGGTGTCAATTTCCAATTTGTCTAGAACTTGGCTCGCAGTTATTTGGTTCTCTCCTAGATCATGCATCAGTTCGTATGAGGTGACTACATCAGGAATTTGATCAATAGTTATATTTGTTTAAGGAGGTTTTGTCATTGGTGTTTTTCGTAGAGTGTTACTTTTCGTGAAGATTTTTGCCAGTTTCAATTCCGTATAAATTTGTAGATGTCAATCTTGATTTCCGTGTAATTATGATGTTGTTCCGGACAAAAGGTAAGGCCTTTGTTGAGGAGAGTTGTCTGGTCTTCGCTTAATTTCAATTTTGGTTTATAATTAAATTGTCTTTGTTCTGTGTAATTATTTCTTCTGTCGACTGCGGAGTGGATATTTTTCTCTTTTGGCCCCTGCCTCTCCTGCATTTTTGTTTCGGGTTTGACTTCCAGATCTTGCCTCTGATTGTCCCCTTCCACGTCCTCTCCTTCTGCCTCTGCCCCTGGTCGTTGGTCTATGTATAAGAGTTTCATCTCCCCAAAAAAAGACGTTTTTGGAATTCTGGAGGTGCTCTGTTCCCCTTCACTGGCATCTGTGTCTGATTCACTTACTGTGTTGTCTGATTCCGTTGTGGGAGCTGTTTGGGATCTCATTTGTTGTTTCAAAACATCAAAACGTTTTGCGAATGTCATAATTGTGCCAATTTCGTAGTCTCTTTCATCTCTTATGAATTTGCGATGTTTCCTTTCTTCAATCTCTTGTTCATACTTATCTAGTCTTTCTTCCATTTCTGTTGTTAATTTTGATATTTCTTCTTCTTTTTTTAGAGATTGTATTTGTGATTCTATTGCGCTCACGGATTTGTGAATCTCCTCTATGTCCTGTTTAGAATAATTGATTATAATCAACATCATGTTTTTTGAACACTGCATATTGTTCCTACCCCATTCCTCAAGCATTTCAGGTCTTGTATCCGGATGGTTGGGGAGAGTAAAAATTTGTAGGCCTCGTGGAACTCTGTCTAGTTCAATATATATATAACCTAATTTCAAGACAGGAGAGGGTTTTAATCGCGGAAAGAAGCAGCAAGGACCTGCTGCTAAATTTTGCAGCCAAAGACGTAAAAGAACAATTTTGCTTCACTCAAGCTCAGATTAAAGTGAAACTTAACCCGAGTGAAAGACAATTAGGTAGACTCTTCCCATTAAAAGAAATAGGGAACAAATCTCTGGATTTAAGCTTTCTTGTAAACAGGTTGGGTCCAGAACATCATAGAGCCTCACTCACAAAAACCATGTCGAAAGACTTTGCATAATTAGAATGCCAAATGGAAAGCAACATACGGACTAAGCCACACTTTATTAATAACAGCACAAGACAAATAATGCACTAGTTTATGTTTGAAACATGAGGCGTTTTTACCATGTCTATTAATGTGAAACGATAAATAGTATGAGGAAAATGGCGCTCACCAGATTGATAAAGGCTGTTGATACAGCCGAAAGGCGTCTCTCCTGGTTGCTGGGTCGTGGGAGACCCATTACATTAAAAAGAAGCCCTATTCCTGCAGTCCTCGTGTGCGGCTGGTTTCCTTTGGAAGCAGGGGTTGTTTATACTATTATTAAACATCGGCGGTTGATGTTTTTCACGCACCACCAGTCCTTTTGGGCAGTCGGAGTAACCGCAATGAGGAGGAAGCAGCATGGAAGTGCTAGACCGACTAGACCCCAGATTATGCCTCGGGACGAGTCATAGAGGCGTGGGCATTGTGGGAGACGTGGACTCAGCACGGGGAAGTCTGCTGATTTTCAGGGCGGGGACTGTGTTTCTCCATGCCTACAAAAGCTTCACTAAGAAAGCCGAGGGAGGTCTGGTGACTGGGCACCATACAAGCATTCGCTTAATTGGTGAGGACTGTTGTGCTTATTACTCTTTGTTGTGAGGATCTCCTCCGACCCCGTGGGTTAGTTCACATTGGGCTGTTCATGCAGCTGGAGATTTCTCCAGCAGGATACCCACACAGACTTGAGGACGTGGATGCCTTGGTACTGCTGTGTTAGTGCACATCATGCTGAACTAATTTCGATCGATAGTTGCTTCAGTTTACAACCCGAGTATAATACAGAAACAATGACATTGGATTTTGCTGGACATTTGCAGCTTTGCAATGCCACGCGGTACAGCATGTTATTTCTTTTTTAATCACGTTCGTTCCGTGCCGTACTTGTTTTTGAAATTATGGTGATGCTCCACTGTGGCATTATGGGAACAGTAGTCCCTCGTGAGTTTTGAATAGTTGTATGGCACTTGAAACGCTCTGATGATGACAATTGTATACATGTGGTGTGCGCAGTACTGTCACGCTTAGCAAAACCCTGCATGGCTAAGTAATTTATTTAATTTGTTTCAAATCTGTAGAATATCTTATTCAGCAGATGGAGTTGTGATGCCATTATGGTGTTTCAGCATATGCGATCATAAGCAGAGTATGAAAATAGTTTAGGCATCACAATGTTGGAAGTACAAGCAGCTCATTTTATATGTCAGTGCTACCTGAGGTGGTTTTGCGCCAATCTCTAAAGAAAATCTATAGAAGGTGTTTTAAAAGATGAAATAAGTTATTTTGTACTTCATGTTTTAGTGCAAAGCGATTTTCGTTTCTTAAAGGTATTAATTGATTTATGCACACAAAATGCAATGAATATTTATGTACTAGCTTATGTTTGAAACATGAGGTGTTTTTACCATGTCTATTAATGTGACACGATAAATAGTATGAGGAAAATGGCGCTCACCAGATTGATAAGGGCTGTTGATACAGCCGAAACACGTCTCTCCTGGTTGCTGGGTCGTGGGAGGCCCATTACATTAAAAAGAAGCCTTATTCCTGCAGTCCTCGTGTGCGTGCTGGTTTCCTTTGGAAGCAGGGGTTGGTATATATATATATATAGATATATATATATATATATATATAAAACCTAATTTCAAGACAGGAAAAAAGCAGCAAGGACCTGGTGCTAAATTTTGCAGCCAAAGACATAAAAGAACAATTTCACTTCACTCAAGCTCAGATTAAAGTGAAACTTAACCCCAGTGAAAGACAATTAGGTAGACTCTTCCCATTAAAAGAAATAGGGAACAAATCTCAGAATTTAAGCTTTCTTGTAAACAGGTTGGGTCCAGAACATCATAGAGCCTCACTCACAAAAACCATGTCGAAAGACTTTGCATAATTAGAATGCCAGATGGAAAGCAACATACGGACTAAGCCACACTTTATTAATAACAGCACAAGACAAATAAGGGCAAAGTCACTTGCGCATAGTACAAAAAGACAAGCCTCAATCCTTATTCTCAAACAGATAAGATACACGCACACACTTGCGATTAAACTCTAGGAGAGATAAGTACATTCAATAACAATAGAAAATAAGAAACGTGTTGAAGTCTAAAAGATGCTCAAATTAAGGCTCACTCAGAGACATCAAAAGTAGTATAGAGCCTCACTCTGAGAAACCAGAAGTGATATGAGCACTGAGTTTCATTTACAGAAATAGGTCAGTTCCATTTTCACCTTAGAAAGTGACTACTGCACATCCCTCCTATTCTGATGAGCTCAGAAAAGTTCTTCCCTCTTACACAATAAATCACTATTCGCTAACCCCATACATAAATCAACCTCAGCCCACATCATCCATATCCCATAAACCCTTTCGGCCATGCCCAAAAAAGCAAGCTCTGCTCAGCCACCATATCCAATTAATATGTACCCATGCTCTTTTCCAAATAAAACAACACCATTGCCCTCGCTCTTAATCAGTACAAATGTTATGCATTCACCTCAATCTACAAACTAACAGTGCCTTGCTATTTTCTCATTATTTACCTTAACCTTCCTTTCCTCTATACCCATCCCACGATCTCACCCTTCCTTTGCCCGTAAACTCACCTATGCTTATAAACCACACCATCTAGGTTCGGTCCTACCCTTTCCCACAATCAAGGGTCGGCCAATTCCATTCTGCACAGACCAACCTCTGCCCACAGATCTGGCACACAAAGGGTTTCTCGTTTGTGTGGGTCAGCATGTGTCTCCTTAGGTCCTTCTTGTTCTTGGAAGCGAAGCTGCAATGTGGACATGTATGAGGTCGAAGATCAGCATGCAGGGATAAGTGAACCTAAGGGAGAGACACAGGAGTCAGTAATGAAAGGGTTCCATGTTAGGTAAAGATAAATGAAGAGAAAAACCAATAAAAATAAAGTGAGACAATATGGCTGAAAGAGGATAGAGAAAGTAAGAAAATGTACAGAGAGAGAATAGGGCCATTGGAAAAGGAAATACCCTCCAACGAGCGGAGATAGAAATAAGAATCTACACATGTAAGCGGAAGAAGCAGGACGGTAAGAAATGGCAGTGACACAACAGCAGCCATGGGAACAGGTGGAGTAAGAAATGAAGGAGGGGAGATATATTAAAAAAAGAAAAGTAAAGTAAAGGGAGATTGAAAAAGGTAAAATGCTTCAAAGAAAGCAAGATGATAATCCAGATAAAAGAAGGTTCAACAAAACTAACTCCAATGCTATTTATAGTTGACATGATTTCTTTTGAAAGCATCTATCATTCTATTGGTTTTCATGGCAGTGGGTAGTCTGTATGGTCTGTGAAATTAGCAATCTTGGCTATGACCATGATCCCATTGAGCACTCACCAATTCACCCAGCACCTAGACATGTATCTTGTGTTACCCAGGAAGACCCTGTACTGACCTTGACGTCTGGCCAAGACGTAGCTGTGAACACGCAGTCTGAGCACTTAAATGTGTTGGGCCCAACATGCGCTCTTTTGTGGCTCTCCATCTCTGCTCGTCCTGTGAAAGTAGCACTACAGATCTTACAGGAGAACTTCTTGGCCACGGACTGAGGGGTGGAATTCCCTGGAGACAACTGTGGGTCTGTAGATTGCTGTAAACCAAAAAATAAAAGAAAATAAAGAAAAGGTGCAAAGAGATGTGACATAGATTGAATTGGGACAGTTAATAAAGGTCGAGCTAACAAAAGGAGTATAATATAAAAGACTAAAGAAGGAGGGATACCTACTGAAGGGAATAGAAGGCGGAAAAGAGAGCTTGCTAGAGAAACGATATAAGCAAAGTGACACGATCAAAAGAAAGGTGAATGGGTGCAAGGCAAAAAAGAATTTAAAAAATGGTGAAGGAGCCAAGAGACTGGGGTGTAACACTATGTAAGACAGGCATACTGAGCTTTAACGCTGTTAGAGATATGTACTGTCATCCCCCCTATTGAAGCCGGTAACAGTTTTTAATTGTTCAACACACAAACATGGGACCAAGAAAAAAATGTAAGTCCCCCCCCACATCTCCCAATCAAAGTCAGCCAAATTCACTTACCATTTCAATTTGATTCACACTATTAATGAACTTACAATGCAAGCTGATAAAACGAATTAGTACACGTATGCTAAGCTTTTTTATTGACCAAACCAATCGCAACAGTAAACAGACGGTGTTAACTGTCCTTATACATGTTTCAGCCCACTATGATGGTGTGGCTGTAACCTAAATGCAAAAAGATTTACTACAAAAAAAAACTTTAGAGGGTCAAGACAAGTTTTGCCAAATAAAAAGTGCCCAAAATTGTAGGCTGAAGCGAGATGTGACTTATCGGCATACCATCTAGGATGGTGAGTAGGTTGTGAAGAGAATAGATGTCAGCCTACCAAAACCAAGCAGTAATGTGTAATAGGTGCTGTGCTCTTCTAAACGTGTCATAAATCTGATTGTGCTTGTAACAGAAAGAAAAAGCATAGCCCTGATCTTGATTGCAGCCTATACAATTAATAAGACTGCTTGCATGGAGGCTGCTAGTCAACGAACAGGTGTTAATAAATGCAGCTGCTACTCTTCTAGTTACAGACTATAGTGGAATCTCTACAGCCAAGCAGGACACTTCTATTGCCTTTCATCCTTTCGTGCAACTCCTTTAGGCTTGCTTCATGAGGCAGAAATACCTTGCAGGACAGAGACAACCAGAGCAGACCTCATCATTTCTTAGTAGTAATTTTTTATGGTTCCTCCCAGCGGCAGGCAAGGGACATGGATTGGCCACCTTCAGTCCCAACCACATGTATGCAAACCCTGTGCCTCTATTGTTTAACATTTGTACATGTTAGAACCCGGTGCAATGTTGTGTGATGAAAGGACATCTTGGACTTTCTTACCTCTGTTGCCATTTCATAACAGCCTGGATACAAGTCAAAGTTCATAGAATAGATGTAATAAAGCTGTTTGACCCAAAAAATATGCATTTGATGGTACTATGGCCAGAAGTCAAAGACCAGGCAGGTGTAGGCCCATAACATTCATGGAGTGAGTCTAAACATATGCTTCCTTTGAAGTATGTTTGACTAGAGACTGAACAAATTTCAGCTGGTTTACTCTAAAGTGGAAATAAACTTCCCATTGTAAAGGTAGCACACAGCCTCTTATATCCTCATGCAATTTTAAGTACCTTGCGTAGGTGTTCAAATTAATAAAGATGGATTACAGGACAGCAATTTGTTTGTAGAACTCCACATCAAATTATTCAGAATTCGAGTTTGTGTGGTAAACATATGTGAGACAGCCATAACATGGTGAAAGCAAACACACATCACCTATACTACCAAGGCAATCAGAGACATTGTGTATAAAGATCATAACGGTCACAGCTGTAAAGGGAGTTCTGCCAGTCTCAAACCTGGATTTTCACAGAATTTACAACATGTACAAATCATGATCACGAAAGATTAGATCAATCAGGTATGTGTGTGTCCTCCTTACAATGTCACTCTTATCTGACACTTGATTGGTTTTACACGCTGAAGATATTCCCCATTTGAATCGTGTCAAAAGGAAGTTGTGGCTCATACTTTATCACCAATGAACTACAGAATTTCCAGTAAAATGTAGATTTTCATGTCATTTATTACATCAAATGTTCACATTGCTATGATTTATGTTGCAGCATCTGCATTTAAATGTGATGCATTCATTTCCCATGAGAAAGCCTGGAAATTATGAGAGCCCTTCTCTTCAAGTATATTGTGGTGCATCGCTCAACTTTGACCTTGTGTTTGACGCACGAAATTAAGCAGGCCATAAGAAGATGTATGAAAAGCGTAAGTTGTTTCCAGAGAAAATAGTGAAAGATCCCAAGATATGGTTGACCGTCTCAAAAACCTTCAGCATGCATTATTCCCACTGAATACTTTATGCATGTGAATCTGTGAAAGAGCAATGCTGGTTTTATTGGTAGTGAAAGAGAGGAAGGGATTTTTCAGTTTTTCACACATATTTTTAATTCAATTATTTTCATTGTAATTTTAAAAATGTTAAGAGAAGAAACATGAAGAATCAGGGGTATGAACGTCCACCCTCAGTAAAAATGTTTCATTCCATCTACATTTCTTATATAACATCAATAAAGCTCTTGAACTTCTTTTCTGTTCATCTACATAATATTTCCAAGATAGAGCTTGTTTTACCAAAATTTCTTCCTTGGAAAGCATAATAAAAACAGCTAGAAAAAAATCTACAGAGCAGAAATAGAGGCTGAATATTAATTTTGTTAATTTCATCCTACTGATGTAGACAGGTACCCTACCCTGTATATGTGAAGGTAATAAGAGAATATGTGGTAGGGAAAAACAGGTAAACTACGATAACAAATGTTATTTCATCCGGATTTGTAATATTCAGAGTATCCAGTTTGGATAAGCATAAACTATAATGAAAACATTTACTTACATCTAACAATAGTTGTGCAGCTCACAACTTTTCTAGATTCACGTGCCTTGTATTATTCTGTTATCTAGTGTTTGGGCCCAGAAATATTCTGAATAGGTCAAAATTTTTCTTTGGGCGCCCAGCACAGACAGGACGTCGAGCATAAACCCACAATGCCCCAATGCATCACCACCATTTTCAGATTCATCCATATTGTTTCTGAACATGTCCTGTCTGCTAAAAGTATTATTAATGAGGTTTCCTTGCACTTCTGGCATAAATCCAGAGATCTATAGCCATACATACATGTGCAACACCATCCCAAGCATAGTTGTCTGCTGGCCGTATCTGCTGATTCAAGAGAGGATTTTAGGCTTTTTAGGATTCTAGTACTTTTTTGTGACTATTCTGAGAAGAACTGGATTGGCCATTCTATTTCCATCCATTCTGGTGGCCATATTTGGGAGTAGCATATTACAGTTTCCTAATCTCTATTTGATTGCTGCTGCCCTTTCCAATTTTTTGGGTAAAGCATCACGTTTTTAGGTCGAGCCTGGGCAGCGCATGCGCTGCTCTGCAAGCCATGCTGTATTGGAGTTTGTACTTGAAGCCCTGCCCACTCTCCGCCCATATTTGTCATTGGCTTGTGTCATAGTCCTTCGTAAATGCTGGCTTCTGATTCGTTAATATGCTTGTTAGTCCCTCCTTAGTACCGCCTTGTCTTCATTTGTAACCTCCCATGAGGACTGGCCCTTTCACTTCGGTTGTTACACGGTACGTCTTCTTTAGGCTGTAAGCACTATTTTCTTTAATGAGTTTCTCTTACTGCAGGAGGGTCTCTTGTGTGCAGTTGTGACCACCGGCTTGTTTATTTAACTTGTAGCAAACGTGGAGCTTTTAAGGGGCCATGGGAGACAGAAGGGGGCAACTCAGCAACGCCTTCAAGCATTTGGAATGCAATAGGTCTTGCATTTACGATAGTTTAAGCTATTGGCATTGTAAATGACAATGCCTTTTATTTATGTTTTAAAAACCAAAACATAAATAAAAGACATTGTCATTTACAATGCCAATAGCTCAAACGTGCGTAAATGCGAGACCTATTGCATTGCAGATGCTGGTTTGCTCTCCTTGTTTGGTAAAGGTCTCAGTGTTGCAGAGTTTAGTTGCTCTTTACCTAGCAGTAGTTATTATTAGTCATGTTCTGGATGGACCTTATTATTTGTTGGACCTTCTTTAGATTGTCTATATTTTTCTCTTCTCTTGGTGTAACAGCTTTACTAGAGGTTCACTCCTTAAAAAAACCGACTTCCTGTGCTGCAGTATGCTGGGTAGCATTGGGAGGTAATGGTTTTGCCTTTGGAGAGGATCAAGAGTTTCTAAAAGGAAGCAAGGGACCACCTCAAGTTAGATCCCACATGTCCACTGCTCTTTCAATAATAGCATGGCATACTGAAATGTCATCTGGGGGAAGGTCTGGATGGATATGTCTCTACATCTTGTGAAGTTTCAGCTTCAGTGTGATCACACATGTCCCTGTCTGAATAATGAGTTCCCCCTTATTGTGTGTCATGATGTTTCAAATTAAATTATTATGGAGTCGAAGTCCTTTCGTTGCAGAAGGTCTACTATTTCATCTTGGAGCCTACATTTTTGCTTTTTGGCATGCTTTAGTTATTGACAGTTTTTGACCTCTTCTTGTGTCATGGCGTTTCAGACTCTTTGTCCTTATCCTTCCTCCTATGTTGATCCTCTTGTGAGGCCAAGTCAAGTAGTTGAGTTGAGGTCACTGTATCAATGTAGTTATCTTCTGATCCATGTGTCAAATGCCTTTGCTTTTCTGAAGTCAATGGTTTTGACTTTAAAGGTGTTGTTTTTGACATGGAATCTGAACCTTTCGGCTCCACCATATTTCGGCTCCAAAGTCTTATGCTCACAAGGCCGTGTTTACTTCTGCTTGATTGGCATCGAAAATATGTCTTTCAGCACCATTGTGACTTATAGCCATTTGTGATGGACTTGTGTTTTTGAAGTCCATATTTCTTCCCTTTGTGGCTCCTCTGTACTCTCTAAATCAGCCAAGCTCAATTTACTGGACCGCTGAATTCAGCTAAACTCTGCTGTTTTGCCTGAGCTATAGCAAAGTAAGCCCAATGTTGATTTCTCCTATTTTTAGAGTCTTAGGTTTAAAAAGAGCGCTGCAGAAGGTGCAATCGGAACTCTCTCTTTTCATCTGGCAAGGGCGCAAACCGAGAATGAAGTGGTTGGTTAGCTTCCTACCACCTCACGAAGGGGGCCTTGGGATTCCGGACCTCACGCTCTATTATAGCGCTGCGCAGCTTCGTCACTTGGTCGATTGGAGCCGGACCGAATCCGAGAAACACTGGCTTCTTCAAGATCGCGCAGTGGCTGGTACATCTCTCATGAAGGTTCCCTTTCTCCGGAAGACCCATTGTCCTCCCAACTTATACGCCTCATTGGTGACACGCACAACCCTCGCAGTCTGGGATCGAACTAACACGCGTCATGGCCTAACGACCTTCTCTTCCCCATTTACACCCCTTTTTGATAACCCTGATTTTAGCCCCGGGATGGGCCCGCAGTCCTTTTCATTGTGGAGAGAGGCCGGATGCCGAGCCCTGGGCCTCTTATTTGCCAAAGGTGATATTATCCCCTTCTCGCAACTCATGGCCGACTACGATCTCCCAGACTCCGAACGCTTGCACTACTTGCAGGTGCGACACTGGGCCATGCACCCTAGCAACCGAACACAGGGGGCTAGGCTTCTTACCCCCTATGAATGGTGGCTCATCACACGGTCTTCGGACAAGAAGCTGATCTCAGATTTGTATAAGATGCTCTTGACCCGTTATACCCACACTTATCATGCGGGACGCGCGCGCTGGGAGAGGGATCTTGGGCGTAACCTTAGCCCCAAGGAATGGGAGGGCG
Source organism: Calotriton arnoldi (assembly GCA_963921515.1). Classification (NCBI taxonomy): domain Eukaryota; kingdom Metazoa; phylum Chordata; class Amphibia; order Caudata; family Salamandridae; genus Calotriton; species Calotriton arnoldi. Next base: position 869,348 of record CAWUFW010000661.1, read on the forward strand.
CATGTTACAGAGCACGCCACACAGCTACACACATAGGTCTTACTGAAACTTTTACCAAACTTGTCTATTACTGGTATTACACTCCGGGGAGACTCCACCAAGCTGACGTGACACAGAGCCCTGAGTGCTGGAGGGGGTGCGGGCAGAGGGGCACACTGGTTCACCTTCTATGGGACTGCGAACACCTCCGGGCATACTGGACGCAAATACTTGACGATGTTGACAAACACCTTGACACCGAAATACCTAGGCTTCCGGCATATGTCCTGTTGGGGGTACCTAATCCACTCACCTACCCCTTGAAATCTAGGCATGGGAAGCAGATAGCCATAGCGCTGGGCACAGCCATTCAGAACATATTAATTCACTGGAGAACTCCTCATATTCCTGCACATACTGGTTGGTACCAACGACTGTGGCACGTACTGGGCATGGAAAAGATCTCCCTTACTCTAGCCGGGAAAGGCTCCTCCTTTAGCGAACTTTGGCAGCCATTTCTCGCCCTGCTTGGACAAGATTTCCGAGAACTGTCTTGCCCGAGATACCTACGCCTCTTACGCCTAACGGCACCGGACCCGTCTACATAAGCTGACTTAATTTCAAGAATGACACTCTACTCTGCGCAGCGGTACATCGCCGGACCGGGGGAGGGGATGGCCATCTCTGTTTCTTCTCCCCTTTTCTCTCGGGGTGGGGGCGGGACGAGATTTGTTCTTTGTTGATTTATTATAATATCAATGCATCTCTTGATATCTTTGATGGGCTATGTGTGGCCCGGTAAATGCAAGCCTATTTTCTGCATTGTGCAATAAAGAGAATTAAACCATAAAAAGAGCGCTGGCGAAGGTCCCAAAAAAATCTGTTGTCCTTGGGTTTATCTTTGGTATCTCTTCAATCAGTGTTCTTGCTTACTCCCGGTTCTAGTCTCTAATCATCGATCTTTTCGGTCGAAATTTGACTCTCTCTATACACCAAGTTTTTTTGCTACTGAACTGAGCGGTGGAAAAAAAAGAATCTGAAAATGGAGGTGACGCCCTGGCATTATGGGCTATGCTATTATAGAATCTGTCCATAGTTGGCAGCCAAATAAAAAACCTTCTACTTATTCAGAATTTCTCAGACTCAACCAATAGATGTCAAAATAATGCAATACACATGAATCTAGAAGAGGATCTTGTTGTCTGATCACAAACCGAGGTAGAAAACTATAAAGGAGTAGGAAAAGAACCAATGGATAAATGTTGTAAAGAGGTCGAAAAAGAGAAAATAAAGAAAGAGAAGAATACAATCATGTCAGTTCGAGAGGAGAGGCAGAGATCTATGAATCAGGATACAATTATATGGAATCTTAAATAGTTGGTAGGAAAAGGAGAGACAACCTTGCATTTCCTGCAAGGTGGTCCTGTCTCATATAACAGGCTATCACAATTTATGAGCTTTCAGGGTCCTCCAGAAGCTTACGTTACTGAGGTGGCATGGTGAGTAAAAGAGTGATGGGTTGGAATGCTACCCCGAGCTATTGCCAGTGGTAAGACTTATCGCAAGCAGCTTCCCATCACCTTTTGTGTGTTTCATGTACCGTCCTAAGTGGCATGGGTATGCTCAGACATGGGTCCCATGCTCACTGTGTCACTGGAACCAAGCTGTACCCTGTTGATGAGCCGATAACTAGGGTGAAACCGACCCTGGGATGCTTGTGTTCTGGTTCAGGGAAAACCTGGCTTGGCAGTTCGGGCCGGACTGTACCCATGAGGAACAGGGTCAAGACTGATATGCATATAGCTGGGCCCAAACTGAGGGGGCATGGTAAGCAAAAGAATGATGGATTGGAGTGCTACCCTGAGCTATTGCCAGTAGTTAGACATATTCCAAGCAGCCTCCCATCACCGTTTGCATGTTTCATGTTTTCTTTGGTTCGACCATGATTTCATGAAAAAATATGTCTTCTTTCCTCGTTTCTCACGAGGAATTATATTGGAATTTTAATTAGTACTTTTAAATGGAACAGAAGATGGTGCAAGAAGCTCCTTACACTTGCCTTGTTGGCAGTACGTCCAATCAATGTTATCATTGTCAATCCTGCCATTGTTTCACTCTAGTCTTCCAACAAACACAGGCCTCTTACCACTTTGAAATGTTTCAGTCACGAAGCTGGAACTGCTACCTTCAGGAGCCTTACATAGGACCTTACTTGTAATTACTTATACTTCCACTTTTTTAGGTGGTGGTGAAATGCGTGCTTCAGCCTTTGCAGTCATCAGAGATACCAACATGTGTGGTGGGAGAGCAGGGTGGTGGTGAACTGGGTACAAGTATCCATCCTGGATAAAGCATGTCATGAAGCAGACAGGGTCAATCTGCTGTCTTGTGTACAGGTTTTTGTAGTCTAAGGGGGTAATTATACTCAAGTGCCCGCTCATTTTTCCTTAATAAAACTGTTGTCTGGATGTTACTGATGTATAATCGTTGCCTCAAAGTGTATTGCATTCCCTCCAGTTCCCCCTTGCTGACCACCTTAAAAAAGTAATTATTTCTATGTGTTTGAATCTGAACTACAAAGAAGTAGAGGACTACAAAAGAATCACTGGGTATGTGGATACTGAAGTCACCCATACTCCTGCAAATAAGTGGTTTATGCCAATGATGGCATTACTGTTAATCAACTGGTCAGTGTTTTTTGTGGGCAAAGGGATGTTTGGCATCGGGGTGGATGCTTTCAAAGAGAAGATAAAACATGGGTTAAACACCAGAGCACTTACACTTGAGTCAATCATTGCTAAAGGAAGGCTTGCCGCTAAAAGGACACATTTTGTAGACAAAAGAGCAAACAAAGGTGTCTAGGTTGCAACCGCAGCATGTACTGCGTATGGCACTCAAGAGTTGAAGCTAACTGGTATGGGGAAATATCTCTAGAAAATCTCACAGAATCTTGGCCAACTGGGTCTTGGGCTTTTTTTTCAAAAAAGGCAAGTTTCACCACTTTTACCCAGTTTGAAGATTTATCCCGGTTCAAAAAACTGCATCCATGTCTACACCACAGATGAATTCTGAAAGAAAAGGCCTTAGAGGATGACTCCTGAGCTTCTTCCCTGCTGTCAAGGCTGGGTAGGCTGAGGAAATCATCAGCCCAAATGCCTCAAAAGAAGTCCTGAGAGAGTGGCACACAACGTTCTCAAAGGCACAAACTTAATTTGCTGCAGGGAAACCATGCTCTGAGGTACTAGGCCAGTCCCTGAAAAAATGTAGTAGTTCATGGGTTTATTTTCAGAACTATCTACCTTACGGCAACCCTTTTAAAGAGCCACATTCACTGGCATTGCCCTCACTCAATCAAACATAGGGATTTGCCAGGACTGGGGGTAAGTAGCAGGATATATATTGTGGTTAAATGCCTACCTCAAAGTGATTAGCAGGTGTTCCTTGTACATTTGAAACCATGACATACTGACTGCCGTGATCCTTCAGAGATTCAGTCATCACGTTGTCACTCACCATCACTGCGTGAGAGGTCACAGCTTGGGACTCAGACTCACTGCAAATAGTATAAGAAGGGAATAGATGTTAGCGGGAATATATACACACACACAAAATTGAAACAAACAACGTGGCAGAAACAATAAAAGGGATCACCATTGAGGGATCAGTCTATCTCGATGAGAGACAGAATGCGTAATACAGTACTTCAAATCAGAACAATACACAAAATCCTCCACTTGGCACAGCATAAACAGCTCAGTACCAGAAATGACCACACCATATAATAAAGAAATCATCAAGAGTAACGGCACCCATAATGCACTATCAGACCTCACAGCAAAGCATAAAACCAAAAACTACCACTGATGATAGAATAATACAAATCTGAAGTTCAGTATCAATGTCATGACACAATACATAAGATAGACAACAATGAAATCAATCTGTGGAGCAATAAAGTTGGCAACGGAATAACTGTGTGAACATGTAAACATAGCAAAGTACTAGAAATGACGGCTAAAATCAGCACACATCAAAATCCATCCAATACCCACATGAACAAGCATGTATCAAACTGCACAAAGCAACATAAGCTTAACATTAGCAACTACACATCATGATATAAGAACAAAGACCACCAAAGTGGCAAGTAGACATATCAAAATACTTGAAATAACCTTGGAAATAGTGAACACAGAGTACAAACCCCAGAATGACACAATACGTGAATCACAAGACCACAGATCATCACACAGCAGTATGTGCAGAATATCATAGTACAAACATACTGTGTTAAAAGAAGGTTGGGAAACATGATGGTCTGCAGGTGTAGTGACGACACAGACACTGCAGCTGCGTTCAGACTTCAGAGTCAGGCTCCCTGGGGAAGCACCCCTTTTTATTCTGATCTCTATTGCGCCTCCCTGGGCATCCTCACCCAGTCATCTCAATTAGGGCAATAAGACATGGTCAATCACCTGTTCTGCCATTCTACTGCATATGTTGCAGTGAAAAGACTGTGTTGTGCTTTTATGCACTTTAACTGTTTTTTCCTTGACCTGCTTGATATCTGTTGCATGTTGTGTTAAATGTTGTAATTCCAGGATTAAGCCACGCTCTATCACCCATTTTATGTACACAAAGCTTGTCACTACTGCTCATTGTACATTCTCACTTAGTCTTTGGCCTTCTTGTGCACTGTTAAATAAGCGCTCTCTTATGTTGGAATTATTTCTCCTGCTTCACTGCTTATACTATTGCGGTTCTTACATCGTCCAAATCTTCCTTTTAACAACTGCACAGGAGTCAGGGCACTGATAGTAGTTTAGGTGTTCGGCTTCAACCGCACTGGATTTGTTGCAGACTTTTTTCTTCTCCACTCTCAGCTATAACTTCCTTTGAATATTATGCTCTTACTGTTTATAAACATTATCCTATTTTTCTTATAGTCGTTTCTGGGAGGTAGAATCCATTTCATCTCTTCATGATGACCTTGACCTTGTGCTATCACGTCTCTAAAATACGGTTCCACTAACTCTACTCTGCTGATTTAACTTTCATGATCTGTCAGTCTTTCTGGCTGATATCACTTATTAAGGCTTTCAACTAGTCTCTGAACTACATTTGTCCATCCTGGGAATATTTTTTGCTCTAATGATCGATTTCTTTGTTCAGTCTATTCCATGTGGCTCTTCGGACTTCTTATTTGCCACCTTGACCTACGTCAGGTATCGCCGAGTGATAATGCCTTGATATATTCTCAACTTCCTTCTCCTGCTCACATATGCCTTGGTTCTGAAACTGACAGGATTTCAGGCCCTGCACATCATACCTTTGATACATATGAACCTGCTAGTTCATCTAAAGGACATGTAAGTATTCCCCTACTTGCTATACAGTGACCGCTACTGCATGGATATTAGTGGACATTTCAAAAGCTTAAATCTCAGATACCTGCAGCCTTTTTTTTAATCTGACACCTCTTAAAGCAAGGCTTTGAAACCACAACAGCTAAGGAAGATTACTTTAATGTCATTATTAGTCTCACTATTTCTAACTCTTTACCTCTCTTTTATACTTTACATCATCTCTTGGCTCCTGTAGATCCTAAATCATCTTCGCTAGTATTTCTGCTAAGGACTTTCGCTTTTGCTGTGACCTTCATCAAGAATTACCTGGTTTCCTGATGCAGCCGATAACAGGAGTTACTAGCTGCTTCAGGATTACAAGTGATATGGGAATATGAGTTCTGAACTTGATATCTCAGCTGCTCAATGCATTCAAATTGAAGTGAACAAGTGAAAAGTTGACTTCAAATGGTGAATGTGGAAATCAGGGCCTAAACACAGAGTTCTGTGCATTATTCCCCATTTCAGTGCCTAACCTGGAATGGCCTGGTAATGGTGCATTAATATACTGTATTATCGTTGATACACGGTATGTATTACTGTGTCATACTCCAGGGCCATTCATAATGAAGACCCTTATGTCTAACACTGATCTTATCTGTGACTCCTTCCCCACCTCTTCATCATCTGCATCTTCACTTATTGTATCAGACTGCTCTCTGTGGTACTTAATCGATGATGCCTCATCTAGTGCTCTGCTTGTTACTTAATTCTCCAATTTTACTTTGGTCTTTGATTTTGAAATTGACTTTTGCACTACCAAGGCAAAATCAACAGCCTATCTGATCCTCCACCTGCAACTCGTATTAACACTTCCTAGCCTTTATTTCTACAATATCTTTCTATCTTGTTGAATCTTCATCCGTTATCTGGTAGCTTTTCTTCTTCACTGAAATCAGCTACTGTCATTCCACCTTCTCTGGATCTTTCACTTGCTTCTATTATCTTACTTCTTTTTTGCCATATTTGTCTCAAGTCCTTAAACACATTGTTCACAAACAGCTGTCACAATATATTTTATTTATTCATCTTTCACCCACTCTGTAGTTCTGTTCTGATCCTGGCTACTCCACTGAACTGCTCCTTTCTTTGTGTCTTATACTACTCTTCACTAGTATCTCAAGAAACTTTTTTCGGTATTTCTGTTGCACTTGATACTGATGGTCACCCTAATCATCCCTTTTAGTATTTCAGGCTGAATCCTTTTAGTGCTTCTGTTCCTATCTTTCAAGTTGCTCCTTATCAGCATCCTGGATATTTCTTCCTCTACTGTAATGAAGACTGGTGTAGCTCAGAAAGTCTGTACTTTGCTAATTTCTCATTACTTTATATACTATTCCTCTTTCATCCTTTCAATTTCATGAATGTTTTTAAGCTGATGACTCCCAAATGTATTTTTAATGTCCAATGTTTCCTGAAACTGGTATCTGGCGCTAAATTCTTTATCCAATCACTTACTCTACTTTGCTTGGACTATTACTGCCTTCATATGCTGTTTTGCCTCAATATGCTCTTCTGCCATTTCAATCGAATCTCTACTCTTCTGTTTACATATTATTGGGACCTAACACTTCTTTTCTTATTGCAACGTGTCTTCTTTGTTTACACAGGCTGGATATTTTGTATCTATTTCAGTGTCATTGCCTGTCTGAAGTATTTCAGATGATCAACTGGCTCCTCCATATCTTGAAGGTTTGCTCAGACTGTAAGCGCCCAGTATGTAACTTTTTGTTTAAAAGTCTTCTAACGGTCTACAGATCACTTGCACGAAATCAAGTTTTAGGTCCTAAATTGTGGAATGAGCTTCCACCTGCTATTCAACTGACTACATCTGATTCTGCTTCCAGAAGGCTAAAAAGTAATTTCTTTAGTGTAGCATTTTGACACTAATGTTGGTTTTGTACATTTATAAGATTATTTATGACTGGTGCATTGGGGAAAGAATACTTCATTAATTAAATAAACAATCAATAAATGAATGTGCTTATAAAGATTTCTCTGTGAACCCAACTTAGTTGTCTTGGTTCTTCTGCATTAAGTATAGCATGACAATTGCATTTATCTTCCCCATCTTTGAATTGTATAACTGGAAACGGATACTCCTCTCTTGTATGGGCCTCAGACAGCTACACCTTTGAAAGAGGGTTATTAAGGCTCAAATATACCAAACCAAGTTTTACTCTAGATTCTTATGTAGCAAATGTTAGCTTGTATTTTGGATCAGGGCGCAAACTGTTGTGGGAGCAGAGCATTACTTCTACTCATCGCTCCATTTAAAGTTATGCTGCACTCATTTTATTGATCTTAATACTATCAAGTAGCTTGAGGGGTACATGCCAGTGTGCTGCTGATTAAATCTTCATCTCATAACAATACCTTCAAAACCCCCAAGATGTGAAAAAAACAATAATCGAGGGTTTACCCTACTAATCTAAATTATGAATAATAATAATAACAAAAAATACAAGAAGGATATGATATAAAACCTTGCTTCTCATTAGGGAACAATGCACACTGTACAATATCAAAAACTACAACATGAATTCATATACGGGTGCAATATTAACGCAATCGGCATACATGCAGTGATGAAAGCAATGCCCAGATTCATCAAGCTGTGACATCAATGTCAAAAAAGAACTTCAGAGCTGTGACCTGTAAAGTGCAGTGGTCTGAATCTCCTCAGTTCTGGGAGTGATGATGCTGTACTCTGTCCCAGGACCAAAGGGGTTCATTGTAATGGGCTGCCGGTTGCAGTTTCCTATTGTAATTTCCTCATATTCTTCCTCCTGCAAGACAGTCTCTCCATGTTCATTCATGTGCAGCGTCACCACCTTCTGATGCTGAGGGGTTGATTTAAGAGGCTCTTCTTCCTGTTGACAAGAAGTATCTTCACCTGTCTGCATCTCCCCTGAAATACTGGACTTTACCACAGCCACCTACAACAGAGAAAATCACAAACACATCACTGAAGTGAGGTCCTACATTTGACAAAACACACCTCACTGAATAGGTTTGTCTCAACAAATGATCACTGTACTTGACTCAACATGTTCTCTAACATGGAATCCTCACCATCTTTCATGTTTTTATAGATTTGTCTTTGCTTATTAAAGTCCCAAAAGATACAAACCACTGTAATCTCAATGCTCACAAAACATTTTCTGTCCACTGCATTATAAACATACTATTATTATAACAAAAAATCTATGAAAACATATTGAAATTATATTTTCGTACAACTAGAATAAAATATGAACCTTGTAAAGGTATATTCCATTACATCCTCTTGAACCTCCACATCATCAACCTAACTAATGTATCTCTTTTCAGGATTTCCCTAATTACCTTTTGAACACTACATTCTCAACCTTGTGGCTAATCTCTGCACAATGAACATTCTCCTCGATCCCATATTGCTATATAGCTTCTACAAACATAGGTTTATATGGGGTTAAGCTAACTATTTAGCAGTATTCATTATTCTCAGAGGTCCAGGGGAATACAGGATATATTCTGTATTAAAAAATCTATTTTCTCCTTAAAGTACATCATGCAGTGACTGCACACGGAGTTAGGTGCAAACCTGTAATGCTAATAGCCATCCAACATCCAATTTGCTCTGCTCCAGCACAGGCCCTCAGGTCTCAGTCTCATTTGTTTGACTGAAGGGGATTTGAGAACATGAGAGTTTATTGAGCTCTATTTTCTGAGAATCTACTTTTCACCCCCAATTCAGGATGTTAAGGAGGTTTCCAGGATCTCCTTAGGAAACAGAGAAGAAACACTTGCTGAAGTGCTTCCTCCTTTTAAGGCATGTTCCAGGTATGGACGGAAAAACAAAGATGATGGTCTTCAAGTTACCATTTAAGCAAAACACCATGCTCTGGACAAGCCAGGTATTGCCTAAAAATGCCTCAAAGAACTTCAAGGCAAAGAAGATGTAGGCAAATGCAAGAGAAAACTATATTTAAAATAGTATGGCTTTGAAAACAAGAACTTCGTTCTAGCATAAACCCTATGCTGAGGCTTCCAAAGTGCATAGAGGGAAATAAAGCTCAGTCACTAGTTAAGCAAAGAAGAATGTCTCGCATCTGCCATTGTTTTTTGTTGGGACTCACTCAGATACCTAGTGTGGTCTGCTAATAGCAACTATATTCACACATTCTGCTTCCCATTTCGAAGTTGAGACCACTTTCAATGATGAGACCATTTTCAAGACCAAGCTCCTCATCAACTGTGCCTAGTGGGCACCTACGATAAAGAAAATCCTCGTCATCATCGCCAGGGCTCTATGTTAACTTGTTTAGTGTGAAAGAGACACACTCCATTTCTAGCAAGCATTCTTTCAGTAAACATTTGACACTTCTTGATACGAACAAAGGCACTATAGAACTCATGCCATAGCACAAGAACTCCAAATGGCAGAACCTCAATGTAGAAAGAACCTATTCTGCAAGTCACGAGTCAGTCAGGCCAGAGCAACCTGTCATTTACTCTCAGGAGGCCTTGAAACTTCTGATTCAGGCTTGGAAATGCCAAATAGTTCTAGATCATATGCACTATTAATTGCATCGTTTTTGAACCTGAAAAGGCAATATTTTTTACTCCAGAGTCGATTGGACCATGCCTTGTAAGGCAGGCGGGAAGATCTAAGGCTTCCCTTGACATTCATTTCTTCCTTAGAGTGCAACCTCCTCTGGATTCATGGTCATTTTCTAAGGGAAGACAAAATATACTTATACTTCTAGAGAATCTTCTGCTCAGTCTATGGATAAAGATCACAAATGATGGACGTGTAGGAAACGTTTGTGCAAATTGTACTGTGACAATGAAGTACCATTTTGTACAGCTCCCTTGAGTAGATAACACAGATCTGTTTGAAACTTGATCCAGCACGTCAGATAAGAAGACGGATAACCTATTGGCCAAGGATTAAGCAGTGCTCATAAGAGTGAACAGCGCTTCAGCACATCTATCTGACCAAGTAAGAAATGATAACATACAACATCTTTCTGTATAGTTCTGTTCCCTTTATGTCACAGGGAGCAGGTCAGAAAGGCAGCAAAAATTAACTGAGTTTCTTTTCTTTGGAAACACCCGGCTTAAAGCACAAGCAGAAACTTATATTAACGAGTCAGGCACACTAAGGTTGGGAGGGCTGTAAATAAGGAAGCCGAATTCTGATACTTTCTCAGGACAATACTGCACACCAGTTGAGCGACTGGTGGCCTAGAGAACTGGGCCCTACTTCCATCCCGGCCACTTCAGCTAAGAACCTTGGGATTATAAATGACAATCAACTCTTAATGGCCAATCAAATTACGACTGTCTAGTTCACCTGATTTGGAATTCTGAAACTGCTTGCAAAATGTTTTCCTAGCTGCCCATTTACATCAGCAAGATTATTACTCACTTAACACCAGTAGACTAGACTATGGAAGCGCTCACTATGTGGGCATACAAGACTATCTGGTTAGGCGACTAAGTGGTACAAAACGCTGCTGTCAGACTTGCACTAAACCTTCCAGCATGCTCATCAATTACTCATCATCTTTGGGGCTTTAGCTGGCTCTCAACATCAGCCCTAGCCATCTCAACATCAAACCTTCTTCCTTAATCATACAATAGTCCTTCGCTCTTTTGATCTTTTTCTGGGTCATATCTCTCGCACTCACACAAAGGAGGAGCTCCTTTTAAAACTTGACAGCCAAGCATTGTTACCAATTTCCACCTATCCTGCGATCCACCAGCTACTTTCAAAAGTTGAAAAAGGCACTCACAACTTGGCTTTTCTCAATTTTCCTGATTTTTCTCCACTTTGTTAGTCACGGTCAGGCTACCTTGATCAGGGTGAAGTGTGCATTATAAAAATCCTAATAACCTAACATAGAGGAGCCCAACAGAAGGTTAATGCCTCTCGGTACATCAAACAATCCCATTGAAAGCCTACATACCCAACAGTCTGAGGAAAAGGATATGCCCTTTCCGCTACCACTCTAGGGGTGCACCAGCAGAACTTCTAATATCCAAAAGAAGACCTATTCCCTATGCCGTCATTTAGCAGTTTGGGAATGTACAGTATACAAGCACCATCACAATTGTCAAACTACAAGCCTTTCATTGCCTATGTTGGAGTACAAGGTGCCCAACATGATTATAGTACTAAACCAACAAAAAGTGGAATTATTAAAGGTGCTTCCTAATGCACAAAACAATCCGCTACTGAAGGCTCAAGACCAATTTAGAACGTTTGATTTGTCAATAAAATTAATCACGGAAAAAAATTCAGGACACTGACCTAGCAACAAATAACTCCCACGATTCAGGAAGAGGATTGGTTGTGCATAGTAGCTCTTCAAGATGCTTTCTTCAACATTCCAGTACAAAAATGGCACATGAAACATTTTACAGTCAATGTTGGGAGTCAAGCATACCAATACATTGTCCTTCCATATTTCATAACGTCCACTCATGAATCTTTTGCATGATTATGCAATGTTCGAGGTTCATCTCAGAATAAAACACATCGTTGCCTGATGAGATAAAGTAGCTTTCATGACACACAAAAGGTTATTAGGTGCTTGGATCCATATTTTCATCAGCTATGTCTCAGTAAACTAGAAGTCATCTTTGTTTGCTGACAAGAAATTGACATAGCTATGAGCTCTATGGACACAGAACCAGAAAAATCGTTTCTTTCAGAAAGTTTTTTATCCTGCCTTAGAGGAGATATCTTCTCTGAGAGCATCATATTTTAACAGGATGAACAGTGCAGACAGTAATCACCACTAAAGTTTCCCACATTTTTCTGATCACCATGAAAGGCTAAACATAACATCTTTTTAGAAATACCTATAAGAACAGTAGCACCAAACCTCAGCGAGCTCAGAAGACAAGATTGTGAGTACACAGAAACCTTAAGAGTAATTGACAAGATGACATCCAAGAACAAATATTATGCCAAGAATGCCTTTACAGGAACAAGATTCATAAATAGACAACATGTATGAGCTATTCTTTCCAGAACGATGAGCTCAGTTCGCCTCAATGAAACGTTTTATTTATGATTTTCAATAGCACATAAGTACCTAACGATGTGTAAAGTGTGCTTTACAAATAACAGAGAGATACAAGCAAGATGAAGGGTGAAGAAACTAGACACAAGGCAGAGGGGGAATTAGATGAAAGGTGCAAGGATTAATTTGAGAACATCAGGAACAGGTGGGTTTTCAGGAGCTTCCTGCAAGTTAGAACATACACAAACATACGTCAACTTGGACCAATCCATCTAACCTTAAAGTGTTAGGAGAAGACACCACCTAGCACTCTGACACTAATCCACTGGTTTACAAGAATGAGGGGTCACAATAAACATTCCTACTGAACACATAGAGCACATTTCTAAGAAGCTCCATCCAGACTCCATCAGAAACCACTGTTGACATACCTTAGCGTAAAGCACAAAACAGACATCTTGACAAACTATAGCACAAAGTATCTATATGTTCTAACTTGTTCTGACTGATTTGCTTGGTATTCACAGTTATAACATCTTTTTATTTGTAGCGCTTACATTCTCGATTGAGCCTCTGAAAAAATCTATGTCATTTTGGCAGACAGCTCCAGTTTCTCACAAGATGTGGGTGCTCATGTTAGACCTGGGCTATAAACCGTCCAGCTCTTTAGGCTTATACACTTGGTTAACAGTCTACAGAGGTGCGAGATACAGTCACTCACTTGTGATAATTTGACTCACGCAAGATCAGCACTGCAAATCTACCTCTACTACGATGGATGAGTACATCACAGTGGCATGACATGGTCAAGTATTGCTCTCAGAGGTAAACATACACCTGTGTTTTGGTTGAGTGTAATGAGAAAATAAGAATGTATACTGGTGAATCACAACAGTTAAGGACACATTATATAATAAGAAGAGTGGTCTGAAAGCCGCCAAGGACTATTTGGATGGAATTGTGTGTGGACTTATTAGCAACTGCAGTTTATTACTAATTCTAAAGCAAGAACACTGAAGCCATTTTCAGTTCGAGCAACTTGTTCAACAAAGTCATAAATGTCTGAGCAAAGACCAGCAAAAGTAACCTAATGTTCGCTTTTAGAGTAGTCAGCCATAACGAGAAAAACACAGGGTTCTGCAAAGTGTGTTGAAAATCACACTCTCACCAGTCAAGTGTGCCTTAATGCCTGATTAATACATCTGAGAAGAACAGACCAAAGGAGACGTTGGCTTAATCTCAGAGAAGACATTAGGTTATGTATCAGTTGTTACAGCAGCAGGAAATCCATAATGATTTCTCTTTTCCTCCTTTCCATTTGTCAATAATGTTCTGAGAATGCGTCCTCTTTGACATCTGACTAAGACAGTCTCTCCATTCTGAAAGATTACAATTTCTTGGTGGAGGATGACCGAAATACTAAGGCTCAAGTTTTGTAGAAACCATGTTTTCCGTGTCAGTGAACAAAAGCATATTGCTGGTTACACGCTGGGAAAACTTCTTGCACCATTTGATAATGAATTTGTCATTTCTTCTGTTCTTTCTGTTGCCAGGTGAGGCATTCGCCTAATCTCTTTTTAAAAATAGTTTTCTTCTTTGAAAAAACAAAGTGGATTGAGAAACAAAAGTCCAATTCTTCAAACATGGAGTACTGCCATCAAATAGTATTCGAATCAGAGGCCCATGAAATGCAGATGAAGGCTTATTACACTGGAAATCACCTTGACTTGATAACCAGATTCCTGAGTCTAATCAGTAAATTAACCCTGGAAAAATCCAGAAAGAGTGATTCACTAAAAAAGCAGACAAACCTAGAGCTGGGACTAGTATAAATTAACGTTGGAGCTCCGAAGCTAGCAACTTGTCCATTGTAGCCTCTCAAAATGTGTGCAATAAAAATTGATGATTTCTTCAATCTTTAAATAAATACAGGCTGAACTTGATTTTAAATACAGTGATTTTTATGTGGTGGCTCTCTTCAGATTTAACTGTCACATCTTCCTCTCTACCCTTACAAACTACTACTGTTGCAGGCTTTAAGAAGGTTTCAGGCTCTGACCTAGATGACCGTCCAGTACAGGTTTTCAAGGAAGTCTCAGTTCTGTCAACTCGTTATTCATTATTTGACTACAGATATTAGCGCCTCTTTTGGGTCTGGAGCAGTTTCCCCAGATTTGATACGTCCAGTGGTTACCTCCCTCTCAAAAAAGCCTCGGGCCAACTCAGAAGGTCTCCCAAACTACGGCCAATTTCAGTCCTGTGCTTTCTGGCCAACAATCTAGGACAAACAGAGAGCACAAGACAATCTTATTTGCAACGAACACTTACCTGGCTTTCATGGTCTCCACAGCACTGAATCTGTCACCACAGAAATTATGGATAATTTTCAGATAGAGGCTGATGTGACGAAGCTGGAGTCCTTAGTTATTTTATTACATCTACTTGTTGACCACAACGCACTACGTCAAAGACTGGACTAATGTGGAGTGAAGGATACTGCCCTTGCTTGGTTTGAATTCTTACTTTCTGGCTTCATGCAGACAGTTAGGCTTGGCACCTACATCTGTAACTGGAGTCCTCTTGCTTGAGGTGTTGTACTTGGTGCAGCATTGTTTTTAGCATTTACATCTGTCCCCTATACATTACTTAAATCTTGAAACATATTGCTCTTCCTCCCTTAGCTCTGCCTTAGGAGCGTGTGGTTACCCTCTGCAGCCTCTGCTATCAAGACCAAGTAACATCAGCCCGAATGAACATGTACTGGTTGCCAGTCTGAGACCTGCACCTGGGTTTCAAAAAGAGAGGTATGAGGTCTGTTCTGGGGGGTTTTAGAACAAAGTAATTTATGCATGCCCTTCCTCTAATTCCTCAAATCTCCAAATGTATACATACATTTACTAAGTCCAAAAAACACAGAATTCTCATCAACCCAGTCTGACCTCACTAGGGTTTGCCTTTGTCTGAGAAAAATACCGGTCACACACCAATTGCTGTGACGAAGTCTGTCCAAGGAAAAATTATACCTGACTGAGGTGTGTTGGCATGTATGCAGGTATGGCAGGCTGATTCAGGCAATCCATAAATCAAGCCATATTATCCCTTTTACCTTCAGTAGCTCCATTTCCTCTTCCCACTTCATGAGCATCATGCAGCAGAAAAACGAAACATTTTAATTGCCAAGAGGGTACAGCCTCCACTTACACTCACTGGACAAAAAGGCCTCCTAGTCCTTTACTAGGGGCATGTAAAATTAAAGTAATTTGCTTTTGAGTAATTATCCAGGAATCCATTTTCAGGAAATGGTGTGAAATTGTACATAATTAGGTAAAATGCAAATAAACCTATATTTTAGAATAAAATGCATCTGTACATCCATTTTGAACACAAGGATGCATTCCTAAACAAATAGCATCAGAAACACAAGTACAGCAAATGACATCTGCTCGTGTTCCGGTTGTTCCTGCGCTCCTGTACTATAATTTTACCACAAACAGTTAGCCATTAGGTGATGAGGCATAATGGGGTAATTTTTTGAATTTCACATTACAACAGTAACACAAAATTCTCAAAATTATGCAAATTATGCCAGGGTAATTGAAATTTCGCCCAGCCTAGCCTTAATTTGCACTTCAAATGATGCAGCTCCTCAAAAGCATTCCCCCAAACTCTTCCCAGCTCTCATTCTACAGCAAAGTCTTTAAGCATAGGATTAGCACAGTGCCATCCACACGAAGCTGCTAAATGACAAAATACTTTTACCACACCAATACTGTGCCTGGAGTGGTAACAGGCTTTTGTTATTTTACAGCTCGGAGTGGATGGCACTGTGTTAATCCTAAGTTTAAAGACAGTGCTGGGGAAATGACTTTGTCCCTTTCTATCTCGGCGTAGATGGCACTGTACTAATCCTATGCTTAAAAACTTTGATAGAAAAGTAGACATTTAAGGTGTCGCTGGTGTTGTAGGGTGATCTATATAGGAGCTGCTCTCTGCTTTTTTTTGTAAATATATATATATATATATATATATATATATGTATATATATATATATACACACACACACACACACACACACAGAGCGAGAGAGAGACAGATCGATAGATAAATACACATAAATATCAAAGCATGTTTGATTTTTAAAATGTATTTTAATCATGAACACAACTCATAAAATAGTTTCTGGATCCTGCTGTACTGCCGGGGATATCCTAGAAGTTATGATTATGTTGAGAAATACCATGATGGAAACTTAAAAATATACTCAAGTTACCTGTCCTTCCTCGTCCCAATTCCCCAACATGGCAGGTGAATCTTTGACTTTTTACCTGTAGTGGGCCGACCCCCAGTTCTCTCTGAGCTCCCATGTTCAACAAGAGATCCAATGCAGCCTGTGTGGCCAGCTCAGTCGACTCGCCTTCCGCTACAGGATAAATAAATTGAATATTCAACACAAATACATATAGTAGAAATATCCAGCTGCCTCTGGTTAGCACTTTACAATAATTGGGGACATGCTAAGTTTGCAACTGCCACAGACTTTATATGTCACCAAAATACTGCACAACAGTTTAATGATAAAAGAAATACATTTTAAAGGGACATCAATGGATATTATGAAAATGACTGGGTAGAGAAAGTGAGGAGGAGGAACAGGCCTGAAAGAAGTTTAAGGAACTTACAAACAAATGTGAGAGGGAAGAGGGTTTTAAAGAGAATTTTGAAGCAGAAGAAGTAATATCATGAGAGGTCCACAGTAAAGCATGTGGGAATGCAAAGAGGGAGCCTAAGATTTTTTAAGATGAAGAAAAGGCTGAACGTGTAAGGGGAGAGAGATTGAAGGATGGAAAGAGACATTCAGAGACAGTACTGATAACACAAAGAACACCAGTATGTATTGAAAGACTGCTCCACATACAAAAAACACAGAAGTTATGCATGTCAGCAGCTGCAAACAGCTGTGACACAACAGACACGACTTACAGTTGGAATGCTGTGGCATAAGCTACCAGACTTGAAGAAAAAAAGAGAAGGAGGAATAAACAGCAGCAACAATCAAAGATTCAAAAAGTATAATGCTCTAGAGAGGAAATTGAGTGTAAAAGAAGCAGATTCCAGATTCACTAAAGGGAACTTGTAAAGGTGTTCAAAAGGTCTGGGCAAAAGGGGAGGGTAGCACATGACGCAAACGAGCCTGACAGGTCCTGGCACGTAAAGCTCTGATTTAACAGTTTCTGAAGCACTTTTAAGTCCCATCAAAAACAGACAGAGTTAACTAAATCCAGGAAGAGGTGACAGATCTATCAGAAAAAGGTTCTCTAGTGCATCCAAACAACTATTTTGTTTGTTGTGACAAATGGCCGTTCGGCTTCCTAAATTGTCACAGGTGTTGACAGATATATCTAGTGGTAAAGTTGGTTCAGGCAATCCTATCAACTCTCCTGCTAAAGGGAAAACCATGCATGGTCAGTAGATTTTCAAACACTAATATTGGACATAGTATTAAAAACTGCAAGTGTTTATCAGCAGAATACGGATATGGCCATTAATATGGATAGTACGAAAAAATCTTGACAATAGCAGGAGGAAGTTTTGGAGGCGAGAGAAAGATCAGTAACGAGGCAAGGAACATATCTGAAAAGACTGGGTGTATGGTTGAAACAGGCAGTATGAGAAGACTGTATAAGAGATATCAGAAGAAGGGTAAGAAAGATGAAGTTGAAAATCAGACAAATTAAAGTGAGTTGACAACACAGTTTGAGATCAAGGATGTTAATACAGAGAGTAACTATGACCCCAAAAGAGGGAAAAGCACATTGAAGTGCAAGTCAGGATCCCCAGCAGACCCCTGTCCCCCAAAACTGTGGGAAGCACTTGCCTATATTCTCAACCCAACCCTTAACCTTCTATGGAATAATTCACCAAGCACCGGCAGTTTTCCAGAATCTTGAAAACATGCGATGCTCCAACCTCTTCTAAAAAAACCTAATGCTGACTTGATGGATTAAAAAAACTATCGCCCTATTTCTCTTCTCCCAGCACCGGCAAAGATGTTGGAAAAACTGGTACAACATCAACTCAGTAATTTCATGGCTAACAACGATATATTGCATGAAACACAGTCCGGCTTCCGGGCAGGCTTTAGTACAGAGACGGCACTGCTGGAGGTGGCCGAATCAATAAGAATGGAAGTGGACGGCGGAGCATCAGCTATGCTGGTGCTGTTGGACTTGTCTGCCGCCTTTGATACGGTGGACCATCGAATATTGCTGGCTAGATTGAGGAAGGCAGGAGTGAAAGGGAAGGCACTCGCTTGGATCAAGTCCTATCTTAGCGATCGCACACAAAGAGTGACATTACACCCTTACAAATCAGAAGCTAAGTCTCTCTGGTGTGGCGTGCCGCAGGGATCAGCGTTGAGCCCGCTACTTTTTAACATCTATCTGGCCCCTTTGTGTGCGCTCATTTCTAAATGGGGAATTAAAACCATCTCCTATGCAGACGACACACAGTTGGTGTTCTCCTTCAAGGACCTGTCGGCAAACACCTTCGAGAGGTTCAGGGGCTGCCTGTGCGACGTCTCTAGGTGGATGAACAATAACAAACTAAAACTGAACACAGAGAAAACTGAGGTGCTGTTCTTTGGTAAGAATTCCCCTCCACCATCGGGTCTGTGGTGGCCGGAGGAAATGGGTTTTCCACCCTCTTCGTCTTCTACGGTAAAAAACCTGGGTGTAAAATGGGATGCTGAGATGACATTTGCTTCCCAAATACGTTCCATTACATCCACTTGTTTTGGAATTCTGAAGGGTTTGAGGAAATTTCTTTTCTTCTGCCGGAGAGCTGTCGAAAACTAGTCGTTCATGCTACGGTGACTTCAAGGCTTGACTATGCCAACAGTTTGTTCCTTGGTCTCCCGGCATATTTGATAAAAAGATTGCAGATGGTGCAAAACGCAGCAGTGAGACTGATTAGAAGAGTGCCATTCAGACAACATAACTCTCCACATGTTAAACAACTTCATTGGCTGCCAGTTGCACAGCGTATAGAATTTAAGGCCTTGACAATTGCTTTCAAGGCCCAGAATGGCAGCGGTCCCAACTACATCAAAAAACGTATCCGCCCTTATCAGCAAAGGCGGTTGTTACGCTCTAATTCACAGAATCTGCTGTGTGTTTCCCAATTCGCAAAGGCTCGTATTGGAGGAAGGGCTTTCTCAGTTGGAGCAACCAGATTATGGAACTCACTTCCGGTAAGACTTCGGCGTATACCGGAAGAAGGGGAGTTCAGGAAAGCTCTAAAAACATGGCTTTTTAGCCGGGACTAGGCGAATTTGTTCAGTTTGGAGATCCGATACCCTTATGCTGCTGGATCATGCTAGCGCCGGGACACCTCTGTTTGAGGTAGCTGTAGCGCTTTACAAATGTTGATGTATTGTATTGTATTGAAGTTCTACACTAATATGAAAGTTAAGTGCATCACATAAAAGTGGAAATGACTGGAAAAGAAAAAGAACAAAAACAGCAGAACTTGCAGGGTAAAATTAAGAGCCGTTAAATAGGGACTGAACTGTGAAACTAGTGAGAAAATTAGAAGAGTACTTCCCCCTGATGATGTTCAGAGGAACGTCTCATCACTGAAAAACCAGGGTAGAAAGCAGAAAAAGTTACTAAAAAGAGAAAATAGATAGGGTGTGCAACTCTAGTCATTAAAATAAAAGAAAGCGGCTGTGAGGAGAATGTACAAGTCAAACAACAATCTTAAGTAGAAGGGCAAAAACTGCATGGTCAAGAGAAACAAATTCTTAAAAATTGGCTTATTGGCGATTTGCTTTAGATTATATTAATGCATATTCTTTAGTTTTCCAGAACTTCAAATTCCTGGGGCAAGCAAAGTTAATATCACATAATGCATGTATTTTAGCATTCTTAGATTTGGTCCCATGCACGGTGGTATTGAAATCAAAAGACTTTGCTTTCTTTTATTTCTTAAAAAAATACTAAAAAAGAGTTGACCAACGCTCATAAAAATGTGTACCTGGTAAAAAATATTGGGATGATAATGTAAGAGGTATTCTTGATGAGAAGACAAATGACTTAAGAACCTGATTCACATTGCGTCAGAAAAGGTGTGTGCTTAAGAGGCACAGTAAATATCTTAGCCAAAGTGAAATATTTACGTTTTATTCCAGGTTTTGGAAAGCAAAACGAGGCGTAACTTGCAGATTCAGAATTTATTGCACCAAAATCTGGACATTTTGCCTTCTTACTGCACATTTCTCACATTAAATTTCAGCAGGTTGGACGTGCCCAAATCTCTCAGGCAGAAAACAGCAATAACTTGAATTTCTGATACCAGTGCTAACTTGGGTTTGCACATGAAACAGAACTTTATCAGCAAATGTGCAGCTAGGGCTTAACTAACATGCATATAAAGAAACTAGAGAGCAAAATATGGTAGGAGAAAAGTCCTATTAAGCAGCAGTTTGAAAACATTTGCAATGCTGGAAAACTTAAATTGAGTCTCCTGTGAATATGGGATAATGATGAAGGGAGTTAGGCTTTTTCTCTATCCAGGAAAGTTAGATGATTAGTCAACTGGAGTGTAGTGATTTTTTGGAGGATCGGAACATGACAATTAAAGGATAAACAGGGGATCAAAAGGAAGACATTTAATACAAGTGAAGAGTCAAAAAAAGTTGATAATTATATCGCTAATCTTTAATATTTCCTACATCTTGAACTAGAAATCATGAGGCTGTGATTGAAATGGCACACTGCAACTGAACTTCATGCTGAAAAACATATATATACTAGTGTGAAGCCAATAGGGCTCAATGTTGGGCGCAATAGAGCAACTGATCAACAAAAGTATTGTTACTAAGAAGTGGAAAGTACTTATCATGACAGAGAGCTTTAAAGCAAACCTTCCAGCACGCCCAAATAAAAGGAGACAAGATAGAAACAATAGTTGGACTGTAGCAAATACCTGCTTGAGAAATGTTGATCTGAAGAGTTAAACTGTTAATCGACCTGGCACTTACAGTAAACCTTTGTTTTGTAAATAGAAGAGCTCTAGGGCATTCCCACCTGTACATATTAAATGTCACAATTAGGAATACTCATTTGTTGCATATTTATTAACTCTTGCTGAAACCAGAAAGGAGTAGTGACCATGAGGTTCTTCCATGTCAACAATCTAACTTTCTAAAAAGAGACATTGTATGTCTTCTTCATGAGGGTACAAATTAGGAGAATAGTTAGGCAAGGGTAATAACAGTAGGAGACTAGATGGTAATTTAAAATTGACTTGTAAATGTTTGGATTACTTAAAGGTAAAGATACTTAAAGCAGTAGATGAATTAGTGGAAAATGGGAGCACCTTCTTTGAAATATATAGTGAACGGTACAAGGCAATTGTCCTAGATACAAAGAAACAGGTGGTGAAAATAGCAGAATGAAGAGGAAAAGGATTTTAATTGTTAATATGATTTTCAATTGAGAAGAGCCTGAACAAACTGAATAAAGATTTTATAACCAAAACTCAACAGATGTCACCTACTGTGAGACAGGAAGTAAAGTTGTAAATATAACTATTGTGAATCAGAACAATGTGCTGTCTGATTTGCCCACTTGTTTGGAATGTGCTGCAGCTAATGGAGAATGCCTAAGAATGCCTAAGCCCTGACTTACATTGCTAGCACCAGAAGGAGTTGAACGTAACTTCCAAGGAGCTGAAGTGGTTTTGGTACAATGCTGCAATCATCCACCCATGACCCAATAATAAGGGGATGTGTGCGCTGTGCTGCTTGTCTGTTGTTTCCAACAGTCAGGAGAGGTGAGAGGAGGGGAAACTCCCTCCCAGACATAGAAGGTGGGATGTTGTCTGTTTTTGTTAAGCACCTATATATACCTAAATTAAACACAGCAGGGACAGTGGGATTTGACACTGATCCGAGATCAGTAATATTTTAAGCTGAGTAACTAAAAAGGATATTGCAGAAAGAGGAGCAACAGCAAGGTTGGAAGTATTTGATCAAGGTGCAGTTTCTAGCAAAACTGACAAACAAGGACATATGAAAGGAAAACAAACTTTATAAAAAGTGATATAGGAGTTGGAAAAGCGAGGAAATGGAAATTAACAAAAGAAGGGAAATTAGATGATTAGCAAAGGGGAATTAAACAAGTGCCAATAGGATAATATATTTTAAATAATGTCAGGCTTTGGAAACATGGATGAAGATTTTATGCAGGAGAGGCAAGATAATACAAATTAATGTTCTTGTATTGTGAAGTTTATTGGGGAACCTGATTAAAAAACGCCGAAAGCTGTTTACAAAAACAAATGACAAATACAGAGAATCTTAAAAAAAGAGTTGGCGGGGATGGAAGATACGCAGGAAATGAAAAACGCTATGGAGAAAATGGAACATAATCTAGCAAAATAAAAAAAGGTAGAGAAGTTCAACAGTGATAAACTGGATAATTTGCATAGCAGGATATAAACGTCTGCATGACACTCTAACTCCCTCAGAACTAGAGTACAGATGGATAAGACATTAAGGGAAAAGGACACATGTAAACAGAAGAAAGTTCTTACTTGAGCTCAAGTTCTGACTTGAAACACACCTCCACACCTTAATTTTTTTTTAGAGGAGATGAGACTGTTGAATATGGACACGAAATGAAGAGGGTGGGGAAGAGGCGAAGGAGTGAAAAGACATACAGACAAAGTAGAAACAGGAGAAGAAAAAAATGGGAAGACACTAGAAAGGTGTGACAAGAAAAGGAAGAGTAAAGAAGACACTAAGTGAGAAGGAAGACATACTAATACACATCTCACAAAAACAGTGATGCACATAGGGCACTATTGCGAATGTAAAAATTGACCTCTGCAAAAACATTGGGAAGCTAAAACTCAACAAATTTTTCCAAGCTCACCCTGAGAAAATGAGAAACGAGGGGGCTAAAGAATCCAATTTAACCATCCAGGACATACTAGATTACCTGATCTTGGAAGTACTCAAAAGAGTGCAAGTACGAGAAATTAGGGTCACTGAAACTGATATTTTGGCTGAACAATCAATCACTGAGAATCAAATGGATACCTTTGGAATTAACATCAGTAGCACTCAAAGTAGTTGATTGAAAGATATAGGTCTATTCTATCAACAATTTGTCCCAGGGAATAACATGTTGGTGAAGTAATTAGAGTGGTTGCAAAAACACCAGGTAATCCACAAAACAAGCCAACATTGCAGTGATCAAGAATGGAAGGCAATGGAAGAACTGAAGCAAGATACTTCAATTATAGTCAAAGCCTCAAATAAAGGCGGAAATATTGTAATTATGAATGTTAAAACATGTATGAATGAATCATGCCAATAGCTCTTAAATGAAGAGCATCCTGACCAGGAGCAGCTCATGCAGGTAAGAGCAGTGGGGGGGGGTTGGGGGGGCATTCGACATACAGCGACAAGGGAAAATTAAATATATAACTAATTTTCCATCGTCGTCTGTCGAATCCCCCCCCACCCCGCCCCACCGCTCTTACCTGCACGGGCCGCTCCTGATCCTGACATACCTATCAGTGACCCTTACTAGCAGAGGAATATCAGGTTCTTTTAAGTCTTTTACAAAACCCTTGATTAGTACAGCATGTGAATATTGATTAATAAGAGTCACAAATAACCAGTTACTGAAACCAAAGGCATAATTACATTAAACAGATCAACAATTCAACTTTTTAAAACAGAGTGGCTGTGATGCAGTATAGAGAGAACCTGTAAAATTAACATGTGGTGGCAGTCGGCTCCCCAAATGCTGACCGTGTTTGATGTAATCCCGGCACCACCATTTGATCCTTTAAAGGTTTTGCATGCAAATCTTCCAGTGCATCACAGATGAAACTAACATGCTTGCTCTCAGTTTCACTACGGCTTGAGATAATTATTTGCCTCAATCTAATTAAACAGCTTTACTTCAATTACAATGACTAATCAGGGAACATTTGAGTGATTTATGAAAACTACAGTACAGGTGCACTGCAATACATCAATACAAAGATTGCTTTGGCAAACATGAGTTTAAAATCCTCAACACAGTACATCTTTAGTTCTGGTCTAGACACAGTGTTATCTGTTTTGCCAACCTCAGATTTTCAAAACAAATAATTATAAAAATACATACATACAAGTCAGTTCAAGTGTCATTTACTTTTGATTTTACCCATCATAGTACATAGCCTGGGACAATGGGTCCCAGGCTATTCAATGGGTCCCAGGCTTTATCCATTAGCGCTGTAGTGATGCTATTTTGTCTGATCACATTTGCACAATCACAGGGCACATGTGACTGGGCTTCTAGCCCACTTCTTTGTTGTTATTTTTTATAATTATTTCACCTTTTTTGCATATTGCAATGGTTTGCAAAAAAATGAACATTTGCCAGGATCACACCTATTGGCAGGGGTGCTCCTCCGCTATAGCGGAGGAGCGTCGCCCAACTGAAATGCCCCCAGAGACAAAAAATAAAATGGTAATCAAGCTAATTCATTACCATTTTATGTTTCGTCACCCCGTTCCGAACGGAGTGTCAGGACAGGGGGGCCCTGCTGAATGACAGCAGCAGCAGGGAGGAAGGTGGGCTGCCTTTTGCACTTGTTTAAAGTGCGCATGTCTCTTTGGCCAGCCTTCTTGCCACGGCCAGCCAGACATGCACACTTTAAACCTATCATCCCAGCTGTCTTAAGACAGCTGGGTTGAGAGTAAGTGGGGGCATCCTGTGCCCTCATGAGCATGACAGCAGCACCAGGATTGGCTTGGGAACCTGCTTCGAGGAGGGAAGATGACGGAGGACTTCGCCTCGTTGCAGGAAGGTAAGTTTATTTAATGTATTACTATTATTTTATTTTTTTGGCTCCTGCCCTCTGCCCCTCCCCACCACCCTCGGGTCATGCCAGCCGCCACATCCTATTGGTTGTGTCTAAGCTAGTCTCTAGTTTACAATGGTGAAATGGAAGGGACGCATCTTCACCACTTACACAGTGAAAATTATAAGGCTTTCAGAACAGTGCTTTGGTGCTCCAAAAGTAAGAGAACATTGCTTTTTATCAGCCTTCCCCAATGCAAAGGAAATAGACTACTGCAACAATACTAGGTGCCCATGAGTATGTGTAGAGGCTTGGTCAAAAGCAAACTGTACTGCTCTATGGACTGCTATTGCCCACACAATCCCTATATGTGGTGCTATCAGTGGAACTAAGTTTGAAAATTTTAATACAAAGCTGTTCATGTGCAAGCTAGTTAATATGGCTTCAAAATACTAATACATTTCTGACCATGCATAGTTTCTAACTGGTGCAACCTTTTAAAGATAATACCATGGTGGTGGGAGAGAGGGCTTTGGAAAACCAACAGTGTAAGGCCAAAATCAATGCCAATTTTTGGTGAGGTTGAGAGGGCTCATGTAAATCCAAATGCTTGGATGATACCTGAATTGGGCTTTGTTACTTGCAGTACTGCAAATGCCTGGCAGTGGTGGTACTGTTTAGGAGCATCAATACTGTGCTGATCATGCCGAGGGGATGGTGATGGTGAGGGCGAGGGTTTGGAAAACAATGCTATGCTTTTCTTGGCTTGTCACCTGGCTGTTCTGATATGCAAAGCTTGTTAAACCAATTACAAGCTCTCAATACCTGCAGGAAAAGTTGTAATCAACCAATACTGTACTTATCACACCTACCCAAATATTGGCCACCAGTAAAGAATGCATATTCTGGCAATGCCCGTTTCACATTTGTTTTCACGGTGCACAAATTTAGGGTCTGATTTATAACTTGTTGTTGAGGTTACTCCGTTAAACGGTGAGGGATATCCTATCCGCCGAAATATAAATCCCCTAGGATATAATGGAATTTATATTTCGGCGGATGGGATAACCGTCACCATTGTGATGGAGTAACCTGTTCGCCAAGATCTAAATCAGGCCCTTAATGGCCAAATGGGCTCATATGTCGTCATTTAAGCTGACAGTGATGGCTGTTATGGGAACAGGCAAAAGAGATAAAAATGGGGCTCAGGAAGGAAAGGTGCAAAAAACCCAAAAAGGGTGCGGGAAGGACCTTGGTGAGAGCACCGTGGCCCAAGGGGAAACGACATGACAGATAGAATGTGCCATTGTTTTTTGAGACATGGTCATACACGTCAGACTGGTTCAGAGGCAGCACATTACAGACACTGTCAACCTCTCTCCCTCCACCGAACCTAATTAAACATGCATGATTACCACAAAGGAGAGGGGAGGTGGGCAGATGGGTGGTGAATATGCAGGTAGATGTAGTATTTACCAAAAATATTGTTACTGAAGGTAAGGAACTTATTCTTTTGATGGTTACTACCTGCATATGCTTCACCTCGTGAAACAGTATCAAAACAATGCTTACCAAAAGGTGGGCCTAAGGAGATAACTCAATTAAAAACAAGGAACCAATAAAGCATCCATTTCTGCAAGGCAAGGGCCAGGACAATAATGTCTAGTAAGGAACAGAACTGAGTCCCAGTCCAACCCACAACACAGCTGGGAACCTGACATTCCCAACGACACTGTATATATGAAGAAAAAAAATTATATATATATATATATAGTTATCTTCAGCAGACGCGCTGCGGGACCGGGAGGCGGTGGCTGATGCCTTGTTTCTGAATTTGCCAGATATTGATGATGGGCAAATGGGGCAAAGTAAGAATACCAATACCAACAATGATGTCAAAACGCTATTAAAAAGTTTGGAAAAATTGCTCCGTTTGGAGCTGACGAAATGGTGGGAGAAAAAATCTCTAGAAAAGTACAAAGAAGTGGATAGGATACCGCGCGGTTTAAGGGTGTTGATAGCGCCATCATTCGAGAACCCTAACCCCCTCATGTTGAAGAAGTGGGCCACCAATAACCTAGAAGCCTCCATGAATATGGTATCCATCCTTATCAAATATGCGGAAATAGATAGGATCGAGATTCTAAAGGAAATTGACAAAACCAACCAGTTACTGGAAGCTCATGAGCAAAAAGATCTAATTAAAAAGGGCAGAGAGGAAATTGATGTACGCTTAAAAAAGCATGAAGAGACAATAAAGGCACGTAAAATATTCAAATTCATCCGTGACAAGCGAGATTATGAAATGGGCAGAGTTTTTACATTCTCGAGGAAATTTGACACAGTGAAAAGGCAAGCACTCGCTTCAAAAACCTCTGGTATTTCTGTACCCAGTCAACCAGGCATTGAATTATCAAACACAGATATCAGTTCTGCGGGCAGCAGCACTGATTCTGATGACAGCAGGGCAAGCAGCTTGCAGGCATAGCTGCCCACTAACTTCTCGCCATCAGAAGAATTGGGTTTTTTAATCCAAGATCGCCGCCAAACATTGCGGCCACGCAACCCTGTGAAGAAAGCCGGCGAAGGAGAAACAAGCACAGGAAACAGAGGCGCAAACTCAGGAGGCAACAACAGAGGGAGAGTGGGGAGAGCAAAGAGGTGGCCCCAACAATGATTAATCCTAAAAATCCAGACAACACTGTCATCAACCTCTCGGATATAGAGCTCACAGTTGCAGAATTACAATTGCTTTCATTGGGACTGTCTTTTTGCCCTGTGAATGGTTTCAAATATGTGCAAACCCGAGTGGATGTATTCAAGTTTATCCGTAAACTCAAGCTCCTCAAACACTTCAAATTGAATAAAGCAACTGAAGCTGCCTCTCAAATTGCGCTATATGACGTGACTAGTTCAACCCTTCAAGTATCTGATATAAGCGTACTCAGTTCCATGCATTCGTTGGCCCAGAATGAAGATAACATCACTAGCTCTACACAAGAGGAGCTTCAAGAAATGGGCATCCGAGGAAATAGTCCTTCAACTAGCCCTTTTCGCTCGCCCTCGACCTTTATCCCCCTAATGCCTAAAGACGCAATCGACACATTTAGCGATTGTGTCATTGAAGATCTAAAGAAACTAAATGAAATGCGTTACTTACCTGTAACAGCAGTTATCCAGTATTGGTATCTTTCATAGATTCACATGCCTGAATCATTCCCCGTCATCGAGACGGGAGTCCCCGGTATATAATAAAAGTAATGTCCTATTAGACATACCAAACCATAGGCCTAAGGCCTCTCATTAGTAACATATCCAGGTCCTTTTGTGAAAAGGACCAAACTCTCTGCAGCAGCCAATCAGCTGCCACCACCCTCTGGAACCTTCCTGTCAGGAGCTCTGGTCCCTCAGATTTTCGTAAGCGTAGTGCTAAGTAATAGTATCTCTGAGAGAACCAAGAGAGCCTTTCCAAGGGAGGTGGGTGGGTTGCATGTGAATCTATGAAAGATACCAATACTGGATAACTGCTGTTACAGGTAAGTAACGCATTTCTTATCCAGTATTAGGGTATCTTTCATAGATTCACATGCCTGAATCAGAGTAGCAAGCAATAGTGAGCACATTTCCTTTGTTCCCCATAAGGGATATACACTCATTGGTTAAAAACAAAAACCCATATTGATACATTCCATTATATCATTGATATAGTGCATCATAATAATAACAATAATAATCATAGAAATGTGTGGTAAAGCAAAGGTTGGTGGGAAGGAGGAAAGGCTCACCTCTATTGAAATAGATGACGTAGTACTGCCTGTCCAACTGCAGCGTCCTTCGCCAGTTCTGAATCCAAGCAGTAATGCTTGGTAAATGTGTGCGGCGTTTTCCATGTTGCCGCTCTGCAAATGTCCATCAGCGGAACGCCGGCAAACAAAGCCATGGACTTAGAGACCGCCCTGGTAGAATGGGCACGAATTGTAGTTTGCAAAGGCTGACCAGCCTGCTGGTGACAGAGTGATAGCGCTAGAGATCCACCTAGCGATACTCTGCTTGGTAAGGGGGAAACCCTTCCTAGGCACACTGTAGGCCACAAAAAGTTGGTTGGACTTTCGGAATGGTCTTGTCCTATGAAGGTAGAATTTAATGCATCGCTTCAGGTCCAAGGAATGAAGAGCTTTTTCCGCTGGTGTTTGAGGATTCGGGAAGAATGTCTTTAACACAATGGGTTCGTTAAGATGGAAGTACGATGGCACTTTAGGGATAAAGTTCGGGTTAGTTCGAAGAATTACCCTATCATCCCTGAATTGCAGAAATGGATGCTGTATTGTAAAAGCATGAAGTTCGCTGACTCGTCTTGCCGAAGCCAGGGCGAGTAGAAGTGCAGTTTTCCAGGAGAGGAATTTAAGGTCCACCTTGTGTATTGGTTCAAAAGGATGCCTCATAAGCTGAGCTAGAACTGTATTAAGCTGCCATGTTGGAGGAGGAAGCTTTAGTGGAGGGAAAGTCCGGAAAAGACCTTTGAGGAATTGTTTTATGAGTCTATTGGACCAAAGCGAAGGACCTGTGGAAGATCTTCTGTAGCGGGATATCGCTGCTAGGTGAACTCTGATGGAAGCGTGAGCGAGGCCTGCATTTGCGAGATGAAGAAGGTATGGCAAAATCTCCTCAGGAGAGGACTTAAAGGGATGTACTTTGGCAGATGCACACCATATACAGAACCTTTTCCATTTGAGAGAATATGTCTTGCTTGCACTGTCCGCCACTGCTCGAGACAGAACCGCTCTACAGTCTGGAGGGATATTCATAGCCTGGAATTCATTGTATTCAGGAGCCAGGCCGATAATTTGAGTGAGGCCGGGACCGGATGTTGTATCTGTCCCTGATCCATTGTGAGGAGAGATGGGAACGGCTTCAATGGAATTGGAGGTGCCTGGGATAGGAGATGTAGTTCCGTAAACCAATGTTGGCGAGGCCATGCTGGTGCTATTAAAATCAGTGTGCAGGGCTCTGCCTTCATCTTCTTGAGTACCCTGGGGAGCAGCGGAATCGGCGGAAAAGCGTACGCAAAGACGCCGCACCAGGCTATTGAAAATGCATTCCCCAGAGATCCCTGCTGGGGATGCCAACTTGCGAAGCGTTGGCATTTGGCGTTGATCTGTGACGCGAACAGGTCTAGATTTGGTTCGCCCCATTGGTTGAAAATGCGGTTGAGAATACCCTGGTGTAATTCCCACTCGTGGCAGGATGTTTGTAGTCTGCTCAGTGAATCTGCCAATATATTTTCCCTTCCCGGCACATATTCGGCCTTCAGAGATATTTTGTGCTGAAGTGCCCAGTTCCAAATTTTCTGCGATTCTTGAGATAAAAAGAGAGAACGAGTGCCCCCCTGTTTGTTCACATAGTGCATTGTTGTGGTGTTGTCCGTCTTGACCAGCACTAGCGAAGCTGCTATTCTGGGAAGAAAAGCCCGCAGAGCTAGATACACAGCTCTGAGTTCTAGGAGGTTGATGTGCAAGGTCCTTTCTGTTATTGACCATTTTCCGCTGATTTGAAGCTCCTGGAGAAAAGCTCCCCAACCTTCCAGGGATGCGTCTGTAGTTATTACTTGAGGAGACACTGGAGGCAGAAAAGACAGGCCTCGTGCCAGATTCTGTGGACGAGTCCACCAATGTAATGCTGTAATTACTTGAGGAGTGATCTGAATGATGTCGTCGAAAGATCCTTCCACCTGAATCCACTGAGCAGCAAGAGCCTCCTGGAGAGGACGCATATGGAGACGACAATGCGGAATGAGTAGTATGCAAGAAGACATCATTCCTAGGAGGGATTTGAAGAGCCGAACCGAAAGAGACTTTCTTAGGTTTATTCTGTTTGCCAGCTGTGTGAGCCTGCGTTGTCGTTCTTGCGTTGGGCAAGCATGCGTGTGGACCGTATCCAACACGGCTCCTAAGAATGTGATCCTTTGAGAAGGTTGAAGCATTGACTTTTCTACATTGAGGGTGAGACCTAACTGCTTGAAAAGTTCTAGACAAGCGCTGGAAGATTGCGTTGCGCCTTGAAAAGATGGTGCCTTGATGAGCCAGTCGTCGAGATATGGAAATACTTGATGATGCTGCTGTCTGAGGTACGCAGCGACCGGAGCCAGGCATTTCGTGAATATACGAGGAGCCGATTTGAGCCCAAACGGCAGCACTCGAAATTGGTAATGCTTGCCAGCGACTGCAAATCTCAGAAATTGTTTGTGTTTTCTGTGGATTGGCACATGGAAATAGGCATCCTGTAGATCCAATGATACCATGTAGTCGTTCGGGTTGAGAAGTTGTAGGACTTCCTATATGGTAATCATGCGAAATGATTGCTTCCTTAGGAATTTGTTCAAATTTCTTAGGTCTAGAACCGGCCTCCACTTGTTGTCTCTCTTGCGCACCAAAAAGAATCGGGAATAAAAACCTTTTCCTCGTTGATGAACAGGAACTCGCTCTATGGCCCCTTTGCGAATCATGGATGATATTTCGTTCTGCAAGAGGTTCAAATGCTTGTGAACCATAGGTTGAGGTGGAGTTGGTGGAGGGGTTTGAAGAAATTCCAAGGAATGACCGAATTGTACTATTTGAAGGACCCACTGATCCGTAGTAATTTGTTCCCAGTTGTGGAAAAAATTCGATATCTTCCCTCCTATTTTGAGTGGGGAGGGCGAGGTTGGAGTTGGTGGCAAGGAAAAGTCATTGACGCCGGGCAGCATCCCTCTGGCGACCAGCTCTTCCTCGAAAAGAGGATTTGTTATAGGCAGTTTGTTGAGGTTGCTGCCTTTGCTGAAATTGCGGCCTGTATTGCTGGCCGGACGAGGAGTAATTAGAATATCTATTTTGTTGATATCCTCCTCTATAGGACGATTGACCTCTACCTCGTGAGCCACGAAAGGAAGACGTTTTATATTGGAGGGTTCCCAAAGATCTTGCTGTCTCTGTGTCTTTCTTAATCCCTTGTAGGGCCTCATCGATATGAGATCCAAACAGGCACTGCCCATCATAGGGCATATCTAGGATCTTTGTCTGGACCTCCGGTCGGAATGTGGTTGCTTTAAGCCAGCCTTGGCGCCTTAAGACTGCCGCTCCTGCCAACTGACGGAAACCAGTAGATGCGATGTCCATCGCACAATCTATAATCTCCGAAGCTGACCTTTCGCCTTCTTGCAGTAGCTTTTTCGCTTCCTGTTTGGTGTCCTCTGGTAAACTATCCAAGAAAGGTGCAATGTCTGACCAGATTTGCCTGTTGTATCTTCCCAATAAGGCTAGTGAGTTAGCAGCCCTCACTGTTAGTGCCGACATGGAAGAGAAACGCTTTCCAATGTTGTCCAAACGCCTACCCACTTTATCCGGTGGCGCTGACAGTGGAGTAGACGGATTCTTTGAGTGGCGCTGGGCTGCTTGTGTCACCACCGAATCTGGCTTGGGATGGCCAGTTAGACAGGCTGGGGCGTCATCCGGTGCCCTATACTTTTTATCCAGTCGTGTTAGGATTGGAGGCATTGAAGAAGGATTCTTCATGATCTTGACCCCTTGTTCCCAGATATAGTCTATTATTGGCATGGATCTCACCGACTTTTTAAAGGGTTCCTTAAAGTCATATAAGAAACACTCTTGTTGCTGGGAAGGCATTGGCAACTGAAAGCGCTTTGCCGCTCTTTCTAGAAGATTATGAAAGCCTCCTATGTCCTCCGGAGGTGAGTCTACTGGAGGAGGGGAAGGAGAGCGCTGGAAGTGGTATGACGTAGTCGTCCCATTCCTCATGCTGTGATCCATCATCCAGGATTTCCCTTCTTCTTGACGACAGTCCTCTTCATCGTCAGTAGAATGGAGAGATGGACAAATCACTGTCGATGCGGACGGCTGAGGTGGAAGTTGTACGGCCGGTGGTGGAGCTCGTTCCGGAGCAGAAGCCGGAGCAGCAGTAGGAAACCTTTTCTTATAATCTGTAATCAGAAATTGGAGGTCCGACACCAAAGCCACCGGAAGACATACCATCTGAGGTTGTTGAGGTACTTGATCTTCCTGATAATAAGACTGATCATCAATGTCCTGATCATCCTCATCTGAGAACTCCTGGTATTTGACATTAAGTTCCGACGGACTTGTTGCGGCCCTAAAAAGACCCTCGCCCTCCGAATCGTCCTCCACATCCAAAAGATGAGAGGGTACTAAGGATTGGACTCTACTGGGTGACGTTACAGACGGTGACAATCTGCTGAGTCGTTTAGCCTTCATTTTTGGAGTAGACATCAAGATCGTCGACGGTGGCGCGTCGACTGGTAAAGCTTCGAGCTTCGTTGAAAGCTTTGTTGAAATCTTCGTCGACGGCGTCGTCGATGGAAATGGCGTCGTCGACGGTAAGCCTACCGTCGATAGAGACGTCGTCGGCGGTATCGTCGACGGGAGCACCGTCGATGTGGTTGTCGTCGACGGGAAGGTCGTCGTCGGCGTCGACTGGATCTCTTTCGCATGTGAATGTGACAGTTCAGATTATTCCAGGTCCCCAAAGCTAAAGGAATGGCTGGGGAGGCAGGTAAGAGCAATTTTAATGTATATTGTATTCCTAAACAACCGTTGTTCTGCTCATCTCTAAATTAGATGAGCAGCGCCACCTGGTGGTAGACTGTTCTAAATATGGTGTTGACAATTAGGTGCCGGTGCCTAGCATCGGAAACCAATTAAGTGCCGTTGCTGAGCACCAGAAAGCACCTGCTCAAATTAAGCACTGACTATAACTCGCGCCTATGCACAGTCTTGTCATGAAAGATCTAATTTCAGATGTTGCACTGATGTTATCAAAGATGTCACAGAGCATATCATGAGAGATGTAATATGGGACGTAATTAGCATTGAAAGGCGAGGACGCGAGTTATAGTTACCTTAGGGCCCAAGTTATAGTTACTAGAGATAACTATAACTGGGGAATTTCAGTTTTTTTTTTAGCTAAAACCTTACATTGCAGGGAAATTTTCACCTAACTATAATGTCACTTTCATCTTTGTCTTTTTCAGTGAATGTCTAGTATTGTTTATTTATTTTATTTTTTTCTGTTTATTTTTTTATTTAAAAATTATTTTTAATGAATACTGAGGAACATAAACAGTATAGCACAAGATTCACATCATTAACAGCAATGGAGAATTCCTCCAATCAGGACACCAGCCCCCCTCCCAAGGGCCCTCCCTCGTCCCCTCCAAACAGCTAATGTCTCAACGTGGTTCAATACTGAGGACAGGTGGGGTGCAGATACCACCACGAGCGTCGTTCCATCTCCCCCAGATTTTGGACCATTTCTTCGGGCATCCCCTACTTATATAGATTGATTTTTCTGCAAACATGTTAGTGTCCATGTCTTTCTCCCACTCACTTAGGCGTGGCGCTGTCGATGCCCCCCAGCAGCGAGCTAAATTGCGTTTAGCCACAGCCAGTCCCAGTGTCATCCATGTCCTGCCCCCGGAGATGACGACCTTCTAATCCCATATATTTAATAAGCACCATTTTGGCGTGGGGATGTTATTCATGTCCCATATTTCGTTCATCTTGATAGCTACTGCCTCCCAGTGGTGTCGTATTATTCGGCATTCTCATATGATGTGAAAGAAGGTGCCTTTTTGGTTACATGTACGGCGACAATTTTCAGTTGTAGACCTCCCTATTTTCTTTAGCGTGGTGCATGCATAGTAGGCCCTGTGTAGTATTTTTTAATTGAATCAGGCGAAACCCTGCCTTGATGGCCATTTCTCTAGGTGAGGCTAGTGCTTCCGCCCATTCCTTGTCGTCCATGTCGCCTAAATACCCTTCCACCTCGCCCGTAGCTGGTGTAGTATGTCTGGTATATTGTTGCTAATGCACAAGTTACTAACTTGTGTAACGATATATCTGTAAGAGACAGTAGTTAGTGACAGATTCCTTACCTTAGAATATCCCCAGGCGTCAGGCTGGATCCGGAAAGTTTTTTGCGTAGCAGTACCCTTGCGCATCGGTAGGCGGCGTCGTGCGGCTCCGCATCCGTCGTCGGCGTCGTGGTCGCCGGGATGACGTCGCGGGCAGTACTTAGACGCCGCCCCTGCGCGCTGACGTCAGTTCTGTACACGACTTTCCGCGCCAGGAACGCAGAGCCATGCAAGAAGCTGACATAGGTGTCTGAAAAATACTAGGGCCCTGAAAGGGATGTCCTTAACCCTAGAAATCAGTTCGCAGAACGGGGAGGATGGGTGGGGCGGTAAGGAATCTGTCACTAACTACTGTCTCTTACAGATATATCGTTACACAAGTTAGTAACTTGTGCATCTGAAAGAGACACGTTAGTGACAGATTCCTTACCTTAGAATAGATACCCCAGCAATACCAACCCCGGTGGTGGGTCTGCGAACAAAGATCAGACAAGGAAGTCCCGGAGGACAGAACGGCCAAAGAAGCCGTCCCTCCGGACCTGACTGTCAAGGCAGTAATGTTTTGTAAACGTGTGCAGCGAGGCCCACGTAGCTGCCTGACAGATATCCTGCAGCGGAACACCGCGGCCCAAAGCCGTGGTAGCAGCCGTTGCCCTGGTGGAATGGGCACGCAGCCCAACAGGAGGCTCCTTCTTAGCCAAAGAATAGCAGGCTTTGATACACAAGGTTACCCAGCGGGAGATGGTTCTCTTGTGCACCGCCCGACCTTTTTTGGCGCCCACGTAGCCAACAAAGAGCTGGTCATCCACCCGGAAATGGTGTGTGCGGTCGATGTAAAAGGAAAGCGCACGTTTTGGGTCCAGACGGTGGAAAGGCGGAAAGAAGGTGGGCAAAGTGATGGTCTGCCCAATGTGGAAGGCAGTAACCACCTTTGGCAAGAAGGACGAACGCGTCCTAAGAACAACTTTGTCTGGATGGACAGACAGAAAGGGAGGTTTACATGATAGAGCCTGGAGCTCACTCACCCGCCGAGCGGAGGTGATGGCCACCAGAAAGGTAGTCTTCAGAGTCAGAAGACGAAGAGGACAGGTATGTAGAGGCTCAAAGGGAGCGCACATAAGAAAGGTAAGAACCAAGTTCAAGTCCCACTGAGGCATCACAAACGGAACAGGAGGGAAGAGGTGTGTAATGCCTTTTAGAAACCTGTTAACAACAGGGGACTTGAAAAGGGAGGGCTGATCAGGAAGCCTGAGGAAGGCCGAGATGGCACAAAGATAGCCCTTGATGGTACCCAGGGCAGAACCCTGTTGGGCCAGGGAAAGAAGGAACAGGAGAACCTCAGAGAGAGGGGCAGAAAGGGGATTCACAGCCTTTGCTGTGCACCATGCCACAAACTTGTTCCACCTGCAGGCGTATACCACCTTAGTGGAGGGACGCCTGGCTGCCAGAATCACATCACAAACTTCGGGAGGCAAGTCGAAAGGAATCAACTGCCGCCGCTCAATCTCCACGCAAGCAGGTGGAGGCTGGACAGGTTCGGGTGGAGGACCGTCCCCTGCTGCTGCGACAGAAGATCCTCCCGAAGAGGCAGACGGATCGGGGATCTACGCTCATACTGAGTAGCTCGGGATACCAAACTCTTCGAGCCCAGTCCGGAGCCACAAGAATGACTTGGGCCCGGTCGTGCCGAATCTTCTTCAACACTCTGGGTAGAAGTGGTGTAGGCGGAAAGGCGTACAA
Organism: Calotriton arnoldi; assembly: GCA_963921515.1. NCBI lineage: Eukaryota > Metazoa > Chordata > Amphibia > Caudata > Salamandridae > Calotriton > Calotriton arnoldi. The sequence continues at coordinate 906,280 of CAWUFW010000661.1, forward strand.
CAGACCGCAACTCCACTCGCGACGAAAAGCGTCGCTGAGCGAGTGCCGCCTTGGAAATTCCAACGCGCAGAACTGATGACATTGCGCGTTCTCTTCGGTGGTGAATAGATCTAACCAAGGCTCTCCCCACTGTAGAAAGAGTCCTTGCGCCACTTCCGAGTGAAGACGCCATTCGTGATCCATCATGCACCTGCGGCTGAGTTCGTCCGCCCTGGCGTTCAGGGAACCTGCCAGGTGTTGAACCATCAGGAACATGCCCTGATGTTCCAGCCATGTCCAGAGGCGCAGAGCCTCCTGACAAAGGGTCCACGACCCCACCCCGCCTTGTTTGTTGCAATACCACATGGCGGTGGTGTTGTCTGTGGACACCTGCACTACCTTCCCTTTGACAGAGGGAAGGAATGCCTTGAGTGCAAGTCGGATCGCCCGGAGCTCCAGAAGGTTGATATGGAGCCGGGACTCCGCCCGGAGACCACAGGCCTCTGATCTCCGCCTCTCCCATGTGACCGCCCCATCCCAGAAGGGACGCGTCCGTCACAACTGTGTGCTCTGGCTGGGGAAGGGAGAGGGATCTGCCCATGACCCATTGCTGGTTCGAGAGCCACCACTGCAACTGTCTTGCAGTCCCCTCCGAGATCTGGACGTGATCGGACAGGTTGCCCTGGTGCTGCGCCCACTGGAACTTCAGGTCCCACTGCAGAGCCCGCATATGCCATCTGGCATGATTGACCAACAGGATGCAGGAGGCCATGAGGCCCAGCAGCCTCAGGGTCATCCGTACCGAAACCCAGGATAAAGGCTGAAAGATCGGAATCATAGCCTGAATATCCCGGACTCGCCGTTCGGGAGGATAGGCCCGAAACTGCGTCGTGTCCAGAACTGCTCCGATGAAAAGGAGCTGTGGAGAAGGAATCAGATGCGACTTCGGCACATTGATGGAGAACCCCAACGAGTGCAGGAGTTCGGCCGTAGTCTGGAGGTGGGAGACGACTGCCTGGGACGAGCCCGCCTTCAGCAGCCAGTCGTCGAGGTAGGGGAAGACTGGAACCCCTGCCCGGCGCAGATGAGCTGCGACCACCGCCATCACTTTCGTGAACACCCGAGGGGCACTTGTAAGGCCAAAGGGGAGCACGGTGAACTGAAAATGCTCGAGGCCTACCGTGAACCGCAGGTAACGCCGGTGGGCCGGCAGGACGGGGATGTGAAAATAAGCGTCCTGCAAGTCCAACGCTACCAACCAGTCTCCAGGGTCGAGGGCAGTCAAGACCTGAGCTAGGGTGAGCATCTTGAACTTCTCCTTCCGGAGGAAGCGATTGATGTTCCGGAGGTCCAAGATAGGACGCATGTCCTCCTTGTCCTTTTTGGGCACCAGGAAGTAGTGGGAGTAGCAACCACGTCCTACTTCTGGGGTCGGAACAGGCTCGATGGCCCTCTTGGCCAAGAGGGCCGTGACTTCCTTCTGCAGAAGTACCAAGTGATCCCCTGACATGCGGTGGAATTGAGGTGGCATGGCTGGGGGGGTGGTCTCGAAGGGGAGGGAGGGAGTAGCTCCTTCGGACAATGTCCAAGACCCACCTGTGCACCGGAAAGGAGGGACTAGGAGGGCTTGGAGGCCGCGGACGGGTTGGAGGTGGTGGCCTGACCCGCACGCTGGTTGCCCGAACCGCCACGCCGGTATCCACGTCCTCGGCCACGCGTAGACGCTTGCTGCGCGGGCCGGTGGCTGGGCAGCTGACGTGACTGGGCGCCCCTTCCGTGGCCACGAAAGGGGCGAAAAGCAGAGGTGAGCGGAGGGCGTACAACAGAAAGGCCCAGGGACTTGGCCGTAGCCCGTGAGTCCTTAAACCGCTCCAGCGCATGGTCTGCCTTTGAACCAAAAAGACCGACTCCATCAAAGGGCATGTCCATGAGTGTATTCTGGACATCACCCGAGAAACCAGTTGTTCTCAGCCAGCCACAACGGATGGTGTATTTAGCCGCATCTCGCCCTTCCGTAATGGCGCGGGTAAGCAGTGTCTGGACCTCCTCAGAACACTGCGGCAAAACAGCCGCCACCGAATCCCACAGGGAGTGGGTATATCGGCCCAAAAGGCAAGCGGTGTTGACGGACCGCAAGCCAGCACTGGAGGAAGAAAAGCCTTCTTCCCAAATTGGTCCAGGCGTTTGGATTCCCTATCCGGAGGGGCGGTAGGGAAGGCGGTTTGGGAGGCAGAGGCTTGGACAACCAAGCTCTCAGGGGTGGGATGTTGGGAGAGAAACAAGGGGTCGCCCGGAGCAGGGCGATGGCGTCGGGCCACGTTCCTATCCACAGGAGCCCCTGTGGTGGGTTTGGACCAGGCACCCAAAAGAACGTCAGTGAGTGCATCATTAAATGGCAGCACAGTCTCCGAAGAGGAAGCCGCCGGCTGAAGCACTTCTGTCAGGAGGTTAGTCCTGACGGCCACAGTAGGCAACTGGAGATGTAAGGCTCCAGCTGCTCTACGCAACACCGTTGCAAAATTAGCTCCCTCCTCCGTAGCCACGGGAGGAGACAGCATGCCAGTGTCAGGGGAGGTGTCTAGACCACTGGCATCCCCAAGTTCCTCAGCCCAGTCCGGATCATACTCACACTGTTGTGTGAGAGGGTCCTCAGACCCCTCCCAGCTCTCCTGGTCCTCCTCTTGTTCAAAATATGGAGGAGGAGGAGGGACATTTGGGACCCAAGGTCTCATCGGCGCTGGAGCCGGCGTCGAGCGACGTCGGTCCGGCTCCATGTCCGGAGCCGGAGAGAGCCGGGGACCAACGCGGTCCGGAGCCCCGGACGGCGTCAGGAACGGCACCGGGGACATCGGCATCGGCGGAGGCGTGGTTAGGTCAACCGGCGTCGATGGGGGTTGCGGTACCACCGGAGCCGGGATCGGGGCCGGAGCCGAGGCCGGGATGAAGGGTGGTGGGACAGGCGGCGCCGGGACCGGAGTCGACGGCGGCGCCGGGGCAACCCCATCAGGGCCCGCGGGGCCCGAAGGCGCACCGGAGGGACCTGAAGGCCCGAAGAGGCGGGCCATGGCCGACAGGAATTCCTGTATTTCGGCCGGAGTCGCCCCGAACCCGGAAAGAACGGGTAATTCGGGGCGGCTCTACAGGCATGTCCGGGGCCGCGGGGACGGTGCAGACTGGGGCTTCAGCCGAGTCGCGAGACCGGGCGAGGCGAAGTCTTAGAGCGATGACGCCTCTTAGACTTCTTGTGCTTCGACTTACCGGAGGAGCGCGAAGACTTGGACTCCGACGAATGGCGGGGACTCCGCGACCGGCCCCTCGACCTCTCCCGGGACCGGGGCTTGGTGCGGCGCGGAGCCGACTGCCGGACCTCGAGCAGCTTTCGAGACCGCTCTCGCAAAGCCTTCGGATGAAGTTTCCGGCAGTCAGGGCACGACTTTGTGTCGTGGTCTCGGCCGAGACAGAAGAGACACTCGAGATGCGGGTCCGTGATCGACATCATGCGACCACAGGCCTCGCATGGCTTAAAGCCGGGCATCCCTACGACACCTAGGAGTTGTGAAGACTTGATGAAGAAACAGTGAAAAAATTCACAAAAAAGGATAGTCAAAAATTGACTAGGGCACTGCTCTTCCCGGATCTGCGCTTACTGGCGCGGAAAAAGAAGAACTGACGTCAGCGCGCAGGGGCGGCGTCTAAGTACTGCCCGCGACGTCATCCCGGCGACCACGACGCCGACGACGGACGCGGAGCCGCACAACGCCGCCTACCGACGCGCAAGGGTACTGCTACGCAAAAAACTTTCCGGATCCAGCCTGACGCCTGGGGATATTCTAAAGTAAGGAATCTGTCACTAACGTGTCTCTTTCAGATCTTCTTGTATATGAGCGATGTGGCTTTATGTGTCATGTGTCCGTCAAGGAGGCGGTCCTCTAGAGGGGTGTAGTCTGGTAGTTCCTCCCCCATTGGGATGGCTGTCTGCAACGCATGTTTAATCTGCATATAACGAAAGATCTCTGTGTTTGTGAGATTGTATTCCTGCCAGAGATTGTCAAAGGACAGAACCGCCCCTGCTTCCACAAGTCCCCAATTTTTGCGATACCGATTAGGTCCTATTTGCCGAACCCAGCATAATTTCAGAGAGTACCCAGGGCCGCTGTGTCCCATAGAGGGGTGGCCTGGGTCAGCTTGTGTTGCCAGCCCAGAACCCTGTGTGCCGCGTCCCAGAGGCTAACGGTTACGGTTGTCAGGTTATGTTGTTGCATTTTTGGATGCGTTGAGTACTAGGCCCACTGGTATCCACCCGGGCGCATTATCAGGCGATCCATCCTGAGCGATGGTTCGTCTTCCGGCATGTATACCCAGTGATTAATTGTGGTCAGCTGTGTCACCCAGTAGTACCTTTGTATATCGGGCAGAGCTATGCCGCCCTCGTACCACCCACGGGTTAATTTCTGAAGTGCGATTCGCGCCGTGCCTCCGTTCCATAGGAGTGTTAGCAGTGTAGAATAAATTGTTTTGAAATAGTTTGCTTGCACTGGGTATAGAGTATTATGGAGGGCGTACATGAAGCGGGGCAGCGCCATCATCTTGAAGAGCGCTGCTCTTCCTAGGAGGGACAAAGGGAGTGATCTCCAAAGCTGCACATCTGTTTTTAATCTTTCTAATGGCGGGAGGAGGTTCTTTTTATAAAATAGTGAGGGATCAGCTGTAGCGAATATCCCTAGGTATTTGAATCCGTCTGTGACCACCTGTATTTTGTGGTTTTGTGGCATCACTCGTGGGGTGCTGCTTAGTATATACATTAGTGATTTTGTCCAGTTGATCGAATATCCGGACACTCGTCCGAAGCTATCCATTATGTTTATTGACCTGGTTAGGGAGCATTTGGGATCCGCTAGGTATAGAAGGATGTCGTCCGCATGGAGCTAGATCCTATCCTCCCACTGATTTGACCAGCGGAGGCCCCGTAGCATGGGATCCATTCGTATCCAGGCGGCTAGGGGTTCAAGTACTATGGCAAAGAGGAGTGGGGACAATGGGCAACCCTGACGGGTGCCACGACGCAATGGGAAGGTGCGGGAAGTTTCTCCATTGACCAGTACCTGAGCTAGTGGTTCTGAATAGAGAAGTCGGATCCAACCAAGGAACTTTGGTCCGAAGTCGAGTTTCATTAATACTTCGAAGAGGAACGGCCATTCCATCGTGTCGAACGCCATGTGAGCGTCCAGCGAGAGAATGACGGTGTCTTGCTTTATATACTTAGCTCTGCTGATTATGTTGTGTAATCTTCTCAGGTTTCATGCTGTATTTCTGCCTGGCATGAACCCTGATTGGTCTGGGTGTACTAATCTAGTGATTATTTGTAGTAGGCGGGAGGCTAATAATTTGGCTAAGATCTTTGTTTCGGCATTGAGTAGGGAGATGGGCCTATAAGATTTGCAGTCTCCTGGGGGCTTCCCTGCTTTGTGTATTGTGACTATTGTAGCCATACGTTGATCTCTAGGGAGCACCCATTTCTCCTTGCTTTCTTCAAACATCCCTAACAATCGTGGGGCCACATGCGTGGCATTAAGTATGTATAATTCTATGGGCGACCCGTTCGGGCCTAATGCCTTCCCCGATTTCAAATTTCTAATCAGGGGCGGCTCCTCCATTAGGGCGGAGGAGCGTCGCCCCACTGCTTTCTCGCAGTGCGAGAAGCAGAAAATAAAATGGTATTTTAAATACCATTTTATTTTCTGCTTCTCGCGCTGCGAGAAAGCAGAAGGCAGGGGTATGCCTGGTTGGGGGCGGGCGGGAGGGTATGCCTGGTTGGGGGCGGGCAGGTGGGGAGGAGTGGCTTGCACCACTCTGAGTACCCTGACTGTTTGGTCGGCCCTGGGGCCGACCAAAGCAGTCATGCACACTCTACATTTTCTCTATGTAGGCTGCATGCAGCCTACATAGAGAAAATGGCCTCCCTACAGCTGCCCGGCTGGGCGCTGTCCGCGACTCCGCACCAATCACAACGGTGCCATTGCAGCGTTGTGATTGGCTTACAGGAAGGGAGGAAGCATGCCTGTTCCTGTTCAGGAGCAGGAAACCTGCTCGGGGTGGTCAACATTTTGGAAGGACCGGCCTGTGGATGTTGGGTTGTTTTTCTTCGTTTTGGGAATTTCGAGCAGGGAAGGAGGGTGTCTGGAAACTCCAGGAGGTAAGGAAACTTTTGTGCTTTTCGCTCTTCCAGCCTGGCTCTATGGAGCTTTTGCATCTGGTTTCCGTGCGAGCTGTGGGTCCGCGCTTTGATGTTTGCTTGTTTCAGTCACATTTACAGGCAGGGAGATCTGTAGCCGGTCCAGGGAAGCCACCCGCTCTCTGGGAGATCTGGCAGTCGCCGTGCGCTGCAGGAGATTTGGGGGGGGGGGGGTGGAGCAGTGCAGCCTGGTGGTCTTGTGTTTTTGAACTTCGACTAAGGGGAGAGGGGGGCAGGGTGCCTCTAAAGTGGCACCTGCCTGTCTGTGCAGCGTGCCGGGGTACGCCTGCTATACGTACAGTCTGCGGGGAGGCAGACTTCTGGAGGCAGCCACTGAGCCAGGGGCTCAGCCCCCCCCCCTCCCAACGGGCCAGCGCTGCTGCCAGGTCCGAATTACCCAGGGGGCGGGACCCCTCCACGGAATGTGATGGGGTGACACGCGCTCGAGGCATGCTTCATACAAGCCTGTGCAGGCTTAGAGAAATGCATTTATCACGAGAACAGGGAAAGCACTGGCCTCGGTGTATATTATGTGAGTGAGTGTGCGTGTGAGAGTGTGAAAATGTGCGTGCCTGTGTACATGCGTCTAAGTGTGCCTGTGTATGTCTGTGTTTGCCGGTGTGTGTGCACGTGCGTGTGAGTGCGTATATGTGTGCTTGTGTGAGCATGTCTGTGTGCAGGTCTAGTATGTATGTGCCTTTCTCCCCCTCTTCCAGGATGCACTGTTTCCTCTCACTTTTTAAGATACATTTTTATTCGGTGTCCCATTAATCTGCGCGTGCTTACTGCCTGCAATGAATACCTGCTCTCTCTCATCCTTTCTATAGCCCTCCTCTCCTTTGCTCCGCTCTCTCTCTTAACTATCCTTCTTCCCATGCATGCCTCCCATGCCTCTTTCCCCACACCATCGTCCCTGTCCATCTCCCACGAACCCCCTTCTTCTTATTCCTCCCTCCTGTTTCTTCAGCCTCCGAGTGAGGCTCGCAGTGGAAGACTAGTAGGGCCATATTTTAGGGGCTGTGCTCATATATTACACCGCAATTTTATGCCTTGCACATGACCCCCCGCTCCACTCGCTCCATCCTACCCCTCCAGTGCACCTCACCCAGCTGCTCTTGGGCTCCCACCCCTCCCAGAAGAGGTGCTCCCTAGCCCACAGTGAAGGGGCAGGCTGGCACCTGGCACTCTGTGAACAGGACTGGGAACAGAGCTGGTTCGTGCCCGTGGACACCGGATCAGCCTCAGCCTCTAGGTGGGCACGTGTGGGGGGCATGGGAGCGATTTGTGGCACTCTGTTCTTTCCACCAAGTTTATGTAGCGCCGAGCTAATCCTTAATGATCGAGCCCTAATGTGCGCTACATGCACCCAACGTCTCAGAAGCCCTAATGGGGAAAGAAAGCCTTCATTCTACGTGGGGTGAACAGGGGTGAGGGTGCCCTGCTTCGATGTTTCACCCTAGGCTACGCTGTTGTACCTACGGCAATGACACAAATTACACTTAAACACTCGACCCTTCTTTTCAGCGAGAGGATTTCTGACTCGCGCACCTATTACGTGATTTACGGTCAGCTCATTAACTCAAGCGGTCCCTGGACCCCTCGACCCCGCCCGGACCCTCCAAGGTGCAAACAAGTCATGTGTCCATGTGAGGGGTGGCGGGAAGCTCTGCTCCTTCATGATAGGGTGTTCCATCCAGGGTGGGGGTTTGGGGGGGTCTAGTCTGGGCACAGACAGGAAGTCCGCCCTTCCCTTCCTCCGCTGTTTCATGTCGAGCCACTGCCCATTCTGTGCCACCATCAGATCAACACGTTATGTATCTCCTTCACGTGCCAGTCAGGGCGGGGGTGCAGGGTAACTGTCGGGTGGCGATGCTTCCTGGTCCACTCAACATTCCATTCTGGGACACAATAACAATTTCTGTCACATGAGAAGGGTGGTATTGTTTTGCTTTGTAATAACACACATCATTGACAAAAATCGACAATCTGCTAGCCAGGTGCACTTCGCTATGCTTTGACCCCCACTCCCCCCCTGCCATACCCCCCAATACTCCACCAATGTTATGAAGCTCTGTGGTTATACTGAATAAGCAGCTACCTATGTTATATGACATCTCTTCATTAATGTAATAACTGCACTTTCACAATTGCTTTATTGACCTTCTTGTTTTCTCAAATTTACTTGAAAATGCACCATTTGCCCACTCTTTTCTCAAAATGTTCTCAGGGGGTGTAACCCCCCCGAACCCCCCTTGGGATGTTCGGGCTCGCTCGCCACGCTCGCTCGCCACGGTGCACGCAGACAAATTTTACGCCCCACCACTTTCATATGTCATCATCCGCCACTGTCTCCAATTGCCTGTATTATCTCCTCTTGGGTTACATCAGTTTCGAGGAGGGCTCTTTCTTCATCGGTTAGGGCCGGGAGTGGGATATCTTTCAGAAATTCCCGACAGACCTCCGGCGGCGCGATTGTAGAGAGCGAGTACAGGCCCGCTTAGTAAGAGGCGAACGTTTCTGCTATTTCAATTCTGTGAGTTATGTGCTTGTCGCCGTCTCAGTTCAATTGGTGTACCCAGTTATTGGCCTTTTCCTTTTGGTCGAGCCATGCCAGAAGTTTACTGGCTTTGTCCCCAGTCTCATTGATTCTGTGCATAGTCGCCATGTGTCTCGTCTTGGCTTCCTCCGCCACTAGTCCGCATTATTCCTGCTTCTTAAGTGTGAGTCTGTGGGCAATCCCTATGTCGTCCGTATGTGTAAGCTGTTGCTCCAGTTGCTCTATGTCGTTTTCAACAGCTTCAACCTGAGCTCTCCTGTCTCTTTTATGTCCCACCACCAGTGAAACTCCCTGTCCCCTGATGACTGTTTTATACACCTTCCAGAGTGTTGTTGCTGAATGCACCGAGGTTTAGTTCTCCTTGAAATAGTGCTCAGTAGCTAGGGCTAGTGCTGTTTTAATTGTGGGGACCTTAAAATACCAGGGGTTGCGTCTCATACTGAGTTGTTGTCTTGTGGCAGTTGCATCATAAATCACCCATATGGGTGAGTGATCCGAGATGCCTCTTGGTAAATGGCAGATTTCTCGAATGTGCCGCAAGTCTTGAGTGAGAGTCAAGAAATAATCTATTCTTGAGAGGGATCCGTGTGCTCCTGAGTGGAAAGTGAATTGCTGTTCTATTGGGTTGTGGAATCTCCACACGTCTGTGAGTCCCGTTGCATTTATGAAAACTCCCAACATGGATCGATTCGTTGCTTCTTGCTTGTTGGTCCGCCTGTCCATAGAGTCATCTAGGGTGAGGTTAAAGTCTCCCCCAATGCATAGAGCGCCATCAGGGAGGGAGAGGAGTTCCTCGCTCAACTCTGTCATTGTGGCTTCCTGAAGTCTTGGAGGACTGTATACACTGATAACATTAATGGGTGTCCCCTCCCAATTACCCGATACTATTACATATCGGCCCTGTTTATCGATTCGGGTGGAGTGTGTCTGGAATGCTAGTGCTTTTTTGACCAGTATTCCCACCCCTCAGGACCCTGATGTGTAGCTGGCATGTGCCAGCATCTTGCAACCTCGTCCATCTAGTGTCTTGCATTTTGCGTTGGTCATGTGCGTCTCCTGTAAGAGAACGATGCTGGGGGCGTGACGTTTTAGGTATTGGAGTACCACTCCTCTTTTTTTTGTCCCCCAGCCCATTGACGTTCCACGAAAGGATCCGCATCGTTGCGATCTTAGGTGGAGCTGGCCTAGCGCACGTTAGCACCTCTCGAGCTTGTTGGGTCGATTCCTCCATCTCTATCGATTAAATAAGTATCACCATGTTGTCCTGTCCCTTGGGATGTGTAGGAGATGTGTGTGTGCTCTTTGTGTGGTGCGCCTTGTGCTAAGAAACAAACAATAGTAAACGTTTGAACCTGGTCCCAACGTTGTCCCCCCTCCCTGCTTCCCTGCAAAGTGAGCTTCAAACTGCCCACCACCCCCAATTGCAGAGCGCCTTCTACCCCAAAGAACATTTCTAACTACCTTTGTAGAGGGAGAGAGCAACCTCCACCCTCCCGTCCCATCTCTGCACAGTTTCTTTAATCTTGTCCAGCTGCTCGTAGCATACACTTTTGGTCTGTACCAGGATTTTAGTTAGGGTTTATCAAGCAAAGGTGGTTTGTCTTGGATGTTCCATTCTTCTGCCAGGTGTTGTGGACCCTCGTTTTCTGCATTTCTCCTCTGTCTTTCGCGCCTTGGGTCCCAAAGCTGTTCTCCAACCATCTATCCACTCCCAGGCTTCCTCCACCGTGACGAAGAACCATGTTTTGCCCTCAGCAGCTACTCTTAACCGGGCTGGGAAGAGCATAGCATATTTGACATTTCGTTCTCTCATGACTTTTTTGACTTCCAGAAAGGAATGACACATCTGTTGGACTTTGAGCGTGAAGTCCGGGAAAAACGTGACTGTAGAGTTCTGACATTGTATCGGTGGGGCACTTCGGGCTGCCTGTAAGATCACGTCTCGGTCCCTAAAGTTGATGATTCGTGCAATGATCCGACAAGGGGGAGCACCCGGCTGTCGGGGGCCCCCGGCACTCTCTGGCCCCTTTCGACTGCAAAGAATTTTGATAGACCTCGGACTGTAGTTGGTTTATTATTAAGTCCTCCACAAAGAGGTCTGTGGCTGGGCCTTCCGCTTTTTCTGGTACCCCCACGAGGCGGATGTTATTTCGCCTTGAGCTGTCCTCCGCGCCTTCAACCCGGGCCTCAAGGTCCGCCGTTGTCTTTTTAAGTTCAGACCCTTGTGTTTTAAGCGAGATGGTTTCTGTTTTCAATGTCTCTGTTGTGGCTTCCATGTCTTTAACTTTGGCCCCTATATTTCTCAAGTCAGCTCTCATTAGTGTCAGTTCTGAGTTCATCGTGTCGATTTTGCCTTTCAGTGCCGTACGCACCCCTTGTATGGCTGCCATCACATCTCTGAGCGTGAGGGCCTCTTCTGCCATTGGGTCAGCCTTAACTTGTGGCGCCTGTTCTGGAGCTCCGTCCTGGGTCTGCGCTGCTCTTGGGACCGTGCATCTCTCTAGTTTCGTCTGGTGTCCAGCCTTAGGTCCTTTCCCTCCTGTCATGATGTGTTTGTGTCTTTTGTCTTCCCTTCACCCCTTTTGCCGGTGTCTCTGGTTCAGGGAGCGGTGGAATCATGGGCGGGGGGAGTACCCTAGTCACCACCGCCTGCCTTGGGAATTTCGTTCACTCCGCGGCCTGTTGGTTTTCGGGTGTCTCCTTCCCGCTTCGCCTTAGACTGTGGCAGTATCGGGGTGAGCCAGTTCTCTCTGTTTTCACCCTTCCTGGCTGGGTGTCATGTGCAGCCTGGCTGTTTGCTATTGCCTGCAGTATTCCGGTGGTAAGTTGCTGCGTTTGCTTGTTGTTGCAGGTTATACCACTTTCACCCTGTCTAGATCTCCAATTGAGGCTTTTCAGCGCTTGGGCGCCCGAGTGCTCTGCTGGCTTAGTGGCGGGCTCCGGTGCGGGTCTCTGGTCCGCCCGTCACACGTGTCTCCTCTAACTGTGCAAACGGCCCCTCCCGGGCTATTTCTCTGTCCCTCCGGCATGGTGGGACAGCAGGGGTGGGGGCCGCGCTCATGCCAGATGTTATGGCTTGCACGTCCTCCAGCCCTTACCTCGATCTCATGGTGCTCCGGCCGCAGGCGGGAGCGTCACGCCCATGGGGTCTCTCTGCCTCTACGTTGGTCCCCCGACCCGGCTCCAGACCGTGTCACAATCGCCACCGTCGGCGACTGGCTCTGCCCCTGCTCGGCCTCACAATCTTGTGGACTGTTTCTCCCCGGTCGTTTGTCTCGCTCCTCTCCGCGTGGTCGGGCTGTGTCTGGAGTCGTCGCACAGCGCGGCCTCCGCCAGCTCTCGATGTTGCTGCTGCCAGCGTCCAGCCTTGTTTCGTCGCTGGAAAGGGATCCCTCCGGCTGCAGGTTACTTGATGGTCATTTATTTGTCAGCTGGGAACTGATTTTTGTAGCGGATATTTGAAGATGTTTAGGACGGGGGATTGGAGCCGCTTCAACGAGCGGCCATCTTTCTTGGCGGTCAGCCACGCCCCCCTGTTTATTTATTTTTAACATATAGTAATATTTTATTACCATACATATAGCCAATACCCCCCCTCCCACCCCTCGCAGGCGCCCCCGACAGGTGAGGAGATCACGTGCCCCCCTCCCCAAGCCACTATTGGCCCTGGGGGTCCCATTCCCTGGACACTTTGTTTTTTTAAAAGGGGAGGGGTGCGTGCAGCCCCATTCGCTGAGCCACTATTGGCCCCGGGGACCCCATCCTCTGAGGCCCAAAAATGTATTATTAAGGGGAGCGTGGCCCCCTCTTCGAGCCCAAATGGGTCCTGGGTACTCCATCCCCAGAGGCCACACTTTAATTATAGGGGAGGTAGACACATGGCCACCCACTCAAAGCCTTAAAACATCCCAGGGACCCCATCCCTCAGGGCCAAATACATTAATATTAGAGGAGGGCGGGCTCCCAAACCCCAGGGCCATACTTTAATAATAGAGGAGGGGTGAGAGGCCCCCTCACCGAGCCCTAAGAGGCCCTGAAGACCCCATCCCCTGGGGCCAAACATATTCGTTTTAGGGGAGGGGTGCACATGCCCACCCCTTCTCAAACCCAAATGGGCCCCAAGGACCCCATTTCCCGGGACAATACATTTGTTATAGGGGAGGATGCATGTAGCCACCATCCCAGAGTCTTAAGAGGCCCAGAGGACCCCATCCTGAGGCCTCTTCAATGTATGCTGGTGCACCAGAGCCCAACTGAAGCACCCACAAAACATAACGATGGGGGCCACAGGAGGAGCCCCAGGACCCCCTTGGCCCGCAGCCAGCTACAGCACCAGACCCAGCATTGCTCCCGTCAGGCGGGAGCAGCTGTTTCCTCTTGCTCCCACCGGGAGGGAGCAATCAGAGTTACCCTACCACAGAAGTGTGCTTTTTCAAGCTCCCGCAAAGTGGGAGCACACTTCTTTCCCGGTTTGCTCTCCTGCCGGCAGGGATAACCACTAAGTCCCGGGGGTGGGCTCCCCAGGACAGAGGTAAAGAGCTGGCCCCAGTGGTTGGGGTCCCCGGGGCCTTGTAAGACTCATTTGTGCGCCCCCGCTTCCCTCTAGTTACTGTTTGGCCCTAAGGCTCCCCTGGGCTCATTTGGGTTCGGCGAGGGGGACTACATGTCCGCTCCCCTACAAGTAATGTGTTTGGCCCGGGGGATAGGGTCCCCAGGTGCTGCTACAGGCTCGAGGGGGGGGGGGGGTACCCCCCCATTAGAGTTTATTTTGGCCCAAGGCCTCTTAAGGCTTGGAGAGGGTGGGTGCGTGCCCCTCTCCCATTTTTGACAAATGTGGCCTCGGAGGGATGGGATCCCTGAGCCCATCTGTGGTTTGGGGAGGAGGGGGGCCCATGCCCCCACCCCAAAGTAACAAAACTGTAAAATGCAGACTTTTTGTTTCTTTTTCAAAAGTTGTGATCCCGCAAGAGTCCTGCGAGTCTCGCAGTAGTCCAGCAGAATTGCAAATTTAAAAAAAAGATATATATATTTTGGCCCCAGAGGGGTGCCTCTGGGGCTCCCACCCACAGGGCTAAGAGCGGCAAGGTATCCCTACCCTGTCCCCTTACATTATGTTTTTTAAACTAACCTCAGGAGTCCTGTAATGGCTACTACAACATTTTTCCTCATGTTGCAGGCAGCCAATCAGAGCCTTGCTACGACGATAGCCAGATGGCCCAAGGGTAACAAAGCCCCCTGGGCTAATCAGAAGGCTCTATTTTTTAAAACAATAGGTTCAAGGGACTTTTTAAGGGATTTTTGAAGATTATTATCTCATAAACTACTGTATGGATTTACACCAAATCACAAAAAGCACACTTTCTGGACCAAGATCTAGCTTCCTGCCAAATCTGGTGTAATTCCGTTCAACAGTTTTTGCGGTAGTACTAATAAAACAAGCATTTGCAATGCAATAGGTCTCGCATTGACACCAGTTTGAGCTATTGACATTGTAAATGACAATGCCTTTTATTTTGGTTTTCATTTTTAAAACATAAATAAATGGCATTGTCATTCATAATGCCAATAGCTTGAACTCTCGTAATGCCTTTTATTTTTGTTTTCATTTTTAAAACATAAATAAATGGCATTGTCATTCCTAATGCCAATAGCTTGAACTCTCGTAAATACAAGACAATGCCTTTTATCATAAATGCAATGCAATATGTCTCGTATTTACGAGCGTTTAAGCTTTTGGCATTATGAATAAAAATGCCATTTATTTATGTTTTAAAAATGAAAACAAAAATAAAAGGCAGGGTTCTTATTTCCAAAATGTGCCGTGAAGCAGTTGTGCGATTCGACTACTTTCATATGTAACTGTTCGAAAATCAAAATTCAGATGCCCCAGATCTTCCAAAATACGTTCTCCGCTGTTGAATGTAGCATGAAAGCGTAAAAAGAATAACACCAGCAAGCAGGAGGCAGTCATACGGTTAGGAGCTGCTGCATACTTTCGACCTTTTATCAGTTGTGGTCCATTTTATATATTCTCGCTAGGCTGAGAGGATTTAAGTTTGCAAAGGAGGCGAGCCTAAACCAAGTGCAGGAAAGAATCCCTCGGATCGAGGCTCCGAGAAGCCGTATTTGTGCAAGGAAACCATTTGCATGTGTGTGGGTGCGAGTGTGGAGACTCCAGGGCTCGTCTCCAGCCGGGGGGGGGAGGGGTTCTGAGGAATGCAGGGAATCAGGTCGGGCTGAGGAGGGGGAAATGAAATGAAATTAAATGAAATTTGTACTTGTAAAGCGCACCCATACCCCCAAAGGGGTGTCCAGGCGCGGGCATGTGTACTAGCTTGCTGGATATGCTTAGCCAGACACGGGCGGAATGTTAAGAATTACAAGTAAAAGGGGCCACATCCAGTTGGAAACGTTCGTTTTAATAGCATTTTTTCACCATGGTACGGTGTGGTTTATTATCTTTAGTCTTTGAAACAACGTCGATCAAAACTCTCAAAAAGGAGGAGATACAAAGAGACAGGTTAAACAAGAGGGGGCGATGAAATACTCTAGGTGACGAAGAAAGGAAGCGTAACAACTAAAGAACAGGGCTGATTTACAGCGGAAACATGAGTAAGGAGGCGACGCGAGAGAAACCGGACAGGGGCCGTTTTAGCAATCACGTAGCACTATGGGTTAAAGGCGGGGTGGGGGAGGTTGGTGTAATACAAACACACACTGCACGCTTACCATGCGCGGGCTTGAAGCAGCTGCACCAGAGATGGATAACTGGTGCATTTGTGCAGAGCGCCTTGCGAACCAACTGGCTGGTGGGCGCTAGACGGAACGGTCTCGCTCGTTACACTGCTAGAGAGTGTGTAGTTTAGTAAAAGCAACAATAAACTATTCATCCTGACATGGTATCTTGGTTCACCACAGAGCTGCGACAGCCGGCGTTCACTCTACCAAAGATCGCCTGGTACTTTTCGAGGCACTTGGTAGGGTCCGGGCGGTGAGTGCTGCTCGCGGCCCCTCCATTTCGTGGTGGGAGTGCCCGGAAGGCCCCGCCCCTCCATGAATCTGGCATCTTGCTATAAACAAACCCCATCTGCTTTTACTCAGCCTCCCTCCACCCATAAGTGAATGTGACATCTGTGAGCCCCTCTCCCTGAAGGCCTTGGAGTCGGCAGGCCCAGCGCCCTGGGCCAGGCTGAGCCGTTGGTATATGTGGGAGATTCTGAGACATGTGTGTGTGTGTGTGGGGGGGGGAGGGGGTGGCGTGCTACACACACTCCTCACCTGTTCAGGCCCCTAGTCCATGTCAACCATGCACAAAGTGCACTGGAAGGCCATACATCCCACATGCCCAGATATGCCTAGCACTTGCTGCCACCGGTTGTCTTGCACACATATGCAACAGCCAGACAACAGGCATGCCTGATGTCTAGAAGATGCGTGAGTGATTCCGTGCAGCCTGCCAGATTAACACGAGCTCTCACACTCGTGTGCACCCAAGGCTCATTGAAAAAGGCACTTCATCTGACACGGGGACACATCCACGCTCACTACTAATGGTGCAAGGTGCACTAGACTCAAAACTGCACTGATGCCACACCAGCGACTGATTATGTGCCATACACATGGCCGTCGTGTTACCTCAATCCTGCACCCGCAGAGCTGCAACGCCATATGTGATATTTCCCGCCCGTCTTCGCTTCTTCGCGATAGAGCGATGCATTAAGGAGTCATTTAACCATCCTAAACATGGCAACAGTCAGTGACACTTCACGTTACAGAGTAAAGGGTGGTTTTGGTTACAAACCCTGTCACGCGCCACCAGAACCCACAGTAAAACGACAAGTCGTCGATACTATGCTAGTCGAGGTTACAAATATAGGTGCCCTTCCCTTTCTCCGACGCCATGGCCTGTCGTGTCTGCTCTGAACCTCTCAGCTCTCCTACTGAAGCTGTCTTCTGCAGAGGTCTCCTACAGCTGTCTCTGGGTAAAGAGACAGCGCCGGGGCAAGGACGTCACGAGCCATGATGCCAGCAGGCAAAAATGGAACCCCCTGATCCCAAGATGGTCGTTAAAAGACAATCATAGCCGGGGTGGCAGTGATCACGCCTCACCTCTGGACCCTGGTGCCACTGCACCTGCTGCACTAACGGTGGCTACTCACCTGATAAAATACTTTATACGGAGGCAGTGGCATAGTGTTCACACAAAGTAACGAAGTAGCGCTTGCCTCTTTCCCTCTTAAAGTGTGCCGTAGCACGCCTGCCCAGTGATAACTTTCAGTGGCTTTTTAACTTTCAGCTGTTACAGCTGGCTAAAAGTGGCAGAGTTAGCACTGGAAAAAATAAAATGACTGCGTGATGCCGGGATTAGATACAAACACATAACCACAACGCGAAGTTCATACTAGTGTGCACACAAACCCTCTCACACCAGCTTTCAACGTATCTACAGTACACACAGTCACAGTCCGTATACACCGCCACGTGCCATAAAATAACTCGCACCGTGCTCTACACACATTCCTCAGTCGCTGGCCCTGACAGTCCTTCCCACATCCCTGCATGCTCAGTCACTGACCCTCGGAGAACGTTCTACAGTGTTGCTTGCCCTGAGGGAGAGTACCTTCCACAGCCCTGCTTGCTCAGTCGCTGCCCCTTAGAGTACTTTACGCACGCTTCCATCTCTCTCCCGAAGCCCCAAGCCCCGCGTGCTGTCTCGCGGGCCTTCAGAGCACCACGACCCTGCCTCCTTGCGCTCGCTTGCACAGATACACACGTTCACTAGCGCCAAGACTCTGCCCCTTCGGAGCAGCCTGGATGTATCCATCACCGAGGCAACGTAGGGGCAAACCGGGCACACACGGACACCCGGAGACAGAAAGACGTGCACATACAAAATCATAGGCGAGTGCGCGCACATTCAGACACATGCGCGCGTACACACATCCCAGTTGTGTCCTAAGTACACAATTTCCAACTGAGTATAAAATGAAGGCTCGCGATTTATTACAGTAATGCTAAGAACTCAAAATGTACACGAATGAAGAGTTAACGCTGTTGTTAACACGGTCACCTCAGTCCTAGTGCGATCCCTTCCGCTCTCTCTGTAGGCCATCTCCCACAGTGCAAGGATGTGGAGGGAGCAGACAAATAACAGCGTAACGCTGCTGTGCGGCGCACACGGGGCATCAGGTACACCACAAAGGCGAGCACCCCGTTGTTTAGGAAACGAGAGAGCGGTGAATCCCTGTGAGTACACTGCATGCATACGGCGGTCTGCTGCATCGAGCAAGCCTCCGGTCTGTCCACCTCCCGGAGCATCTCTGCATCAGAGGAGGCGCTGACCGCGTGAATCGGGCATGTATAATGGCGTGAGTACTCACTTAAATCCAACAGGCTTTTCATCGGGACTGCTTCTCGGAAACCGCCTCCGGCACAAGAACCTACTCGGCTTTCACGAACATGTGTGGGGTTTTCTCAGCTGGGACCGTGAATGTCATCACAGAAGGAGCACCTTCCGAAAAAATCCAGACAAAGTCCTTGGAAATACAAGCATTTACAATGCACGGTAACATCTATTGTTTCAACTCAGCTGCGGAGTGCGGGCGGTGGGGGAGGGGGGTGCGAAAATGCATGGACAACGGACCTTATCTTTAGGGAGGGCCATCTGTTTCTAATTAGAAACAGATGGCCCTCCTAAAGATAAGAAAGTGCTTCACGACAGCCGTGAAGCAGACGACCCAGTCCGGAGGGGCCGGACAAAAAAGCGAAAAGGAGGCACCCCAGAAAGCTTATTTCCAATGGCAGCACACCGTTTACCATAAACGGTGGCGCAAGCCAATGGAAATAAGGGGCGGGGCTTCAAGCCCTTTTCTCAAACTCCTCATTTACAATAAATCTCGCCGAGCGATCTGCGCATGTGCGCAGCAACGCTAGGCGAGACCTAAAAAAGTGTATAGAAAATGCATGCGGATTTCACGTTTTGGGCCCCCTGAAAGTTTTCATGCACAAACTACATGAAAAGTAGCACTTTTTTGGAAAGTTTCATGAATATTCTTCAAACGGCGCTAAAGTTATTAGAAAAACAAAAAAAGGCATTTCCTATGGAAACGCTGGCCTAACTATAAATACTCAGTGGCGACTGCACACATATATCTATCTTAAAAAAAATTATATATATATATATATATTTATATATACATACACACACATACATACACATACACACACACACATTACCCAGTGGCGGTCACAACTGGGTAGTTATAGTTAAGTCTGTGCATCCATAGGAAGAGCGTTTTTTGGTGTGCTAATAACTTTGGCGCTGTTTGAAGAATTTTCGCGAAACTTTCCTAAAACATGTTAATCCACATCAGCTCCTTCCTGGAATGTTTTGGGGGTTACATGGAGCTGTATTTTTTGTGTTATCGCAAAAACTGTGGAATGGAATTACACCAAATTAGGCAGATCTTAGTCCAGAAAGCATGCTTGTTGTGATTTGGTGTAAATCCATTCAGGAGCTTAGGAGAAATTAAGGTACAAAAATATTTGTATATCTGGATGGTTGGGTTCAAGGGACTCTCGCAAGATTCCCGCAAACTCAATTTGAAAAAGGAGTGTTTTCCGATTGGCTAAGGTTTTTTTTCCTGTTAGGCATACTCGCTCCCGCTGGAGTAAGATTCCCACAGGAGCAAGCGCTCTGGTTGGCTGCCTGCAACATGAGAAAACATGTTGCAGGCAGTCATTACAGGACTCGGGGAATTAGTCCCCTGCCTTTTATTTATTTATTTGTTTATTTAATGCGATTTTATATAGCGCGAACATTACCCGAAGGTGTCAGAGCGCTTTACAAAAGAACCAGTTGCGTTACATAAGGACTTTGGATTACATGAGTTACATATGAGATACAAACAGAAAAAATTGCAAATGTACAAGTTGTAAAGTCACTCAAGGAAGAGATACAAACAGATAAACTCTAAAATCACATAGGAATGGTAGTAAGTACAAAGGTCTACTACATATACTAGTGGTTTCAGTTATATATATATACAAATTGCAAATTCACTCAGGATTACATTTAACAGCGATTAGGCTTAGACAATTATATATTACATATTTACAGAGCAGGAAATTCTTGCCATCGTTCAGCCAGGTGTTCAGGTGGTGTTGCACTCAGGGGTGGTGGTCTTGGGTCTGGAGGGATCCCCGAGTTGGAGATGTCCATAGGGGTAGAAGGCCGGATGGTGGTGGGGGAAGCAGCATGCTGGATCCCCGGGCTGATCTTGAGGTCACGCTGGGCTCCATCTTGTGGATAGAGTAGGGCACTCAAGGGCAGGCGGAACTGTGCCACGAAGTCAGGTCTCCCACCTGGCTCAAGCACCCGCAGTGAGTCCCCGGCAGGCCCAGCGCGCCAAAACCGCGTATAGGCATTGTAAGCGGCGGGCGCCATGTTTAAGTCAGGCAGATCGTGTCTGGGCGCCCCCGCTGCACTTCTCAGCCCCCCAGGCTCCTAAACCTCAATTATGGGCGTTTTGCCTCCAGGCTGTCCTCTTCACTAAAAGGGGGGTCGCTCGCGCTGGCAATCTGCAAGCTCCTACCAGCAGCGGTCACAAGGCATCAGGCGGGCGCGAACACCAACACAGTCGTTCTGCCGCCAGCACCTCCGGATTCCTCGATTTCTCCTCGCCGCCCTCCACCGCTTTAACCTCAGTGGCCAGTACAAGTCTACATCTGAGGCTCAGAGTGACTGAAAATCACAGCCGTGACGAGGAGTCTCCAGCAGCCTGGATCAGTCACATGGCATCATGATGAGAGGCACAGGCGGGGGTGCAAGCAGCGGCGGACACCAAAACTAAATTGCAAGCCTTGAGATTAAACAATAAAAAAGATATAAAGGGGCAGGGTAGTGATAGCCCGCACCCCTAGTCCTTGTAGGGGAAAGGGGTGGTCCTAGAGGGACCACCTCCTGGGCCCAAAATTAAAAAAAAATATTTTTTGAAAGCCGCAATCCTGCTGCACTTTTGCAGAATCACTGCTTGGAAAAAAAAAAAAAGTCCAGAGTTCTTTTTTAAATTAAATTATTACACCCCCTATCTCCATGCCTCTATTGCCCCCCCCCGGGGAACCTATCCCTCGGGTCCAATTACTTAAAAATGGGGAGGGATCATGTGGCCCCCCTCCCAGAGCCACAATTGGGCCCGGGGACACCATGGCCCAGGGCCGATTTATTTCAAAAAGGGGAGGGGGGAACATGCTCCTGTTACAAAAGCTACTTTTGGGTCCCAGGTATCCCATCGCCCTGGGCCAAATTACTTTAATAACGGGAGGGGGGCCATCCAGCCAACACCCCCACCACACACAGCCTTCTGACAGGCGCCACATGCGGTTGGTCTCGCAGGTCTTGGTTGCACTCAGGTAGATTTACTGACTTTGCCAAAGAGTCACAACATCAAAATATAAGAAGTGAGCCTTTTAGCATCTATCCCCAAAAATCATCAACATTTTTAATGTAGTGTATATTACAGTAATGTAAACAATGCAATGTTTAATAATAGTGATTACTATAAAAATGTTTAATAAAGTTTTAATTAAAAAAAAATGTCTGTGAGTCTTTCTTTTAACATATTTTTTATCATTACATTTTGTGGGCTGAAAACTGTTAAAAGAAAGACCCAAAGACATATCGTTTTTTAAATGAAACCAACATGGTAAGATGCACCAAGTTTTTGGACCATGTGTGTGACATTAAGCACATGAATTTATAAAAATTATCGATAAGAGTACTGTTGGAGGCATGGTTACCAACATAGTTCTTTTGAGTAGATGTGTTCATTTATGTTAGGACGTAGACACATAATGCTTGCAATATTGAAACTTGCATCCTAGTGTGCACAATTAAGATAAGGGCAGTGTTCCCTCACTAGCGGTGGCGTATAATGATAAGAACGCCCGCATCGCACCAAAATGGTTTAGTAACAATAAGGGTAGCATATATAGCACTTTAGTCACTTGAATCACTATCTTTGTTCGTCTGTTCATTGTTGCACGAACTTGCCTCACTTGCATTTTTATTTTTTTTCCATTTACAGATCTCAAAATAAGAGTATGTATACTGGACCACACCACATAATACAGGTGGAGTAACCTTAAGTATATCGAAATACTAGGGGCAGAAAGGGAACTTAGCATAGGGACCCGACAGTCCTGATGAAAGCCGGTAGAGATACGGATTCCTGCAGAAACATGTCGACCTTCATGCAGAACAGAGGGGTGCAGGGTGCATAAATCACTCACTACACCACCATCCTAGGGTATGAATTACCTTTTTAACCCTGACAAGGGAATCCAGGAATACAATTGTTATTAGGATATCCCTTAGTTAGTTTTAAGATTCACTATCTGCACTTTCCAGTTGGATCCTTTTTTCCTTTCTTTATTTGTTTGTATTGTCTCCCCCACCTTATTGCTCCGCCTCAAGCATTGGCTTACGCTGAGGCGTCGCAGCAGCCCTATGATGAAGCATGCCACAATGCGTTGTGGGTGAGGGCAGTTTTTACAAAGTAAATGTGCCTTTGCTACACCTTATAGTAGTATAAAATTGCAATCTCAAAAAACCTTACTTCTTTGCTGTGTGTTGATGCTTATCTTGAGGAGGATGAAGTAAGGTGTCATCCTTCTCCCCCTTTTTCTTTGTGTAGAGTATCGATAGAGCATTCCCTGCGGACTGGCCATGTGGAAAGATGGACGTGAAGTTTCAGCATTTTGCGTTTTCTGGAGATGTGAAATGCTTGGCATTTCCCACTGTCTGAACCAGCTGTCCAGTACTTCCTTCTTTAGCTCCCATTCGTGGGAGGTGTTCGCTTGCCTGCTCAGTCTGCCCGCTTCTGTGTTTTGCTTCCCGGCAAGGTGTATTGTTACCTGGGTCGTGTTCCATTGGATCACCCACTTCCATATCACCTGTGCTAGTTTTGACAGCGGGAATGACTTTGTTCCCCCTGCTTGTTGTAGTAGAACATAGTTGCTGTGTTATCTGTCTGTATAAGCACTCTCGCCCCCTAAACTACGCCTGAAAAGCTTTCAGCACTAGGAAGACTGTCTTTCGTTCCAGATAGTTTATGTTTTTCATGGCTTCCGTTGGGCTCCAGAGACCTCGGATCTTCAGATTCCCCATGTGCGCTCTCCAGCCCTTGTGGGACGCATCCGTTGCTATGGTCACAGTGGGAGCTGGTAACTTGAAAGGTATACCTACACTCACATTCCTCAGGTCCCATCATTCTATCTCCTCCTGAATCCTTGATGTGACAACCACTAGATCCTCCCAGCGGCTTGAGACCATCCATTGTAGATCCCTTCCTGTATGGGTTTCATATGCAATCTTTCGTGTGGTATGAGGGGAATGCATGAAGCCATCATGCCCAACAGCTTCATGACAGTCCTCACAGTCAGAGACGGCCCCTTCTGGTGGAGTAGAGTCTGCTTGGCTATTGCTGACGCGCTCTTGGGAACTGTGTATGCTCGTGCAGTCCTTGAGCCCAGTGTTGCCCCCAGGAACACCTTCACCATCTCCGGGACTGGTGTTGACTTTTCGTAGTATACAGTAAAAATCAAGGTTTTGGAGCGTGTTTATGACTGTTTGTGTGTCACTCTAGCATTTTTATTTCGAGTTTGCCTTTACCAACCAGTCGTCTAGGTATGGGTAGATGTGTATACCCTGTCTTCTCAGGTACATTGCAACAGCTACCAGGCGTTTTGTGAACACTTTTGGTGCATATTTTAAACCAAAGGGTAGCATTATGAATTGGTAGTGTATTCCATTCATGAGGAATCTGAGGTACATCTTGTGCCTCTGGTTCATTGGTGTGTGTGTAGGTAGTTGTCCTTAAGGTTAACGTGGCCATATAGTCTACCCTTCTTGGGAGCGGGATCACTTCTTGTTGTCACTTTGAAATGTTGCATTTGTATGATCTTGTTTAGGTTCCTGAGATCTAGGATTGGTCTCCATGCTAAGTCTTGTTTTGGTACTAGGAAGTATTTTCAGTAGATACCGCCACCTGTTTCACTGTGAGAGACTCCTCTATGGCTTGCTTTTTGCTGAGTTAGTTTTTCTAGGCTTGCAACTGTGAGAGTTCCTTTTCCCCTAGCATTCTTGTCTCTGGAGTAACATAAGGCGGTGGATTGACCCCCTCTTAATGGAGGAATCTACGAATTCTTCCCCCCACTGGTGTTATGTGGTGGGGTTGTTGGTCATTTGAGTCACCTATTTGCTCCTCCGCCTTGCGGGTTGCCTCTTGCCTCTGGGTTTTCCGTGAAAGGACTGCCGTGCTGAGTGTTGCCATTGATGTTGAGCAGGCTGGTGTGCAACTTGTTGGATGAAGCCTTGCTGCTGATCTTGTTGTTGGATTGATGAGAAACCTGCTCTGTTTGCTGGTCTTCTGTTTGAGGCATCTCCCCTCCTGAAGGACCCTCTGAACTGTAAGGCCTCCATGGCTTTGGCCGTTAAATTTTTCTTCTTGATTTGTGGAGGGATTTATCCACGGAGGTCCCAAAGAAGGCCTCCCCTGTGAACAGCATATTTATGGTGATTGACTGCACTTTGGCCTTGAAGCCAGAGGTCCTGAGTCATGCATGCTTCCTCAGTGTGGTGCCGGTGCACATCTGTCTGCTGGGAGTATCCGCTCCATCCAAGGCAGATTTGAGGCAAGAGTTGGCAATTTCACGTCCTCCTGGATGATAGCTTTCACTATCTTTTGGAACTCCTCTGGAAGGTGCTGCATCAGCCCTTCCATTTCCTCCCATTGACGGTAGTCGT
The DNA here is from genome assembly GCA_963921515.1 of Calotriton arnoldi. Lineage (NCBI taxonomy): Eukaryota > Metazoa > Chordata > Amphibia > Caudata > Salamandridae > Calotriton > Calotriton arnoldi. The sequence continues at coordinate 930,853 of CAWUFW010000661.1, forward strand.
ATCTGTTGAGGATAGCGTTGGAATTTGCAATTCTCCATTGTGTCGCTGCCTCCCTTACCATCTTCTTACCCACCAGATCCAACCTCTTGCTTTCCTTCTCTGGAGGTGGCCTGTTCGATGTGGGGGTGTTAAACCTTTTTCTGGCTGTGGCCACTATGATTGAGTCTGCCGGTATGTTCCCCTTCATGTACTGGGGGTCTTGGGTGGAATGCTTATATTTTTTCTCCACCTGAGGGGCAACCACCAGAGCTGTGGCAGGTTCCTTGGAGGCTTCTTTGCCCTGGTCTCGAATGCTGGGGAGCATAGGCAGGTATAGATTCCCCTTCTGTGATGGTACCAGGGCTTTGAGAAGGAAGCATAATTCCTCCCGCTCTTCCTCTAGCTAGACTTCATATGTGTCTGCTGCCCTCTTGATTAGTCCATTGTACATAGACAGGTCATCCAGGGTGAGGGCCTCAAGGGGGAGCGGTCGACTCCTTCCTTGGGGGATTCTGCGTCTAGATACTACCACACGTCGCCCTGTTTCTCCATCACGCTGGTCTCTTCCTCCTCATAATCGAAGATGTCCTCCTGCTCTTCCTCATTTGGTTCCGGTGTCGATGGTGCCTCGATGTCCGGCATGTCTTCTCACAAGTCCCGCAGCTATGAGGGTTTCGTTGGGATATGAAAGGTTTTGAGGGAGTCATCAAACTCCTTCTTCCATTGCAGGAGCACTGCCACTTCAGCCTCGATTTGACGCCTTTTTCTTTCGACCTCGGGCAAGTGTTTGCGTCAGTTGGTTCTTTGTCCTTGGCCTCCTTGGCCCTTTTCTTCGACACCTCCTTTGCGGCTGCCGTTGTCGAGGGTTGTTTCTAAGGCTTGCTCCAGTCGGTGTCCTTTGGTTCGGGACCCGTGCAGCTCCCTGTGTCTGTGCTGACCTTCGGTCATGGAGTGTTTTGACATCAACGCTGAGGCTGCCTTCAGGGTTTTTGGGGCAATTTTTACCTTCATTTCGGCGTCCCTCACTGCTTTCCTAGCGGCTTCTGCTCTTTCAATGTCGACAACGCTCCCTTCTGTGTCCAACTCTCCTCCTCCCAGTGCTGGCTCAGCTTCTTCTATGTTTTCTTCATCGTCACTGGAGAGACCCAGGTCCTTCAGGGATTCTTCTGGTTTCTGAGTGTCAGCCATGGCGTGATGTGCGAGTCGCTGCTTCAATCTTGTCTTGGGAGTCTTCGGAAAGAATTTTGCACATGCTTCGCAGTCTTTGGCGTTGTGATCCATCGAAAGACACAGGTGGCAGACCTCGTGTGGATCCCTCTGAATGAACTTGTGGTGGCAGATCTGTCAGAATTGAAAAGGGGTGCTCTTCATATCCCTTATCAGTCCCTTTTCTCTGCATTCTCCAGCCACGTGTCCTCCAGCAACGGGATCTCCCTCCCTGTCGTGATCAAGGGGAGCACTCCTCCCAGGCTTCGATGTTCCTCATGACCTCAGGTGATATTCAGTGCATTTCAGTACACTTTTCGTTCTCTTCTCTGCAGATCTTAGAAGATTCTTTGGAGCTCCTCCAGTGTGCTTCCAGACTCAATGGCGAAAAAAAGAATTTGAAGATGGCGGCGATGCACAAGAACTTCTGGGGCACCCGTTGACGTCACACAAGGGATGGACTTACCACCAAATAGTGGTCGACAACACCCACACACACAAAAAAACAGAAGGACAAAACATGTTTCGGACCAACAACTAGATGGCAGGACAGATGCACAGCAGGTGAATCCAGAAAAGGATGAATTCAGAAAAGGATTCATGCTGCAAAACAAAATTTAGTGAAAGTGGAGAGTACCACTGAAGGTTGTATTTTGCAGATTTGCCTGTACATCTTCAGCAAGGGCAATGAGCTGCAACACAGTGCAAAGGGTCACAGAAAAACCCACATACCTGTCCACTGTGTTTATGGTGTCAAGATCGGATCTATTAAGTTGTTTGGTCGCCCCAAATCCATCACAAAGTTTTAGTGTCCCTTCACATGGTCCGGTAGAAGTGAAACCACTATCTCACAAAGGGCATGGGAATAGTGCATTTACAGGCATGTGGAGTTGCATTAAGAATTTCTTTTTCCACATTTCAATCCACAGGATAAAAAGGAGGGGTTATAGAAAGCAATAATTCTGGAGTGTGCAGGTGTCTAAAGTATCAGACCTTCAGGTGATAGTTATGCATTGAAATGTTGGGCCGTCTAGAGCAGGGCTACAAGCAAATTGGCAGTGGATGGCAATAGAGGAGGCTGGCTTAAATCAGGCATACACAGTAGTGTCTAAGACTCCCTAATTAAAAGGTAACAATGGTTCCAATATAGAGGAAGCAGTCTGGAGGATTTTTGTCAATATGTATGTCTTAACCTGTGCAGCTGGTAAAGGCAATTTAAGGGTCTCAGTCGCCTTGCTTAGGAGTCTATTAAAAGAAAGAATGTACTCTGAAGGGACTGCTGAGGGAAAGTCATGGACAACATCAGTAGAAGTAACGACGTGCTATAAGGATAAGGACCTTCATTGGAGTCCAAATAGGAGTGAAGGGTGTCCGTCTCAATATAGACTTTCTGAATATGAAAGCTTTCATCTGAAGCCTAAACATGGCCCGCAGGAAGCCCAAGACTGGGCTCCTCTGCATTTCACAGTATCTAAATCTTTGTCTCCAGATAACTGTGTAAGGGCCCTGGAACTCGCACAATGGCTGATGTTGGTATCAGCACCGAAACAATCGGCAAGGCCTTTGGCAGCAAAATACAAGCTGCCAGGGTAAAGACGGGATCAGGATTTTCAAGGGTTCAACCAGTGCTGGTTAGAAGCCACCAGCCAAAGCACAGTCAGATGTCTTGCAGGCACATTAAGGCATGCAGGTACCTTAGGGCCCAAAGATGCCCCAGAGGAAGTAAGTGAAGGATGGAACATTTACCAGCAAAATCAGGGTGGAAGGTCCCACACAAATAGAGTCAGTGCCAGAAGCCAGAAACACAAGCAGTGGGTCTGGCTAAACCAGACATAGAGCCGCAATGGAACAGGGCGCTGGTGCTGGGCTCCTGTTCTCCAAAACAGGAAAAAAATCTGAAGAAGATGGCGAGGTCAGAGTCTTATTATCTTCATTAGAAATGACACTGTAAATGGGAGCGACTTCAAGAGGAAGAAAAGTCCTCCGTTCATTACTTCTTAAACTTGCTGTAGGAAGACTTTCTCATGAACAAAGGCATCCCTATGTACCTGTCTCGAGAACACGATCTGAAGAGGTGATCACTCTGTTCCTTGTCGTAACCTTAAGACATAAAAGAAATTCCATTCTGGACCTCAATAATTGTCAAATGAATGAAGCCACGATGGTGAGACCTGCAAGCAGATGCAGGATACATGCTCCATGGGCAGACATCAAGTAGGTCCAAAAGAGAAACACTGAGTGACAGGAATGACATTTACAAAATCCTGACATTTACGTCGAAGACATTTTGCCTAAAGGTGCTGAAAAATACATTTGTTTTAGAGAAAGTCAAGCTGACAGAATGCTAGGTGTCTCCGTGTACAGTTCTGTGACTTCAAATTGTGGAAGAACTGTACGAAGGGTAGAGCCATGGCACCACCTACTGGAGCATGAGAGCTATTTAAACTTTTCCAGGTCCAGTCCAGTGCCTGGAGTAAATTCATGAGAGGAATCTACAATTGGAAGTATCCACTAGAAAGTGGATGAAGAAGGGACACAAAGGCATCGAAAAGAGTGGGGATCAGAGCTTGGCTCTTCAGTGTCTCACAGATAAATACGCCCACCTTGTAACCCCCTTTACAAATGTCCTCTGAGATTCCAACCTGCACAATTCACTAAAGGTTACTTCCTTATAAACTGGTCAGTGTGAAACTAAAAGATCTTCATTCAAGAATTAAAATAATTTCGAAAAAGCCATCTTTTCCTCAAAGTTCTAATCCATAGGGCCATATCATTTTTAAAAATCCGGTGCAGCTGCTCTTGTTCCCAGACTCTATTTTTGTTTTCACCAGTTGTTTCTACCATGATTAAGTCATCACAATTTCTGCTGCATCGTAGCAACAATTTTGAATTGCCACGTTTTATTGTTTTCCTGCATACTACTGCACTTTAAGGTGGCACTGCCTTAACATTCCTCGCCCCCTCAAAGGTGCAAGGGCAGCAGGCTCTGTGTGTCTGTTTGATCTCTGTATTCCTGTGTATAATAGTTTTGTGGTCATGTTACTCACATGCACTAAGGCACAACAAGCAGCGGCAAAACCGCAGCCCATTATGTTTCAAGGGGTTAAGAAAATAAAGTTATTCTTATTCGCTGAGTGGGAACAACGAGGCGACTCAACAGCTACCTCATCCAGCTTTTTTACAAAATACATCAAAAGCCTAGCTTAGATCAACATGGCTTTTAAAGCTGTTGTGGGATTCAGCTATTTTTAATCAAAAACATTGGGAAACTTCCCAGTGATGAACAACAGCTGGGAGCATGAATCATACTAGCTGACTGAAGTAAAGCAGCAAGGGACAAGAGTTCAAACAGTTGGCCCAAACACACGCTGCCCAAAGGCTCCCAGATTTGAGACGTTCGGGCACAAATGGAAAGATAATTGGATTTTCGTTAGTCTGGCTTGTATGGTAGGCCCATCTTTTGCTGCTTTTCCCCTCAAGGAATCAGCCTAGCAACCTTCATGAAAATACTGCCCCTGCCAGTTCGTCTCATTGCATTGTGCACATGAAGATCCACCCCAAAATTGTCTGCTTTTACACAGCCTTGTCCACAAGGAGCGACACAAACACAAACAAGCATTGGCATAGCCAATAGGTCTCGCATTTGGGACCTTATAAGTATTTAGTTATGCAGCACAATATCCTTACTGCAACAACATTAACTGTTGCATGGCTAAACACTTATAAGGTCCCAAAGGCGAGACCTATTGGCTATGCCAATGCTTGTTGTATATGTGACAGACGATGGACCCTCTCCAAGTGTCAGGGACTATCGCGGTTTGAAACACATTTCTGAAAAGCGGGGTCAGCATCTTTGCCCAGTTATCAGGGGCGCATTTAAACAAGGATGCTGGTAGACATATGGGCCCTTTCCTTGCCTGGGTACGGGCCTAGAACTCAAAGGACTAGGTTATGGTGCTGATATACCAGGAACATAGGGGTGTTAAATGAGACCCCATGTTATAACATACAGGTCTCCATAGGCTAACTCTACACACTTACCCTCTGCAGCTACCTAGGGAACTATATCATAGTAATATGTATTACCTTGTGATTCTGGGTTATATGCTGTCTAAGTGATGTATGTATGAAACGTGTAAGTTACGAGCAATTGTTTATTTAGCTAAATGCTGTAATGTTGAAGATATCCCTATGTGTTTTAGCCTTTGTTTTTCTTTTGTTTATAAGAAATGTAATGTTGACAAGAGGTAATGTTATGCCCAGGCAGTCCTTGAATTGCATTATGTCTATGATATCTCAAAATCCCAATAAAGAGAAATAAAAAAATTAAAAACAAGGACGCTGGTAAGCCACTGGGATTGGGAGCCCCGTCCTTTCTCATGTGCGAATGATGCTTTCAGCCTTCCTGCAATTTGTACGTTTGGCTACTGAATGACGGGTCTCATGTGGTTGTAAGGATAGATCATGCTCTGAGCTGTCTCTATTCCTAGGCTGGGTGGCTGGCTCCCCAGTAGGAACATCAGTGGAGGAGATTTGCTTAACAACCATGACCCCGTACTGACTGATGAATGACCGGGTGGCCAGGTATAACTCTGTTACGTGTCGGATCCAAGCAGCTTCTGGGATGCCATACTTCCTTGATTCCTTGCAGCTTTTTAATTTGTTCACGTGCTCCCAGAAGCGCATATGGTCTGGGTCTTTCTGCAGCTGGTATATGGTTTTTTATTCCTGTTGGTTCTTGCCACCTTATGTTCCCAGACTGTTTCCTTAAGGGTTAATCTCTTACGTTTGACCTCCGCGACTAAATTTAGTGGGTTTTTGTTTGTGGGTCCACAGAGCTCTGCAGAGGCCCTTGTTGCGACAATAATGGCTTTATCGTGTTGCGTTGTGACTCTCCGTCCCCCACCGAGTTGTGATGCATTGGACTTGATTTCTTCTCCCTTCAAGAGAGTTCTCAGGCCTGGATCACCCACTAATAATCATGACAAAAATAAATGTAACATTTGAACAAAGAAAAGTGACTGAGAACATATGTGCGAAGTACAGTTGGGGATATTAGACAAACATAAAAGAGTTGGAAGTGCTTCACTCCGCAGTAAATTGGGCCAAGGTTCATTTCGAACTCCCTAGGTGTGGCGGGAAGAGCACACCAATGAATGACAGGAAATGACACCGTCATCAGCAAGCAGAGGAAACTGCAGCATGTCACACTTCCTGCTCCATGTGCCCAACTGAGAAACATTAAAGAATGTTCTAGATGAAAACTGGTGATGTAAGAAATTGAAAAAATATATAAAATGTAGGAAGTCCTAGATAGCAAGCTAGCGTGAACTCACGTTGTAACACATACTATAACATAAGGTAGTATTGAGTTGTTGAGCCCTTGGTTACTTCCGTTAAGATTGTCTAGCCCGGCTTCCTACGTCATTGAAAATAGCCTGAGGTGTGGGTATCACTGAATGTGCAGTTTTATATCACGCAAACTTGTCTCGAGGCAATTAAAGTGCTTTACTTGAGAATCAGATTGCATTGCACAAGGTCAAAATGATTTCTTTTATAAACAAGAAGTTATTAAGTGATTTGCCCAGAATCACAGGATGCTGTGCTGGCGCCGGGACTCGAGCGTGTTCCCCCAGTTCGAACGTCAGCAGCTTTGGCCATTAATTCACGTGGATTCCCTCACCTTGTTTTTTTTTTTTTTTTTTTTTTTTTTTTTAAATATCTTTATTGGCATTTTCATATTTTAACATAACTGTCATCACATTTTTATTCAACAGTGCTTAGGTGTTCATGACCAATAGAGGCGATTACATGTGTGGGATAACTGTACTTCTAACTTGAGCCTCCGAGTCAATCCAACGTGTCATTTTTCATTATAATATAAATCACCATACATGTACGATTGGTTCAGTGATACTGCGTGCTATTTCCAACAGGTTTACTACCTTTTGCTTTGGTCGCTTGACATCGTTTTCGCCGCCTACACACCCGTGGTACCTCTTCCCCCTTGCCCTGTTCCCTAAATCATAAATGCATGGGTCACAGGTGCAGTGGTCTACGTATTCCGGGCCCACACAGCCGACTGCCGCACTGTAGGGGAAGTCTGTAGTATGGAGCAATACAGTGCTGCTATTTGCTCACTGCTAATTACCAATAAGATCTTTTTTTTTTTTTTTTCTTCTAAAATATACAGCTCCAACCTGAGCTCAAAACTTGAAAAAGGAAAAGAAAACATCTGCCTTGTTTTTTTTTTTTTTTTTTGTTTGTTTTAGAACACCGTCAGTTTCTATCTTATACTGCTGAAAATTAAGTGTCGTGCCAGGATATTGCTGCACATCTCAATATCAAATGTATCAGTGAGCATCACGTGTAGCCAGTTGGGGCCCCTTCCTATACAGCCGGGGTGGGGGCACAGATCCCTATGCGTTGAAACCGAAGGGGGGCACAACCTGCGCCGCCTCCACGTGCGCCGGGGCACACCCACTCCCTGCAGCTTGGGGTGCGGGGGAAGGGTGGATTCCCTCACCTTGTTAGTTGGTGGACACATTGTAAGCTCTCCATGACCAGTTCAGATGCCCGCAGAAGCATTGTCATCGCCCCAGCGTGACAGATTGTAGAGCTCCTTCCGGACACATCGCATGAGACACCGCACAACAGTTTGGGACAACTGTATGGAATAGATTGCATGGCAGATGGCTTACAAAGCTTGTGCCAGCTTGACAACCGCCCGTATCTCTGTGTGCACGACAAAGTCTCTAATGATATATGTAGCCCCGTGAGTAGCATGCTAATGATGTTACCTATCCACAAAGCTCTTTAGTGCCTCGCCATTAGTAACAAGCGCGCGCGCCTCGCGCTAAAAGTAAATAAACAAGACGCGCGGCCACGAGACGCGCTCTGTGGCGGGGGAGGGGCTGTTAACTGAGAGGGGGAGCAGGAGGTGAGCCTGCGAGTGGTGCGCGTGGCAAAGGAAAGCCATAAAGGAAAGCCAGATGGCGCCTGATCGGGCGCTGAAAGCTGGCGGCTGCGCGCGTGCTCGCGCGCGTAACTGCAAGCGCTAGGCCAGCAAAAGCGTGTGGCAGCACTTTTAAAAGCCACTTACTAAATGTCTCGCAGAGAAGCGCATGCGCTGGCTCAGGCGAGACCTAAAAAGGGGCTGCCACCTGGAAGATTTTCATGTAAATGGGTTTCTTTCCGTTTGTAACCCTGCTGTGCTGCTCTTGCTGCCTCCGGGAGAGCTATGGGAGGCTTGGCTATTTTAATCTCAGTTAAGCTTGCAGGTATAAAAGTTAAATCTGCTAGCTCCTCTCCCTGGTACCAATTATTAATGCTTTCAGGACCGGGCTCCGTGAATTTGTTGATTATAATTTTTTACTGTAACATATTTGACCATCGTTGTTCCAAAGTTGTGATTATGTGGGCCAAAGAAATGGGTATAGTGAGAGCAAAATGCCCCTCATCATGTTTGTTGTGGGTAGGAGAGTTTAATCGTACAGTTTGTGATTGTAGTAACCGGAGGGTGTGTGGCCTGGGAAAAAAAGGATGGGCAGGAGTTGTTACGTTTTAAACATTCAAATTATGGGGATGCTCTGAACAATATAATATTTTCCGAGGATTTAGTGTTTGTGAAGGAATGTATTAGGATTACTACTAACCTTTACCCTACGTTCATAGGTGGGAAAGCATTTAGTACTATTGATTTTATGCTAATTTCTAATACTTGCAATTAACCTAGTGGTGTATTTAAAAAATTTCCAGAATTGTGCGAGCATTCATAATCCTTTAGCTGTTTCCCTTAAAATAGACCTTGAGGCAGTTGTACCTAGGATAAAGGTGGCCCCCCTTACCTATAACAGGAACAAAGGTTTTAGACTCAAATGGGAGCAGGTCGACTCAATATTAATCTTGGGGAAAACTGTCTCCGAAAAGTTTGAGCAAATTCACAAGTGACTGTCTTGGGAGGCTTCCAAGCTCTGTGCTATAAAGGCTTATGAGAGTGTGTGTTCTGGTACTGCAGAGGCCCTAACAGTGACACGCCCTCTTCTGATGCCCTCTCGCCATTGGTGGTTTAATTCGGCCTGTTCAAAGGCTCACATACAGTTAAAGATGCCACTGAATACTGTCCCAAAGAATAAAGAAATTATTTCAGTAGCGCGTAAAATGTATAAGGACACAATTAAGGCTAGAAATACTGTTGTAAATAAAAAGTAGTCCATCCAGGTAGATTCTTCAGGCATCTTTATTCAAGTAGGATGATACATGAGAGAGCCCCACCAGGAGCAGCCTTACTGCTGCTCAGCCCATCCACCAACTGACACTCACACACATGAACATTCTACTCACCAACATTCTCTCACACAGTCACCCAGGCTGAGCAGCAGTATAACACATCTCCTTCCTTTAAGGGAATACAAAAACTCAGAACGGTATCAGAACAAATGCAAGAAATAAATAACATAACATAGTTCTGAAACGTAGCATGAAAATTAAAGATGGCCAATTCATGCGGAAAGAATGAAGTAGATAGAAAGAGACACGGGAACACAAGTACAAAGCACCCTTGCACCATCTCCCTTCTTATCACAACACAACCCATACTCCCACACCAAAACTACCAACAAACCAAAGTACCAGAATCATGCAAGCTGGCCAGGAAAACACAACAAAAGTACAAGGGTGCCAACAACAAAAGTGTGAAGGAGAACCATCCAATAAGGAAATAAAACAGTATGCACTCGTGGAGGATATCCACACAAAACATAATAACATCAACTGTAAAACTTCCCCCAACAACACAAGTTGGGGTGGGATGTGTGGGAAAAGGACCACACGGAACATAAGCACTTCCCCCAACAGCAAGTTGGGGTGTGATGTGTGGAAGGGACTCCACACGGAACAAAACACTCCCAACGCAAACCTAGACGTGCGAGGGAAACCACTCCCAACGCAAACCTTGACGTGCGAGGGAAGAAAAATGCAATGCAGACGAAAATAAGAAACAACCTGGAAATACGGTAAGTAAATGCACATAAGGTAAGAACATATGCACTTCCCCCAACAGCAAGTTGGGGTGTGATGTGTGGAAGGGACTCCACACGGAACAAAAACACTCCTAACGCAAACCTTGACGTGCGAAACAAAACACTCCCAATGCAAACCTTGACGTGCGAGGGAAACCACTCCCAACGCAAACCTTGACGTGCGAGGGAAGAAAAATGCAATGCAGACGAAAATAAGAATCAACCTGGAAGTAAGGTAAGTAAATGCACATAAGGTAAGTAAATGCACAACTGAATATCAAGCAAAAACATCAATGAAACGGAAAGAACACTCACTCTACGAATCCGTACTCGATGGGTGGTAATACAGCACCAATCCATAACCACGTAAAAGTGGGAGAAACCACTGCAACACCCAGCAGTAGAAAAAACACAAGGAGGCTGGAACTAGTTACTCCTCTGGGAAACTCCACTTATGGAAGGCACTCTCCCAATGTAGCAGGACAGGGACACCTCATCCAAGGCAGCAAGGCAGGGAGAATGAAAATCCAGCAGAAACTGGCACTTTCGCGTTGAGACAAGGAAAGCAGTTCCAAGGCAGGAGGGTGGAGGAGGAGAAAGTCCAACATAAATTGGCACTCACGGCTTGGGGCGACCGATGGTGTGGTCACTGGTGGGGCTCTGGGTTCCAGATTCTTCAAGTTCCACTTCAATTTCTTCAGCTTCAATTCAGTTACTTCAAGGTTGACAGTTTCAGTCCAATCAGGTGGCACACGCAGGTTCTTCCTTCTCAGATCGTCGCCAAAATGTGTTGTAAATAAAAAGTAGTCCATCCAGGTAGATTCTTCAGGTATCTTTATTCAAGTAGGATGATACATGAGAGAGCCCCACCAGGAGCAGCCTCACTGCTGCTCAGCCCATCCACCAACTGACACTCACACACATGAACATTCTACTCACCAACATTCTCTCACATAGTCACCTAGGCTGAGCAGCAGTATAACAAATACCAAACTCAGAAATGAGGCCTGGTCTGACCTCTTGGCTGCTGGGGGGACGAGGCAATTCTGGGAAGTTGTGAATCGTCCCTTTTTTCCAGAAGGGACATTGCCCAATGTAGATTGCTTAATACTAGAATCAGCCTTGGTTGTACATTTTACCCGGATTTTTAACCCCCTGAATAATGACGATCACTGCCAAGATCTGAGGCCCCTTACAGGACGAGATAATACATTGGTGCTACAGTAGCCAGTCCATCATTACAGTGAGGGAGGTAGAGGTAGCCATTCAGCAAATTAAAAGTAGAGAGGCCCAGGGCCTGTGGAGTCCCTGTAGAGGTGTTTAAAGATAATTCTGATCTCTGGGCCTCTTTGCTCGCTAATGTGATCATAGCGGCCATTGTTGGACCACTCTCTTCAACTTGGAATGAAGCTATGGTGGTGCTGATTTTTTTAAAAGGCTTAAGATCTGATCCTGCCTGTTATAGGTCTATTTCTTAATTCAATACCACAGTGAAGATTGTGAACAGGATCCTTCTTTTGCGATTGGAGGGCTGGGCTACTTCAAATAATGTCCTTTCAGAAACCCAATACAGGTTTAGACAAGGAATGGGAACGATTGAACAGCGTCTGAACTTAAATCTTAATGTAGAAAAGTACACCAAGTCCATGAAGGGCTCTTTACATCTAGCATTCATAGACTTGTCATGTGCTCTCGATACTGTCAATCGTTCCAAGTTGTGGGACACGCTTGGTACAATGGGGGTGGAAGAACCCCTGGTTACCCTTCTTCGGAGACTGCATTGGAGCACTTTAGTTAAGATCGTTTTTTTGTCCGGGGGAGAGTGTACATCTTCTCTACACTCCACCCAGGGGATGCGGCAGGGTTGTATCCTAGCCCCATTTCTGTCTCTCATCTATATAAATGACCTAGAAGCCCACTTACTCCAAACAAAACTGGATTTCCCAAGAGCAGGTACCCGCTTTATCCCCTCCCTTCTATATGCAGATGATGCGGTCCTGCTTGCTAGGACCCCAAATAGTCTTCAGAATGCTCTGGATGCCTTTGTGGAGTCCATGTCATCTTTAGAAGTCAAGATAAATCATCAGAAGTCCTTTATTATGGTCTGCGGTCCAAACAATTACCAAATCTAAAACTTTTTTCCATTCAAGGAGCAACCATCTCCAAAGTTGAGAGTTCTCGTTATTTGGGCTTACCATTTAACTTGCAATTAAATTGGAACTCCCTGATGTCGTTAAGAGTACTACAAACAAATAATGCCATTGTAGCAATTTTTCACATTGCAGAGAAGTTAGGCCACAGACCAGCGAAGGAAATGATTACCCTCTATAGAGTTAAATGCCTCTCAATCTCAATGTATGGGGCTGGGGTCTGGGGGTATTCTGACAGTTCCAGACTACAAACTGTAGAAAATGGCTTCCTCCAAAGACTTTTGATGACTCCACAGGGTACATCAACCTTTTTCTGTCATTCGGAGGTGGGACTAAATTATGTTGGGGATACTTTGGGGCTGGCCATGTTACTATTATGGTTAAAAGTTTGGCAAACACCTGAATTGGAATTTTCTAAATATATTCTCCAAGATTGTTTGGCCTTTGAAAATGTTGAGTCCATATCATGGATTGGATATGTTAAGCGTAACTTCAGGGGGTTGGGAGCTACAGAGCTTTTCAATGATCCTGTGCGAATTTCTCGCACCACTAAAGCTCAAATAACATCTGCCTACTTTGAGCAGGTACAATTTAAGTGCAGGCATCACATTATTCAGTTAGTTTCCCTGGCAAATTACCATGATATTGCACTTAGTTAGGAGATTATATTTTACCTTCTCCAAATTGAAAATTCCCAATATAGGTTTTACCTAACCAGGCTACGTTTGGGGAAACTGCATTTTTTATTGGCTTTTCCACAACAAGGGGTGGTTTGAGGATCTCCTCCCCTGCGATAACTCCTCCAGACAAAGCACATTGCACTTTTTACTTTTTTGTGCACTTTATAAATCTGTAAGAGTAAGATTCCCACTTCCTTTTCGACTCTCGCACAGCTTTAATTCTCATCAGGAAGGTTTTAGATTTTTACTGCATCTTGGTTCTTTAGATATTTGCCATGCTGTTCTTAATTTTATTAGAGGGTCTTTGAGTATCAGGAAGAGATCCATACAGTTAACGTGATTGGACTCAAGAGTTACTATTAAGATATTTTAATTGTTATGGATGTAATGATTCTGTGATTATTGTCATATGCAAGAAATGACTTGTTTGTATTTTATATGTTTTGCTTTGATCTTTTATGGCTTGGTAAGCCGAATAAAGTTTTGACAGACTGCCATCTAGCCTAAACTCTGCAGATCTATCAATGTAATTCTTTAAGGTTTGTTCTGGGTCGCTTGAACTCCTTGATGCTGTTTTATGGCAGAAAACTGCTCATGGAAGGATTGAGACTAGAGAAGAATTGACAGAGTGTTGAATTTAACAGAGGGATGCATCAGGAATGTGTCTTGCCACCCCTCTTGTTTATCATACACATAAACTCAGTCTATGCAACCCTCATTCCTTATCGAACAAGATTTGGATATCCCAAAGGTAGGGATTCAAAAATTCTCATCTTATTGGTTCCCAATGATGCCATCTTAGTAGTTAAGTGTAGTAATGCCTTGAAAAGACTCTTGAATTAATGAAGTATGCTACAGAGAAAAAGCTAAAAATTAACATTAGCAACTCCACAGTAATGGAAAAAAACGTAATGTCCTGAGCTATGTAGGTCTTAAAAAGTGTTTATGTAAGATCATCTAGGAATAAGGTTAACAAGCTCTCCTTCGTGGAGCAACTGCATTAATGAACAAGTTACTTACCTTCGGTAACGATACATCTGTAAGAGACATATATTAGTTATAGATTCCTTACCTTAGAATTACCCCCAAGCGTCAGACTGGATCCGGAGAAATTTTTCGTAGCAGTACCCTTGCGTGTCGGTAGGTGGCGTCGGTCGACTCTGCGTTCGTCGTCGTGATCGCTGGGATGACGTTGCGGTATTTACTTAGACGCCGCCCCTGCGCGCTGATGTCAGTTCTTTACACAACATTCCACGGCGGAAGCGCAGAGCCATGCAAGACACTGACCACTGGTGCACAAAACTAGGGCCCTGAAAGGGAGTCCCTTACACTAGAAGTCAGTTCGCAGAACGGGGAGGATGGGTGGGGCGGTAAGTAATCTATAACTAATATATGTCTCTTACAGATATATCGTTACCGAAGGTAAGTAACTTGTTCATCTGAAAGAGACTATTAGTTATAGATTCCTTACCTTAGAATAGATACCCCAGCAATACCAACCCTTGAGGTGGGTCTGCGAACCAAGTTCACACCAGAAAGTCCTGGAGAACTGAGCGACCAAAGAAGCCGTCTCTCCGGACTTGGCTGTCCAGGCAGTAGTGTTTTGTGAATGTGTGCAGGGATGCCCAGGTGGCTACCTGGCAGATGTCACCGAGGGGGACTCCACGTCCCAAAGCAGTAGTGGCTGCCGTCGCTCTGGTAGAGTGGGCGCGCAGTCGTACCGGAGGCTCCTTTTTTGCCAAGGAATAACATATTTTAATGCAAATGACGACCCATCGAGAGATGGTCCGTTTTTGCACGCCCGACCTTTCTTGGCGCCCACATAGCCAACAAAGAGTTGATCATCCACCCGGACTTGTTTTGTGCGATCCAGATAAAAAGATAGCACACGTTTTGGATCCAGATGGTGGAGTCTCTCTTCCTCCTTGGAAAGGTGCGGGGGCGGGAAGAAGGTGGGCAAAGTGATGGTATGTCCTATGTGGAAAGAGGTAACCACTTTGGGAAGAAAAGAAGGTCGAGTTCGAAGGACAACCTTGTCCGGATGAACAGCAAGGAAAGGAGGTTTAGAAGAAAGAGCCTGAAGCTCACTCACCCTGCGAGCAGAGGTGATGGCAACCAGAAAAGCAGTCTTGAGAGTCAAGAGTCTGAGAGGACAATTATGTAATGGCTCAAAAGGAGCACACATAAGGTACGTTAGAACCAGATTCAAGTCTCACTGGGGCATTACAAAAGGAATAGAGGGAAAGAGGTGAGTAATGCCCTTAAGAAATCTATTTACAATAGGGGACTTGAAAAGAGAAGGCTGATCAGGAAGCCGAAGAAAGGCCGAAATGGCCGAAAGATAGCCTTTGAGGGTGCCCAGAGCAGAGCCCACCTGGGCCAAAAAAAGAATGAAGAGGAGAACCTCTAATAGAGGGGCAGAAAGGGGATCCACAGCCTTTGCAGTGCACCATGCCACAAATTTGTTCCATCTACAGGCGTATACCGTTTTAGTGGAGGGACGCCTGGCTGCCAAGATTACATTACAGACTTCGGGAGGAAGGTCGAAAGCTGTCAACAGTCGCCGCTCAATCTCCATGCAAGGAGGTGGAGGCAGGACAGGTTCGGGTGGAGGACCGTCCCCTGCTGCAGCGACAGAAGATCCTCCTGAAGAGGCAGTCTGATCGGAGGATTGATGACCATGTGCAATAGCTCGGGATACCAGACTCTTCGTGCCCAATCCGGAGCCACAAGAATGACTTGGGCCCGGTCGCGCTTGATCTTCTTCAGCACTCTGGGCAGAAGTGGTATAGGCGGAAAGGCGTATAGAAGACCGCAACTCCACTCGCGACGAAAAGCTTCGCCGAGCGAGTGCCGCTTTGGAAATTCCAACGCGCAGAACTGCTGACATTGTGCGTTCTCTTCGGTGGCGAACAGATCTAACCAAGGCTCTCCCCACTGCTGAAAGAGACCTTGCACCACCTCTGAGTGAAAACGTGATTCATCATGCACCTGCGGCTGAGTTCGTTCGCCCTGGCGTTCAGGGAACCTGCCAGGTGTTGAACCACCAGGGACATGCCCTGATGTTCCAGCCATGTCCAAAGGCGAAGAGCCTCTTGACATAGGGTCCACGACCCCACCCCGCCCTGTTTGTTGCAGTACCACATGGCGGTGGTGTTGTCCGTGAACACCTGCACTACTCTTCCCCGAACAGAGGGAAGGAATGCCTTCAGTGCAAGACGAATCGCCCGGAGCTCCAGAAGGTTGATGTGGAGCCCGGACTCCGCCGGAGACCAGAGGCCTCTGATCTCCGCCTCCCCCATGTGGCAGACCCACCCCAGAAGTGATGCATCTGTCACCACTGTGAACTCTGGTTGGGGAAGGGAGAGGGATCTGCCGCTGACCCAATCCTGGTTCGTTAGCCACCACTGAAATTGGTGTGCAGTGCCCTCCGAGATCTGGACGCAATCGGAAAGATTCCCCTGATGCTGTGCCTACTGGAAGTTCAGGTCCCACTGCAGAGCCCGCATATGCCACCTGGCATGATCCACCAGCAGGATGCAGGAGGCCATGAGGCCCAGCAGCCTTGGGGTCATTCTGACCGAAACCCGGGATAGAGGCTGAAAGATCGGAATTATAGCCCGAATATCCCGGACTCACTGTTCGGGAGGATAAGCCCGAAACTGTGCTGTATCCAGAACCGCCCCGATGAAAAGGAACTTCTGAGAGGGAATCAGGTGTGACTTTGGCACGTTGATAGTGAACCCCAGCGAATGTAGGATGTCCGCAGTAGTCTGGAGGTGGGAGACGACAGACTGGGGCGAACTCGCCTTCAAAAGCCAGTCGTCGAGATAGGGGAATACAGGAACCCCTGATCTGCGCAGATGAGCTGCGACCACAGCCATCACTTTCATGAACACCCGAGAGGCGCTGGTAAGGCCAAAGGGGAGCACGGTAAACTGAAAATGCTTGTGGCCTACCGTGAACCGTAGGTAACGCTGGTGGGCAGGCAGGACGGGGATGTTGAAATAGGAGTCCTGCAAGTCCAACGCTACCATCCAATCTCCAGGGTCGAGGGCAGACAGGACCTGAGCTAATGTCAACATTTTGAACTTCTCCTTCCGGAGGAAGCGGTTGACGTCCCTGAGATCCAAGATAGGGCGCAGGCCTTTGTCCTTCTTGGGTACAAGTAAGTAGTGGGAATAACAACCACGACCTACTTCTTGCACAGGGACTCACTCGATAGCTCCCTTGGCCAAGAGAGCCGTAACTTCCTGATGGAGAAGGGCCAAATGATCCTCCGACATGCGATGGAGTGTGGGTGGCATGGAGGGAGGGTTAGTCTTGAAGGGGCGGGAGTAGCCCCATTGAACTATCTGCAAAACCCACCTGTCCGATGTGATGTTGTGGGGGAGGTGATGGCGAATCCTGCCGCCCACTGGCAACTGGTGGCCCTGAAAAGTCGGACTAGGAAGGTTTGGAGGCTGCTGCAGAGGGGGCGCTGGTGGACTGACTCACCCGCTGGCCCCCACACCCATGACGCTGGGTCCCACGTCCCCGGCCGCTGGGCAGCTTGCGCAGGCCTGTGGCTCTGGGTGGAACGTGGTGGGGCACCCCTTCCGTAGCCACGAAAGGGGTGGCAAGAGGTGGTAGCGAGGCCCAAGGATCTGGCCGTAGCCCTAGAATCCTTAAAACGCTCGAGCGCGTTGTCCGCTTTGTCGCCAAACAAGCGACGCCCATCAAAGGGCATGTCCAAAAGAGTCGATTGGACATCGCCCGAAAAGCCAGTGGACCTCAGCCAGGCGTAGCGTCTCAGGGCTACTGACGTTGAAATCGTCCTGCCTAGCGAATCAGCGGTGTCCAGCCCACATCGTATGGTGAACTTCGCTGCATCTCTACCCTCAGCAACTGCACGGGAGAGAACGCCCGGGCCTCCTGGGCACTGTGGCAGCACCTGAGCGACCGTGTCCCACACAGAGTGGGTGTAACGGCCCAAGAGACATGCAGTGTTCACCGACCGCAGTCCTAAGCTGGAAGAAGAAAACATCTTCTTCCCAAGATGATCCAGCTTCTTGAATTCCCTATCTGGGGGAGCAGTAGGGAACGCGCCTTTGGAAGTCGAGGTTTGGACCACCAAGCTCTCGGGGGTAGGGTGTTGGGAGAGGAAAATGGGGTCGCCCGGGGCCGGGCGGTGGCGTCAGGCAATCATCCTATCCACAGGAGCCCCTGTGCTGGGCTTGGACCAAGTGCCCAGAAGGATGTACATGAGGGCCTCATTGAACGGCAGCAGGGGCTCCGAAGAGGCCGCTGCTGGTTGAAGCACCTCGGTCAGGAGGTTGGTCCTGACCGCCACCGTAGGAAGCTCAAGGTTTAAGGCCTCAGCCGCCCTACGCAACACCACAGCGTAAGAGGCTCCCTCCTCCGTAGCCACGTTAGGGGGAGAAAGCATGCCAAGGTCTGGGGAGGTGTCCAGACCACTGGCCTCACCCAACTCCTCTCTCCAGTCCGGTTCATCCAACTGGTCTGCCAAAGGGTCAACAGACTCCTCCCAGTCCTCCTCACCCTCCTCTGGTTGCCACTCAGGGCGATAAGGAACACCAGGGTAGAACAGTGGTACAAAGTACTGGTCGGCGCCGGTACCGGCATCGGTCGACACCGATCCGGCTCCGTGTCCAAGTCGAGGAGAAGGCCGGGGTCGACGCCGGCTGGGGACACAACCGGCGTCGGAGGGGGCGGAGGTGTTGTTAATGGATTCGGCGCCGGAGGAGGTGTCGTAAGGTCGACCGGCGCCGATTCGGATCCAGGCCTGGATCCCTGGGGGCCCTGCGGCGCCGGGGCCGAAGCCGCCAGCATCGAAGGCCGAGAACCCCCAGCCGAGTCTGCGGGGCCCGAAGGCACGCCGGCGGAGTTGGGCTGCCCAAAGATGAAGTGGAGGGCTTCGTAAACACTACAAAGTTGGGCAGGGGTCGCTCTGGCTCCCGGGAAGGGAGGGAATCTCGGATCCGACCCAGTAGGCTCCGTGGGCGCAGCCGAAGGACGACGACCTTCTGCATCCCACGTCGCGTCGGCCGACGGATGGGGAGAATGCGAAGAGCGACGGTACTTCTTCGCCTTCTTTTTGTGCTTGGACTTACCCGAAGACGAAGACTTCGAAGAAGAGTGTTGGTGGTGACTCCGCGACCGGTCCTGCGACCTCCCTCTCGACCGGGACCTCGAGCAGAGTGGAGCTGACTGCCGGGCCTCTAGAAGCTTTCGGGACCGCTCCTGCAAAGACTTCGGATTCATGGCCCGACAGTCGGAGCACGACTTCGGGTTGTGGTCGCGCTCCAGGCACCACAGGCACACAAGGTGCGGGTCCGTAACCGACATCAATTTGTGACAGGAGTCACAAGGCTTGAAGCCGGTCCGCCGATGTGACATCCTGTGCACCAGGAGTTGAACAACTCGAAAAAGATGTCGACAAAAAGTCAAAAAATGCTAGTCAAAAAGTGACTAAGGTACCGCTCTCTCCGGATCTGCGCTGGCTGGCGCGGAAAAAGAAAGAACAGATGTCAGCACGCAGGGGTGGATCTAAGTAGATACTGCGACGTCATCCCGGCGATCACGACGCTGATGACGAACGTGGAGTCGACCGACGCCACCTACCGACGCGCAAGGGTACTGCTACAAAAAAAATTCTTCGGATCCAGTCTGACGCCTGGGGGTAATTCTAAGGTAAGGAACCTATAACTAATAGTCCCTTTCAGATAAAGTTACTTTGGGATTAACAGAGGCAAAGAGGGGGTTATCTTCAGATTGCTCGGAGCATGGGTAACTCCGTTGAGTGCCCTCTTAAAGTCTATAGAGACAAGTCAGTTGCTAAGGTGAAATATTGCTCTGAGGTATTGGGATATAGGTCCTCATTACGGATTGCCGGTAGTGGTATCCTACAGGGTCTGGAGCCTGGAGCAGTGGGCAGAGAAGTAAATGTATCCGCCCTCCTGCATTGCATTCCACATTGCAGGGACAGCAGATAATGGTCCTACCAGTATTACCCAGCACTGGTGTGTCCTTCTGAAAAAGGCCTGTTTTTTGGCTCAGAAGAAGGAGATTACATGAGAAAAAGAACCTGATTTTACTAGGCCTGTATGTTATTTTCCATTCCGGGTGGAATATCTTGTAATGCTCATAATTCAGGGTGGGATACCGATCAGAACAGAAGTTTCAGGCCCCTGAGTATCCCTGCACCAACACCAACTAACTTGAGGACGATAGTGTTTTGAAATATCTGCTGAAGTGCAAAAATTGAAAAATATGTTTACGAAAAGGATATTTGTGGTTTCATATTCAATCCGTAATTGTGTTGCCCACTGTGACCTAGGCTTGAATTTCTTGAATGACCTAGAATTCAAACCAGCATTGGATTCAACTCTGGTGCAAACAGGATCTCTAAATTGACTGAGCTATACATAAATTGTTTGGGGAAAACAAATTTGTATCATTTCAACCATGAGAAAAACGTACCAGCTTTGTTAAATTTTAAAGCCTGAATATCTTACCCTTGGAGTAATTCTGCTCAAGCAACTCAATCTTGAAAACAGCACATCAGAGTCAGACAGTACAAAATAGTTTATAAGGTGTAAGTAATGTGCCTGCAGTACAGAGGGAACTACCACTGATGGCCCTATCCTGTCATTATCGCTAATTTTGAAGTTACATCTCTGATCACTAGACTGAGATTGAATCAACTACTTCTACTGTGGTCTCAGAAATACTATGGAAGAGGATGTGGTACTAACATGTATATCCCCATTTGGGGTAGCCAAGGAAGAGAAAAACACTCATTTTGTTTTGTTTACAAGATATTAGGCATGATCTGTTTGCGCACTTATAATTACAAAACTGACACTCTTTTTTGAAACCTCAGATCTAGATGTTCTTTCTTGAGATTGAGAAAATTTAACAATGATGTTATCTATCTTTCCATTCTGGGTCCTGTTCCAATGTTGCCAGCAACGATTTAGAATTATCATTTGTTGAATTAAGGAATTCCCAATTTGAGATTGATTATGGCACAAATTAAAATAGATTGGGCTTGGAGGTTTACTTTATCCTTTGATGGGAAAGGATGTAGTAACAATTGTCTTTGGTTTGTCCATTGTGTAATCTTTTTTCTGGAGACTAATCCAACCAAATATCTATAAATAAATGCCTGCTGAGGGTCATGACATGGTTAGGTCATTATCCATCTTACAAGAGGTTTAAAGAAAAATTGGACATTCATTTCAAAGCTGTGCTCATGTTCAAGCTTAACTGTCAGAACCACTGATGTCAAAATACATGCAGCAGAGGCATATGGTTACATGTCATGCTTTCATGGCTTGAAGGAGCACCAGAAGATATGTTACTTATCTGTAACTAAAGTTCTCAAGCGTTGGAATCTTTCAAGGATTCACAAGCTAGAATCATTTCCCATCTTCAAACTGCAAGTCCCATGATAAACTTACAACAGCAGTATGAAACCACAGTAAGCCTGGAAAGCCATAAAACTAGTGTCACTTTAGTAGCACACTTACCTCACTGGAAAAGATCTGCCGTCTAGCCAATAAGGTGAGAGTGCTCTTAAATTCACCCCTCCCAGAAGTCATCTCACCTCAAGTTTCCAGCCAGGGTGTAAAAATATTATATGACTAGAGGTGAGCCTCTATTTAGGGACAAGGGAAGGCCAAATGTGTCTCTATGACAGACACTAACACTAGAGAACTGGAGAAGGAACTTTTTTCTTCTCCAGCATTCAACCTTTCATAGATTCACACATGTGAATCAGAAGTAGTAATGAAACATAATCCCTCAATATTGCAGAAGTTGGGATAAGAACAAGGTTCACCTTATCTGTAAATATAACAGAGAATTCCTTGTCTCCTTACTGCAATTCTCTCTGCCGCTGAATTCGAGCAGTAGTGCCAAGTAAGGTCTGTCAACTTCTCCATGTAGTCATGTAGTTGTGCCTCAGACATCTATATTGGGTAATCCAACAGAGAGCGCTGAAGCTGCAAACCTCCTGTGGAATGTGCTGTGACTGTCCTTACAAGTGGTCATCCTTCTTCTGTGTGGCAATAGGTGATGGCTACTGCAACTCATCTCAAGATTCTGTGTTTCTCTCTGTAGTCTTCTGTGGATTAGAGAATGTTACAACCAAGTGATCAGCTTTTCTGAATTGTTTTGCCCTGTCCAGATACAATGCTAGGAATCTATGCACATCAAAAGAGTGCAAAGCTCTCTGCTGCATCCAAATAATGCTGAAAGAAAGCTTTGAGTACTATAGGTTCACCGAGTTGGACATCAGTAGGAATTTTTGATGTAAATAATGGATTTGTGCATAGTTTGATTTTAAATTTGTAAAGCCTTCAATTTCCCAGA
The DNA here is from genome assembly GCA_963921515.1 of Calotriton arnoldi. Lineage (NCBI taxonomy): Eukaryota > Metazoa > Chordata > Amphibia > Caudata > Salamandridae > Calotriton > Calotriton arnoldi. The sequence continues at coordinate 953,266 of CAWUFW010000661.1, forward strand.
GGCTTCTTGGCGCTGCTTCTGTCTGAAGGTAAGAACTGGGTGGTTAGTGGATAAAGAGCCAGGTTTTTAAGGATTTCATGAAGGACAGGAGGTTAGGGCTCTCCTTTAGTTACCAAGAAAAGGATTCCACAGTTTGGCAGTGCCTGTTATGAAGCTTCTCCCTCCCCAAGAGGCTTGTTTAAACTAGGGAACAACCATAAATTTGGCTGTGGAGGAGTGAAGCGTTCTGGAAGGAGTGTACGAAACAAATTCATGTCTCAGATATTCAGGGCCAGAGTTATGTAAAGTCTTAAAGGCCATGCACAGTGCTTTGGATTCTATCCACTTCTTTTTTGGCAGCCAGTGAAGCTTGACTAATGCCTGAGATGCAGATTGGTGTTTAGGGATCCCCAGTCAGAGGCAAGCTGATACGTTCTGCAGTATATGTAGTTTGCGGAGGAATCTGTGTTGTGCATTTAGAAATAGAGCATTACAATAATCCAACTTGGATACTGGAAGTGTGGTCACTATTGTTTTCCAAAGATCCCCGCGAATAAAAGGACAAACGTTCCTGATAATCTTCAGAGTGAAGAAGACTGAGGAAGTTAAGGCGTTGACCTGATCTCCAAATGCCAACTTGCTGCCAAATAATATCCCTAGATTTCTGGCTTTCTTCACTGGAGTTGGCAGTGGGCCCAGTTCTTGTGGCCACAAGCTGGTTGCCCAGAAGGAGACATCGTTGCCGAGGAGAAAAACCTCAGTTTTCCCAGAATTTAATTTGAGACAATTGATTTTCATCCAAATGAAGCTGTTAAATCTAAAGTGCTGTGTCATCTGGATTGCTGGATAAAATTTGTGTATCATCAGCATAGGAAACGACTAGGAAACTGAAGGATTTGATGAGCCTGGCCAGTGGGGTCATGTATAGATTAAAAAGAGTAGGGCTCAGTGAGGAACCCTGGGGCACCCCACACGGCAGATAGAACGCATCTGAAGAAAATTCACTCATGGCGACGAAATGTTCTCTCTCAGATAGGAAAGATTTCAGGAGAGTAAGAGCAGATCCCCTGATGCCTAGTTAGAAAAGATGAGCAATTAATAGGTCATGTTTGACCGTATCGAATGCCGCTGAGAGATTAAGCATGATTAGAGCGGCCTTGCGGGTTTGACCTCATTGTTAGCAAACAGCAAAAAAGGGTTCCCTAATTGTAAATGTCTGTATTTCACCGACCCTCCTGGCTGAGGTAAGAGCTAATAATAGAGATGTTTTCCAGGATAGGTACTTGAGGGCATAGTTCCCTCCAACGTGCGTGGGTGCGCGCGCGCGCACAAGGCCATCTTCCAGCGCGCACACACACTTGCAAAGCGCACACAATGCCAAAAGTCCGTTCTTCAACCACAAATGAAAACATACATGGGCAAAATGCGAGGAGCAGTGGCAGCGCATTTGCGAGATAAGACGGAAGAGCAGCTATTCTGCCACAGACACGCTACAGATTAGAGAGCTCACAGCTTCTGCACTTGCTGCTTACTCTGTTAAAGTTAGGAGCCTTCAGAAGTCATGCAAAGGGGGCGTGGTATAATGGTAGCGCTGCCGACTTTGAAACTCAAACAAGAGGTTCGAATCCAGGCGAAGACTTTTTTTCAGCCCTGTGAAAAGCTTCTGAAATAAATAATATACACTGATTTCCATCCAGGAAGTCTGTATTTAACCTAATGGCCCTGGGTGAGAGGCTGCGATCACACTATACTTTAAGGCCATTCAGAAAAGTAAACCCAGAGCCGGCTCTATGGTAAGACTTGTATTATAATATAGCTAACCCTAACTTGCGGTCTGAACTGTACAACTTTCCCTGCTCTCTCATTGAGACTGAGGGGGAAGAGACGCAGTGTTAACTCCCAAGGCAAAATGTTTCCAAGCTCTGCATTTCACCTAATCTCCCCATATCTTAAAAATAAATCTTAATGAGTCTTTGTGCTCATGCAAGGGGCTCCAGTACCCTTGGGCAAAGTTCACCCTATATAAAACCGAAAAAAACTAGCAACATTTGGGGACACAACCCAGGATGAAAGTATTGTAGACAGCATATATTTATTTTTTGTAGTGGAACTGGCCTGCATTTCATCCACAGAAGTGTAGCTGCCTCTGTTATGTGATAGGCTTCTCAGTTCATGTTTAAACCCACTCACTTTTAATAAATACTTTCTAAATATTTTGGATGTATTAAAGGGAAACACTTCCACATATTAAAGAAATACTCTTCTTGAATATTGAATGCAACCTTGCAACATATTCAACATGTTAGAAAATGATATTTCAAATATTTTCAAGGGTCATCTTGTACAAATAAGAGTGCAGCCCTTTACATATGGTGCTGTTAGAATTTGAGGAGTTAGGTGAATTAATGGATCTGTTGGGCTTTTTTCCAGTGGGTGTTGATCTTAAAATCACATTCACTTTTTTGCCAAGTCACCAAGAACCCACTACAGAGACCTTATGGAGGTGCAAACTCATAAATTGGTGGTCAAGGCGTGACAACAGAAAGGGGGTGCAGTCATGAGGAACAGAGTCATGCATACAAGAGTTTGGCTTTCAACTTATACATTTACTTTTTAAAAACTCTGCAGCAAAGAAATGGCAACGAGGACAAATGTGACAGTAAATCTTTGCTGGTTTAAATGATTGCAAAGGCTGCATTTTAAAATATCTTAGGGGGTTAAGAAACTCTCTGCAGTGATATTTGTGTGCCAAGGAAATTTTGGGGGATAACAGTGATGGTGAGATAACTATGGGGGTTAATGCAGTTGCTGGAGAGATCTGTGTTTTGTCTAGTTTCAGTTTTGACTCATAATGCTGCATAGAGGGTTAATGCATCTCCTGTAAAGCACATCGTGTAACATGCAAATAACATTTTTTTATTTTTTTGTAGATAGGTAAGTGGGTTACTACTTTTGACACATATCCGTTATTACATGCAGTACATAAATTGCAATACTATTGTAGCACAGTGAGCTATGAACCAGCATCAACAAGCCTTTTGCAAACTGCAAGACATGGGTTTAGAACCTTATTATCTTTCTCAATTTGTTGTATAGTGCTGCTGAAAAGGATTCCTTTGCGTAGTAATACATTTATATGAATACAGACAGCCCCAGCACCGCTACATTTTAAATCCATACTTTTACTTTTTGTTTCTCCCAGTTATGCACTCTTAACATATGCCTATCTTCTTCGAGTACATGCATGTAGCTTATATAGGAAGGGTAAACAAAGTCAAAAACCTGCCTCAAATGTTTCTTTTAAGTACCTGACTTGTAAAGTGATACTTGTGTGCCTTCGTTTACCCTCCATTGTGTTGGAATCTAGGTATTAGGCTCCAGGTGACTCCCAGCCAGGATCATTCTTGAACAAAAGTAGGGCTGTTGGCCCTTTAAATGAGACCTTTGTTTTAGGACAACTTAAATTGTAAATAAGAAAGCCCCTTCACTGCCTGCAGATTCCTGCTCAGAACCGAAAGCAGACAACCTGTGGGCCCTGCTCAATATGTTCCGGTGTTGGCAAATTACACTGGGAAGTTTTTTTTAGCATATTTCACTTGGTCCAGCCCGGATCCGGTTCGATCTCAATAAAACTGCCTCATTCTTCTGACTGCTTGCATCAACCCTGCTGTTCAGTTAATACATATAATGGTAGCACCTTCTGTGTCCTGTCCTTTTCTACATCTGGGGTGTAGGTGCTACAGCAATAAACAATCCATGTCCAAGGGTGTGTATCTACATTGCAAAACTGTCTCAAGACTTTATTAAATAGAACTATATGTGTGTGTAATGCACCTGTTTCACACTCATTGTAAACAAAGGTTTGGAGTGGTGACTGCCACAGATTTATATTGCTGAGCAAAGCACTCAAATGCATGATCAGTTGCTTGGTGCACATAGCCTTGGTTGCAGCGCACAGAGACCTTGAACTGCCGCACACAGAGGAAAATAATTAGAGGGAACATTGCTTGAGGGTATCCATATGGCTTGGCATAAAAGGGCTCCTCATTAGCTGGGATAGTACTATGTGGAGCTCTCAATTTATTGGTGGATTTCTTGATAGGGGGATACCTCTGAAACAACCCTTTACAAATTCCTCGACCAACCTGTGAGAATATAAAGAAGGACGTTCTGAATATCGCAAGTACCTTTTTTTTAATTTTTATTTTTGGTCCTCATTCTGCCAATTTACTTGCTGGCAATACTCACTTTCCCTTACTGTACACCGGACGGGAATAGAGTCTTTCCACACAAGAAATCTAGCTGCTTCCACTCCTACCCCTCTTAAGCAAAGCATGCAAAAGTGGGGGACCAAGGCCGACAGCTACTTATTGGCTTAATCATTGAACCACATTCCTCTGGCACCAATCAACCAACATAGCCCATGTCTTCTCTCGACTTCTAAGGTCGCATGCCATATCTTGTTGGCTTATGTGTATGATATTATTTTTACACTCAGAAAACAGGGGTGGAACAGCCGACTTCCAAGCCCTACAGATCTCTCGTCTTCCCAAAAGAATAACATAAAAGATTAATCTTGCAACTTTCTTATTTGAGACAACATTGCTGCCCTGATTTATTCCAAAAAATATAAGTAAGGAAGTTACTTTCAACTGAATACCAGTAACATCCAACAAAAATTCACTGAGATCCATCCAAAATTTAGTAATCTCCGGGCAAGTTAAAAACATATGACAATCATCCGCTAGTGGGTCTTGACAGTTAATATCGCAAGTACCTTGATATGATTGTGATGTAAACTGTGATTGATGCTTACCTAGGGTCTGTATGAGCCAGTTCTTGAAGTTAATGCAAGATCTAATGAGGTCACACTGAGAGGGGATGTCGGCCTTTGGATGAACACTAAATGCAGAATATCTTCCATTTGGCTGTATTTGTTTTTTTTGGTGGGAAGTAATGTCTTTACAGTCTGCAGGAATGTCTGGATGAAAAAAGGGTTGAATTCAGGAGCCAAACTGACAATTTCAAAGATCCTTGGCTGTGATGCAAACCTTGCCCTTGGTCCATGTTGAGAAGGTTCATCTGTGAAGCAGAATTGGTGACACTTTGGGTAGATGAAGCAGATCCATGAACTAATATTGTCTGGGCCACATTGGAGGGACTATAATCATCCAGCATGGTTCTTGCTTCAGTTTTGTAATGACCCTAGGTATTATTGGTAAAGGAGAAAAAGTGTATGCATATGCTCCTGATCATGTGATCAAACATGTATTTTCCCATGATTCTGCTTGTGGATACCTGCTTGCATGGAGCTGGCATTTCTTGTCCATTTTACAAGTGGTCTAGCTTTGGTTCTCAACATTCCTAACAGTCTGTCGTTGACTTCCCATTTGTGGCAATCCGGAGGGTGAGGTAATCCTTTGACTGTTTTTCCTTTGTCTGTCTGAAGAAGTTGTTTTACCTTTAAGACGAAATGCCACAGGCACTGTGCCTCTGTGGATAGCACTTGAGACATTGTGCCTTCCTGCTTGTTGATGTAAAACATCAATGTAGCATTGTCAGCCCAAATCAACATCAATGACGTATTCAGGGTAGGAAAGATTATAGAATCTTGAGATGGCCCTCAAATCAACACGTTGATGTGTAGGTTTATTTCCTCACTGGACAACATCTCTCTGGATGTCAGCACCTGAAGATGAGCTCCCCTGCATTGAGGCATCTTGCTTATAACTAAGTCGGTGTGATGTGGAAGAAACAAAAGCCCTGCACTAGTGTTCTTTGCAAAAGTCCTGCACAAGAGAGCATTTTTCCATCTCAGTGTGACCTGAATTTAGTCACAGGAGTCGTATATCTGGGCCCAATGTTTGTCTAGTTCTTTCTGTATTGGCTGCATTCTTAGCTGGCGAAAGAGACATGTACAGGACAACTTCCCTCCTATCAGGTGTTTCAGAAGGAGCACTTTGAACTTTGACAGCTATTGGAATTGACTTGCTAGTGCAGCTAAGACTGCTTGTCTGTCCTACACTCTCACTAATTCCCTAGTCTTCCTGTTTTTTGTCTTCTAGCAAGAGATCAATGTAATGTGCTACATTAGACCACATGTGGCGGTTATATCTCTTTAAGATAGATATTTTGTTCGCTGCTCTGATCAATATGACTAAAGACACCCTCTTTCTAAAGGCATCCATTGTCCGATCTTCGCAAGAATTAAAGAGAGTACCTGGGTTCATTGACCTACTCTGGGTTGCCTGCATTGCCACCAAGCGTGCCTTGAGGTGTACTACTCGGCTACAACATTGTTTAGTACCCTGTTCTTCATATCCATTCACAGGAATATTGCAGCTTTTGCTGTTGGTTTTTGCATTCGTTTTTATCCTTCTTGCCAGAGGTGATCTATAATTGGTATGGCTTTAATTGATTTTCTGGCAGGGACCGTAAAATTATAAAGGGAGCAGCCCGCTTCTCTGCTTGTTACATGTAGTGTGAATCTTTCGTAAGTTTTTTTTATAAGAACATGGAACTTGGCAATGTCACCCAGGTAAGTCTATCAGTGAAGGTAGAGGGGTATAGTGGGTGTGGGTGTGTATGAAAGAGTTGACTTTGAAAATTAAGTTGTTTATAACTCCCTTTTTAAGTGGTAGCTGAGATTTCTTTTACTTCGTTGAAGAGATGAGATTGCTCATGTAGCATCGATCTTTGCCTCTATTCCAGTGCTTCCCAAACTTTTTAGAACAACAATCCAACTTTTAGAACAACCAACTTTCGGGACCCACCTCGCTTTAACGGATATGAGGCAAGTGGACTTTTTAATCTAATAGTAGACATGCTTTCAAGATGTCAATTACCAAAATCACATAAACTTTACAATGTTTTACGTTTCTCTTTAAAAGCAACTGTTTGGAAATGCCACAACTTTGACCATGCCAATCAATATGTCTTTATAGGACTGTGACCATGATATTGATCTGCCCATAAAAGGGGCAAATGGTGAAGTGCAGTGGAGCTGTAATACTTTTCAGAGAGTGGTGCTGCCTGCGGCATATGTTTACTAGAATCACAACACTTCTGAACAAGCATTGGCATTGCCAATAGGTCTCGCCTTTGGGACCGTAAAAGTATTTAGCCATGCAGCACATTATGCTAGGTGCTACAATATCTACTGTTACTTCACGTGCCCCTCGTGAACAGCCACACACCTATGGTTGGGCTTCCGTCCTATTTGATGAACACTGGAAATGCAATTTATGCCCAGATAGGGCAAGCCTGCAACCTAAAGGAATTTAACAATGAATAAAAATAATGCTATTCAAATAATGCCTTCACTAACTGCACCAAGGCAAGGCATTGAATAACGAAAAAACATATGAGTGACAATAAAGCCAACCAATGGTAACCAATGAGAGGGATTTAAGCCCACTGTACGTTCTTGGCAATCTGACAATCTGTCTTTTGCAACCAGACAGTTTGGGCCGTCTAGTAGGCTTGAACTAAAAACAATTTTTTTAAATCTTGTAACTTATGGTGCAAGCGTCCTGACAAAAAATGGTAGATTTTTTTTTAGATGGTGTCTGCATTCCAAATATGCTGTGCAAATGCTAAAATAAATGCCTCGATTGTAGTCCAGCAAGAACTGAATTTGACTGCTTAGCAAAGCAGGTGAAGCAAACAACAGCTCCATTGCAGTATTTACCATTCTCAAAATTCAATCATGCAAGTCAAGAAGCCAGTAGAATGCTTGAAGAGTGCAGGTACACGAAGAAAGTCATTTCTGTTGAGGATCTAATGCCATTGGTAATCATAGTGCCTAACTTGACAGGTTGGTCATCTTTAAGCAACTAATACCATGTTTTAATGTTAAATACTGCAAACTGTGATACCGGAGGTTTTAATGGGCTCTAATGTGCACAGTTAGAGGTGGCTAATAGCGCCACTACTGCAGCTCTTAATGCATAAAGGAGGTAGTGGGATTCAGAAAAATTCTTGGCTCAAAACCTATCTCAAACTGTCTGCGATAATGTAGAGAGGTCACAGGCACCACAACCTGATCTTCTCTCGATTATATCCCCATAATAAAGACACGGTATACTAAGAAAAACATGCAGGCAGCACAAAAATTGACTAAAGAGGTTCTGTAACAGCCTGGCCAAACTGGGCATCTGTCCGGGGCTTGGAGTCAGAGAGTGGAGGCCATGGCCATAGCATGATAGATCTTACTAAGGGACACTCTGAGACATTCCACCCATCGTAGCCTGGCCCACAGGGAATAAACCCACTTACCTAGAAGGAGAGGGGTTCTGCCACCTGGCTCAACAACCCCGTCTACCAGCCAACCGGCTAGGACTCTAATAAAGCACAAGCATTAGAGCTGCGCTAACACAAGACTAACAACTGCCAAGAGAGCGAGAAGCAGCATTTATAAAGTGCACTACGTATGGGGGGTTTACGCACCGCCTGCTGCACTAAAAGAGGCGATGTAAGCTGCTGTTTAAAGACTGGAAAGAAGGGCTACAAGAGATACCAAGAAGCAGGGTTCCAGGGTTGGACTGCTTGAATGGCGCAGATTTGCCAACTTTTAAAGTTTATCTGGAAGGCGAGGATTTAAGAAGTTAACCTCTCTTTAAATGACGTCACCTTGGACATTAGCTATGCAAGGGGTGAGGTGCGAAAGCATCTAAGTTCCGCACAGACCAAGGTAAAACTGATCCAGTTTGAGACAAGATTCCAATGAAGTGCTCTCTTGCCTCCTGAAATCAGATCACATTATTTCAGGCTCAATGCAAGTTTGTGACCACCGACACCTACTTTTACAGGCAGGAGGGGTCTGTATATAGCTCCAAGCCCAGTGACAAAGTTGAGTGGCTGCTTGTGAAACTTCCAAATCAAGGGTTTCAAATGCGACAAAGCAACTCGGAGGGTAAATAGTAAGTTCCAACAACTGTGAGATATTTTAGTGGGTTGAAGTAAGTGCCAGTGCATGTTGTCAGTTTGAATGGCCCACACCCACAAGCGGCTGGCGGGGTTGTGGAGACTCTTTTTGTGGTTATCCTGTCTGCAGGAGGTGGCCGGGATCTTAAGCGCTTCTGACAACACAGGGCGCCTGTGTCTCCTAGGGGGATGCAGCCCAGCACTTCACGGACTGAGTCTCTCCCTGCTTCCTTGCAGTGAGCCTCCCAGTGCTGTTCATTTTATTCAGAGTAAGCTGGTGTTGAGCTCAGGGCTGAGAAAGCATGGTGCAGGGCAGGGGAGCCAAGTAAGCAAGATGCTATGATTTTTTTTCGGGGGGGGGGAAGCTGAATATGCATGGTTTTATGCAGGGGAGCCAAGGAACCATTGTACTGTGCTGGGGAGCTCTGAAAGCATGGTGCCTTGGAAGAAAGCTGAAAAAGTGTTGGGCACACAGGGTTGTTGTGCACAAGGATATATGATATTGTCAAATTATTCTTGTATATGTAGTTTTGACACAATGGATGAATGTGGCTAGGAAACACGTGTTTTACACAAGTACCACATGTACACCAATGGTACAGATTGGTTCCTGTGTTGCAGTTTATTTTTGTGCGCTTTTCACTGCACCAGATTCATTGCTACAGTTGAAATAACGAGACCTTCGTGTGCAAGCCCCTCCCTTGAACAAGTGGAGTGCTCAGAACTGCAGAAATGTCTTTACGACCAAAGAAATTACTTTATACACTAATTTATTGTTTTCAATTCTCGCCGGAATTTATCATTGAAAACAAGGAAGTTGTGAGAAAAAACACTTGGAAAATGTTAGGACTATTTCAAGCCTACTCCTTTTTTGTATAAATATATTTTATATTAAATGCCGCCACTGATATGGGGTGGGGGGTGAATGAAGGTCCCATTATTTTAAAAAGATAACAAAATCGTAATAAAAAAAAAAAAACTTAAATGTGTGTACATATTAATTACATACACACACGTGGAAAGTAAAATAATGAAACAAGATAAGCGCAAAGCGTGTTGTTGTCGGGCAATGAAAACGCGCTGAAAGTAAAAAAAAAAAAACAAGGAATGCGGTGAGAGAGAGGGGGAGCAGGAGGTGAGCCCGGGAGTGGTGCGTGCGTGCGCAGTCTGCTCATTTTCAAGCACTGCACTCGTGCTTGTGGCGCGCCCCTGCTCGCTCCCGCAAGGTGGCTGCCGCCACAAGCACGAGTGTGTGCTTCCAAAAACAGCAGAGCGACGGCTAAAGGTCCTCCTATGCAGCGCATGCGCGCTGCGTAGGCGAGACCTAAAAATCACGGTGTTGATACCAGAGATTTTAGCAAATTTGAAGAAAAAAAAAAACCTTCTCTAGCAGACTATGGAGTTAAGCCATCTTATCAATTTTTGTGTTAAACCGAGACCCAGTGGTGCATTATGGGATGTGTATATATGTAATGTCAGATTCATTTTATTTTAATATCTTCAAAAACAAATGAGTCAAAGTTTACTTACAACAGCCGATGTGCAAGTGCTGCAAAGAAAACAGTCTGTTTTTTGAAGGAACCACCCCATTTTCATGCCTTGCATCGCTATTATCTTACTTTTGACCAAAGTAATTGGATATGAGGATTTATTCACATACGCCTATATATCTCCATATTGTTTTTGATCAAAGCAATGAATGTGAGGCTTTATTCACACACGCCTATAGATCCCAATACATTTGTTCACCAACGACGAATGATCGTCTTTACCCAAGTATTCTTACTCTCCACATTTTATTACCCCCTTAACCCAGCAACAGTACCATAGACAGACACCGACACGCTGCTAGTGCGTGGCGCGGTCTGTTGTCCGCTGAATCAGGCAGTAGCTCCATTCCTGTCAGCCATTTTAAAAAACCTAGCGGTCTAGTTGATTTGTGGCTTCCCGAGTGAGGTGAGGACGCAGCACTCGCTCTCCAGCATACAGTATATGAAGAGCAGCCTGGGGCTAAGACGGTAATATTCAGGCCCTGGTGATGTTTCCTTTGGTGAATCGGCCGAGGGGACGCTTTGAAGTAGTCAGTACGGCATAGCCGTGGGGAGCCCACATGGCACATTTGTTCTCCGACTGTGCTTTTTCTTACAAGCACAACATGATGACCATGATATATGTGTTTTCTGTCTCGGAGTGTGACTAAAGGTGCACCTTGCCACCGGAGGACCTGAAAAGCAAAGGTTTTGCCTCATTCTTCTTTGTAGTGTTTGTATTAAGTATGTATGTGTAGGTGTGCTTTTGTGTTTTAAGTCACATGGATCCCTGTTCTATTAGATGTGCTCACCTAAGCAAAACATTATTTTTAGTTCACAGGAACTCTTACTTGGAGGTGATTTCTTAAAAGATTAAAAGTAAAATATACAGCATGCTTTATCTATGTAACCAGTGTAAGCGCCTGGTTATTCTGTATTCTGTCTTCTGCCAACCATTTGGCAGGCTAACTCTCTCATTGTTATATATCATCGGATGTCAAAAAGTTCTATCAAGTAGGTGATATAACATTTTTCTATTAGCATGCATAGTGCGTACAGTCATCTTGCGACAATACGACTTTAGGACCAGACAGGGAGTTAGATCCTTAGTCCTGAAGAAAAAGCAATGGGGACCGTCTTGAAACATGTAGACCTGTAGAAAGGAAGGCATATTGCAACCTATACTTTTCTATCTCTACCCAGTTTTTTAACCATACCACCTGCGGGACAGGGTAAGGCATCATTTATCCATAAAGCAGGTATTTTTAACTTCCCATTATACCACAAACCCCTCCTACTCCTATTCCTTATCATATATGTCAGTACACCACCTAAGTGCTCCCGCGTATTCCCCCGCGGCGCAGCGGAACGGGATGGGCCCTATGATGAAGCATGCCACCAAGGGGCAACCCTGGTGGGTGAGGGATTTTATAAAGAAAACCTATAGTTTTCTATTGATCCTGTGGAGGGTTAGCATGCATAAAACGGACGGGCTCCTTTGTTTTTGAAGATATACGACAGCAGGACAAGCCCCTCTAGTACATTCCTCTTGTCTCCCTTTTCCTATTGAGAAATCATTTCATTTTAAGCCAACGCTGAGACTTTAACCTGGTTCCTAGGATACAAAGTCATGCACAAATGGGATAATTGTGTATGCTCATGTATAGTGAGCACAGACTCTGTTGAAATGGCTTTGTGATGTAAGAAAAAATAGCAGGAAAATATACTGGAAGGTTTACCCGGAGTCTTGCTTGGGAATACTTGCAAATGTTTGTTTACATCACACTTTAGAATTACAAAAAATGTGCTTTGTTTTTGCTTTTCTGATGACTGATATATTCTAAAATATGTGTATAGTTCATTTACAGGTATTTAAAAAATGAGATCCTACAGCCTTTCCTTCAACACTGCTTGTACCCTAGCAAGACTGTCACAACATTCACTTTAAAAAAACCCTACTACTTTGCAGTCACCCATTTAATATGGGTAAACACAAATCCCCATATTAAAAGAATAAACAATTTGTCAGAAGACATAGGCTGACATTTGACCTCTGATTTTGAAGCACAACAAATGTGACAGATAAATACAAAATGTAAAGGGATCTTTATTTATTGCTCTTTCGTGACCCATCAGAAATCAGATGGCGACACACCAGTGGGTCGCGACCCCCAGTTTGGAAACGCTGTTCTATTACATTCTACTTACTGAAAAGTAAGCTACAGCACATTGTCATGTTAAATCCTTAAAGAGAAATTCAAACATGCCCCCGCATTTTGTTTCTGAGACCTTTGTTATACCTTGTCATGTAGACCAAAGCATTTTCATTCCACAAGATACAAAGTGCAACAATGAAGTCCCTTACTCAGGCAACCAACCTTGTGTGGTCCCTCTACAGATGCAAAGGGGGAAAACAGACTATTTCTACTTGGTGCCATACAGCTGCAAATTTCACCAACCCTTACAATGAGGGTCTCTACCGATCTCAGATGTCCCGGAAAAGGCCTTTGTCTTCTTTGGCCTAGCGTAAGGCCTAGCAGTAGATGGAATAAGGGAAGTTTCCCTGGAAGGCGGGACAAACGTTTTTAGCAGCAGTAAAGACAAATACAGATCAGCTGGCTTGGATTCAAATGTCCGCAAAATTAAGCTTTCCCCTATTAAGTGTTATGCAGGAAGCCAGCATTGCTGCAATCTAAAGAGGATTTGAGAAAGGGAAGAGTTCTGAATAATTCCTCTTCCAAAACAGAATGGGGAATATCTTGAATGTCTACATGGAGACTGTATTCTGCTACTACAGGACTCAATTTAGTACAGTGAAATGTAATCTGTGCTTTGTTTGAATTCGATTCAGGGACACATTTGGCTGGAATGTCATGTGTCTCACTGATCACTGACCATAAAAGCTCAGTTTTTAAAATGTTGCTATCAGCTGGGTTCTTCCGATTCAAAGAAATGCTGAATAAGGGAAGACACTGGTTCCACAGCTTTCACACCTTGCTGCAACTTCCTGGAGCCTTACTGTACGAAAATTGCCCTTTTTTGTCCTGATGACCCCCACCTTTTGCTCACCCATACTGATGTTATCAACTGGAAGTGCACTGGAAGCCTGCTACCTAGACCCCTGTGCCAATGCTCTTTCCCTAAAACAAGGTAAAAGATACAATTGGCCTACATTGTGGCACCCCTGTAAGTCCCTAGTAAATAGTACCCCTGGTACCTAGGGCATGTGTATCACAGAGAATCCCTAAGGGCTGCAGCGTGCCTTATGCTACCGTAAGGGACCCTCATACAAATTGCATGCAGACTGCCATTACAGGCTGCGTGACATGGTGCAAACCATGGTGATAACGCAACATGGCACACACCCGTGTGCCATGCCCATGTCACTGCATATGATATATGTAAGTCACCCCTACAGTCGACCTTAAAGCCCTAAGGCAGGGTGCTTTATATCCTATGTGAGGGCATATCTGCATGAGCAGATATGGCCCTGTGATGTCTAGTTCAATTGCTAGATATTGCAAGTGAACAGGGAAATCTTAAGGTATGTACTGGGTACTGGTCAAAACGAGTTACCCAGATACATAATGGATTAACTGAAATCTATGGTGTTTGGTATCAAACACATTGGTTTAATAAATCTATACTGAATCCAGTAAAAGATGTATTATACACTGCAGCCACAGGGCACCTTAGAGGTTCCCCCTGAAACCTAATAGTCCTCTAGTGTGCTGGCTGACTGGTCCTGTTCGGCCTGCCACCACAGACGAGTTTCTGACCCTCAGGGGTGAGAGCCTGCACTCTCAGGAGGTCAGGAACAATGCCTGCTCTGGCAGGAGAGTGTTATAACATCCTCCAAGCAGATGACTAGTCAATCTGCATATCAAGGCCAAAGGTTTCAAAGCCTCTGCCGCCTATGATGTGCAACCCCGGCTTCCTCCAGACCTGGAGAATGCCACCCCCATTTGGCACCAGAACAGGTGGGAAATTAGCTATACAGTAGGCGTGTTGCACACACAGGCTAGTCACACCCCGAAGGTGGGCTACCTGATGTGCTCCATGAAGGAAGGTTCCATCATATTGTTTTTGGTGGCAATAGGAACTCTGGGACAGGGTTATGCCCACTCCTCACTGGAAGTGGTCATATAGAGGGTGTAGTGACCCCAAGGTTAAGTAGCCCATTGGCTACTACCCTTCACTCCCCTTAATGCCCCTAAATCTAGCCTTTAGTGGAGCCCCTGGCACCAGAGGAGCAGAATCGACTGACTCAAGAAGAAGAAGAATACCGAAGAGCCACAGGAAGCATGAACTGAGGAGTAACAACTGACTTGGCACCAACCCTGCCAGCCTGCCTGCTGTCCCCAACAATTGCGACAAAGACGACTCGTCCTGCAGCTGTTCAGCCTCCAAACGCCTGGGAGGGCTGCCAGCACTTCGGAAAACAGCCAGCATCTCCTGTGGAGTAGTAGAGCTACTTCCCTGCATCCTGCAGGCACCGAAACGCAAGTTCTGGTTTACCGAACTGCTGACCCCCGGCCTCACCGACGCAGAAACCACCCATGATGAGGTGTTCCGTGCTCTCAGGTGTCAACCCCGCCTCCCCAGCAAGTAATGAGATGCTAGACCCTCCAGGAGCCCTCCAGCACCAATACCCGGGGATACCGGACCCCTTGCAGCAGCCAAGACATGTTGGCGGTCCTATTCGGACACCGACCCCACAGATATCGACCAGTCGACAAGCAAAGCATCATCCAGAGTGGCCCGCTGCCCCATCTCCAGGTCGTCACCTGGAGCAAGTGTCTCTGACCGCCGTGACCTGACAACTCAAAGCCCCTCTGCACCCGAGCCCCACAGCACGAGTCCAAGTGAACCGGCGGTGTCCCTAGCAGCCAGAGACCCTCAAGACCTGAGCTCACCTTTGAGTTCTGCCAGACTGGTTCCCCAGTTCCTGCCTGCAGCCTCTTTCTGCGGGCTCACTGAATTCGGGTGCCTCTGACTGCCGCGACCCACCGGACCAAACACCATTGCACACAAGCCCCACAGCTCGGGTTCAGATCAACCTACAGTGCATCCTGGCTCAAAAGACCCTAAAGACCCGAGCCCCCCTTTGGGTTCCAACTGACTGGCCCCCCAGTCTCCACTTGCAGCTTCTTTTTGCAGGAACTGTTTCCCATTGACTTCAATAGGCCGCCCGACATCAAAAAGCACCTCTGCGCCCAGACAGCCCAGAGCCGACCGAGGTGACCTGTTGGTGCTGCCTTGGACCTTGGCCCCCTACTTACCTTAAGACCTGAATAACAGTCCTGTAAGTCACTGACAGTGTCTTATGAAGTGTATGTTTCCCCGATAGGTTAACATTACCTCAATTACAGTATTGTCTATTAAAATGCTGAAAATGAATCTTGAAAAGTACTTACCTGATCACAAAGATGTTGGTGACTAAAATATTATAAAAATCTGTGTTACTTTTATAAATTGGCGTCGGATTTCTTTATTGAGTGTTTGTCCCATTTAGTGACTGTGTGTGTACAACAATTGCTCAACACTCCCCTTTGATTAGCCTAAGCTGCTCAACCACACTACCACAAAATAGGGCACTTGGGATTTTTGCAAAAAGCCCTGTAAACCAATAAGGGTTGCCTGGGCTCTCTACATGGTGTACTTTGTTTTAGTGCACTATATAGAGAGCCAGCTTCCTACACTTACATAACCCAACTTGGAGTAAGAGCCTTTAGGGATGACAAATGTTCACTCAGTACTTTGAAAGGGTTTTGGAATTATACTTTTTAAAGCTTTTGTATGGTTCAAGAAGCTCTATATTTAAAGAAATATTGTGAATATAGGTTCTATTGTACATGCCAAGGTATAAAATCAATTATTTATACTTATCTTTGCACCATAAAACATAACTTAAATGTATTAATATTTAATTCCTTTAGGTAACTGTAGCTCACATTAGGGGTCCTGGGACCAAGCTTTGGGTGGCAAGAACACTTGCAGACTTTGTGGCTATACTAACAAAGCAATAGGTCACATTTTATGTCCCTGCCCTGCACTGCTGACTGAAAGAATGACATATTTAAGAAAATTCTGGCAAGGTAAAAAACTCCAAACTTGAATGGTTTACTGTGGTAACCTTGGGCATATTACTAATATTTAATTTGTTTTAAAAATATATTTATATTCTAGTCCCATAATGATTAATGCTGTTCTACATCTCCCAAGCCATAACCTTCTGTGTTTGGAATGCATATGTTTTTTGTGATATTGTAAAACTTTTTAATAATTATACAATATTCGTTCGATTGATTGACCAACTTAATGACCTCCGCATGCTATTTGGATCCATTCTCTTGTATTCGGTAGACAGAATGGCTGCCCTAACAGTCAAACTAGGGGCATAATCTCTAATAAGTGGTTCAATCAGTGTTTGGTGGGTACACAATGTGTAAGTGTGCAAGTGTGTAAGTGTGCATAAGTGGAGATCAGCACCGAGGAAGATTTAGATGTTCAGCATTGTGATGTGGCAAAAGGAAGCAACTTAAAGCTGAGACATTGTAGAATAGAAGGAGAAACATATCTTACAACCAAGTGCACTACAGGAGATGGTGCTGAAAATGAAATAGCATTTTGAGGACTAGCATGCAAGACTCCTAGTGCAACTAATGGTGCTTCGTGTCAAACGGACTTATTCTATTACAAAGGAGAATTTTCCTTGTTTGACCTTGAGATCCCCATATAGGAATAACACAATGTAGAATTTGAAAGACAAATTATGTTTTAAAGTCCTTGCATGTGTTGCGGGAGGAAAAAGAAACTGTTGTTAAAGACACCTGCCCTGTAAGGCCATGAATACTTATGAAGACTTACATTCTGATGCTGGCAACACTGCCTCCACTGTAGTCTTTTCCAAAGTATGAATTAGTTTCCAAGTAATTTCAACCTCTAGATGTATTTTAAAGGATGAAAATTAAGTGTACAGGGAATCTAGCAAAGATGTCTAATATGGGTCAAGGAGGGCTGGATCCATGCCAGTTTTTCACGATAATATCACGGAAAAAGATTTTTTCACATTTATTTTATATAGACACGTATGTGGCACAGAGGGTTATGCCGTTACCTGGTACAACCTTTGCATCTTTGATTTAACCTCAACAGGCTTCACCATTCATCTCAATCTACAGTGCTTCTGTGATAATTTGTAAGATTTAATCTCTGCACAATAAAAAGCAAACATTTTGACCCACACAGGCAAAGAAATACAAATCTTGGTTTATCATTGCAGTCTAAGGGGCCGATTCCGATTCGGGCCGGAAATCTCTCCGACCGAGCCGGACTCGGAGAGATTTCCGACCGAATAGGACTCTGGCAGTCCGACCGAACGAGTACGATGCGTACGCATGCTATCGGACTCGATTCGGTTGGACTCCCATTGAAGTCAATGGGAGCCGGTCGTACAACGCGTACGCGGGCTCCCATTGACTCAATGGGTGCGAGGCGAACAAGGGCACTCCCTACAGCGGGTACGCCTCGATGCGAATCGCGCCGTACATGCACAGGTAGGGGGACCCATGGGTCCCCCTGTGTGCGACTCGCGTGGCTACGCGTGACAGGGGGTCCGACACGGACCCCCAAAGTCCGGCTCCGACAGCTTTTTCGTGCCGGACGGCGCGAGTCGGTCGGACTGCTCGCGGCGCGCATCGAACTTGCCCGGCCGGGGAACGTCTCCATTGCGCGGTGCGAGTCGTGTCCGTGCGAGTCGGTCGGAGCGGTTCGGACCCGCGTACGAGTCGGTCGGCGATTTCGCGTGCGCTCGCATCGTACTCGCTCGGCCGGACGCACGTACGAGTCGGTCGGAAAAGAGGGCTCCGAATCGGATCCGGTTAAGCCGAATCCGATTCGGTGCCCTACCGGCCGAGATCGGAATCGGCCCCCAAATCTGCTACAGAAATTCAAGATGATGCAGAACAGTGTTACTTAAGTTTAAATGTTGACAAATTAAAATGTTTCATGGGCAAAATGACGTTGGTGCCAAAGGGAGTTTAGCAAGTGTGGGATCCACTACCTCATAACAACCACTGTTCTCTGTGAAAAGATAGTCTATTACACTTCATGCATATTTAATAATCTTACCTTGTTCATAAATAATTGTGGCAGTTCCTAGTGAGTCTTCAGACAGTTCTTGAGATTCGCTGGAAGGCAGAGTCTGAAAAGTATGGTAGGTAATGTTTTCAGAGGAGACCTGCAAAAAACATGGAGAAACGCTGAAGACACTTTAACAAAAGCTTACACAGACCCAGACCCTTTCAACTTTGGGGAAGGTAATCAAGAGAAACAGGATAACAGGAAAATGTGCAGAAACACTGCTGAGAGGCAACAAGGAGAAACAAGAGGGTGACATTCAAGGGACCAGATAGAGGAACAAAAGAAATTATGACAGAGTGGATGATAAAGAGTGGTGGAGCAAGTGAGAAACACTGACAGATTGAAGCAAAGTAGAAACAAGATAGGGGCGAGAAAGAGAAAAAATTGGAAGATTTAGAACAAAGAATGAGACATTAGAAAGCAACAGCAGTAAGAAGATGGTAGGGCATGGGAGAAAAAGTACACAGGTTAAGGGCATTATGAGAGAGGTATTAAAATGGGGGTAGGAGAGAAATGTGAGTAGAGGAAGAAGAGACACAAAAGGGAGGAGAAGTGCAGAGAAGGAATAACAAAGGATTTGAAGGTATGTTACATTACAAAGAGTGCATAACCAAATAAATTTCCTCTAGACTCAGTCAGCATATAAGGGTATGAAGTAAACAGAACAGATGTATCGTTAGAGATTTTAAAATGCTCTCTGCTTGACGTGAACAAGCCGACTGCGAAATGGAAGGAACATGACAATGGAGAAAAGGAACAATAGTTCCTTTTATATCTACAAAGTTAAGTCTAGCCCATAGGCCTTTGTTTTTTTTCAAATCTGTTGTTATCCTCCATCTAAGGGCCTCCCTAGGAGTCTTCTGTAGTTTCCTGTGGGGCGGCCCAGATCCCGCATGTCTGGCTGCTAGGTTCGCCTTTCGGAGGAACATTTGCTCCACTTCTGGGTTGAGGCAAATGAGTGTGCCAACTGCAATGGAGATGTTGCAGCAGTAGCGAGAATACTGCAGAATACTTTTGAGTTCCCCTACTTGGCTCTGTTGCTGGATACTGGCTCGGGGAAAGTGAGGATGTGGCCTTGGAGTACCTCAGGCCTTTTGGAGCTCCCCGGCTAACTTGTCAACGAGAAACAGTATTTTGCACAGCTCGAGTGGAGCGGGAGCTAAAGTAATGAGCACCTCACCACGCAGCTCGGTGATGGTGATGGAGCGCCACAAACTGTTTGTGACTGGAGACACAACATCACTGTGCTGACCCCCCCCCCCCCTTATACCGCCTTGTAGTGGATCAACCCCTAAAGTAAGGGAGGGGGCAAAGTAAAGCATGCATATATGCTGTTGTGTGGCCAGCTGGGACACCCAGACACTTAGTGAGCCAGGGGGACTATAGAGCCCTGAGATGAGTGAGTGATTGATGTCAAGTAGTTGAGATGGGAGACTAAGGTGACTTAGTGTTTTGGATTTCCTCAGATCAGGTGCAAGAGCGAAAATCTTAATAAAGATCAGACCTCTAAGAGAAATGTGGAGCAATTTTTTAGTTCCATTAATATACCTAAACTTGTAGAGGGACAGAAAAAAGTCTTATAGAAAAAGTTACTATCAAAGAAATAGAGACATCGCTTATGTTGTTGGCTAAAGCAAAAACATGTGGGAGAGATGGAATCCCAACAGAGATGTATAAGGAATTAGCACTTTTTTTTTTAACAAAAACTTTTTTCAAATATTGTTGGGAATCCCAAAACCTTACTCTTTCACAGAGGCTATAGTAGTTAGCTGTGTGAAACAGGATAAGCCCCCTCAAAAATGTGAATTCCTATCAACCAATTAGTTTGTTGAACTCGGATTAAAAACTATTTACACAACGTTTATTGGCACAATTGACACCTATTCCCCCAAAAATCATTTATGTGGACCTGAAAGGGTTTTACCATCAAAATCTATTGTCGAAAACATAAGTTACTTGGTCAAGGCAATTGATTTTCTGTTATCTAATTAATTAAAAGTGTCGATAGTAATGATAGATGCTGAAAAGGCATTCAATTTAGTTAACTGGGTGGCCCTATTTTCGACTCTTGCACAGTTTGATTTTTCCAGGCAATTTGTAAGGATGCTTCAAAATTTATATAAGGATGCAGTAGCTAGAATTATTATTACCACCAAGGAGATAGCTTCTGTGGCAATCAGTAGGGTACCCGCCAGGGGTGCCCAATATCACCTATACTGTTAACTTTTTTTTAATCGAGCCCCTGGCAGCAAAAATATGTAATGATCTCTCGATCTTCCAGCCATTGGAGTGGATGTCTAAACTAAAACTGTTTGCAGACAATATGATTTTACATTTAAGACAGGAGAAAAATATTATTCAAGGGACCTTAGAAAGAATACAAGAGTTCACCACAGTAGGGGGGGGTTACAGGATCAATCACTCAAAATTTGAGGTTTTATTGTTTAATGCAGAAGAATGTAATCTTCCCAAACCTTTAACAATTTGCTATCTAGGGATCTTTATTACCTTCAAATTTTGGGTATTTGTATTACCTTAATTGCAGGGCTATGCTTAAAAAGGTTTGAATCTATTTAATCAATGGTCCTCCTCACCGTTATCTTTAATAGGCTGTGTTTCCCCTCATCAAAAAGTTGACTCTGCCATTATTTTTATTTACCAATGTTCAAACTAAGATTAGTTGTGCATAATTCAAGAAAAATATTCACGTTTCAATATATTCATCTGGGATCATAAGCATCTAAGAGTTCCTTTTCCAATTCTTAAATTAAATAAAGAGTTGGGGGAATTAGCCTTGCTCCAACTCTGAGGTTACTTTCAAGCGTCTCTTTTAGATAATTTGGCATAAATTATTCACAAGGGGGATTGCTACGATAATTATTTTCTTATTAAAATAGTAAAAGAATTATATAGTACATAGCACAATTGGTTGCAATGTTACGGGCTGATGTTTACAGGCTCGAAATGTTTATATTATTATATTGTAATTGTCGCTCTATTGTAATAGGAGTCACCAGGATGGATGCTATAATACCGATCGGTTTTTATTGTAATTATCCTGTTAGAAATGTGGATACTCTGTCTACTGACTCAATAAAAATGCGTTTTGAAAAAAGAAATAGTAAAAGAATGAGAAATCGATCAGATACAAATCAGTACAATACTATATTCTTTTTAAAGAATATAGCATTTCAAAATGTCATGCTTTTATGTCTTTAAAAAGTGTAAATACTTGGGGTTGGATATATCCAATAATATATTTGAGAGGTGGAATGGAAAAGGGTTCTTTTTAGTCGGGGATATTATCTCAAATCAATCATGGAAAACGTGGGCAGAGGTCGGCTCCCAGACTGATGATAGGAACCCCTCACTTTGATTTAGTTATGTGCAAATAAGTAGCTTTTTAAAAAACAATCTGAAATGGTGAATGAATGTTCCATTAAGATCATGAAGCTACTGGTTAAGAATGAATTGTGGAGGGTTGGGAACTGGTATAGGGTTCTACACCACAATTTGAATTCTATGATGATCCCCAATTTTTTAGACAGAATAAAAACAAATCACCAATTGTAGACTAACGCCAGAGGAATGGCAGATCAATTCATCTACGGAACATCAAGCTTTGCAGGCAGCTAATTTTAAAAGAGTTTCAATACTCTTAAGATGGCTGACCTATTACACACCAAGCACCCTCCACAAGATATACCATGCAGTGTAAGGACATTGCTGTAGGTGTCAAACTAATGCCTTGGAGGATTGGCTACATGTGTTCTTTACTTGACCCTGTAGTGTCTGATTTTTGGTGCAATATTTTTCCAGACTTGAGTAATATGCTTGGTATAAATATCCAACCAGAAGTACCACTGGTACTATTTCGGTATTCAAGAAATACGAGTATTCTTTCAAAATTTGTTCAATATTTGTTTTCTACTGGAACGTCTAATGCTCGCGTGTAGGAAAGTGGGTTTCTGTTGCAGTAACCCCCCCACTTTTTGCCTGATAACTGATGCACTTTTCCTTGGTGTGCCCTGGATCCCTGCCAATCAGGTACCCAGGGCCTGTGTTCCTTCCCTAAAAACTGTACTCAGCCTAAACCCAATTGGCATCTCTGGCCACAGGTAAGCCCCTGGTAAATGGTACCCTAGGTACCCAGGGCACTGTGACCAGAGAAGACCCCTAAGGGCTGCAGCACTTATTGTGCCACCCTTAGAGGCCCTGTACCCTGACACACACACACTGCCCTTGCAGGCTGAGTGTCTTGGTGCAGAACAAAACAGAGAGTCGACATGGCACACATCCCTGTGTGCCATGCCCACAAACACACTGCCCTGGCATACCTCAGTCACCCCTCTAGCTGGGTGCCCTATGCCAGTGGTGAGGGCACAGGTGCATGAGCCCTGTGCCCCTACAGTACCCAGGCCCATTCCTGGGCACTGTAAGTGCAGGGCTGCCATTCCGAGTATATGGTGCTGGGAGGTCGTCAGCACGTACTCCACAGCACCATGAGGGCTGCACTGAAGACTGAGAAGTTTGGTATCAAACTCCTCAGCACAGTAAACCCACACTGATGCCAGTGTGGGATTTACTGTAAATGCACGTCAGAGGGCAACTTAGAGTTACCCCTGAACCTAACCTACAATCCACGTCTTGTCTGAGGGGCTGCCTAGGCTGCCACACAGCAGACATGTTGCTGGACCCCTGGGTAGAGAGCCATCCGCTCTCCCGGGCCTGCAACAATGCACGTCCTGGGTGAGGTGCTAGGCCCCCTCCCCCAGGATGGGCAGGGGGAAGCTTCAAAGGCATTCCGCCTTGTGAGCTTCCCCAGACCACTTGCTGTACTCAGCAACTGGTCCCCACCGGTTCCTCCCCCATCCTGGTGGGAAGACTGGAGGGAAACACCAAGGGAGGAAAGGGGTGTGCCACCTTCTGCCAACCCCACCCCTCAGGTGGGGGAGGCGAGGTGAAGCACATCTCCGGGCTCTCGCCATCTTGAAGATGGGGAGCCCTGCCCAATCAGGACTAGGCTCCTGCCCCCTCCCACAGGAGAGTGGCAGGATAGGGGTGTACTCACCCCAGGGCAGGGACCCATTGGTCCCTGCCCTTTACCTACCTGTAACGCCCCTAAATCTAGTATTTAGGGGCACCCTGAACCTTCCTTCCTTAGATTCCCGCAACCTAAGAAGAAAAAGGACGAAAGAAGACGCCCAGCAGAGGAGACTGCAGAGAACAACTGACTTGGCCCCAGCCCTACCGGCCCGTCTGCAGTTTCCAGAGATCCTGCGCCAAAAATAGTCTTGTCCTGCAGCCAGCGACCTCCAGAACCCCAGGGAGGACTGACTGCCTTCAACAAAGACCGGATCTCCTGTGAACAGCAGCTCTGTTCAAAAGAAACACCAAACAAAGACTCCGAGCCTGCTGAGGAGAAAGAAACCCGACGCCTGGAACCACCACTGCACCCGTCGCCTACAGCCCGAGTTCAAGTGGCCCACCGGTCCCAGCGAGGTCCCCCAGCTCTCCAGAGTCCGAGTCCACCGTGGGTTGACCCTCCAGGACTCCCCGACGTCGCCTGCAGCCTCTGCACGGAGAACCCCCAACCGCGAGTGGCCCGGTAAGGTGAAATCCGACCTCAAAAGACACCCCTGCATCCAGACGCCCTGCGCCCTGGAGAAAGGAACCCGAGGTGCACCTACGTCCCCGAGCCCTCCAACTTACCTGCCCAGCTGTTGGTTCCTCCTGGAAGTCTTCCTGGACCGAGCCTGCAGCTGAAAACCAAAACCGAAAATTTCCATTGAAATCAACAGGGCACCCGACCTCAAAACAGCACTCTGCACCCGGCCGCCCTAGTGCCGCTGAGGGTGCCTCTTTGGTGCTAACTTGGTCCCCAACGTGCCCTGAGCTTAACCCTAGGAGCTTTGCTCCCACAACCCCGTGGCCTGCTTGCCAGCCGCCACCAACCGGAGTCCCCCTATCCTCCATAGGATAACATTGGGCCTCAACACTCTGCACCCGGCCGCCCTAGTGCCGCTGAGGGTGCAACAATAGTGCATCACTGACCCTGGGAGACCCCGAGTCTAACCCCAGAACCCTAACTCAAAAGACAGATTACTTACCTCGAAACCGATAACTCATTTTTCCTCATAGGATAACATGGACACTTTTTCTTCCAAAAAGTTTCTAAGTGTCGACTTTTGAAAACAAGAATATTCTTTAAAAATCGTACAGACTACCAAAACGTAATTACTTACCTGTTTTAAGTAAATGTCCCAGGGCTGAACCTAGGAGTCCAGCACTGGATTACAAAAGTAACGTTAAAAGTAACTTACCGGCGAATTGAATTTTCTTACATAGGGATCCATTGACTGGTTTTCTGTGAAATTTCTTCTAAGTGTCCACTTTTGAAATACCAAAATATTGCTTAAAAATCACAACAGTAACGAATTCCGAATTACTCACCTACTATCAGGAGAGACCTCAGTATTGCATCTTTTAGTCCAGTACCGACCATGAAAAGTAATTTTTACCGTACTTACCAGTAACTGGAAATTCCTCTCATAGGATATCATTGCCTGCTTTTTGTTGAAAAAGTTTCTAAGTGTCGATTTCTGAATCATACAAATATTCTTTAAAAATCGTACAAACAACAAAAACGTAATTACTTACCTGTTTTAAGTAAATGTCCCAGTGCTGAACCTAGGAGTCCAGCACTGGATTACAAAAGTAACGTAAACATACTTTGCTTGCAAACTGTATTTCCTTCCCTAGGATAACATTGGTAATTTTACCCAGAAAAGTTTCTAAGTGTCAACTTTTGAAATACAGTAATATTCCTCAAAAATCACTACCATAACCAAAACGCTTTTTCTCACCTGTTTACAGGAAGTGTCCCGGGACTGAATCCAAGATCCAGTCCCGTGGTTAGAAAAGTAATCCAAAAGTAATCTATTGCATTTAACCAGAAATTTCCATTGAGCTCAATGTATAATTGTGTTTAAAATTGTGTTGCATATTGCAACAACTGTAACTATTGCATTCAAAAGTCTATTGCCAATTGAACAGTAGTTAACTAAAGCATCTCATTCTGAGAAAGTATATTTTGACACCCATTGTTGGTTCTAAAATAAAACAACTATATTTTTATATACAAACCATTGGCCTAGAGTTCAGTTCTTGAGTGTGTGGCTTCATTTGCTGACTGAGTGTGTACAACAAATGCTTTACACTGTCCTCTGATACTGCCTTACTGCTCGACCAAGCTACCACTTTAGAGAGTAAGGTTATATCTAACTTTAGCCTCTGCCAAACCTCTGGGGACTGTGGACTCTGTGCACACTGAACCTTACTTTGGTGCAGTATATACAGAGCCACTTTCTTACATTGGTGGATCAGCGGTGGGATACAAACTTGCATTGTTGGACTACTTGGTTACCATCTGATCACACGACAGAACTCTTAAATTGCCTTTAGAATTCTGATTTTTTTCAAATTGGCATTTTTTACCAAATTACTAAAAGTCTTGTTAGGGCCTTGCTTAAGTCCCTTTAAAATTGTAGAAAATAAAAAGTCACTATAGTCAAGGGTAGAGGGGTTAGAACTTTTTGTTAGAATGTCTCAAGAAAACAACCCAGCTATTAGTGAAAATAATAATGACATACAGGACATGGTTGAGGAGCTCGACCTCACCCCTTATCTTCATTTGTCTTTCAAAGAGATAAGGTCCTTATGTAAACTTAAAAATATACCAATGGGCCAGCATCCAACCAAACAAGGGCTCCAGGAGCTCCTGGCTGAGTATGCTAAGGCCCACCCCTCTGAGCATGGTGATGACCACGCAGAGGAGGAAAGGAGTGAGGAGGATGGGGATGGTAACCCACCTCCACCACTTCCTAGGGAAGACAGGGTCACTGCACCCTTATTTCCAAGAGTAAACCTCTGGGGACCTAGGGGCCACCTAGGTGGTTCAGGTCCCAGAGAGGACACTGAGGATAGCCTTAGTGAGGAGGACCACCTTTTAGCAAGGTTGGCCAAAGACTGGACCTAGAGACCAGACTCCTGGCTCTAGAGAAGGAAAGACAGGAGATGGGTTTAGCACCCATCAATGGTGGCAGCAATACTAAAACTAAGGATAGGGAGGAAACTTCTGATCCTAAAATCCCCAAAGGGATTGTCCCTAAATTTGAGGAAGGTGATGACATCACCAAATGGTTCACAGCCTTTGAGAGGGCTTGTGAAATAAGAAAAGTAAAGAAACCTCTCTGGGGGCACTCCTGTGGGAACTGTTCTCTGGTAACTGCAGAGACAGGCTTCTGACCCTCTCTGGGCCAGATGCAGGGTCCTATGACCTCATGAAGAATACTCTGATTGAGGGATTTGGGCTCACTACTGAGGAGTATAGAATTAGATTCAGGGGGCTCACAAAACCCAGACCCAGTCCTGGATTGACTTCGTAGACTACTCAGTAAAGACACTGGATGGTTGGTTAGCTGGACATAATGTGCAGGATTTTCCTGGACTTTACAATTTGTTTATGAAGGAACACATACTAAGTAATTGCACAAACGAAAAGTTGCATCAGCATTTGGTAGACCTAGGTCTAATTTCTCCCCAAGAATTGGGAAAGAAGGCAGACCACTGGGTCAGAACAAGGGTAACTAGGACATCCACTGGGGGTGACCAAAAGAAAGGGGTCACAAAGCCTCCCAGAAGAAAGATAGTGAACCCCTTAAGGATAAAAGTAAGGAGTCCCAGGCAGCCCCCAAAAACCTGTCCAGGAGGGTGGGCCCAAAGACACCTCACAAACTAAACCAGGGTACCAAGGTAAGAATTGGGATCCCAACAGAATATGGTGTCACAACTGTCAGAAGTCAGGACACCACACCAAGGACCCTAGCTGTCCTAAAAACAAGATCCCTAGTACAGCCCCAGGGGTGACTAGTGTAGCCCCAGGAGTTGCCAGTGTAGCTCTGGAGGAAGGGTCCTCAGATGAGGAAGTCCTCCTAGCTTTCAACTGGAAAATGGGCCCAAGAGGTAAGCTGGAGATCCCAGAGGGGAGTAGACACTTCCACCGCCTACTGGTGAATGGAATCCCAGCCACTGCCCTGAGAGATACCTGTGCCAGTCACACTGTGGTGCATGACAGGTTGGTACTCCCACACCAGTATGTCCCAGGGGAATCAAGGAGAGTAAGGGCTGTCCCAGGGGAGTCACTGTTAGGCCTGTGGCTGTAGTGCCCCTAGTCATAGCTGGGTCCCTTAGATGGAGAAAGGTGGTAGTCAGTAAAGACCTCCCCTTGATTGTCTCCTGGGGAATGACCACTTAGAGGTGGACCTGAGCCAAAGAGAGGCACTGGCCCAATGCCAGGCCTCACCCAAGAAACCTGGGGGCTCAACCTGCAGTCAGTGCAGCTGAGCCCCAAAAGAGTAAAAAGGAACAGGGTAGGAAAGGTGGGCAACTGTTAGCCACAGTCCCAGAGGGCCAGGGAGATTCTATCCCAGTGAGGGAAAACTCCAGAAGTGGCCCTGGTAAAGCCCCCTAGCCAACAAGAAGACCTGACTAGTCAGGCAACTGTCCAGCCTGAGTTGGTGGCTCCTCAGCTGGCAGAACAAAGGGTGGAGGAAGGGTGCTCACTACAAAGTTTAGTGACCCCCACCCTAAAGCAACAGGCAGACAGCCAGGACCCAAAGAGACCTGTAAGATAGCCCCTTCACTTGCCAGACAGGAGCTAAAGGTGTGGTTCTGGGCACTGACAGCTGTCAGCAGCCTCTGCTGGGTGTTAGCCTTCATGGCAGCCCTATCCTTGGCATGGTGGCCTAACCCCCTGCCAAATAACAAGCTAGGCCCCTGACCCTATTGGTCATGGTGGGGTTGCTCAAACTGTGGGTGACCTCCGTGGGTAAGCTGGGCTTTGCCCTGGCTAAGTTAGACTTTGCAGAGGTGGGCACCTCTGAACCCAAACTTAAAAGATGGGGTGAAGACACTAAAGAGCAAGGAGGGAGCTTTGGGAATTAGGTCCTGAAACTGATGAGGTAGGCCAGCTCCCCAAAGGGACTGACCTGGACAGAAGGATATAAGGCGGAGTAGGCCCTGCAACTTTCAAACCACTTCCCCAACTCTTCCTCGCCTGAAAGACTAGACAGGCTCTCCCAGCGTTGGCTGAGTCTCCTGGCCTTTGGGCTGGGGGGGCTTGTGTAGGAAAGTGGGTTTCTGTTGCAGTAACCCCCCACTTTTTGCCTGATAACTGATGCACTTTTCCTTGGTGTGCCCTGGATCCCTGCCAATCAGGTACCCAGGGCCTGTGTTCCTTCCCTAAAAACTGTACTCAGCCTAAACCCAATTGGCATCTCTGGCCACAGGTAAGCCCCTGGTAAATGGTACCCTAGGTACCCAGGGCACTGTGACCAGAGAAGACCCCTAAGGGCTGCAGCACTTATTGTGCCACCCTTAGAGGCCCTGTACCCTGACACACACACACTGCCCTTGCAGGCTGAGTGTCTTGGTGCAGAACAAAACAGAGAGTCGACATGGCACACATCCCTGTGTGCCATGCCCACAAACACACTGCCCTGGCATACCTCAGTCACCCCTCTAGCTGGGTGCCCTATGCCAGTGGTGAGGGCACAGGTGCATGAGCCCTGTGCCCCTACAGTACCCAGGCCCATTCCTGGGCACTGTAAGTGCAGGGCTGCCATTCCGAGTATATGGTGCTGGGAGGTCGTCAGCACGTACTCCACAGCACCATGAGGGCTGCACTGAAGACTGAGAAGTTTGGTATCAAACTCCTCAGCACAGTAAACCCACACTGATGCCAGTGTGGGATTTACTGTAAAATGCACGTCAGAGGGCAACTTAGAGTTACCCCCTGAACCTAACCTACAATCCACGTCTTGTCTGAGGGGCTGCCTAGGCTGCCACACAGCAGACATGTTGCTGGACCCCTGGGTAGAGAGCCATCCGCTCTCCCGGGCCTGCAACAATGCACGTCCTGGGTGAGGTGCTAGGCCCCTCCCCCAGGATGGGCAGGGGGAAGCTTCAAAGGCATTCCGCCTTTGTGAGCTTCCCCAGACCACTTGCTGTACTCAGCAACTGGTCCCCACCGGTTCCTCCCCCATCCTGGTGGGAAGACTGGAGGGAAACACCAAGGGAGGAAAGGGGTGTGCCACCCTCTGCCAACCCCACCCCTCAGGTGGGGGAGGCGAGGTGAAGCACATCTCCGGGCTCTCGCCATCTTGAAGATGGGGAGCCCTGCCCAATCAGGACTAGGCTCCTGCCCCCTCCCACAGGAGAGTGGCAGGATAGGGGTGTACCCACCCCAGGGCAGGGACCCATTGGTCCCTGCCCTTTACCTACCTGTAACGCCCCTAAATCTAGTATTTAGGGGCACCCTGAACCTTCCTTCCTTAGATTCCCGCAACCTAAGAAGAAAAAGGACGAAAGAAGACGCCCAGCAGAGGAGACTGCAGAGAACAACTGACTTGGCCCCAGCCCTACCGGCCCGTCTGCAGTTTCCA
The DNA here is from genome assembly GCA_963921515.1 of Calotriton arnoldi. Lineage (NCBI taxonomy): Eukaryota > Metazoa > Chordata > Amphibia > Caudata > Salamandridae > Calotriton > Calotriton arnoldi. The sequence continues at coordinate 983,348 of CAWUFW010000661.1, forward strand.
GAGATCCTGCGCCAAAAATAGTCTTGTCCTGCAGCCAGCGACCTCCAGAACCCCAGGGAGGACTGACTGCCTTCAACAAAGACCAGATCTCCTGTGAACAGCAGCTCTGTTCAAAAGAAACACCAAACAAAGACTCCGAGCCTGCTGAGGAGAAAGAAACCCGACGCCTGGAACCACCACTGCACCCGTCGCCTACAGCCCGAGTTCAAGTGGCCCACCGGTCCCAGCGAGGTCCCCCAGCTCTCCAGAGTCCGAGTCCACCGTGGGTTGACCCCTCCAGGACTCCCCGACGTCGCCTGCAGCCTCTGCACGGAGAACCCCCAACCGCGAGTGGCCCGGTAAGGTGAAATCCGACCTCAAAAGACACCCCTGCATCCAGACGCCCTGCGCCCTGGAGAAAGGAACCCGAGGTGCACCTACGTCCCCGAGCCCTCCAACTTACCTGCCCAGCTGTTGGTTCCTCCTGGAAGTCTTCCTGGACCGAGCCTGCAGCTGAAAACCAAAACCGAAAATTTCCATTGAAATCAACAGGGCACCCGACCTCAAAACAGCACTCTGCACCCGGCCGCCCTAGTGCCGCTGAGGGTGCCTCTTTGGTGCTAACTTGGTCCCCAACGTGCCCTGAGCTTAACCCTAGGAGCTTTGCTCCCACAACCCCGTGGCCTGCTTGCCAGCCGCCACCAACCGGAGTCCCCCTATCCTCCATAGGATAACATTGGGCCTCAACACTCTGCACCCGGCCGCCCTAGTGCCGCTGAGGGTGCAACAATAGTGCATCACTGACCCTGGGAGACCCCCGAGTCTAACCCCAGAACCCTAACTCAAAAGACAGATTACTTACCTCGAAACCGATAACTCATTTTTCCTCATAGGATAACATGGACACTTTTTCTTCCAAAAGTTTCTAAGTGTCGACTTTTGAAAACAAGAATATTCTTTAAAAATCGTACAGACTACCAAAACGTAATTACTTACCTGTTTTAAGTAAATGTCCCAGGGCTGAACCTAGGAGTCCAGCACTGGATTACAAAAGTAACGTTAAAAGTAACTTACCGGCGAATTGAATTTTCTTACATAGGGATCCATTGACTGGTTTTCTGTGAAATTTCTTCTAAGTGTCCACTTTTGAAATACCAAAATATTGCTTAAAAATCACAACAGTAACGAATTCCGAATTACTCACCTACTATCAGGAGAGACCTCAGTATTGCATCTTTTAGTCCAGTACCGACCATGAAAAGTAATTTTTACCGTACTTACCAGTAACTGGAAATTCCTCTCATAGGATATCATTGCCTGCTTTTTGTTGAAAAAGTTTCTAAGTGTCGATTTCTGAATCATACAAATATTCTTTAAAAATCGTACAAACAACAAAAACGTAATTACTTACCTGTTTTAAGTAAATGTCCCAGTGCTGAACCTAGGAGTCCAGCACTGGATTACAAAAGTAACGTAAACATACTTTGCTTGCAAACTGTATTTCCTTCCCTAGGATAACATTGGTAATTTTACCCAGAAAAGTTTCTAAGTGTCAACTTTTGAAATACAGTAATATTCCTCAAAAATCACTACCATAACCAAAACGCTTTTTCTCACCTGTTTACAGGAAGTGTCCCGGGACTGAATCCAAGATCCAGTCCCGTGGTTAGAAAAGTAATCCAAAAAGTAATCTATTGCATTTAACCAGAAATTTCCATTGAGCTCAATGTATAATTGTGTTTAAAATTGTGTTGCATATTGCAACAACTGTAACTATTGCATTCAAAAGTCTATTGCCAATTGAACAGTAGTTAACTAAAGCATCTCATTCTGAGAAAGTATATTTTGACACCCATTGTTGGTTCTAAAATAAAACAACTATATTTTTATATACAAACCATTGGCCTAGAGTTCAGTTCTTGAGTGTGTGGCTTCATTTGCTGACTGAGTGTGTACAACAAATGCTTTACACTGTCCTCTGATACTGCCTTACTGCTCGACCAAGCTACCACTTTAGAGAGTAAGGTTATATCTAACTTTAGCCTCTGCCAAACCTCTGGGGACTGTGGACTCTGTGCACACTGAACCTTACTTTGGTGCAGTATATACAGAGCCACTTTCTTACATCGCTCTCTTGTTTTACAGTGTTGGAAGTCAAAAGATAAACCCACAGTTGAGCACTGGTGTACTAAAATGATTCGAATAAGACTGTGAATATTTAAATGCTTTGGGAAACAACAGTTAAAGTTGTATGCAATTTAGAAAACTTTTGATCAGTTTGTAGGGTAACTGTAGTAAGTGATTTTAGTAAGCAAGTGAGGCTGTCTCTGTGTTTTTTCATGTACGATTGACAGCTGTGGTGTCTTATTTTCTTGTTGTAATAAACATTATCAGTCACTTTTTGCATTCACAATATTTTGGCTATATCTTAATGCTACAATACACTCTTTCATGCATTTTGAACATTATCTTTGCATTTTTAGCACTATTTAGCATTTTTGCATTCAGCCGTCTGTTTTTTAATGTACTTTTGATAGTTGTGGCTTATTTGTTGTTATGCACTTGATCAGGCACTTTATTTCATTCACAATATTTTGGTTATATCCTAATGCTACAATGCACTTTACCTTTCATTTTGCATTTTATCTTTGCATTTTTAGCACTTTTGTATTCAGCCCGCTAGTGACTGCGATGAATGAAATTTTGTTTTTTTCTACAATGAAACAGTTGATTATCTGTGCAATGCTCCATAAAAAGTAAAATAAAAAAAAATACAAAAATCATCCATAATTTGGTGCAGTACAACAAGTTACTTACCTTCGGTAACACCTCATCTGGTACAGACTCTATCTGGCCACAGATTCCTTACTTTAAAATATCCCCAGGCGTCAGACTGCGCGCTGGTAGGTGGCATCATTCAGCTCTGCGCCGGCGGCCTCCGTGCCGGAAGTGACATGTGCGGTAACTATATAGGCGCCACCCCGGCGTGCTGACGTCAGTTACTTTCGCGACTTTCCACGCCAGGAGCGCGGAGCCACAATGAGAACTGACCACTGGTGCAGAAAAGTCTAAGGCCCTGAAAAGGGAGTCCCTTACACGACATACCTAACTGTCAAGGCAGTAAAGTTTTGCAAATGTGTGCAGGGATGCCCACGTTGCTTCCTAACAGATGTCTAGGAGAGGAATGCTGCACGCTAACGCAGTGGCCGCATCCTTGGCCCTGGTGGAGTGAGCCCACAAGCCCTCTGGGGGCTATTTCTTGGCCAGTGCGTAGCAGATCTTAATGCACATGACGAACCATTGCGAGAGGGTCTGCTTCTTCACAGCCCACGTAGAGTTGATCATCTGCCCGGAACTCTTTTGTGTGATCAAGGTAGAACAACAGCGCTCTTTTTGGGTCCAGATGGTAGAGTCTCTGCTCCTCTTTAGAAGAAGGAAGGGGAGCAAAGAAGGTAGGCAGGGTAATGCTCTGGCCTATGTGGGAGGTAGTGACAACTTTCGGAAGGAAGTTGGCACGTGTCTGGAGGACCAGTTTGACCTGGTAAAAGGAGGTATAGGGAGGGTGCAAAGAGAGGGCCTGTAACTCACTGACCCTCCTGGCCGATGTAATGGCCACTTAAAAGGCGGTTTTAATGGTCAGCAACCAAAGAGGGCAATTGTGAAAAGGTTCAAATGGCACACACATCAGGAAAGTAAGAACAAGGTTGAGGTCCCACTCAGGCATGATAAATGGAGATGGGGTAACAGACCTTTAAGGAACCTGGCTACAACAGGGAATTTGAAAAGAGAAGGTTGGTCCAGCAACCGCGAGAACACAGAGATTGCAGAAAGATACCCTTTCACAGTGCCAATAGCAGAGCCCCACTGGGCCAAAGATAGGGCAAACAATCGAACCTTAGATAAAGGTGCAGAAAGTGAATCAACGATGTGGGACGCATACCATGACACAATCTTGTCCCAACACCAGGTGTATACCAACTTGGTGGAAGGACGCTTGGATGCCAGAATAACATCACAGACTTCGGGCGGAAGGTCGAATGCTGTGAACTGTCGCCGCTCAATCTCCTCACATGTAGGTGGAGAGTGCGCAGGTTTGGGTGCAGAACCCTGCCCTGTTGCTGCAACAGAAGATCCTCTCAAAGAGGTAGCCTGACTGGAGGACCAATAGTCTTGCTGAACAGCGGAAAAGCGTTTGGGAGGTCGGAGCTCCACTCAAGATGAAAAGCGTCTCCAAGTGAGAGTCGCCCTGGAAACTCCAGCGCGCAAAACTGCTGACATTGCGCATTCTAGGCAATGTCGAACAGATCTAACCAAGGCTCTCCCCACTGCTAAAAGAGACCTTGTACAATCTCCGGATGTAGTTGCCATTCGTGATCCACTAGGCATCTTCGGTTGAGTTAATATGTTCTGGGATTTAGAGAGCCTGCCAGGTGTTGAACCACCAGGGAAATGCCCTGACGCTATAGCCATGTCCAGAGGGCAGGGCCTTTTGATACAGGGTTCGTGACTCCACCCCGCCCTGTTTGTTGCAGTACCACGTGGCGGTGGTGTTGTCCGTGAACACCTGCACCAGCCTTCCCTTGATCAATGGAAGAAAGGCTTTCAATGGCAAGCGAATAGCCCAAAACTCCAGCAGGTTGATGTGGAGCTTAGACTCTGCCGGAGACCAGAGTCCTCTGATCTACACCTCTCCCAGATGGCTGCCCCATCCCAGGAGTGACTTGGGGAAGGGAGAGGGGTTTGCTGATGATCCAATCGCGGTTTGTTAGCCATCACTGCAGGTCTTTTGTAGTTCCCTCTGGGATTTGGACCATGTCGGAGAGAAGCCTGATACTGCGCCCACTGGGCCTTTAGGTTCCATTACAGAGTTTGCATATGTCAGTGGGCATGTGTCACCAGCAGGATGCAAGCCATGAGACCCAACAGCCTCAGAGTCAGTTTCACCGAAATCCAGGATAGAGACTGAAACATCGGAATCATAGCCTAAATATCTTGGACTCGCAGCTCGGAAGGATCAGGCCCGCCGACTCGTAGGGCCTGGAGTGCTGACGCTCACTCGCCCCTCGTCAGATGACTTTGACGGATGTGGTGAAGAAGAAGAGCGTTTGGACTTCTTGTGTTTGTGGAACTTACCTGACTTCCTCAATGACTTTGAATGCGATGATGAACATCAGGAGGGGCTCTGCGATCAGTCACAAGACCTCCTTTGCGAATGTGACCTCGAGTGTGGCAGAGTCGACCGACTTCGGGCGGCGAGGAGCTAGATGGATCGCTCCCTAAGTACCTTGTGATGCATAGCACAGCAGCCCTCACATGCCTTGGAGTCGTGTCCGGCTCTAGGGACCACAAGCCCACCAAGTGAGGGTCTGTCACCAACATTTGCCTATGACAGGCCCCACATGGTTTAAAGCCAGTCGGTTTCTGTGGTGACATCCTCACAGCAGGAGATGAAAATCTCAAAAAGAGTTGACAAAAAGTTGAAAAAGACTGGTCAAAAAACGAATGAAGGTCGCTCAGACCGTATCAGTGCTATCTGGCGCAGAAAGGAAAGAACTGACGTCAATGCTCCAAGGTGGCGCCTATATAGGTACCGCAGATGCCACTGCTGGCGCGGACGACGACGCAGAGCCAAACGATGCCACCTTCCAGCACTCGGGAGTACTGCTCGAAAATCTTCTGGATCCAGTCTGATGCCTGGGGATATTCTAAGCTAGGGAATCTGCGGTTAGAAATCTCTATCAGATATACCTCCCTTGGAAAATACCACAGAGTGTAGTTTTATTTCACCATTTTGAGTTTGTAACTACAAAAACCGGCATGCAGTAGCTGAGCTTATACAACAGATTATTGCACGTTTTTTTCATTCTGATAATTTATATATGGACAAATTCCAGACTCCTGGTGAAATGTGCCCAGAGAAAATTGTGATTGTGTGGTAATTACCACAAAACTATGAATTACAATTTGGGCATAAACAGTTATTTAAGACCACATGAATAAGTTAGTTACCTTTGGTAACGTGGTTTCTGGTGGATACTCTATATAAACGTAGATTCCTAAACTTGCAAATCTCCTAAACTGGATCTGGAAACTCATGCAATAGCTCCCTGCGCACCCAATAAGTGGTGCCATTAGCCTACGTGACAACACAGATCCAGACATGACGAGACATAGTCGCATATAGGTGCATCTCTCTCATGGGGATGTCAGTCTTTTTTTTAATGCCCTCAGGCGCAGAGTGTGGCTAAATTTGTACTGGTGGAATACAAAAACTAACTTGGGTCCATATTAATTCCTGAAAGTCCACTTTAGAGATCCAGGGGTCGGGGGAACAGTTGGTTAGGTGTATGCTGTTAGAAAACGTATTCATCATTAAAAAAAGCCTTACTGAAGTAAGTAACTTATTTTTCTGATCAAAACTTCTAACTGCAGATTCACCGTGCGAAACAGTACCATAAAGTCTTGCAGGACCGAACGGATAAAACAGCCCTTGATCTGGACTTAAGACTCAATACAGTATGGATGGGTGTCAGCCTAGAAGATATCCAGGACAAGAACACCCCCAAGCTATGCAGTAGTTGTAGCACTCCTATAGATACAGAAGCTAAAGGCACGCCGTGCACCCAACCAATGTAGTCTCTCCACCTCTTCAAATGGATGTAGTGGAGAAAAGAAAATGGGGAGCATGGACTGCCCCACATGGAAAGGTGAAACCACTTTTGCGAGAAAGGGCACAGGCCCTAGTTACCAGCTTGTCAGGATAAAATGTAGTATATGGATGTGGAACTGACAAGACTTTCAACTGACCGATGCAATGAGCAGAAGTGATTGCAATGAGAAAGGCAGTTTTTAATGTAAAAAGTCTCACGTGTACAGCTGTGAAGAGGCTCAAATGGTGCACACGTCAGGAAGATTAAAGCCAGATTAAGGTCCCATTGTGGTATAATTAGGGAGGTACATTTAAGAAACACATCACAGCATTATTAGTGGATGGGCAGCAGGCAGCCACAATGACATCCACTGCCTCAGACGGCAGATCAAAACTACTCAGCTGGTTCTGCTTAATCTCCGAGCATGGAGGTGTACATTGTGGAGGTGCAGGTGTAACACCCTGTTGTTGGGACAGCAGATCATGCCGAAGAGGAAGCCAAAAAAGTGAGCAGATGCTGAGGGTCAGCAATTTCGAGTACCAGACCCTCCTAGCCCAATCTGTGCCCATCACAATCTTTGTGCTTGGTCCTGAATGACTTTCTTCAGGACCCGCAGGAACAGAAGCAGAAATGCATACAGGAGGCTGGAGGCTGGAATCCTATTGAGCACTGAATGCACCCCGACGCGCCCCGAAGGAGGAAAACTCCAGTGCGTAAAAGGTGGGACTCTGAGTATTTTAGAGAAATCAAAAAGATCTACAGAGGGCACACCCCATCAAGCAAAGATACTCAGTGCCACCTCTGGGTGCAGACACCACTATTACATAATACCTGCTGAGCTTCTCAGCTTCTCATGTTGAGACTCCGCCAGGTGACTCATTATCAGGGTGACCGGGTACAGGACCCTTCATCCCGCTTGCTGCTGTATCACATGGCAGTCATGTTTCTGTCAGTACATGGAATGAGTGCCCATGATGGAAAAAAGAAATGCCTTGAAAGCCAAGCACATGACACACAGCTTTGAACAACTGATGTGAAGGCACAGCTCAAAGGGAGATCAGAAGCTAAATCATCAAAGTGACCACCTGAATTCTAAGTGGGTGCATTTGTCACCACCCCAGGACAAAATAGTCTACCACACATCAGACTAGCCTCTGACATCCACAACTGAAGATCCCGGGCCATCTCACTGGAGACACACATCATATCCATAAGGCATCCCGAAGGCTGAGACCAGTGCAGGCGGATTTACCACTGCAGTGCCCACAACTGCCAAGGAGCATGAGACACCAGGATGATGAAAGATGCTAGGAGGCCAAGCAGCCCAGAACCAGAAAAGGCTGGGACAGTAGTTCTTGTGAGAAACATTGGGATCATAGCGCAAATTTACTGGACTCTCTGTAGTGGTGGGAGCACCCTCATGGCAACTGTATACCGAAAGTCCAGTTGACGCAAACTCCCAGAGCAGATGGAAAAAAATGCCATCTGAAGGTGGTTTGAGACTAGTTGGGGCAAGTCCTCCATGAACAGTCAATTGTTGGGGTAGAGAAAAACATGCATCTCCAACCTCTGCAGATGTGCTGTCACCTCCGGAATGACCTTCGTACAGACCCCAGGGGCCATGGTCAGGCCGAAGGATAGCACAATGAATTGGAAGTGGTCTGACCACACTTTCTGTGGGCCTGCAGGAGGGGCACATGTAAGTACCCACCCTGCAGGTCTAGGAGCCAGTGTCATCATTTTGAAATTGTCCTTCCTGATGAACGAATTCAAGATTCCAAGCTCCAAAACTGTCTCAGGCTCCCATCCCACTTGAGGAGCAGAAATTACCTGGAAAAGTAACCCAGGCCTTTCTTCGGCTCAGGTATGAATTAGATCATTCCCTTGGCAAGCATCATCATCACGTTTTGGGACAAAATATCAGCATGATCATCAAAGGCTGAGCTAAAAGGAAGAGGCCGCAACCTTGTTGAATAATTTGAAGGACTTATTGGTCCATAGTGCTAGCATGCAAGTGGAATAGGTAAACCATATTTGGTCCTGCAACTGGTCCTAAATGGCTGATGGCTTGGCAGCAGTGCAGTGGCACCGAGCAAGGAGGAGGAAGAAAACTGCTTCCACTTCTGGTGACTTTTGCTCTACAACTCCCCCTGCCCAAGGACCCACAAAAGAGCTGAAGTAGTTTTGAGGGATGATTTAGACAATACAGAAGGCCCGTTTGAACTTCTGATACAGTTGGTGAAATTGGCGGGAAGGCGAAAGCAACCCTGTGGAACAAGCTGTAGCTTTGCTACCCTTGAAACATTCCAAGGCACAATATGATCCGCTTTCTCACCCAACAATTGTGCCCATAAAAAGAGCATGTCCATGAGTGAAACTTGGAAGTCAGTGGAAACTACGGTGGCACATATCCAAGATTGGTGTCTGTGACAACACCGGTGCTCATAGCCTGGGCTACACAATTGGTGGTGTCCAGGCTAGACCCTGCCACCCTGTATCATGCGTGCAAATTAATTTCGGACGTCTTCATGCATAGTTGGCAAAACTTCACTCACCATGCCCAAGGGTGTAGCAACCCAAGAGACAAACAGTATTTTAGAAAGGAGCACCTGGTTAGCAGATGAAAATACTCTTTTGCCCATAGTGCTTATTTTCTATGATTCTCTGTCTTGTGAAGAAGTTGGAGAAGAGCTGGGATTGATTTTGCTCCTAGAGCTTGACTTTTAAGGCTATCTGGAGGAAGATGCCTTGTCATGAATGTTGGATCACATGGGGCATGTATGTGTCATCTAGCAATTGGGTGACTCACTGGCAGGGTCAAGCAAGACTTGGGGTCTCCGTCAATGCTCTGCTGAATGGCAGCAAGGGTTCCGAAGTGTAGCACCTAGGTTGCAAGATTTCTGTCAGAAGACTGGCCATAGTCTCCACTGTAGGTAGCCGCACCCTCTATAGGGGGCCAAGCAGCGTAACAAGATGGCAGTGTTCTAAGTGAGCTCTGTGGGCCGGAGCAATGTCGACACTACCCCACACCACATACAGCCGTAAATAACCCCACAGCAGCTGCTACTCACAGAAGAAGGCCCAGCACCTGGCCGGGATCTTGCACGCCGGAGGGGATGAGCCCGCACTGTGGCCTGCGCGCAATCTTGCGGGCCCAGCAACAGACAGAGGAAGACGCCGCTCACTGCGACGCAGGCAGAGTTGGGCTGAGAGACGGAAACTGGCGTTGTGGCCTGCACTTTGCAACACAAGCACACAAGGGTATTGAGGCCTGTGGTGCCGCAGGCTGGGACGGCTGAACGCGGCTGCCAGCTGGTAGGAGGTAGCTGTGGCACTCACAAAAGTAGGCGCCAAAATGATCCTGCAGGAATCGGCAGCAGGACGGCACCCTGGGGCCGAGATCATCCAGTGACGTCGGACTGGTGAGTGAAAGGCAGACTCCCCCTGTGAGTCCAAGGTTGTAGTGCTGCTTGACAATATGGCAGGCAGGAGCACCCCATCTACAACCAATTTTGCATATAATACGATACACTTATTGGTGATGTTGAGATGGGCAGCACGATGAGAGGTGAGCCGGGTCTGGCCGCAGGCTGCGGGATGCGTATTCAGAGATGGCTGGATCTGGGGACTGCAACTGAACCATAGCGGACGCTAACAGCTGGGACTCACCTCTTGCGGACGCAGAACATCAATCCACTGACATACTTTGAAGCATGCACCTGATCTCCCCTGCCAGAGGATAACCGGTTTACCAGTGAGGGGGTTAACCCCCACACTGAGCTCAAGGTGGAACCTAGTTTGTGACTGGGGACGAGAGCAGCTGAATACACATCAGCCAAAGCTTGCTTCCCACGGGCCCCGTCAGCCTCTGTCTCGCTCTGCGACACACCATGGGCAAATATGATACTAAACAATCCCGGCTGATGTTCGAGGCCAGGAAGAGTACCAGACAGTGGGAACCTGAAACTGCCCCTCATCTCATATGCAGGTCGAAGCTGATAGAGACTCCCTTTCGTCGTGGAACGTCAAGGCCATATTACTAGACATGAATTACAGCTCACCTCCATAGACTCCAAGATTGACTACTTAACACAAAGAATGGACAATATGAAAGAATGCTTAGACAAACAACACACTTGCATTGCCACTGCGGAAAAACAAATCTTGGACTTGGAGGTTGACCACTTGCAACAATCCAACATGGTAAAAGAACTGCAAACAGAACTCCACCACATTAAGTTGAAAAATGAAGACTTGGAAGCTCGCTCACGAATGAACAATGTCTGTATTACTGGAATATCTGAGACTACAGCGATGGGCTGCACCGAAGACTACATAGATAAAATGATACTGTCCCTCTTCAGCTCAGATAGTTTCTTGAAGCTGTTTGTCACTGAGAGAGAACACAAATCATTAGCCTGCAGACCGATACCAGGGGCACTCCCACGGTCCATTATTGCCAAGTTTTTTAACTATCGCGATAGAGATCAACTTTTAAGACTGGCTGGAGAGGCGAAGGAGATTCAATATGAAGGGATGGGCATTTTGTTTTTCCCTGACTTTACCCAATCCATGCAGGAAGCCAGGAAAAAATTACTCCCTGTCAAGAAAAGACTCTAGAAACGTGAAATACAATATTCCATGCTATATCCAGCACGTCTCTGCTTTATGTGGAAAGGCAAGACACGAGCATATGCTGAACCAAAGGACTCTCTCACTTCTCCTTCAAAAATAGTGGCAACCCAGGGTCCGTCTTCGCCACGAGCTAACGCCAATAGCAGATCACTGTTGGAGGAAGTGGAGTGAGAGACTCGCAGACTGCTGTGACCGTCCCTGGCCATAATGACCTACCAGTGGCCTCCTCATTTGTTTGGTGCCACCCCCACCTGGTCCAGGTGCAGACAAGAATTACTGGAGCCATATGCCCTACTCCAAGAACACCATTTGCTTGCTGACGATCATAGGTTTGCTGTCGATTGCCTCCTTTTATTTTTACATCCTTGCTCCTGCTAAAAGGTGTGGCAGTGATATGCCAACCGCTCTGGCCACCCCCTGGCTGGATGCCTTGATGCAAAATAACACACTGTTATTATTGTTGATGTCGTCATTTTGCTTTATAGCTTATGATGCTGGGGGTGGGAAATATAGGGGAATCGCTGGGAGATTTTGTCCTGGTATGGGGGACTCGTAAGCTTCAGGCAGGACATTACACCAAGATGCTCACCACCACACTTGCCAAACTGATTTCAGTCAATAGTAATACAACCATTAACACATAACTATAGGTTGTAGATGACACCCAGTCTTGCCCCTCAAAACTAGGCACATGGAATATATGAGGACTGACTAATCCTCGAAAATGCAGACAGGTCCTTACTTATATGACTAGACATGCAATGGACATTCTATTGCTGCAGGAAACACATCTGCCACCAGCTGGTGCATGCCCTTTTGCTCTCTCATGGGGTGCCCACGGATATTATTCCTCCTATTCCAGAGGTGTGGCTATATTCATGAATAAATCTGTAGACTTCCAGCACATCAAAACCATTACTGATTGTTACAGATCAGGAGGGCCGCTTTATTATCCTGCAGAGACTGTTAAATTGCTCACGTATTACCATGATTAATACGCAAGGCCCCGATGTTGATAGCATGCAATTTTTCCACAAGGTGTTCCAACACTGTGCGGATATAGACCCTCGCATGATTATTTGGGAGGAGACCATAATCTTGTACTTAATGTTGAGTGGGATTGCACAGGAAAAAAGACAGACAAGTGCCCAAGCGGCACTGATGGATATTATGGTGCAATACAACCTTGTGGATTTGTGGAGAATGAGATTCCTCGATAAGAAGGAATACACATTTCATCCATCGATCCACGACTCCTCCTCGTGCATCAACTTCTGGCTTGGTTCCAGGGATATGACGGGATGGCTAAGGGAGAGAGACCACCTACTTAGAACACTCTCTGTTCACTCCCCAGTGATATTAACACCAGCACTACTTAGAAGCTGGCGTCAGATATCTATGTAGCAATTCCAACCTAAAAACCTCTTGGACATGGCATTCAAGGAAGAAATACAACAGGCTATTAAGTCTTATTTGGAGATCAACAGAGGCTCTGTTGCCTCTTCTGCGATCTTATGGGAGGCCCTGAAGGTGGCGAATTGGGAAGAATGCATTGATAAGGGAAACGGCATCCTCAAGTCAATCAAATCCCGATTGACGACATTAGATCAGGACCTACGCGACCTGGAGTGCCACTATGAAATCACTAGCGATAAAGAAGCCCTTGATTGTATGCAAGATAAATTTACTGAGTTTAAGGAAAAGGCGGAGGGAGAGATGAAATTCCTGAGTAAACACAGGTTAGCTAGGAAATATGGAGAGGGGGAATAGGTCAGGACATACTCTGGCTACCCTCCTCAAACTCAAATGGGCAGAAACCTGCATAACACATATAAACACACCTGATGGGCACTGTGAGCTTGACCCTTCTAAAATGATGTTTGCCGACTTCTATAAAGACCTCTATACCGCCACATCAGAAGCGATAGCCCCTGAGATACACCAATATTTAGATAGGGTGACATTAGTCTGGCTTGACATTGAAATGCACACTGGGTTATGTCAGCTGATCACTACAGAAGAAATCCATTTAGCAATGAATCAACTTAAGAATGGGAGCGCACTTGGCAGTGATGGCCCCCCAGCCGAATTTTATAAAGAATATGCTGAGGAACTGGTTCCGCTTCTAATAGAAGTCTATGAAAAGGCTTACAAGGTAGGGAAACTTCCATAATCCATGACAGAGGCCATGGTGATAACTCTCAAGCCTGGTAAACCCCCTGGGGAGTGTGACTCATATCGCCCCCTGCAACTCATTAATGTCGACAGTAAGATTCCAACTAAGACACTGGCAAAAAGTCTATTGCCACAGCTACCACACTTGGTGCGGCCAGATCAATCGGGTTTCATACCGGGCATATCCAAGGCAGATAATCTATGTACGCTGTTTTCACTTACACATCAATTAGACTAAGCCTGGGCGTAGTGTGCGGAGTCACACTACGCAGAATTCCATGGAGTTGCCGAAAAACTCAGTGATTCCACGGAGTGAGCTCCGCGTGTGGGCGAAGTGAGACAACCTGTCTGCCCCCGCCCAGTCATTGATTTTTTGCGGCCATATCTGAATTTGCAGTGCACATCTTACAGGAGAAAGGGAGGGATGGGCTCTGATGACATGGAGAGCAGAGCAGACAGTCCCAGCTGCACTGCCGCAAGCACACTCTCCCTGTTAGCATAATCACATTTCGGCAATTTCAGTGACGGCGTTATATATTATTAATTTGACACAGAAAGTAATAGCGATGTCGGTTTCCCGCTACTTACAGTGAGGAAGCTGCAGGCCTCGGTGGAGCAGAAGCCCGAGAGGGAGGGCCACCCACTCAGAGGCGCTGAGGACAGACCAAGCCCTGCATACACTCTGGACAGTCTTCTTAAGTTCGGAGGTGCCACGCAGAGAACTCAGAACGGAGCTGCGGCAGACGGATGGATGGAGCGCTTTTCACGCTCATGACATAGGTATAATCCGCGTGGCTTTCGACAGCAGACCGCACGATGGACCTGCTGCAAACAGTGCCACACAAACTGCATTCTTTTTGGGCAGTAACTCCGCTCCGCTTGGAGGGCGGAGTAATTGCTGAACTCCGCCCTCCAAGCGGAGTGCGGAGTTGCGAAGACTCTGTGAACTCCGATGGCGGAGCGGAGTTCACTGCCACAGTAGATTGGAACTTCCTGATCACGGTATTGGAGCAAATGGGCCTTGGGAAAGGTCTATTGAGGTGAGTCAAGCTTATCTTTAGGAAACACCTGGCCCGAGTGAAGGTAAATGGGCGAATATCAGCAGCATTACAAATTAGTCGAGGAAGGCTGAGTTTTATCACAGGTGAGGGGTTAATCTGGGTTTTAGGTATACACTTTCATCAGTGTATGCAGACGATGCACTGCTCGTGGTACAGAACCAAGAGGTTAACTTAACCCTGATTATCAGGGAAATTATACAATATGGGGGTCGATCTGGCCTCCAGATTAACTGGTCAAAGTAGATTATGGTCCCTCTTATGGATGCTGCTACGTGACCCATACTGGACTATCCATTGCAATGGCAGACAGAACCTGTATGTTACCTGGGTAGACCCTACCACACAGATGTTCAAACCATTCTAGGAGAAAACTACGGTAAGTATATGGTAAGCCTTGCTACATGGGTAGAAAGACGGATTAAACTCCTGTTATCATTAGCAGGCAGAATAGCGCTGATAAAGATGGTGGTGTTGTCAAAACTACTCTATATGTTTCAAAACATCCCCATCCCTTTAAATTAAGTGTTATTTGCACAACTCAATACACTCATGATAAAATTAGCATGGACAGGCAAACAACCAAGAGTGCGCTGGAATAAGCTCCAACTTACATATGACAAGGGCGGATTAGCGGCACCGCATATTCCTCATTGGCTCCACAATGGCAGGCACTCGCCACGTCGTTATCGAGAAAGGCGTGATGCATCCACTTACATTACGTGATGTCCCATACTCTCATCTACCTAGACCCTCTCAAGAGATACATACAGTGAAATGCACAAGGTGGGTACTGTCCTATTTGGCCTTCGTTTGCACTGTTAAGCGGCTGTATTCACCCCTCAGTCCCATCAAACACTACACCCTTCTGCAACTAGATTGAGTATCAATGGTTATGTCACAACTCCATGAGAAACATATACTTACACTTGGAGATCTATTTTGTAATCAGAAATTCAAATCGTTCCAGGAATATTTAGGGAACGCCACTAATAGTTAATGGACACCCTCACCTATGCCAAGCTGTTTCACTCAGTACGCTGCCCATTATTTCCTGCCAAACAAACAGAATGGCACATCATCTCCATCCTGTTTTCCACTCCCCAACCGACTAAATGAATCACTACACTCTATAACGCAGTTATGGAGAAAATTGAGGTGACAGCTACCCGGGCACAAGAATTATGGGCGGCGAAACTGCGTGTAGAAATCACAGACAAGATATGGAAATATTGCTGTCAGCACACAAAAGATGTCTCCCATAAGTCGATATAGACTTATTCATTACAAATTTCTAAACAGCGTTTACCTTACACCAATATATATTGTCAGGTATGTGCCTACAAGTGACACTAGGTGTCAATGGTGTCGTGCCCTGCAGGTGGACTTTATGCACCTGGCATGGCGTTGCCCCGGTGTGGCCATATTCTGGGACCAAATAATTAAAACCATGGATAAAATGACAAAGCACAAATTCCAGTTCACCCCCATTATGTTGTTACTTGGATTTGTGAAAAACCTCCGAAGGACATTCGCAAATTGACTGCCACGGCTATCCTGCTAATCTTTCTAGGTAAACGAAGGGTTTCTATGGATTCGGGGGAGGGGGGGAGGGGGCAGGTGAAGAGCCCCTCATTTTCAAGACTGGCTAAAGATATGACTCTGTGTAAGGAATGGTCTGAAACCTACGCCACTACCCTCCCTCAATGCGGCACGCCCTAAAGATTTCTGGGAGCCACTGAGAGTCTACCTGCACACCCTTAATAATGAGTGAGACAATGGTGGTCGATTGCCATCTACTGTGTAGCAAACACATTGGCTGGACAAGGCGATATTCACCATTCTGGTACTCACCATTCCGGTAATTACTTGTTTCCCACTAAGGTTCCGCCTTGACTGTTGGTAATGTGCCCTGCTTCCCATGACGCTGGTGGTTCCTGTGTCGATCCTTAATGCCAGTGATTGTTATTTCTCATATCTGTAACGGTTGATTCTCTAACACATGCATATACCCTGAGTCTGTGTCTGTTATGGTATTTGCCTGTATAGCTCGCAAAAATGGTAAAAATACATTAAAAAGAATAAAATAAAAAAAGATATATATATTTTTTTGCACCCTCTGCAGCTCTATCTACTACCATCTTGAAAAAAGTACCCTGTTCTGTAGGGTCCCCCAGAGGGTAAATTAAATTCCATCTCGGGTGAAGTGTCCAAGCCACTGATGATTTGTATGTATTAGCCAGCATCGGTGTATTGAGGGGCGAAAACAGTCAACCTCCTAATCATCGTTTTCATATTGCGAAACATTTTCAGGACATTAAAAAGAAAATTGGAGCAGGGGCAAAATAGGGCTTCCATCCTCCTGAAATACTGCCTCCGAGGCAAGAGGACAGGATGAAAGTCTTTCTCATACTGAACTTTGTTTATGATATAGTGCAACAAAGGGTGTGTCCTAGTCGAAATCAGTTTCGAATCTGCAATTGGAGTTAGAATGTTATCCGTTACTGGTGCCTGTGGGCGATGGTGGCACCAACTGAGAAACAACTAGTAGGGCCTGTGGCAAAGTAGTCGAGACATGGCCCTGCACCTGAAGTGGAGTGGGCTGTGGCAGTAGAGAGTCAGTTAGTGCCCAAGGGAAGGTCTGACTGGGGCCCTGATGGATTAGTGGAGTATGAAGGTACACCGAAGGGATCCTGAATCACTTGAAGATCTGTAGCATGGTCTTTCTGAAGGCCACAATTCGCTGCATAGTCAGCGATGGCCTGGAGTAATTTGGGTGCACCAGCTTCATGAGCGGAATCGAATCCAAGTCATACAGGAAACAAGAGAATCGGCCTTTAGAGCGCTGACCAAAGAACCTCCCCCTGCAGCAGGAGCTTCGAGTAAGTGAAGAACCCCATCTTGACTTTTTGTGTTTTCTCTTCCACTTGTCTCTCGATTTAGTCTTGTACCAAAGTAGGTGACCAGGAGCGGAAATGGGAACGGGAACACCCTCACGACCTAGTGACTGACCCAGTTTCTTATGCTGGGCAAAATAGAGTTTAGCTTTCCGCTTGCTGATGGCCTTTGGGTGTAGCAGTGACCATCTGCTGCAAGAATCGGAGGTATGTTTGGTGGCACAGATAAACCCTGTCCTTTTGGGGGCTACATTTCTGAACACACTCAAAAAAGTGTAGGTTGGAAAAGTCAAAAGCGACTGACAAATGATGTGACCAAGTTCTGAATTGATGTCAAAGGGCTTGGAAAAAGGCGAAACAGATGTCAACATGCAGGAGTAGTGCCCACATGCAGATTGTAGCAAACACAAGGAGATGACGGACGGAGCGCTGAAACGTTTCAGACACTCACCCCCAGTCGCAGATCTGGGTTGAATCCATCATCATTCTTTAGCTCACTTCGCCACCTCAGTTCAAACGCAGCTATATGCAAATCAGTCTTGACCCTGTGCCTCATGGGAACAGTCCAGCCCGAACTGCCAAGCCAAGTCTTCCCTGAACCGTAAACAAGCATCCTGAGACTGGTTTCTGGGTAACATCCTTCATCAGCCAGGCTAGCTTGAATCCTCTTGTGTTAGATTTGTTCGCCCTAAGTTGGCAGGGTATGCCCAGACGTGGGTCCCTTGCTCACTTTGCCACTGGATTCAAGCTAGCCTGGCTGATGAAGGGTGTTACCCAGAAACCGGTCCCAGGATGCTTGTTTCCGGTTCAGGGAAGACCTGGCTTGGCAGTCCGGGCTGGACTGTGCCCATGAGGCACAGGGTCAAGACTGATTTGCATATAGCTGGGTCTGAACTGAGGTGGAGAAGTGAGCTAAAGAATGATGATGGATTCAACCCAGATCTGTGACTGGGGGTGAGTGTCTGAAAAGTTTCAGTGCTCCGTCCATCATCCTATTGTGTTTGCTCTGTTCACATGTAGATTGTGTCATCATGTCTGGAGGCGGGACGGATTTGTAGTGGAGACAGATGGTGCCACCTGCTGCTGTGCAGGAGCTATTGTAAGCGCTACCGGATCCAGTCTGGCACCTGTGCAGATGACAAGGTGAGGAATCTGCCGTTAGATTGGATGAAGTTAAGTTTATGAACACATTTTTCGAGCTCTTGCATTAGGATATTTACTTTTTTAATTTTTCTGGGCCATGTGTGAGATAACAATCCCTTTCACACTAGCTGGTAGTGACTCCCACACAATATTACTATAAATAACAAAGAAGAAAGTTATTTCCTGATGATTTGTATAAGTGGATTTAGCCTCTTGAGGAGGGATGAGAAACTGACAGATGCAAGACAGATGTAACACAGTTGGGAGCTCGACTGTCTTTTTGATCCGCGAGCTTCGTAAAACTATTCCGATCGAAAATGTGATCAAATGCATTACTGAAATCCCCATCCACTACAATATAACCACTGTCCATTACAATAAGTTTATTGAAGAGGTTCCCCAGAATCTGATGAGCATTAATGTATGGGAGACAACAGTTGACATACTGTAGATGTTTTGTTAGATACTTTTAAATGGAGAATAGATGAACAAACTTCATTATCTTTTTTTTCCCAATGAAATTACCGCCTGTTGTGAATAAGCCTAGTCTGTAGTGAATACGTTTACTGATACCTATGGAGGCAGATGTGAAACAACTGTCACTTTCTGTCTCCATCCAACCTGTCCTACATGTCAGAGCTTGACTTTCTGTACGAGGAGTTTATTGAAACATAATAATATCGTTCCATCTTCCTTATGTTCTGACACAGGTTTCGTCCTATAGCTAAAACTACAAACAACTTTGCTGTACTTATTTTGATTTTGGAAGCTTGAGAATTGCTCTTAAAGAAATAGATTTTGGTTTTCACTGCATATAGATACATCATAGTGACATATGCACATAAAGACACAAGCATACCAACACACAGGCATGCAAATGAACAGAAATAAACAAACATTTCACATTGCTTTGTCACTGCAGCAAGGAATACGGACATTCTGTGCTGCTAACCTACATGTCTGAAATACCTGTGCTGCAGATTTTATGTTCCTTGATTTAGAAAAAATGCTAATAGTGTTCCACTATACAGAGAGCAGCCTCACAAGTAAGTACAGACGAAGGAAACATATTCTGGGCTGACTATGCAAAGGCTCCAGCTGTGGAAATAGGTAAAAGAAAAGATGAAGAAAAGAGAGAGGGCCAGTGCCACTGATCGTCTTGTGACAGACTACATAATGCTAAAGAATATGGAAAAGAGAAAGAAAAGACAAAGAGGGGAGAAGGAATACAAGACATCAGTGGGAGGAAAGGATAGGTTTAGCATGAAGAAAGAATAAAAATTAGCACTTTTAGAGATGGAGTAAAGAGGTCCTTCCTGAAAAGATTATGTTAAGGATATGCAGCATGACATAATACCTGTGGGTTCACAACCATCTCTTCTTGAGTAGTATTCTGTTGTTTCAGTGCCTCAATCTGCTGAAGCGTGAAGAAGGGGCGACGGCGGCAAGGGGGTTCCTCTGGGTGCCGCTGGCCCCACTCCTGGAATTTCTCAGCGTGTCGACACTGCACGTGGAGGCGCAGGTTCTTCTTGTGTTTGGTAGTAAAATGACAATAATCACAGCAAAAAGGTTTTCCACCTGAAAGGAGGGAAATGGACATCACCTGTTGGTTTTTCTTAAGAGACCCACTTAGTGGTGGTGAACGTGCACTCTACAAACACGCCTGTTATGCTAGGTGTGACCAACCTGTGTCTTATGCACAACAATTGTGAGATTTAGACTAGAGTGAAAGTATTTTAACGTTTAAGAAAGTCCTCCGCATTTTCGCAGGAGTAGGATATAGGCAATTCGTAAAGGTAGCATACATTTCTAAATTTGATTTCATGGTACACCGAGAGTGCATATGTTAGTTTGGCTATGCTTATTTTGGACATGGAGTGATACATTGATTATAGACACTTTGAAGTCTTGAAGTTGCATGTGCAGAGGAGAAACCTTTTTTTAATCATATTTTTATTAACATTCATGGTTTTTTCACATTTGCGCAATACAGTATTTGCAAAAACAAAATTTCAGTGTAGGTCTTATTTATCTCTTAGACAGGTTAACATACATTTCAGTTTCAATCCTGGGGCTGGGCGTAACGTCACCATTCTCGTGTATGATCTTAGTAACTGCAAATCCTTACGCACGCACTAGCCCACCGCCCCAGTTGGCGACTATTATGACCCCTGTCCAACGCTGCTTCCCTGCCCTGTCTCGGTGAGCGACTCCAGCCCCAGACCCGGGTTCAGGTAATGTCCTCAACGATTGTACTCACAGTCAGTTGAACTTGGACATATAATCCAATGAAATGAAAAATAAACCAAAGTAACGAAAAGAGGAAAACAAAGGAAACTCTGCATGCCAAGGGGGGCAGCTGATTCTGAGGATGCAGTCATGGTTCTCAGCAATTACGCTGTGTATTCCGCATTGTGTATGTGTCACCTGGAGGGGGAGGGAGGGGGAGAGGCTTCCCTTCCACAGGTCTTGTTCCCTCACCCGCTGCTTATGTTCCCCTACCACTAGGGCCGCTTGTCCACCCTCCCATAAGTGATAGGCTGTATGTGTCTCAATCCTCTATTGCCAGGCCCCTCCGTGCGACCAAGTGCGGATCACTCGCTGCCGCTCCCCGACTCCTCTCTAATATTTCGTGCTTGCTCCGGATTTTCCCATTTCGCCAGTACTTCCTTCCATAAATCCGCTATCGGCCTTCTCCAGATGCCCCTCGCTTCCTCCCAGCTCAAGGCTCTGCCTTCCGCTCCCGCCCAACTAACCACCTCACTGTTCCAACTAGCCACCTGCGGCCCCATAGTGGATTTCCACACCAGCGCAATCCGTCTCTTAGCTAGGCCCAAGGCCAGGTCTATGAATCGATTCCCCACCTTCCGTTTAGGAGGACGTGGGAAGAGCCCCAACAAACAAACTTCTATAGTCAGCGCCAGGTCCCTCCCCAGTGCATCTTTTAGGATCCCTTCCCAGTACACTTGTACTACCCCGCAACTCCACGTCATGTGTATGAAACCGGCATCCACGTAAGCACACCTTGGGCACTTCCTCATCTCACCCCCATATGTAACATTGAGTCTATGAGGTGTCATATACACCATATGAATATAGTTGAATTGTGTATATTTAAGCCTGGTGTTCCTCGATATTTTCTTGTGAGACCTTAGTACTTTACCCCATTCTCCATCAGTGAATTCCCTGTCTATCGCCCTTTCCCACTTACTCCGGAGATCCACCATGGGACCAGTAGCCGCGGCAACCAATGCTTCATGGTGCCATTTCACTTGGTGACCCGCTGTGCCCAATGTGTTCAGCGCATGCAGTACCGGGTGAGTCGCAGGCTCGTCTCTGCCTCCACCCCATAACTGCCCAAAGGTGCGAACCAAAGCTTCATACTGCAGGAACTGGTCGGGAGAAAGGCTGTAGTTGTCCATCAGATCTGCAAACGGGACTAGTGAGCCGTCTTGATAACAATCACCCACCGTATCTAAGCCTGCCTCTGTCCATGCCTCCAACTGCTCCGTCGTGAACACCGTCAGCGGGTCACCATGAGGAAGCCCAACCAAGGGCAGCGTGGGGGAATACCACGGGGTCCCACCCAGCTTACGCACACAGCGTTTCCAGGTGTGTATGGCTGTAAGTTGCATCACTGACTTGTACGGAACGCTGACTGCCGGTCTCAATAATTTGGCCAACAGTAAATCCGGGTCTCCGTTGGGTTCCATTAGCCAGGTTCTCTCCGCATTCACCCCTTCCATTCACTGCGCCTGCCACTGAAGCTGGGCGGCCAACATATACAACTCAAAATCTGGCACCCCCAGGCCTCCTTTCTCCACCGGGCGTTGTAACGTCCGCAGGGAAACCCTTCGTCTATCATCCCCCAAGATCAGGTCCCTCACCAGGGTATTCAAATGACCGAACCATCCCTGGGGCATCAGGGTCGGTAAATTAACAAAAAAGTACAGCAGTCTCGGCAGCATGACCATCTTGAGCAAAGAGACTTTCGCCATGATAGGCAGCTGCAAAGTGCGCCAGAAGTGTACACATGCCCTGAGAGACCGTAGCGCCCTATCCAGGTTCCCTTCCCTCAAATCTTCCAGGGAATGAAAAACATGTATCCCAAGATATTTGAATGAGTGGGGGGCCCAAATGATGTCTGCTGGCAGACATATTGGCCGAGGTGTCGGACCCACCAGAGGAAACAAGTAGGTCTTTTTCTTGTTAACCCGCAAGCCCGACAGCGCCTCAAATCGCTCCAGTAGTGTAAGCGCGGTTGCGGTACCAGGCACTGCTGCCTCCAGGTATACCAACAGATCATCAGCATACAATGAGATCATATGCATTCGCCCATCTAATCTAAGACCTATCCCTGCTCCACCCTGCCGGATCAACTCTGCAAGGGGTTCGATCGCCAGAGCGAACAATAGGGGCGAAAGGGGGCACCCCTGCCGAGTCCCCCGCTGTATGTGGTATTGGGAGGATACTGATTTCATGGTCTTAACCCGTGCAGTAGGCGATACATACAACAGTTGAACCCACTTCACCCACCCCTCCCCGAGGCCCAGCCGCAGCATAGTCTCAAAAAGGTACTCCCATCCAACCGTGTCAAAGGCCTTCTCCAAATCGACTGACAGTGCAGCCGCCGAAGGCATGGATCTCGTCTCGTCATGAAACAGAACATAATACAGCCTGCGCAGGTTATAGGAGGTATTACGGGAGGGGATAAAGCCGTTCTGATCTGCATGAATGATGGCGTGCATATGCAGGAGCAATCTGACCGCCAATATTTAACTAAGGACTTTGAAATCAAGGTTGAGCATTGAGAGTGGTCGGTACTCCGTTACTGGAGCGTTGGCCTCCTTAGACTTTGGGGAGGGGTATCACCAACGCACTCTGGGTCGACTCAGGGAGGGCACCACGGTGTAGAGATTCAGCATATAGGGTCACTAATCTTGGCGCCAATTGATCCACACATACTGTTATGTTTCATATTGAGGCCCTAATATAGACACGTTCATATATGCCGTATATGGTCATATTCGCATATGCCCTTTTATGGTCATAATCGTATATGCCCTATTTTGGTCATAATCGTCTATGCCCAATTATAGTCATGATCTCCTATGCCCTAATTTAATAGGCATGATCTTTCACCTACATTAGTTCCCTACAGTACACAACGAGCTCTGAGGGCTGAACGTTATCTAGTCTGTGGTTAGAACACTGCAGGGTTTTTCCCGAACACAGGCCTACAATGTACTCATAAATTATGCATGAGCATTCACCAGCTACATCTCCCGCATAATATGTATGTACAAAGTTCACCCCTGACGTCTTCCTCATGTCTAACAAAGACCAATACAAACCATACTGAGGGACAAGACACTTTAGGGTATAAATACACCACATCTTGCCACGGTAAGATAGAGGGAACCGAGACTTCCATGCCGACACACTGACCAGAGACGCTGAGGCTCCTGCATGCAGTCGCTCCAGCTGACAGCGGTCTAACACAGCCCTTGCGGGGTGTCCAACTCGAGACCAGGACGGGGTCCCACACTCTCTCTATTCAGGTATGGGGGTTCGACTAAATCCTAGAAGGATTCTTAGCTCTTAGGCTTTTAGACCTACACACGCTAGGTACACTTAGGTACATCTAGTTAGGCATCGTAGGAGTACGTGCACTTTTCTAATGCATTTCATATATTCATGTATGTAACCATCATTGTTGCAATATGGTAGAACTGTACTATCCTTTCACTTTCATCGTACTGCTGATAATATATCTCTGCTATTGTCTGCTGGTTGCTGCAGCACATATATTCTACACCAGAATAACAACTGTTCAATAAATACTTATTGAAACGCCCAGACTGTTTATTCTGTGTAACTCTCTGAGACAAACCGAACAAGTAAGCACGAGTGACTGAGCGAAAAGTAGTACATTGTTTCCACAATTCTGAGGGATCAGGGTTGTCATGATCTAAGGTTGCCAGAAACTAATCTCTCCCCAATAGGAGGAGATTCTAGTGGCACTGTGAGCTAGCTAATGCAAATCCGGCTAACATACTTGGTGGGGGTGCACAGAGCCAGTCTACCACCAAACCCACAGTTTATGTTATCCAAACGCGCAGGTCCTGCAGGGGTACTATAGGAACTACACGACATGGCGCCACCAACGTTGGTTGGGTACTTATTTTAACAGTAGAATCTGAGTAGTTCAGTTGTGCTATTCTCAGAGAACCTACTCACAAAACCCCAGAGACGTCTGGAGTGGGTGGGCACAAAATCCGCCACAGCTGAGTAGTACGAAAATACTATTTATTGGCTGTTGGTTATTCAAGCTTGAAAGGACATAGGGTTCCTAAAAATTGTGCATAACACCTTATCTTAGTTCCCTTGGAACACTTCTTCCTCTAAACATGTCCAATACCGAGGTAAGGGCAGAGAGAGTTGAACTGAATTTTTCAGACGAGGGAGAAGATCCTGCGGATGCAATACAGATTGCACCAAAATACAGAAGGACAGTCACCCTAAGACTATTAGAAAATGGTTTGCAAGCCAAGGAGTGGCATTGTTGTTTTCGTGATTGAGGCACACGAATCAAACAAAACAGAGGTATTCTATTCATGGGTTACACTCCCAGCAGCAAATGCAGTAACAAATACATTTCACTACTATATAGAAGGAGATGCACCACGGGAATATTGTCCATTTGAGGACATAGAGATTCCACTCACTTACCAGGAACATCATTACTGGTTTAATGGCGCCCTACCCCACGTACGACAAAGAGTAAGGTTAGGCCCACTCGGAGGAGACGGGGCCACATGGCCGATACTAGCGGCTTGCACACCGCATCCTGACATTGGCACAATGCCACAGCCAGACTTACTCATTCAACACAGAGATTTAACTAAAATCTACAGAAACCGGACACAATTTGTCATGAGGACTTTAACAATCCAACCTGCACCAGGTGCAGCAAACAGTACTCCAGCTCAGGGTACAGGAAATAAAATTACTCCTCAAACATTACACGCGGTAATGGGCAAAATGCCCGCAAAACGCGAACAAATACCATTCTGGATAGCTCAGAAAATCACTCAGCTTGAGGCGGTATTCCCGAATACTACCACCTGTGATAAACACAGAATACTAACAATCTGCTTGCCCATGGGGATCACAACACAAGTAGAGGACTGCACCTCTTGGGGTACAGTCTTTGCTGCCATATATACCAGAACTGCATGGTATCCCGTCATTAGCAGTAGTACCTGATGTATTGAGACAGATACAAAATGAGTACGGAGCAGAGCCTGCCCTTAACTTAGGGATGAAGTTACTAGGTAACTACGAACAGGTATCAGCCATAATACTAGCTAACATTAAGGGGGAAGCAGCTTCCGTGGCGATCCGCCAACGCCTAAGGGAGTTCAGTCCAGTAGATCAACCACACGAACTACCCAAAATAATTGAAACTGCATATGCAGAACTAGGCAGAGACAGTCTAGGTTGGGAAAGCATTAAAACCACAACTGGTGGGCAGTTCTGAAAAGGACACTACAAAGCAGACACCTACTTCTTCTAAAAAGAAGTGGGAAAATAAAAAACAACAAAAGTCTAAAGACAGCAGATCTCAATCCAGAGGTAGGTCTCCTCAACAGGAGCCCTCTGAAAGGAGGTATAACCTCCGGAATAGGGATAATATTAAAAAACCTGACAGGTATCAGGATACTGATACTCGTTCCTCTCGTTCCTGTCAGGGTTCATCAAAAAACTCCGAGAGGGAAGGATGGTCAGAGCACAGACAGAGAGCGTACAAAGTCCAGAGACACGCAACGCGCTGCGGACTACGCACCTAAAAAGAAGATAAACAAAAACAAAAACCTCAGTTCAAAAAGAAGAAGGTAGCAGGTCTTAAGATCAGACATGCCCAGAATTCTGAGGACACAGCTTCTGAACGGGGAATGGGCTCTGACGATGCTAGACAGCGCGGCAGAAGTAACGATAGCTCGCCAGAACCTGAAGGAATTTCTGGTGACAGCGGAGTTGAGTGAGTATATCACGGTGGAAACATCTGATACTCTGGTAAGTGTCCCACATAAGTTACATGAGATAACACTTCAGATGGAGGGGGACAAATCCAGAAAAATTAAAGGTCTCTTTTAGAAAAATCTGTCATCTGGTTATGACATTCTATTAGCAGAACAAGACTGGCTGCCAGCATTCGTCATGGAGTGCCCTAGGGGAGAAACTAAACTTTTTCCTGCCTTTTCCGACCTCGTTCCCATACATTTAAAACATGCATATGCGCAGGAGTGGGCGGTTGCCCTAGCTCCAGCATTGTACAAAAATCATGTTGGTTGGGATGAGGATTCAACCCACCACGTGATCCCGTTAAAAGTTTCCCCAAATGCTCAAAGGCAATATCCTATAAAGCAGGAAGCTAAAAAACAAGTCAGGGAGATCCTAGATCAACTAGAATACCAGGGGGTGATTGAAAATTGCACTTCACCAATGAACAATCCTTTGTTTCCCGTAATGAAACCTGACAACACATATCGTTTAGTTTTGGATTGCAGACATTTAAACACTTGCACAAAGACATTTGCAGTTCAAAATGCTCACAGTGCCGCATTAATGAATAACATTGTGCGGAAAAAATACAAAACAACACTTGATATCTCAAATGGATTTTTCTGCCAAAATATAGCGCCTGAAAGCAGGTATTTGACCGCATTCTCAGCGCTAGGGTCCCAACGGCAATTTTGTCGACTCGCCCAAGGGTATAAGAATAGCCCGGGGTTGTTTTCAGCAAGAGTAACAGAGTTACTCCAAAATTTGGATGAAGAAGCATTGTCCTATGTGGATGATATTTATCTGACGGACGATGACTTACCGAGGCACTTGACCAGGGTGAGCACCATTATTATGGAATTCGCCTCTGAGGGCTATAAATTTAATTTTAAAAAATCAAAAATTGCCCATCTCAATGTCCTGTTCTCTAGGGTATGAGCTGTCAAGTGAAGGAAAAAGCCTAGCAGCTAACTTTTTAGAAAAGTGTGCGCTGCTCCAACCTCCAAAATCATTAAAGAATTTACAATCAATTCTGGGATTCCTAAATTTTGGTCGAACATACATTTTGGATTACGCAGAAAGAGTAAAACCTTTCTACGACTTAATAAAACCTGATTTTTCAGTCAGACAATGGACAGAGGAACATACAAACATCCTACGTTCACTACAAGAAGACTTGATAGCTTCAAAACACTTACAGACATGCGTAAACGTACGCAACTTAGTGATCCGAGTAATAGCGGGTCAATGCGGGTACACTTATTTAACTTTCAATGAAGGCGAAACGGTACCAATCGCATACAAATCACACCTGTACACAAACGCAGAGATGCGTTTCACTTCAACAGAAAAAATCCTGACAGCAGTGCAGACCGCTGTAGCAAGAGAAAGAGCTCTGGCTCAGGGAAAACGCATAATAGTCGTGACCCCAGTACCAGCCTTAGAAGCTGTTACAAAGGCTAGCATTCCAAATGCGAAAGCCTTACATCCCAGATGGATACAATGGGCTAATTCTCTTACTGCAACGGATGTTGAATACAGATTTGATCCAAGTTTAAAAACACAAGCATTTCTACAATACGAACAAGAATATCCTCTACAAAATGAAATTTTGCCTCTAGATCAGTATGAATATATTATTTACACTGACGGATCTGCTCAACCGGCCATAGGGAGTAAGCAAGCTCACAGCGCAGCGTGTGCAATCGTTAAAGGTCGCATGCGCGATGGAAAGTTCCATCCAAGTTGCACTAAAACGCAATCTCTAGGAGACTGCACAGCTCAGTTAGCAGAATTAAAAGCACTAATACTGGCACTGGTAAATACGGAACACGAATTTCCCACACTAATTGTGTGTGATTCCTTTTACTGTGTACAGTCGTACAATGAATACTTACATCATTGGAAACAAAACGGGTTTAAAGACGCAAAAGGTGGCACAATTAAGCATAAAATGCTATGGGAACAGGTAGTGGAGTTGAGAAACGAACTACCAAGGGCTCACGTGATACATACACTGAGTCATCAGCGTGATGGCGTTCACGTTGAAGGGAATTCATTGGCTGATGAAGCCACAAAGGGGGCTGTTTGCACGGCTTCCGTAGCTGCAATCACTCGTTCAAAAACGAGAATAGACGGCGAGATTTTGGTAGCTGTCAATGCTTCAGGCAAAGGCAGCACAGCAGTACCTAAAGAAATTTCCACTCAAGTACTCCTACAAGTTAGATGCACAAAACATTCCATACGCTCAGATTCCTGAAGTGGGGGATAGAGTAATACCAAATATGGATCGTAGGCAAGGCTTAATTCTAGCAGCACACGAGGGTTTGGGCTCTGCGCATACAGGCGTCACAGCGACTATTTCTTTACTGAAACAGCGCTACTGGTGGCCAGGGTTAACAAAGCAGACCAAAGACTATGTCTTAAAGTGCGACATCTGCCAACAGATTAAAGGCTCCACCGTTACACACCCAGCGCAGACACCATTGCTAAAATCAGACAAACCTCTCGCATGTGTATATTTGGACCACTGAGGACCCCTACAATCTGATGGGGCCAAGAAGTATATCATGGTTGCAGTGGATTCCTGCTCTAGATTCCTATGGGTTTGGCCTCAGCGCTGTGCTGACGCTCGAACTGTTATAAAAGATTTGCGAGTCTTTATCGGCACATACGCAGTTGGCACGTTACATTCTGACCGTGGCCCGGCGTTTAGCTCTCGGGCTTACAAAGAGGCCATGGAAGGAATGGGCGTAGCATTGCGGTACTCCTCTCCGTACCATCCTGAGGGAAATTCGGTCGTGGAGAGGAAAAACCGTGACTTAAAGCAATCTTTAACAGCTAGGGTATTAGGCAAGGGCGGCAGATGGGTCGATCACTTATATGGGGTACAAAGAGCCTTAAACAATCAGCCAAGAAGCTCTCTAGGGGGTGTCACTCCTTACGAGGTCCTATTTGGGACAAGAATGTGGGTACCTGATCTTTATTGTGGAGGCACAGTGGCGGACGAAAAACCATTTGATATCCATCATCGTTTGGCTGTTTTACAGGATCTAAATGAATCCAGGACACAACAAAGCAACATCCACTTAAAACAGACTGCCACTGAGGAAGTCAAGGCAGTAACGGCAAGACCTGTCTGGATCCCAAAAGTCGGGGATCTGGTCAGAGAAAAGATTGCAGACAAGAAAGAATTCGGGCCATCCTACAGAACAGCTGTACCGGTCCTAGCAATCCAAGGCACAAGAACTGTACTTCTGCCGCCTCTTGCCGGGAAAAAGGAGAAAAGATTTGTCTCAATCGACTTAATCAAACAACACTATGTGGCCGATACTAAACAGTAGGCCTCGTGGACTCCACAGTAGCAGACGCCCTCCTCTTGCTACAATCCAAGAAGTTCAAACAGAAAGACTCATCACGTTTGAAGAGCCACCTGTACGGAATGAAGGACTAAGCAACAATGCTATGGAACTCGTTCCACTTCAACAAGAAGTTCAACTTCAAAAAGAAAATCAACTTAACAACCAAGTTGCAATAAGACCGACTACAGACGTCTAGGTCAACATTCCTCGTCAAGAGCAAAATCCGATTTCAACAAATCCCGATGCAATTCCAACAATTGATCGAACTGCTTCTGGCTATTTCATGAACTTTGATACGTTTTCACTGGATCCAAGCGAGCCGGAAACGAAGCCAGCCAAAAAATCACACAAAGAGAAACTCATTGACTTTTTGCACTTTTTTAGAAAGACTTACCTGGTGTCACCTTGGATAGAACTATGGTATATCACTGGGATTCTATTTTTTCTTTTCTGGCTAGGTTTAATTATAACTTTTAGTATGCTTATTAATGGACGATATCTCCAGCAGAGCTCTACAGCCCAAAGAGTCAATTTGATTTTAAAACCACACCAGTCTTCACATCGTGAACCCAGAGACTTGTATTCAGTGAACATCACAGCAGTTCCTATACCGGACGGTATAGTATGGGACAAGATTGATTTCGATATATTCGGTCCGACTGAACTTTTAAAGCTTAAACATGTATTTAAAATTTCTTTAAGTGATATCATTACCTCCAGTACATTTTCTGATGATTGGGACACTGAAACTGTAAACAATATGATGACTGATTTAGAAAAAACAGCAGCATTTCCGAACAATGAAATGTTAGAAGGTACTTCAGACTATGATACATTGTACTGTTACCAACATTATGGTCATCATTTCTTGCACAAATCTATAACACCTAGAAATGTATTTGAATACCACCAGTGGGAACACTGCCCAACACCTCCAAAAGGTAGTTCGCAAACTTTTGCACAGAAATTCACATACTTTTCAGGGTTTAATACATCTGACCCGAAGTCATTTTATTACAAAGTGGCAACAACATCAGCACAGAAAATTATATTGACTAACACCAAACAGATTTACTCTGCTTCCTTTATGGCCCAGTTGTCTACACAGGGTTTCTACCTATGGAAGGACACTATAGATTTAAAATCGATCTGGTGTTCTAGGGACTGGCAGGTCCAGGGAACAGAAGCGCTTTTTAGAGCATGCCTCATTCCACAGCAGATGATATTTCTAAATGAAACTGTGCAACAGACATCCTGTCTTGGACTAGCCAAGAACAAGGAAATGAACACACCGGGGTTTCCAGCACCATCACAGATGGGTGGGAGGCAGAATTCAACTACACACGGGGTAAGATTAGATGACATTCTCCAGTACAACAGGTCAGATCCCAATTGGACAGAATGGCTGATTTGGCCCATTGACACAAACACATGTCAACAGAGATTCCTAGGTATAGCCGAGGGGTTTAGTATCAGTAGGCCAGATACACGCTATGTACGAAGACAACACCCAGGGGTAGTGACATCCTATAGTGTTGGGAAGTTGTGCCTTGATTGGCTAGAAACCTCAACACTCACAGAAGGAAAACATCACTTGACCTTACTTACACCTGATGTAGACCTTAGGGATTTTTTGCAAGGCCCATGGAAAACACGTCAGAAACGTTTCATATATGCTGGCATTTATGCCTATTATAATGAAAACTGGAAAATATCCCAACAGGAGGCCGCAGAAAGAATACGGGAAATAGACCGTATTAACTTAGAGAAGGCATTAGCTGTAGTGGATAATGGGTTAACAACTTTGACCTCCAGGATTTACTCCTTAGGCAACATTGTATCTTCTGCAATCGACATATTAGAACAAGATCTGGCCTTGTTACAACACGGGCAATCTCAGTTACGTTCTATTATAATGTTAAGCTGGACGCTGCAATCTTTGCGTGCAGGCTACGTGCCCTGGCGTTTTATAAACACCACGTCTCTGTTTTCAGAATACAATCTAACTGATAAACAGAAAGAAATGGCACAAAGGGGAGCCAAATATACAATGCTGTGTATTGAGAAGCTGGAAAGGTTACCATTCACTGTAGCCGAATCACCATCAACTGAATGGCTAATTCATGGCCAAATCACTCTGCTGGTCACTACGTTTCAGTTTCAATATTGCCTTGAGCAAAGGCAGGCAGGCAAGGGTTACATTAAGGAATCTTGGGAGTTACCATATAGATATCGATGCCGGAGTGGGGATCGAGAAGTGTTTCTGAGTGGTACAAACTGCAAGAACGCTTTAAGCGGTTCTCTCATGTGTCAGGATATTTCTCTGCACGGAGCATGTAGTGGTTCGGTAGCGAATCTATCTTGTCACATGTCAGGGACCCCAGCAGCCATGATCACGCCGGTTTTTCCAGCTGCTCTTGAATGGGAGTTACTTGATGCTAAACGATCAAGGTTGCTGTGGGATGCTTCCGGGCGTCGCCTATCTGGTCACTGTTAACTCCAGGGTTACTTGCTGTATGCAAGTATTGTTTCCGCCACTGAACAGTCAGGGAGGCGGCGTTATGGCCTTCGTTGAATGTTTCCTTCATACAATTTGATACTTTGAGCAGACTGAAAGCCATGCTTTACAGCAACCAGTGCCCTTAACCTCCGCTCGAGAAACCTTTGAACTTCAAGTTGCAAGGACCTCGACTGAGATACAGGCGCTTATACGTACCAACTGCCCCTTTCATTTCGCAGAAATGGTGGGTCGTATCTTTAACATGTCTGATACGAGCGGTATTGTACACCTATTTAAGAGCATAGGGTCAGGACTATTAAGCACCTTTCAGATAGTCCTCGGAGTAATCCCAAATTTTATACACTCCGTATTGGGAAGCGTGTTTGGAGGTCTCCCGCTTATCCTGTTCCTAATTGCAGGAGTCCTGATTGTAATCTTACTGCTACGCTATGGACGGCCCAATTTCCAAGGAAATGGCGAACGTACTCATGGAGCGGAAGTACCGTGAACGCATTGTGCAGCTTCTGGGTATACCTTGCCTAAGAGAACTGAACGCCTCTTGGTTTCTATCATTTAGACCAGTCTGGGTGGACTGCATCTTACCTGTTCTTCGATGCCTGTTTTGCGGAGAAGAATGCACGTTGGATCTCTGTCTGACGTTTCCATCAGATACGCCTCCGGACATGGATGCTATGCTGGACCCCCTAAAGGCCCATGCTCTGCGTTGTCCCCAGCGTCTTCCAATTCTGATGAACGCATTCCTTGAGGTGCCGTTTGCTCCTGCTGGGTTAGGTGGCTCCTCCACAGGTACTCAGGTAACAACTGCCGCACAAGCTGCCGCAGCCCGACTCTTGGCAGTGCTGAATTCCATCTATGTGCGATTGACGTTCTCTGTAAGGCGTTGGATTTGTTGTCTGCAGTAGCTAACTCCGATAATGCTGTATCTCCCATCCAGGACACTTATTCTGGAATTGGCTCATCGCGTCCTGGGAAAGAATTCGGCTTCTCTACTTCGTTTCATAAATAAACAAACTAATTTTGGAACATTTCCTAAAGTACAAGTTACTTACCTTCGGTAACGATGTATCTGGTAGAGACGATTCTAGCCGCAGATTCCTTAATGTAGAATTATCCCCAGGCGTGAGACTGGATCCGGAAAATTTTGCCACAGCATCCCTGCGCGCCGGGGGGGGGGGGGTGGTACCACACGACTCCGCCCTGACGCTGTCCGCGGACGTGACGTCAGCAAGGTCACATAAGTCCCACCCCGGCGCGCTGACATCAGTTTTCCTTGGAGAACTTTTACGCGCCACAACGCGGAGCCATCACAAACAAAACTGGGAAAGCATGGGAACAGTGTGCGAAAAGCAGTGAAACAGAAAGGGAAGAAGCGAATGGTGAAGGACAGCACCATGAGGGACAGTGCCAGGCACTGTGTCACTGAAAGGCATGTAAGGGAAAAGAGCAGAGTACCGCCTCTGAGAAGCAACCCTGCAAAGCCAAAGCGATATCCACCCTGGAGACAGAAAAAACTGGTGAAAAATGCCACAACAGACGACAGAAAGTCTGCAACCACAAGCTATAACAGTGAAGGGCAACAAGCCGGAACAGAGGAGGAACGACAAAGGACCCCAAGACACGGGGGGCGTGGCTACGGCGCGTTGCGAGATGGCTGCCTGGTAAAGGAGC
Organism: Calotriton arnoldi; assembly: GCA_963921515.1. Lineage (NCBI taxonomy): Eukaryota > Metazoa > Chordata > Amphibia > Caudata > Salamandridae > Calotriton > Calotriton arnoldi. The sequence continues at coordinate 1,017,503 of CAWUFW010000661.1, forward strand.
TCCGCAGGCCAGGCCTAAACATCCTACGAATACCATCCTTAAAGCTCACCAGATCTCGATGAAACCGGGCGCACCATCGGCTGGGATCGCCTGGAACACTCGACTGTGAGCTGGAGGCCCGATTGCTGTGGAACGCGGTGCTGGCGAGCGGAATATCAACGCGGCGGGGCCTGAGGGAAAATGGCTGCCGCATCACACACTGAGGCAGCGTGAAATGTACCTGCCCCGGAGGGTAGCTGACACTGCCGCACCGCGGACTGCACGCCGGGTGCTCGGCTCAGTGGGGCAAGATGACGACGGCGGGAGGAGTGCCCGCGGCTGATCTGGCTGGACATCGGGAGGCGGGGGACAAGATCTGCGACGAGTGACTGCCGCTACGAGGTGCCTCCTCGCGCTGACGCCTGCTGTTGAGGGACGTGTGGCTGAGCGGAGTGGGCGGCGTTGCCTGCTGGCCTACGGAGAACATCGGAAGCAAGGTGAGAGCGGGGGGGCCTGGTTTTGGGGTTGGGACTGGACTGGCTTGGGTGACGCGGCCTAGGTCTTGCCTGGCCTAACTGCCTGGTGGGACCCGGAGCTAGCGGCGCGAGTTGGCCGGGCCCGACTGCGATCCCGGGTCCCGCTGACTTCCTCCATCAGGAGGGCTCTCCGCTGTGCTGTTTGGTGCTGGGGGGGGGGGGGGAGACACCTGAGGTGGGCTACAGACAGTGCCCGGCCTCTCTTCTGCAGCGGCAGGGGGGGGCCTTTGTGGCGGTGTGTGTGCCCGCGGGGTCTCCGGTCCCTGGTGCTGCGGCTAGGCGGAGTTCCACTGTGACATCGGCATCGGCTGGAGCGGTCGGGGACTGCCTACCTGCTCACACTCCTCGCCGGAGTGCTCGTGGAGGGGAGTGCAGCCGGGGGCTGGCTGCCACGCATCACCTGCAACACATCACCTGCAGCACGGGGACACTCGCTGACCACTTCTGAAGATACTGGGGGTCAGATTGCTGCCACCTACGGATGTGTGCTGCGCCGCGGAGGAGGGTCTTAGTTCTTTTTGGTGTTGGACACGTGCAACATACATCACTGGCCATTGCGCCGTTAGCGACAGCGGCGGAGAATAGAAAACGGCTAGGGTCCCGCATCAATTAGGATACCGCTGAGTCTACCACGCGTTTCGGAGATCACAGACTGGGGCCTGGCTCTGGCCTGTACGTGGCGTCGTGGCTCGCCATCGCGGGGCATAGTGCTAGGACGTGCTTGACCAACGGTGTTGTGACCAACACGAGACCATGGGTAAGACGGACCCCAAACAGTCCAAGATACCGTTCGAATGCAAACGCCACACTCGCACAATGGAATCGACAACGGAGCTGGGTGCTGCTCAAGGTACAAATGACAGTGCTGATAGTCCTGATGAGGACATGAAAACTATTTTACTAGAAGTAAGAGCTGGTCTAAAAACTATTGATAGCAAGATTGATGCCCTAGCGTCCAGCCTCGACACGGTAAAGAGAACGGTGGACGTCCATGAAACTCGGCTTGATGTTCTGGAGAATAGATTGTCTGATACACAGGACTCTCAGTCGGAATCCAGGACGCAGCTCCTAAATATGGAGAAAGTGATGGAGGTAATAAAGGCAAAAAACGAAGATTTGGAGGCACGTTCTCGACGGAACAACCTCAGAATAATCGGTCTTCCGGAGTCGACAGCCATCTCGAGGATGGAGCCCTTCATCGAAAACTTACTGCGGGAGCTGTTTGGTCCGGTACTCTCTCCGGTCATGGTCGTGGAGAGGGCTCACCGTTCACTTGGGCCCCGGCCGGTACCAGGTGCCCCCCCGCGCCCGATCATCGCACGCCTCCTTAACTATGCGGACAGAGATGCTATTCTCCGTGAGGCAAGGGCTAAGAGCCCCATCACTCATCAGGGCAACAATTTGTCCTTTTTCCCGGACTATACTCCGACAGTACAGGCTGCACGTAGGGAATTTGTGCCGACGAAAAGAATTCTGCAGTCTGCCTCTGTGCCCTATGCAATGTTGTACCCCGCCAAATTGAAGATCACTCATGATGGACAAGCACATTTTTTCACGGACGCTAAATCGGCTATGAAGTTCACAAAACATATATGTCCACGTAAGACTCCTCAGGCCGCTTCGAAAAGTTCCACGATGGCATCGACTCTCAGTGATGCTGACTGAGAGTAAAGGGCTTGGATGAGCCCTACTGTTGTCTAATCACAGAACGGTGTACATGGGCATAATAGACTGCATGACGGTATGAGGGCCAGTAGCCAAATTGTGTTGATATGATACCAGAAACAGCCCGGCAGTACAGTATAAGAATGTATTAGCCCGGCTTATTGTACAGTTACTTGTTCTCAGTACATAGAGAATCTGGATTGGGTTTAGTGCCAATATAGTAGCCTGGCCACCCTGCCGTCTGGTAGGTGTATGGCGTCGTTCCTTCCCCCAGAGGGTGATCCCCCATTTGGTTGATATCTTATAGGGGCTTCGGGTAATAATCGGGAGGGTGGGGGTCGTATTCTCAACCTGATTGGGAGGTTGTAGTGGGTGTGGGGTGGGTAGAAGGGAGCGTTACTTCCACCGTTACCAACTGTTTAGTTGCATTATGTCAGAAGATTGTTAGCTGCGAATGTATTGACGCCGGACTTGGGGATTGCATTTCTCATACAAGATACCATGATAACCAGTTGCTAGATTCACATGTGACAAACAGCATAGGTGAGGCCCATGGGTGAACGTTACAGATATATTACATGGAACATTAGAGGGCTGAACACCCCGAAAAAAATTCGCCAGGTCTTTGCATATTTGAACCGCCATGGCACTCAGATTGCCCTTTTGCAGGAAACACACCTGACCAAGGCTACAGAGGCGCACATTGCAATTAGATGGGCAGGATTCAAGCTGGCGTCCTCCTACTCCTCCTATGCACGGGGGTTTTAATATTGATAAAGAAGGGTATCCCGTTTACACCACTTAGGACTCACGTGGATAGTGAGGGACGCTGTGCTATGGTGCAGGGTAAATTAGGGAACACACTGATAACTCTCATAAATACATATGGGCCTATAGCGGATGAGCCAGAGGTGTTCCAGCGAATGTATGGCATACTGAGGGAGTGGCCCGAGACTGCCATTATGTGGGGGGGGGGACCTTAACACATACCTGGATCCCTCTGTGGACAAATCAAACCCGCAAAGTGTTCGCACACCTAAAGTGGCTCAGAGCATTAATAATGCACTGGTGGAGTTTGGGCTGGTGGACGTTTGGAGGCTTCGCAATGGTGCCGCAAGGGAAGGCACACACGCTACACCTTCGCATAATAGTTGGTCTAGGTTAGATTACTGGCTCTTGAGTGAGGGTGCGACTGCGTGGGTATCTGCTGTAATTACATGTCCACGCACTCTCTCCGATCACAATCCAGTGCAACTAGATCTCCATATCCCCAGCGTTGTCCATCGCCCCTTTACGTGGCGTTTTTGCTCTGAGGCTCTGCTTGACCCAATTTATAATGACACTATTCGCAAGGCGATCGAACATTACTTTGAGGCCAATAAAGGAACAGTGGATAGCTCGGCAACGTTGTGGGAGGCATTTAAGGTGACGATCAGGGGAGTGTGCATTGGCACCACAGCCGGCATACTGAAGGATCTCAGAACCCAACTCACCCAGATAGAGACCAAGTTAAAAACCCTAGAAAGTGTATACACGAATAGCCCCTCTTCGGACACGCTCTCTCGCATTCATGAGCTGGTTCTGGAATACGACAAAATGGCGGAATCGGAAATTCGCTATATATCATGTAGACATGTCGCCAGGAAGTATGGAGAGGGTGGAAGGCCTGGGCGTCATCTAGCTGCAAAAATCAAGTCGCGAGTTGATCACCATCATATCAACAAAATAACTGACTCTCAGGGAGGGGAGCATTACAATCCTCTGGAAATAGTTGAACAGTTCAGGGGATACTACGCGAATATTTATGCCTCACAGGCAGCGACTTCACAGTCCGCAGTGGAGGAGTATCTGAATGACATCGCCTGCGCATGGCTGGCGGACAATCATAGGGAATACCTGAGTCACCCAATAGAAGAATCGGACATAAGAGCAGCAATCCACGCTTTACCGAACTCAAAAGCACCGGGGCCCGACGGTCTAACAATAGAATTTTATAAAGCGTATACGGATCTGTTAACGCCACACTTATTGGAGATGTATGCAGAGGCCCATGAGGCTGGTGTACTGCCCCCATCTCTGCGGCAGGCTTTAATTGTTACTCTTCTCAAAAAGGATAAGCCTCCTGACGCTTGTGATTCATATCGGCCCTTATCTTTGATTAACATTGACGCTAAAATACTCGCCAAGATCCTAGCTACGAAACTGCAGCCCCTGATGCAGAACCTGGTCCTACCGGACCAGTCAGGCTTTATACCAGAGCGATCTACGTCTCACAATTTGCGAACCATCTTTGCGATGATGCATGTTCTTGATCCCAAGCTGCACGCTGCGGCCGTCCTACTGGATGCGGCTAAAGCGTTTGACTCCATAGACTGGAACTACATGTTTCATATTCTACAGCGCATGGGGTTTCCTCTACTCTACCTGGGTTGGGTGAAGATACTGTACGCAGACCCGTCGGCGAGGGTCCGAGTGGGTGGCCTAACGTCTGAGCCGTTCTCTATTAAGCGGGGCACCCGGCAGGGTTGTCCGCTATCACCACTGCTGTTTGCTATAGCAATAGAGCCCCTTGCATGTGTGATCCGCCAGAGACACAGAGACACGGCTCTAAACTTTAATCACCGTCCAGTTGGAATATCTCTCTATGCCGACGATATGGTGCTTTTGTTAGAGAACCGGCTCGATATCTGGCGCAGGTGCTGAGAGAATACATCAGATTCGGATTGATTTCAGGTCTCACAATTAACTGGGAAAAGTCCATTATCATCCCTCTGACGGCGGCTACCCCTTCCCCACCTCTAGATTATCCGATAGTCTGGACTGCAGAGCCGGTCAAATATTTGGGGGTCTGGATTCATCGAGCTCCTGACGTCGTTATAAGGGAAAACTATGGGCGGGCGAGTCTCTCTCTGGACCAACAAATTGAGAAATGGATAACATTGCCGCTGTCCCTGGCGGATCGCATCGCAATTATAAAAATGGTGGTACTCCCGCGTTTTCTATATCTCTTTGCTAATATACCGATAAAACTATCACAAGGGTTCTTCAAGACACTACGAACGTCACTGCTTCGCCTGGTTTGGGGGGTAAACAGGCGCGGGTGGGGTGGAGTACTCTTACATTGGACTATGCCAGAGGGGGATTCAGTGCACCAGACCCTTATATTTATTACTTAAGCGCTCAAGCACAATATGCATACTACTGGTTTAACCCGCACGCCTTTACTCCACATGTGGCGGTTGAAGATGGCGACGCTTCTCCGACCCCCTTGCACGGTCTCATCACTCACACGCGCCGGGGTACCCCTAGAACGGAAATAAACACAATAGACACAACGGTGGCGGCTTGGCAGTCTATCGGACGACTTGCCGGTAAATTGCCCATATATGCCCCAGCGATGCCCCTGGCGCACCATGCGGCATTATCAGTGACGCAGGAGGCAGGTCCGCAGCGACTGCTTCGGGAAGCAGGTATAAATACCATGCAAGACTTGTACCCAGGCGGTGTCTTTCTTGCCCCTGAAGATTTGCGGTATATTGTTCACCCTACACTGCTTTTTCAGTTCACTGTTCATAGACTGAAGCATGCTATTAAATCACATTATGATACTTACCCAGCCGAACCTCCGGCGCTCCAGTCCCTACAGTTGCTATGGACTACACCTACACGTACAAAATTAATAACCAAGTTATACAGGGCCATACGAGCCGAGACGCCCAGCGGATCAGATAGGAGCCTTGAACGCTGGAATGATACATTGACCCCTCCCATGACGCTGGCGGAGTGGGAACATGTCTGCAGTCTCACGGGCAAGCTCACACCGAATGGAAACCTCTGCATAATACATTTCAAATATCTACATCAGACATATTACACGCCCCTTCGTTTACATGGCTATGGTCTGCAGGACACTAGTGGCTGTAGGAGGTGTGGTCGAGTGGGGGCTGATTTCATGCACCTGGCTTGGGACTGTGGGAGAGTGGCAGATTTCTGGAGACAGGTGGTGCAAACTATACAAGAAATGTCCGGAACAGCAATACAATGTACCCCGATGGTATGCCTTTTATGTTATGTTCCTCATGTGAAGGGGGTCATGGGTAAATATATACGGAACGCATTGTTGATGGCTAAGCGTAGAGTTGCTATTACGTGGGGGGGGACACGGTCGCCGAGAGTGGCACACTGGCTCAGAGACATGGTATACTGCAAAGAAAACCTAGAATTATATGCTGAGGAACTGCCCACGTCTTCCAAACCCACAGATATCTGGGAGCCACTGCGACACTATCTTCAACAGCAGGCCGTGGCAGGTCTGCCAAACGGAACTGAGTAACTGTTGTCTATGACAAGGAGTTGGCACACTGACTGTGAGTCAATACTACTGGTATGCTATGTACTGTTTCTCCCCTTATGGAGTCGAACAACTGCAGCTTATATGTTTAGTTGGTTTAATACGGTAGCTACACTGCGTGGTAGCATTGATGATTATTTTTGAAATGCAATAAACAGAATTAAAAAAAAAAAGGACCCCAAGACACACCACCAAGGAGCGTCGCATCCCCTGTAAAGAACCAAGGGCTGAGGCACAGCCAAGAGACCCTAACCCAGAGGACTGCAGAGGAGTCAGAAAACCCCAAGCAATGAGAAAGGGAGAAGAGCATGAGTAGACCCCACACTGGAACAACCAGGGTGGTGGGACGCAGAAAGACATGTAAACCCACCGTCCAAGTACCAGAAAGGAAGGGGTGGAACAAGAAACAGAATGAAGCATCCCGCCAGGGAGGAAGTGAAAGAGGAGACTCGCAAAAGACAAGCCACCCTGAGGGAGGCGATTGCAGAAGACCCAACCGAAGGTCCTTGCAGAACGGGGAGGAAGGGGGTGCCGTGAAGGAATCCGCGGCTAGAATCGTCTCTACCAGATACATCGTTACCGAAGGTAAGTAACTTGTACATCTGATAGAGACTACAAGCCGCAGATTCCTTAACGTAGAATAGATACCCTAGCCATAACCAGAGGGGAGGAGGGCCTGCGAGAGAATCTCACCAGCTTGGAAGAACACAGGACCCCAACAGGGGATGTGTCACGGGGACAGGAAGGACGGCCCAGGCCCCACCAAGCAGTGGAAGAGCAAGGAGAAGGGAAGGCCAGGATACCACAAGCCTACCTGAAGGCCCAAGGGAGTCCGCCAGAGAACCCGGAGGGACAGGCGGCACCAAGAGAGTATCAAGAAGAAAGAACCACCCGCGAATCCAAGGAGAAGAGGTGGGAATGGGGGCAGAGCCCGCTTCAGGAGCAGGAGCGGCCCCCCACAGCCGAGAAGCGCAGACGTGAGAAGGAAGACACAGTCACGCAAGCCCCAGCAGAGCGACGGACAGGAGCACACGGGACACGCCAAGGCCCACAGGGGTGGACCATAACGTCCCGGCGTGCACAGCCGGCAGCTGGTACAGACCATGAAGAAGCGCCCAGAACAGGCCGAGCGCAAGACCAGGACCGAGGCAAGGGTGCCCCCCGCACAAGCCCCAAAGAAGGACCGTCCCAGTGGTACAATCCGGCCCACGAAGAGAAGTGGGAAACATGTAGCACAGACCCAAAGCCGTCAACCTGAACACAGGAGAACACCAGGAAGAACCCGGCCCCCCTGGAACTCAAGGTAGAGGAAACACCAAGACACGACGCCGTAGACGGCATGACAAAAAGTCGGTCTGGCGATCCAGCGGCTGAGGAGGGAAGGCAAAACGCACCAGCGGATACTGAGCAGGACGGAACCTAGAGCAGCGGACACCACGCGAAGGCTGAGGAAAAAAGAAGGGGGACCGCACCAAGCGGAATACAGTGACGCCAGGAAACACGAGGAACCCAAGGAGGGATCCACGCCCGCCCAGCTGAGGACAGGGCTATACAATAGCCAACAAGTACCCCACCTAGGGTATGGCCACAACAAAACAGGGGAACACCTCTCAGGGAAAAACCCACAGCAGAGGTCCAGAACAGAAAAACCTGTGGTTATCACCACAGATGGCTTACCAATCAGCCAAAAATAGGGACACAAATGACCCAACCTGAGGACCCATTCGGCGTCATTAACCGCCAAAAAACACACACACAGCAAGCGAAAAGGCCGTACCCGCAGCCAAAAGGACAGAGGGACCAACCGAAGGACCCGAAAGGCAGTCCTAGCCCCACACAGCACACAGAGGGGCCAACCGAAACACTAGGCCCGAGGAGAAAGGCGGGACAAACGCCTCCCAGAAGACACCTGAGGACCGACAACCCGAAGGTTACGGAGGGGGAGGAGGACGGAGCCTCGCAAGGAGTCGTTGAATAGCGGAGTCCGCGTGGGAGTTAAATAACAGAATCCCATCAAAGGGCAAGTCAACAAGACGCTCTCGAATATTCTCGGGAAAGACGCTATCCCGCAACCAAGCATGGCGGCGGAGGGCCACGGAACTCGCCATAGCGCGGGCGAGGGAATCAGAGACATCCAAGGCCGAACGGAGAATAAAAGCAGCTAACTCCCGACCATCCAACACATGGTGCCGCAGATCAGCATGGACACCGTCGTGGGAGGCGCGAGACAGAAGGGACTCCGCGGAATCCCATAGGTCAGAGGTAGCCCTGGCCAACACACAAAGGGTGTTGAGCGCGCGCAGAGCAGCACTAGTGGAAGCGAAAATGTTACGCCCACAGGAGTCCAACCACCGGGCCTCCCGTGACGGAGGGAGCAACACCGAAGGCAAGGAGGGGAAAGCAGTCTGCAGGACAGGGCCCTGGGCAGAGGGGTGGGAAAAAAGGCAGACCGGATCGTGCGGGGCAGGACGGTGGCGGTGGAGGAGCGGGTGAGGCACTGGATCCCCCGTAGCAGGATGCCCCCAGGTCCCCAGAAGGGAGTTATGGAGCGAAGCTTCAAACGGAAGAAGAGGATCCCCTCCACCAGAGCCCTGGTGGAGAATCCCCAACAAGTGATCCGTTGGGAGCGGAGCAACTGGATTACCCATCTGCAAAATGCCAGCAGCCGTGGAGATGGCCCGGACAAAGGCTACACTCGCCTCCGTAGGGCGACGTGGGGGAGAGAGCAACTCTTCCGTGGGCGAAGGCTGCAAACTAAGCCGCCCGTCCCCATGCCCTGCCGGAGGAAGAAACGGCCAGCCCCTGTAGGATGAAGGACCCACGGACGAGTGGGGAGCCTGAGGGGTCTCCGAAGAAGGCGGAGAAGCCTGCTGGGCCACCAACTGCAAGGTGCGGGAGAGCGGGTCCGGAGACTGGGGACGCGGATACGGCATAGAGCCCGCCCCGGAAGCCACCGGGGAAAAAGCAACAATGCGGCGTCCAGTCTCCGGTGAAGAGGAGACAAGGAGATGACAACCCTTCGGAGAGGAGGAGTCGACGCTCCGATGCCGGGACGGCGCCGGAGAGTCCGCCAACGGCACCGGTGTGTCCTCGCAAGGCGCTGAAGTGTCCACCAGGGGCGCCGAGTCGACCTCCACCACCACACGCAGTCTAGGAGAAAGGGGCGGGGTTGGAGCCGAAGCGGCCAATGAACGGCGCCGAAAAGGCACCGGCTCGACCCCCGACGAGGCAGCCGCAGGTGCAGGGGTCCGAGAGGGACTCGGGGAGGCACCCCGGGTCCCGGCCTCCACCCGCGGCGCCGCCAGGGCCGGGGAGGAAAGCCGTCGGCGCCGGAAAGGCGCCGGCTCGGCCTCCGGTAAGACAGCCGCCTGCCCAGAGGACCGAGGGGGACTCGGGGACGAGCCGCGAGTCCCGGCGACCACCCGCGACACCACAGGGAGCCCCGCGGGGCTTTGCGGCGAGGCAGGGACGCCGTGGGCCGAAGAGGGGAACCCCGGAGGGCCGCACCTCGACGACACCCCACCTCCAGAACCTGAAGCCGAACACGTCGGCGCCGGGGGCGAATCCGCCGGCGAGTCCGCGGAAGGCCCCGCGCATGGCAAGGGATCCGCAGACGTCTCAGGAAGAGGAGGGGGGCCCAAAGAAGCCCGCAGAGCCGAAGCGTAGGCCTTCATTTGGGCCCTTGTCGCCCAACGCCAGGAAACGGCGGATAAGTTGGCGACGGGCGAGGGCGCACGTCCCGAGAGGAACCCGCGCCCTCATCAGAACGAGGACAGGGCCTCGGTGACAAACTGCAAGACTTACCGGCGGGCGAGCGACGCCCGTGGGGCCTCGGCGAAGGACGATGCCGCAACCAGAATCGGCGGCTCCTGGACCCTTCCGAGGCAGGGGACGGACGCGGGGACGGGACCGATCTGGACAAGCGGGCCGAAAGCAACTTCATCCGTCGCTCCCGCCGGGACTTCGGCTTGAGATGCTGACAGGCGTCGCAGTCCGTAGAGTCATGGTGCTCGCCCAAACACCACATACAAATAGGGTGAGGGTCCGTCGCCGACATCTGACGCGCACAAGAAGCACACGTTTTGAAACCCGAAGGCATTGCACACTGTTCCCAACGCAAAGCGTTAAAAGAAGCCTGAAAACAGGCCAAGGGAACTCACTCCGGATCCGCGTTGCACGTGGAAAAGAAGAAAACTGATGTCAGCGCGCCGGGGTGGGACTTATGTGACCTCGCTGACGTCATGTCCGCGGACAGCGTCAGGGCGGAGTCGTGTGGTGCCACGCCCCCCCCCCGGCGCGCAGGGATGCTGTGGCAAAATTTTCCGGATCCAGTCTCACGCCTGGGGATAATTCTACGTTAAGGAATCTGCGGCTAGTAGTCTCTATCAGATTTGACACTTACACTTGAGAAAGAATGGCCTTCTTCTGCTTATGGTAATGTAACTTTTATGAGTGAGACAGAATTGACTTTTTCAGGTGGCAACTAAAGAATAGCTGATTTGTAACATTTTTTATCATTTTTTAAATGTCTTTTTAAAACCATGTTTTTAGCTGTTTTTAAGAAAAAATTTAAATTGTCCAGATTTTAAGTATGGTCACTGTCATCCAATTCGAAAGTGGAGAGGGTGTTATGTTTCATATAGAGGCCCTAATATAGACGCGTTCATATATGCCGTATATGGTCATATTCGCATATGCCCTATTATGGTCATAATCGTATATGCCCTATTTTGGTCATAATCATCTATGCCCAATTATAGTCATGATCTCCTATGCCCTAGTATAGGCATGATCTTTCACCTACATTAGTTCCCTACAGTACGCAACGAGCTCTGAGGGTTGAACGTTATCTAGTCTGTGGTTAGAACACTGCAGGGTTTTTCCCAAACACAGGCCTACAATGTACTCATAAATTATGCATGAGCATTCACCAGCTACATCTCCCGCATAATATGTATGTACAAAGTTCACCCCTGACGTCTTCCTCATGTCTAACAAAGACCAATACAAACCATACTGAGGGACGAGACACTTTAGGGTATAAATACACCACATCTTGCCACGGTAAGATAGAGGGAACCGAGACTTCCATGCTGACACACTGACCAGAGACGCTGAGGCTCCTGCATGCAGTCGCTCCAGCTGACAGCGGTCTAACACAGCCCTTGCGGGGTGTCCAACTCGAGACCAGGACGGGGTCCCACACTCTCTCTATTCAGGTAATGGGGTTCGACTAAATCCTAGAAGGATTCTTGGCTCTTAGGCTTTTAGACCTACACACATGCTAAGTACACTTGGGTACATCTAGATAGGCATCGTAGGAGTACATGCACTTTTATAATGCATTTTATATATTCATGTATGTAACCATTATTATTGCAATATGGTAGAACTGTACTATCCTTTCACTTTCATCGTACTGCTGATAATATATCTCTGCTATTGTCTACTGGTTGCTGCAGCACATATATTCTACACCAGAATAACAACTGTTCAATAAATACTTATTGAAACGCCCAGACTGTTTATTCTGTGTAACTCTCTGAGACAAACCGAACAAGTAAGCACGAGTGACTGAGCGAAAAGTAGTACATTGTTTCCACGATTCTGAGGGATCAGGGTTGTCATGATCTAAGGTTGCCAGAAACTAATCTCTCCCCGATAAGAGGAGATTCTAGTGGCACTGTGAGCTAGCTAATGCAAATCCGGCTAACATACGCGGTGGGGGTGCACAGAGCCTTTCTACCACCAAACCCACAGCTTATGTTATCCAAACGCGCAGGTCCTGCAGGGGTACTATAGGAACTACACGACAATACGCTGCATAAAACTCCGCCGGGAGTCCATCCGGACCCAGCATCTTCCGCATTACCATGTCTGCGATAGCAGCCCTGACCTCATGCAGAGTCGCTGGGCCTCCCAAGTCCTCCTGCACCTGTTCGTCCAGAGTCCGCAATGGCAACTCTTCCAGAAAATCCCGAATGTCAGAACGAGAGACCGGCCCGGGGCTAGCATATAATTTCTCGTAAAAAGTGCTAAACAGGGTATTAATGGCGTCGGGGTCATGGATCAGCTCCCCAGTGTCTGTCTGAACCTGCGTAATCGGTGCTCCTCTGCTTTCGGGCTTAATCAACCACGCCAATAGACGGCCGGCCGGCCCTCCCCTCCTCCTTCTGCACCCTGTCGAGATATTCTCGATAACTGTGGCACCTCTGCCTTTCTAACGCACCGCTATAGCTAGCGTGGGCCTCTTGCAGGCGTTCTGCAGAGTTGGCCTCCAGCCCCTGAACATTGTCCAGTTGCTGAATCTGGGATTCCATATCCAATAGCTCTTGCCTAATTTCCCGCTGTGCACCGATTGATTGCCCTAGGCAATGACCCCTCACCACCACCTTGAATGCCTCCCATTCCACTAATACAGAGGACGCTGACTCAGCATTAACTAAAAAGTACGTCTCAATGAGAGCCTTCAGGGAATCTCGGAAAGGTGCATCTTCTAACGCAAGCGGATTCAATCTCCACAGCGGGATCGGGGGCCTCCTCCCAAGGAGCTGATGTGTCAACAACAGGGGTCTGTGGTCCGAAAGGGTCCTACCCAGATACTCTGTGTGCGTAACGGACGTGCTGAAGTCTGGTGTGCACAAAAAGGTGTCTAACCTGGTGTGTACTTGGTGCACTGGGGAGAAATACGAGTATTCCCTATCTGTCGCATGCTGTATCCTCCAGATATCCTCTAGGCCCCAATGGCTTTTCCAGCTCTGAAACCCCGCTGCGACCCGGTGCGTCTGCGACCCCAGTAGGGGTGGGGGTGCGATCTGCCTGCCGCAGTATCCGCCACACAGTTAAAATCACCACCAATGACAGTGTATCCCCCCACAGTCAACCAGCTGAGCCGAGGGAGGTGAGGAATGCCAGCTGATCTACATTTGGTTCATACACACTCCCAAACATCAACTCTCTCCCAGCCAGCCTCCCTGTTACCAGAACGTACCTGCCTTCACTGTCGACCTTAGTGCGGGTGTGTTCAAAGGGAACCCCTGGCCTCACCCATATCAATACTCCCCTAGCAAAAGCAGAGTAAGTAGTGGCATAAATCCAACCTCTCCACCTCCTGCGTAGCATATCCACTTCACCACTAGTCAAATGGGTCTCTTGCAAGAGAGCTACATGCACATCTCTCCTCTTCAAATACGCATATATCTTATATCGTTTGGCCATAGACCCCATCCCCCGTATGTTCCATGTAATAAACTTGAATGGATTATGCATTGATTAGAATGGTTCCACATCCCCCCCACACACCCCCACTGCACCTCTAACTGTCAACACTCCAGGCTTCACACCTCCGCCCCCCTCTGCATGCACAAAACAATAAGCAAGAAGAAATATCCCCAATAGGACAACTCCCCGACCCCAGGACGGTCTAGCAACGTCCATCCACCCAAACCGCAGATAAAACTGCATCAACAAGTGAAGGCCCAGAGCTGCAAAGCTAGGAACTAGGGGGAGCGTGGCAATCACCACAGGCGCCCAACAGAAGGAACAATATTCGTACAGAACGCGTCAGCCTTGGTTGGCCGGTCCGGCCTACGGCCAGGAGCGCACCCGGCCACCCTCCCCACCCTCCTCAGAGCCCCAAATGAAAAGAGAAGGCACAGTAATGGAAAGCGGGGGGGGAGACAGCTCAAGAAGAGAAGGAGGTGCGGGAGAAATAGGTAGAAACCTGAGTCAACGTCCCACAGTTCAGATAATCTCATCGGCCGTGTTCGGGGTCACATCTGGCAGCTTAACGCAAAAGTTACTAACTTGTGTAACGATATATCTGTAAGAGACAGTAGTTAGTGACAGATTCCTTACCTTAGAATATCCCCAGGCGTCAGGCTGGATCCGGAAAGTTTTTGCGTAGCAGTACCCTTGCGCGTCGGTAGGCGGCGTCGTGCGGCTCCGCGTCCGTCGTCGTGATCGCCGGGATGACGTCGCGGGCAGTACTTAGACGCCGCCCCTGCGCGCTGACGTCAGTTCTGTACACGACTTTCCGCGCCAGGAACGCAGAGCCATGCAAGAAGCTGACATAGGTGTCTGAAAAATACTAGGGCCCTGAAAGGGATGTCCTTAACCCTAGAAATCAGTTCGACAGAACGGGGAGGATGGGTGGGGCGGTAGGAATCTGTCACTAACTACTGTCTCTTACAGATATATCGTTACACAAGTTAGTAACTTGTGCATCTGAAAGAGACACGTTAGTGACAGATTCCTTACCTTAGAATAGATACCCCAGCAATACCAACCCCGGTGGTGGGTCTGCGAACAAAGATCAGACAAGGAAGTCCCGGAGGACAGAACGGCCAAAGAAGCCGTCCCTCCGGACCTGACTGTCAAGGCAGTAATGCTTGGTAAATGTGTGCAGCGAGGCCCACGTAGCTGCCTGACAGATATCCTGCAGCGGAACACCGCGGCCTAAAGCCGTGGTAGCAGCCGTTGCCCTGGTGGAATGGGCACGCAGCCCAACAGGAGGCTCCTTCTTAGCCAAAGAATAGCAGGCTTTGATACACAAGGTCACCCAGCGGGAGATGGTTCTCTTGTGCACCGCCCGACCTTTTTTGGCGCCCACGTAGTCAACAAAGAGCTGGTCATCCACCCGGAAGTGTTGTGTGCGGTTGATATAAAAGGAAAGCGCACGTTTTGGGTCCAGACGGTGGAGCCTCTCTTCCTCTCTGGAAGGATGCGGAGGCGGAAAGAAGGTGGGCAAAGTGATGGTCTGCCCAATGTGGAAGGCAGTAACCACCTTTGGCAAGAAGGACGGACGAGTCCTAAGAACAACCTTGTCTGGATGGACAGACAGAAAGGGAGGTTTGCATGATAGAGCCTGGAGCTCACTCACCCGCCGAGCGGAGGTGATGGCCACCAGAAAGGCTGTCTTCAGAGTCAGAAGACGAAGAGGACAGTTATGTAGAGGCTCAAAGGGAGCGCACATAAGAAAGGTAAGAACCAAGTTCATGTCCCACTGAGGCATCACAAACGGAACAGGAGGGAAGAGGTGTGTAATGCCTTTTAGAAACCTGTTAACAACAGGGGACTTGAAAAGGGAGGGCTGATCAGGAAGCCTGAGGAAAGCCGAGATGGCACAAAGATAGCCCTTGATGGTACCCAGGGCAGAACCCTGTTGGGCCAGGGAAAGAAGGAACAGAAGAACCTCAGAAAGAGGGGCAGAAAGGGATTCACAGCCTTTGCTGTGCACCATGCCACAAACTTGTTCCACCTGCAGGCGTATACCACCTTAGTGGAGGGACGCCTGGCTGCCAGAATTACATCACAAACTTCGGGAGGCAAGTCGAAAGGAATCAACTGCCGCCGCTCAATCTCCACGCAAGCAGGTGGAGGCTGGACAGGTTCGGGTGGAGGACCGTCCCCTGCTGCTGCGACAGAAGATCCTCCCGAAGAGGCAGACGGATCGGGGGATCTACGCTCATACTGAGTAGCTTGGGATACCAAACTCTTCGAGCCCAGTCCGGAGCCACAAGAATGACTTGGGCCCGGTCGTGCCGAATCTTCTTCAACACTCTGGGTAGAAGTGGTATAGGCGGAAAGGCGTACAACAGACCGCAACTCCACTCACGACGAAAAGCGTCGCCGAGCGAGTGCCGCCTTGGAAATTCCAACGCGCAGAACTGATGACATTGCGCGTTCTCTTCGGTGGCGAATAGATCTAACCAAGGCTCTCCCCACTGCAGAAAGAGACCTTGCGCCACTTCCGAGTGAAGACGCCATTCGTGATCCATCATGCACCTGCGGCTGAGTTCGTCAGCCCTGGCGTTCAGGGAACCTGCCAGGTGTTGAACCATCAGGAACATGCCCTGATGTTCCAGCCATGTCCAGAGGCGCAGAGCCTCCTGACAGAGGGTCCACGACCCCACCCCGCCTTGTTTGTTGCAGTACCACATGGCGGTGGTGTTGTCTGTGAACACCTGCACTACCTTCCCTTTGACAGAGGGAAGGAATGCCTTGAGTGCAAGTCGGATCGCCCGGAGCTCCAGAAGGTTGATATGGAGCCGGGACTCCGCCGGAGACCAGAGGCCTCTGATCTCCGCCTCTCCCATGTGACCGCCCCATCCCAGAAGGGACGCGTCCGTCACAACTGTGTGCTCTGGCTGGGGAAGGGAGAGGGATCTGCCCATGACCCATTGCCGGTTCGAGAGCCACCACTGCAACTGTTTTGCAGCCCCTGCCGAGATCTGGACGTGATCGGACAGGTTGCCCTGATGCTGCGCCCACTGGAACTTCAGGTCCCACTGCAGAGCCCGCATATGCCATCTGGCATGATTGACCAGCAGGATGCAGGAGGCCATGAGGCCCAGCAGCCTCAGGGTCATCCGTACCGAAACCCAGGATAAAGGCTGAAAGAGTGGAATCATAGCCTGAATATCCCGGACTCGCCGTTCGGGAGGATAGGCCCGAAACTGCGTCGTGTCCAGAACTGCTCCGATGAAAAGGAGCTGTGGAGAAGGAATCAGATGCGACTTCGGCACATTGATGGAGAACCCCAGCGAGTGCAGGAGTTCGGCCGTAGTCTGGAGGTGGGAGACGACTGCCTGGGACGAGCCCGCCTTCAGCAGCCAGTCGTCGAGGTAGGGGAAGACTGGAACCCCTGCCCGGCGCAGATGAGCTGCGACCACCGCAATCACTTTCGTGAACACCCGAGGGGCACTTGTAAGGCCAAAGGGGAGCACGGTGAACTGAAAATGCTCGAGGCCTACCGTGAACCGTAGGTAACGCCGGTGGGCAGGCAGGACGGGGATGTGGAAATAAGCGTCCTGCAAGTCCAACGCTACCAACCAGTCTCCAGGGTCGAGGGCAGTCAAGACCTGAGCTAGGGTGAGCATCTTGAACTTCTCCTTCCGGAGGAAGCGATTGACGGTCCGGAGGTCCAAGATAGGACGCATGTCCTCCTTGTCCTTTTTGGGCACCAGAAAGTAGTGGGAGTAGCAACCACGTCCTACTTCTGGGGTCGGAACATGCTCGATGGCCCTCTTGGCCAAGAGGGCCGTGACTTCCTTCTGCAGAAGCACCAAGTGATCCCCTGACATGCCGTGGAATTGAGGTGGCATGGCTGGGGAGTGGTCTCGAAGGGGAGGGAGTAGCCCCTTCGGACAATGTCCAAGACCCACCTGTCCGAGGTGATGGGACGCCAGTGGTGAAGGTGATGGCGGACCCTGCCCCCTACTGGCGTGCTGTGTACCTGAAAGGAGGGACTAGGAGGGCTTGGAGGCCGCGGACGGGTTGGAGGTGGTGGCCTGACCCGCACGCTGGTTGCCCGAACCGCCACGGCGGTATCCACGTCCTCGGCCACGCGAAGACGCTTGCTGCGCAGGCCGGTGGCTGGGCAGCTGACGTGACTGGGCGCCCCTTCCATGGCCACGAAAGGGGCGAAAAGCAGAGGTTAGCGGAGGGCGTACAACAGAAAGGCCCAGGGACTTGGCAGTAGCCCGTGAGTCCTTAAAACGCTCCAGCGCATGGTCTGCCTTTGAACCAAAAAGACCGACTCCATCAAAGGGCATGTCCATGAGTGTATTCTGGACATCACCCGAGAAACCAGTTGTTCTCAGCCAGGCGTGGCGACGTAGCGCCACCGTCGTTGCAAGCGATCTGCCCAGCGAGTCGGCGGTATCAAGGCCACAACGTATGGTGTATTTAGCCGCATCTCGCCCTTCCGCAATGGCGCGGGTAAGCAGTGTCTGGACCTCCTCAGAACACTGCAGCAAAACAGCCGCCACCGAATCCCACAGGGAGTGGGTATATCGGCCCAAAAGGCAAGCGGTGCGACGGACCGCAAGCCAGCACTGGAGGAAGAAAAGCCTTCTTCCCAAATTGGTCCAGGCGTTTGGATTCCCTATCCGGAGGGGCGGTAGGGAAGGCGGTTTGGGAGGCAGAGGCTTGGACAACCAAGCTCTCGGGGTGGGATGTTGGGAGAGAAACAAGGGGTCGCCCGGAGCAGGGCGATGGCGTCGGGCCACGTTCCTATCCACAGGAGCCCCTGTGGTGGGCTTGGACCAGGCACCCAAAAGAACGTCAGTGAGTGCATCATTAAACGGCAGCACGGTCTCCGAGGAGGAAGCCGCCGGCTGAAGCACTTCCGTCAGGAGATTAGTCCTGACAGCCACAGTAGGCAATTGGAGATGTAAGGCTCCAGCTGCTCTACGCAACACCATTGCAAAATTAGCTCCCTCCTCCGTAGCCACGGGAGGAGACAGCATGCCAGTGTCAGGGGAGGTGTCTAGACCACTGGCATCCCCAAGTTCCTCAGCCCAGTCCGGATCATACTCACACTGTTGTGTGAGAGGGTCCTCAGACCCCTCCCAGCTCTCCTGGTCCTCCTCTTGTTCAAAATATGGAGGAGGAGGGACATTTGGGACCCAAGGTCTCATCGGCGCCGGAGCCGGCGTCAAGCGACGTCGGTCCGGCTCCATGTCCGGAGCCGGAGAGAGCCGGGGACCGACGCCGTCCGGAGCCCCGGACGGCGTCAGGAATGGCACCGGGGACATCGGCGTCGGCAGAGGCGTGGTTAGGTCAACCGGCGTCGATGGGGGTTGCGGTACCACCGGAGCCGGGATCGAGGCCGGGGCCGGAGCCGAGGCCGGGATGAAGGCTGGTGGGACAGGCGGCGCTGGGACCGGAGTCGACGGCGACGCCGGAGCAACCCCATCAGGACCCTTGGGGCCCGAAGGCGCACCGGAGGGACCTGGAGGCCCGAAGAGGCGGGCCATGTCCGACAGGAATTCCTGTATTTCGGCCGGAGTCGCACCCGAACCCGGAAAGGACGGGTAATGCGGGGGCGGCTCTATAGGCATGTCCGGGGCCGCGGGGACGGTGCCGACTGGGGCCTCAGCCGAGTCGCGAGACGGGCGAGGCGAAGTCTTAGAGCGATGACGCTTCTTAGACTTTTTGTGCTTCGACTTACCCGAGGAGCGCGAAGACTTGGACTCCGACGACCGGCGGGGACTCCGCGACCGGCCCCTCGACCTCTCCTGGGACCGGGGCTTGGTGCGGCGCGGAGCCGACTGCCGGACCTCGAGTAGCTTTCGAGACCGCTCTCGCAAAGCCTTCGGGTGAAGTTTCCGGCAGTCAGGGCACGACTTCGTGTCGTGGTCTCGGCCGAGACAGAAGAGACACTCCAGATGCGGGTCTGTGATCGACATCATGCGACCACAGGCTCCGCATGGCTTGAAGCCGGGCATCCCTACGACACCTAGGAGTCGTGAAGACTCGATGAAGAAACAGTGAAAAAATTCACAAAAAGTTAGTCAAAAATTGACTAGGGCACTGCTCTTCCCGGATCTGCGCTTACTGGCGCGGAAAAAGAAGAACTGACGTCAGCGCGCAGGGGCGGCGTCTAAGTACTGCCCGCGACGTCATCCCGGCGATCACGACGCCGACGACGGACGCGGAGCCGCACGATGCCGCCTACCGACGCGAAAGGGTACTGCTACGCAAAAACTTTCCGGATCCAGCCTGACGCCTGGGGATATTCTAAGGTAAGGAATCTGTCACTAACGTGTCTCTTTCAGGTACTCCGGCTACGGGACGTGTCTGAGTCCGATTCGTCAGTCCTTTTCTTCGAAGCTGAGCCTCTTTCCGATGACGATCGCCGACCCTGCATCATGACTGCCACTGCCTGTAGCGCCTCCGCTCTTTCCTTTTCTGTCTGTGACGGGCTCGGTTTCTTCGAGCTCCCACGCCGCTGTCGTCTCCGCAATCTCTTCCCTGACTCTCGGTCTCTAGTCTGAGCCACCTTTGGTAGTGTCCCGGTCAAGCCTTCCATTTTGTAGGCCTCCAACCATTCCCAGGCTGCCGTGGGATCGTCACAAAAGTGCGTCTTCCTGTCCAGCATTATCCGCAGTCGGGCCGGGAACATCAGTGAGTATTGGTTCCCTTCTTCGCGAGAGCCCTTTTGACCTCAAGGAAGGAGGTGCGGCGTCTCTCGACCTCCAAGGTATAATCAGGGAACAATGACACCTTACTATTGTCGACCACATATGGTCCTTCCATGCGCGCTTTCTGCAATAGCGCATCTCTGTCTTTGAAGTGGAGCAGCCTGGCCACCACCGGGCGCGGGGGCCTCCCCGGGGCCGGCGGCCTGGCTGGGACATGGTGTGCTCTCTCTAAGGTGTAAAACTGGGACAGGCCCTCCGGTGCGACCACCTCGCGGAGCCAACCCTCCAAGTACTTGATCATATCGTTACCCTCCACTCCTTCCGGCAAACCCAGGACTCTCACATTATTCCTACGGTTCCGTCCCTCCACGTCCTCGGCTCTCCGTTCCAATATAGCAACTCTGTTGGATAATTCCCCCATCTGACTGGTCAACGACTGTTGCGCCGGGGTAATAACTGCCAGGGAGGATTCGGCCTGCTTTACCCTGTCCGCCCGTTTGGCATGCTCCGTCCTCAGCAGGCCCAGGCCCACTGCTACGATGCTGATGTCCTGGTGTTGTGTCGCCTTGGTATCAGCAATGGATGCTAGTACTTTAGCCAATTGCTGCTGGACAGGGATATCTGAGGGTTGACTCGACGGCTCCTTGTGCACCTGGTCAGGTGCCGTGTCCTCATGGTCTGAGGGGGGCCCCGCCTGTTTCCCTCTGGGTTTTCCCATCGCCAGGGGGGTATAATATCCAATGGAAGATCTGGTTCACCCCTCTCTAGGCGGTCGGGGAGCAGCAGCCAGAGTGCCAGCTCCACACCACTCCAGCGTGGGGTCGCGGCGTCCCTATGCTGTGGGTGGCTTATCACTGCACCCTGCGCCTTACAAAAGCAACCCTCACCGCTATAGTTCCGGGGTCCTCTGGCCCACTGCGCTTGTGCACTACTCCAATGTCCTGCACACGTATTGCCTGAGCTCAGACCCTAGAACCAGTCTCACTGTCAGTGGCTTAATCCCTTGGCAAGTTCAGCGTGGGCCACACACCTCTGCCGCACCTCCTCATGCCTCTGCGCCAGGGCCGTGTCCCGTAGTACCAGCCAGGGACCTCCCTCAGTCCCAAGTCTTCACCGCCCGTTTTCCTGCTCCCCAGGCAGGTCTGCGACCCCTTCTATCTCCCGGGGCCCCCGGGGCTGCTCACCAGTCGCCTCTGCACTTCGCATCCACCCAAACAGCCACCTGTCTACTGACCGGGGCCGGTGTCTTCCGCTTCCGGTCAGCGCACCCGGGTCACAGGTCTCCTCGGTGTCTCCTGGCCAGGCTATGGTTCCTCCGAGTCCCCCACTGTTTCCCCCCAGCCAGGGAACACACTCCGTTGTTGAGCACGAACTAGGCCGCTTCCACCCGGTTCCTGGGCTCTGGCACAGGCGTGTGCACGGGGTCCCCAGGCAGGGCAAGGCCACTCCACCCTCTCCTGCTCAGCCACAGGTCTTCTCTGGGTGGAGCGCGCTCCACCTCCGCATCCAGCGGCCCCCACGCATGCCCGGGTCTTCGCTGCAGGCCTCCGGGTCCACCCACAGCCTGCACCCACCAGGCCCCCAATCGAGGCTCAGGCTGCCACCGGCTCCCTCCGCAATGGGGTCAGCCCCGAGCCTGCACTTCAGCACCACTGTCCCCCTTCCGGTGCGACTCACCGAGGCGCTGAGCCTTCCCGCCTCTCTCAGCCTGCCGGGGCATCACAGGCTCCACCACCGCTCTCCTCCGGCCGGGGAATACCAGCGGCCGTGAGGAGCCCTCCGCCGCAGTCTGACTCGCCCCTCAGACGCCCCCAGACCCCAAAGGAGCTGGATTATGATCCGGGGCACCTCCGGTGAATCGGGTCTCCAGTGCTGCGCCCCCAGGCCCGGGCCGTCACCTCGGTACACAGGATAATTTATTCGGCTGGCGCGGAGCTCTCGGCTCACGCGTCCGCCATCATCGGCTCGTAAGCCACGCCCAGAGGAGAAACCTGTTCAACATACATCATGGATCAAGCTGGGTATCGGTGTAGATCAAAGCAAGCCCTCAATAAACAAATGGATATTATCTGCTTTGGGGTATAAAGGTTGTTTTACTGTGCATGTTTGCCTCCATTTAGAAAAATTAGAAAGTGCTCCACACGCAGATCTAAAACTCGAGCAAGAGGTGTTATAAATGGCGACTGGAAAAATCTCTGATAAATTTCCAGATAAAAAAAGTCAAGGCATTCACACAGATCTTTCCAATAAGATGCACCATTTTACTGTTCCAAGTTGTCAGTAAAAGATATTACATTATAATAGCATGAGGGGCAAATATGGAAGGAAGTATAAAGCTTACCTGTGTGCTTCACAGCAAGATGAGACACAAGGAAGTCTTCGCGGAAGGTGCAGTATTTGCAGAAATTGCATTTGTAGGGTTTATCGTTCATGTGAGTTAGCTGGTGGTTCAGCAAAGCCTTCTTATCATTACAGATAACATCACAGAACTCACACTTAAACCTGAAACTCACAGAAAAGACAACTAGATAATCACAAAGTGGTTTTAGATCCATGGGACGAGAACAAAGAAAAGAAGTAAAGGCCAGGTTTTCTCATCCCCCCCACACTTATATTGCTTTGCCTCATTCATGTATCCCCTTCCTTCCTTTCTCCCTTTGTTCTTATTTTCTACATAGGCACTCTGGTATCTAATCCCAATATGAAAAAGAAATGACAGCTCTAGGGACAAATGTGCCTGTTTAGTACCAGCCAGTTTCCCTGGTTATGTTTTCTTCAGGCAGCGGCACGTGGGAGCCCTGATTTACGGGGAGATTCACATTCACATCTTTATTGAAACTGTATAATTTGCGTCTTCATGTCTAGCCTACCCGGACAGTTATGGAGCTTTGAGAGCCCAGCTTTTAGTTTCAGACTAGGTATCCAGTGTCCTAGTTAGTGGGGAGCATCACCTTTGATAGGGCTTGGTTGCCCCTGCATAATCAAAGACTTGAAAGAAACGCTTGTCATTTGCAGAGAAACAACACTACATAGAGTAGGCTTCAAATCTCAGACCAGAAAAGGACAAGTACTTTACATTATATCACAACAACAAGTTATATAGTAGGCATAACAAAAGCAGAGATTGGGAGAAAGAGAAAAGTCAGACAATGAGGCAGCTGCACAAAGGTGAATGAAAAAAGGCAATATGAAGAAATAAGGTGAGAACTCGAAGGCGTTGAAGCACAAAAAGATGGCAATGGAATCACTACACAAAAGAGATCACCAGGTAAGGACACTGGAGACCAAGAAAATAAAAACAATGATACCACAGCAATGCAACAGCTGACCAAGAAAAATGGTGCACGGGCAAGGTGCTTGGAAAAAAATAGAAAAGGTAGGCACTGCTACAACCAAACACGCATAGCACGCCATTAAAGGAGCTTCGGGACACAGAAACTAAAGATAGCACCTCAAGAACAGTCTTTGTAACACAAAATAAAACTATACACAATGTATCCACAAAACAAGGAGAGCAATATACCAGGGGAAAGTGGGTGACACAGAAAAGACAGACATGAAACTAGAAGATCACAGCAGAGATGACAAATGTGTAAATAACAAGGGTGACAAATCTATACACCAGGAGAGAATTACGAGAAAGGAGGCAGGAGAAGCAAGCAATAACATAACAGGAAGAGTTTTTTAGGAAATGAAACTTTGGGAGACATATAAATAACACAATGACAATGCATGAACAGAAGACAAAGCCATGAAAGAAAGCTAGAAAACACTACAAAGGCAGATGATGTAATTATCACGCAAGGAAAAGCACTCGAGGGGGTTGGGGGGGTGGGGAACAGAAATAAGGCAAGTGACTTGGGCTTGAACAACTCTTACCTGCTGTTACCAATCACCTGGATATGAGTCAATAAGTGCATCTTGAAGGTGTAGCGCTTTTTAAAAGATTTCCCACACTGAAAGAGAGTATCACAACTGCATGTTACATAGACGCTCTGTGTGTTTGCCATGTCATTTGTTCCCTACAATACAACTGCAACCTCACAAAGCTCTAAAAACGACTTGTTTTTCTTGACTCAGTACAAACTACTACGTACTTATAGCCTCACAGGATATTTATTACAAATAGATCCCTAAACTATAGGGGAGAGGAGTTGGCCTAATGGCTAGGGCGGGCGACCTCGAATCTGGGGAACTGGGTTCGAGTCTCGGCAATGACGCTGAACATCCTGTGATTCTGGGCAAATCACTTAATCTCCCCATGCCTAACAAATAGGTGAAACTTTGAATACCCAGGTAAAATAATACATAAGTTGTCTTTCAACAAAAGTCCCACGAGAGGGGTGGGTGGGGGTGCTCTTGCCCATACCTCCTTATCACACAGGGATTCTTCTGGGTAGCACCTCCTTCGTTCAGAATCTTAGCACGACTTGTGTAAGTAAGAACGTGGAACAAAAAAGTAACAAATGAAGCACATCTCCATAAAGGCCTGGAGAGGCAAATGGCTCTATTTATTTAACGTATTTCTATTGCCCGTACCTAGCCACCGGGCAGCAGAGGAGTTTATAAGTAACACAGGGGTCTAGGGCAGTGTTCCTTTTATTTCTGTGGACCCTCCTAGAATGACCAGTGGAAGCCTTTGACCGTGGCCTAAGCAATTTCAATTATTTGAACCTCAAAATAATACACAAAGATAAAGAAATTAGTATACATCAAACAAAAGCACAAATTATGTAATATTTTGTTTAATCCACAAACCAAAAGATACAAAAAATCATAAACAAAATGATACACAAACAAATCTGAATGCGAAGGTTGGAGCATTTCAAAATTTGGTTTTATTTCTAAAAGACAAAGTGATATGCTAGTTTATAGCATACTCCTTTGTATTTTGTACTTCTAATGCATGCTATCTTTTTATCAGCAAATACCAGTTCTTCAAACAAGGCAACCATCTGTCCATACTACTTTTTGCTGTACTTGCGTTGCTCTCACCTGTCAAGCAAAGAACACCCTCTTAATTTTTAGCCTTTAATTTCCAATCCATGCACTTTAACATTTTCTTTTTACATTTTGCTTTTTTTCTGTGTCTATAAATTACTAATCTGCTAATATCAGTCAATTCTCTAACAGTCAAGGACACCCTCAACAGGGTTCACAGACACCCAGAGGTCTGTGGACGCCAGCTTAAGAACCGGTGGTCTAGGATCATTATAAAAATGAATAAGGTGGGGATTTAAAGTGGAGAAATTAGTCAGAAGCTAAAATCTGAAGAGGTTTGTTTTAAGTCCTCCTGGAAAGCAAGAGGATTTGGTTTAGCCTGATGTAGTTCAGGAAAGAGTTCCAAAAACTGGGAACTGGGCAGGACAATGCTTGTTTTACTGTTTTAGGAATTTCTAGAATTATTTGATTTCAGGCTCTGGTTTTTCAATGTCCGCCAGTGAATTGTAGTTTGTTCTTCAAATAGGGAGGTAGAGGGGTGTGAACCGCTTTATGTGAAAACATGATATCTTCAATTCACTTCCTTCTTCAAGTGTCAGCCAATGAAGATTTGTTTTAGCATGGGGGAAACATGATCAGATCTCTTTGCTCCTATAACTAACCATGTGGGCACATCTAGTTAAGCTCAAAAAGGGATATCTGAAGGCCCCTAAGTACAGTATTTCTGCCATCTAGATGAACGAGTAGAAGTACTTTGGCCCTGATGTCTGTATGAGGGATGATGGGTTGTACCTTCTTGAGCAAAAGGATGTTGGTAGGATGTAGATGTAGTCAATTTGGCAATATGACGATTTAGGGTAAGGTTTCAGCCTATTGTGAATCCAAGCATCTCTGCACACTACACCAGGCATTGGCAGATGCCTAGAGCATGCAGAACGGCCACCCACTTTTGTATGGTGGAGAGGAGTGAGTAGAGAATAAGAGTAGGAATTCTGTCAGTTTCAGAGAGAGTGATTGCATCTAGATTGCTAGATTATAGATGAAAGACAAGATTTATTATGTTGGACAGGTTGGACAATCACAGGTAAACCTGTGTCATCAGCATATTGAAGAATAAAGATAGAATCTTCCTGAAGAATGTTGCCAGAGGTCCCATACACATACTAAACAGTTGAGTTGAGAGGATGGATCTTTTTGGTACACCATATTTCATTGAAGTGGGGCTAATTCAAAGGAGTTGAGTTCCACACATACAGATCTTAAGAGGCTACGAGGGCTGACACAGTTGAAAGGGCGGACCGTGGGTAAGGTCCACGAAATTGCAGGACTGCTAGTGGTACTGGCGTATAAGTGAAGTCAGTTCCAAGGATTTGGACTGCTTGAAGCACACCAGGCCCAAGTCTGCCTTATCACTGAAAAGGGGAGCACTGTCGAAGAGCATGTTCAGAGATTTCTCTCGGACATCATTCGAGAACCCAGTGGAAGAGATCCAAGCGTGGTGGTGGATGGCAATGGAACAGCCCATGGACTACAGCACTGAATCACTGTGTCCAAGTCATAGATTAGGATTTGTTTGGTCACATCCTGCTCATTGCGCATAACTTTCACAAAATGATCAGAAAAATGATCAGAAAGATTCAGTATGTCAAATTTTGCCATTTCCCACAAAGCATGGGAGTAGAAAACTAGGGGGCATATTGCATTTGTGGAAGAAAGGGCAAGGCTCCCAAAAGAAAAGACCCTCTTCTCACTGGCCTCAATTTTTTTTTTTACTTGCTGCTGGCAGTGGAAGTGTGGAAAGTGTCATAGTTCTGCTTTGAGGAAGGGGATGTCTGAACTACAAGTCTCTATGGGAAGGAGCGAGCATTAGAAATTTTGGGCCCCCAGGCACGGAACGGTAGCCGCGGACGGCCTATTTGTTCACCGCCAGGACCAAAGCTAGCTTGTCCCCTCCCACTAAAATGAGGTTCATCAATGTCTCGTTTAAGAGGAGCAACGGCCTGATTGTCAAACATGCAAGTTGCCCAAATCTCTGTAAGCAAGTTAGCCTTGTTCTCTTACACAGGCAATGGCAGCTGAAGAGCCTCTCGAGCCTTGTAGAGGACATCTGTGAATGAGGCACTTTCTTCAGTGGGAGACTCAAATGACATTTCCAGTCCAACCCTGGAGATGTGTCTAGAACACTTGCATTTTGTAGAGCCAAGTAGTTGCTAGGATCCATCCCAAAAGTGGGGGGCAGGGGGCGCAGATGGCCCACATCAATAGTATCATTGTGGACATGATAAACAATGTTTGGCATTTCAAAAGGGACCAGATGTATAACAAATAGCTCCCCAAACCTGTCAACATACTCCCAAGGAAGCAAAGGCCTGTAAAAAGCTTCCTCCAGTAACTACTGTGCCCTGTAACCAGACCAGGATAGACTCAGTCTTTGGAAAATTTGTCAAAGTGTGGAACAGATCTGAAGATGACACTGATGGTGCCAGGGACAGCACTGATGCTGATGATGGGGCACCCACCAAGACCTTCGGCTGAGGTATCAGTTTGCCCGGCAGCAAATAGTGTCACAGAGTCACAGTGAGGTTGACCAGCTTTGGAGCCGCCGGCTGGCTCCAGGTCGGCTCCATGGGGTTGTGAGGTACAAAAGAGGGATTGAAGCGGAGTTTCTGTGGGAGAAGTCTAGTATTATCTGGTGGTAAGCCACCATCTGCACATTATCAGTGCCAGGAGCTAGAAAAGCCAGAAGTGGATCATCAGCTTTGTGTCAAGAGCCGGTACTGAATCTAGTGCAGAAACTCTACAATGTCTGGGTCCGAAGTCAATGTTGAGGCCAGAGTCAAGAAATTAGGCCAATGACTGAGACCTGCCCGTGGAGTGGGAACAACGTTGGTAAGGAAAAAGACCATTGATGTGCCTCTAAGGCAGCACTCAATGATCGTCTGTTTTCACCGTAAGTGGGTAGGTAGGACTTCATCTTTGAACCATGATGATAAAGGAAGATGTGAGACTGAACAGGGCATGAAATATCTCTCAGTCACCATACAACAGCAGTTCTTGACCTGGGGACTGCAAGGCCTACACAGGGGGTGTGCAACAGTTTAGAAAATTAAATAATATTAGCATAATAATGAAGTATATATACAGATTAAAAAGCACAATGTAAAATTGGAAAATCTAACCGGCTCTGTAAATGTGAAGGATTTTTGAAGTGCCAGGTAAAAATTAAGGGCCAGATGTACGACCATTGGATTTAGCGCCTCGCAATTTGCGACTAATTGTGCGTTGCAAAGTGCGAGGCGCTAAATTCAATGTACAACAGTGTCAGAGACACTGTTAGCGAATCCCAATGGGGTCGCAAAATGCGAGGCTCATCAATATTCATGAGCCACTCGCAATTTGCGACCCCATTGGGATTGGCCAGCCTCACAGGTATGGTGGCCTGTTGGGGTCAGCAGAGCACCATGTCTGTGACTGCTTTTCAATAAAGCAGTTTTTTTTTTTCAAATGCAGCCCGTTTTCCTTAAGGGAAAACGGGATGCATTTAAAAAGAAAAAATGAAACGTTTTCGTTTCATTTTTTAAGGGCAGCCACTGCCTGCCCTTAAAAAATATTTTCCCCTGCGTTCGCAAAGGGGAAGGGGTCCCCTGGGGACCCCTTCCCTTTTGCGACCCTATTACCACCCTCTTGAAGAGGGTGGTAATTTACGAGAGTTTTGTGACCGCTATTGCGGTCGCAAAACATTTGTACATAGGGTTGCACCCGCTATTAGGAAGGGAACGCCCTCTTCCTAATAGCGAGTCGCAGAACCCTATTTTGCGAGTCGCAATAAATTGCGACTCACAATATAGGGTTTGTACATACCCCATTCCATTTTTGCATGCGGAAACGGGTTTGCAAACCCGTTTGCGCATGCAAAAATGGTCGTACATCTGGCCCTTAGTTCTTATCCTTCGCTTGATTCATGGAAGCAGTGCAAAATACAGCAAACAGATTCTAGCATGGACGATTGGTGGACTCAGTGAAAGCACTGGATTTGCCCCCAAAATGAGACCATGCGTTAAGAGTAAAAAGACAAAGTGATATGCTAGAGTCTAGTATATCCCTTAATACACGCAAGTATGGGTAAAAGCGAGCTCAACTGACATTACACTTTGAATGGCTTTTGTCTAAAGACATACCATGTTTCATATTTTTTAACACGACTCCCAGCTTGAAATGGGGCTATGCAAAAAGCATGATAAAGTAATAAAGATCCAAAGCTGTAGAACTACAACACGAAATACATCTTAGCTTCTGAAGCAAAAGACATATTACATTACCCATACCCAGCGCAGGTTGTTCACCCTTGAACAACAATCTTGAAAAACAAAGCTCTCAAAGTACCCACCTTATCACACATATGTGGTTTTTCAGTACTGTGGGTCTTCAGGTGCTGCGTCAGTCTTTTTTGCATTGGGTAGACTCGATTACAGATGGGACATGGGAAGGAGTTCAGCTTTGGTGGCTAGTGAAGGACCAAAAGTAATAGAGTGTCAATAAAAATAAAAAATGTAATATCAACTCCTTAATCAAAGAATAACAATGATTGTACTAAAATCCTCAAGTCTATTTTTCCCCACTGCCATATATCTCAAGGTAATGAAACTTAGCAGCTCAATCTTCAAAATTCCCTGTCGCTCCATACTGAACAAAGCTAGCGAAATAGTACAGTAAGTACCAGATCCGTAATCAGTTCAAAATGGAGGGGACACTAACAGTAGGCGAGAGGAAGTTCTAAATTGCGGCTAAGAGGGATGGAATTGCCCCTGAAACTATGGCACACGTACTGTCAACTCTGCAGTGAATGCAGCACAAATTCCATCAGAAAGATGGGTTTAAACTGTGTCTGCCACCAGAACATGAAAAAAGAAGAGAGCTTGAACTGTATAAATCCTATGAATCTATTAATGAGAACTCAAATCATGGAGCCAACGTTGACTGTTAAGAAACTTCTACAGACAGAGCTAGGTGTGTATAATGACTGGACTTAAGATTTCTGATTGTACAGCAGCTTGCCTACTCTATGTTCAAGATTGCAATGTAAACATGTTACAGAAAAATGGCACTGTTTTAATTGTATTGTTTGAAATTTACAACAGGTGGAAAGAACAGAAATAGATAGTTCAAATTCAATTGCTATCACAACTGTGGCGAACGTTTCAAGGGGATTATACACAAACTTGAATAATGTAATTTTATTTGCACTTTAAGAAAAAGACGTGACTGTAGACAGTTCTTGTAAACTTCTCAAAAAAAAATTCAAATACTACAAAACACTCTCTCCTAATTTAAGAACATCACTGAACCTAAATCTAAATAGGGCAAGTGCGATTTGCCAAACATTTGAGTGTCATCTTTCTTAACCATCATAAGATATTGATTCTTCTGGTTTGAAGAAGGAAACATCATTCCCCTCATGCAAAGCTCTTACTCGCACACAAGAAGCGTGAGTCCCAGAACCTACAAGAGCCTTCATAATATCTTTTGAAGCTTTTTACTTCTGTGAAGCGTTGACGGAAAGTGGTCCGCAAAAAAAAAAAAAAAAAAACAGCATTCTTTTCCTTTGACAAACCATCTCTGTTATGTAGTTTACAAGAAATGTACTGCCCTCCTCGCTACTCTTTAAAAATGCGATCAATACACCAACTTCACCACTTTGAAGCTCCTCATAGGAAGCGAAACACTATTTATACTTCCTTTATATGCACCCTGAACATCGTATTGGCAGATGATAAATTCAGCATTGTAGTAACAATTTTCAGTAACAATAAGGTTTTCACTCTTATATGCGGCAGAAAGGTTGTCTGTCCCTAGTGCATTTTCGTTCCAGGTAGTATACGGGACCAAAAGCAACACTGGAAGCTTATTGGCCTGCATCAAGATGGTTGCTTTTTCTATTACAATCTCCGTGGTACTCTTGCTAGTACTCAAGACTTCATTTAGTACTCAGCTTCCTGCATCGGGAGCTAAAACCTGCCAAGCTTATCTACATCTCTGCAAATGAAGGTTCGATTGTGTCAGGATTCTGGTTTGTGGCCT
Source organism: Calotriton arnoldi (assembly GCA_963921515.1). Taxonomy (NCBI): domain Eukaryota; kingdom Metazoa; phylum Chordata; class Amphibia; order Caudata; family Salamandridae; genus Calotriton; species Calotriton arnoldi. The sequence goes on from CAWUFW010000661.1 coordinate 1,048,981, forward strand.
TCAATCAGTCCGCCAGAGTGGACTTCTCGTAAAAGGCCCCCTGTCTTATGGGTCTCTACTTTCCTTTCTATGGCTAGTGACAATGCAAAGAAGCTGCAGATGGTGTTCCAACATTGAAGTAAGTCTAACTCAGATGTACATTGCGGGCTAGCTAGCCTTTCACCTTAGTCAAGTATGGATGCACCCTGACCCCAAGCTAATCTATCCGTCTTCAGCAAGAGCTGCTGCCCATGTTCTTTAGGATATACGTGTCCCACTGAGTTCAAAATCTCACTGCAACAACTCATTGCAGCTTCTGCCGCCACCCCACTTCCTCCGCTGTAACTACTTGTTCATATGGACTTTCTCAAATTAGGTCTGGCGCAAGGGCATTTTCCAGAAGCTTCAGCATTAAAGTCTTTCTGTGTGCACTGCCAAAACCTTCTTGAAATGCCTGCCTCTGGCTTGCTAAGAAAGTGTTGGATAGGACACAGCGACTAAATTAGCCACAAAAAGGGGCATATCTATTGATTTCAACCCCCCCCCCCCTTGCATTTCGCTGTGTTCAAAGGTGACATTGCCAGAAATAGTGGTGAACTAACTACTCAGTTTAGAGGGGAAGATCTCCAACCATGTCAGGCAGTGTGAAGTATGTTGCCTCTAACATCATGGAAAAATGCGACCATCTACAAACATGTTAGGAGAGCACACAGGTGTGGACACACGTTTGTTGATGAAATTCCATCAGCCAAGATGGACGCTGACAGATTCTCAGACATTAACTCCCTTACATCAGCCTATCATATGGCTACTTCAGCTGAGAAATAACTCTGCCTTGGCATTCAGTTCTGAATGTGGTGGATTTCCTTCTGCATTACAGGAGACCAAATATTCACCGTACCTACAAGTGGAAAATCTGCTACCAAAAAAATGGAGGCTCTTGGACCTTAAATAATATTTTCTAAAAACAACAATATTTATAACTTATTTTATTTATGGCCTTCACACTGCACTTCTGCCGTGCCCAAATATTTAAAATAACAAATGCTGTTATCATCCCATTTAATGTTGCTCATTAACCGACTTAAGAAAAAATAATGCCTGAATCAGCCTTTATGGAATTCAAACTCGTGATCTGCCACTAAGTACATGTTTCAGTGATGAGTGTTTCATTCACTAAGCACGCCTCCAGGTTTCCTGATATTTATCTGTAGAGTCTTCAATGCACAGCAATTCCATAAATGCATGAGAAGAAAGGGAGGCATGTTCTTTGTGAGGATCTTCCTCTTTCCTCCTCCGTCTGACATACTAACAAGTTTGTTAACCAATCCAGTCATGCCCTTGAAATCCATAAACTTAGTACTTTAAGTCACTTTAAGTGACGCATTCTAGCAGCACATCACAAAATAGTTCCAAAAAACAATTAGCATGCAGTCACTCTTCGATATCTGCACTACGTCACTTAATCACAAACCGCAATACGTCTTAGCATTAGGACAAACAACATTTTCATATCAAATGGCAGATCTTCATTCATATCAGGACAAATTTAATTTGCTTTAAAAACCTCTGCATTGTCTCTCTTGTGATGAAACCATGAAACGTCACACAAAATCCTACTAAATCTTCAACCTTTTGTGGCAAAATTGTTAGAATTTGCAACTAAGTAAATCCAGAAGCACATTAACACCTTCTACAATGTTTATCTTTATTTCATTTCTTCACTGAGTTAGTTGAAGATTCAGTTCTCTTATACCATCTTGATCACATGAGTAGTTTATTTCAAGGTTCGGACAAAGTAATCTAGGATGGCTTTAGTAGGTGTAAAATACAGCTGCCTGCCTGCTCCCGAGAGATCGTTAACATTTGCTCTTATGTCAACCATTTGATTTCTTGCGACAAGCAACTGCTACCAGTAGGGTCCTACATATTCTTGGTGTCAAAAAATTTTCATCTCAAGTGCTATCAGCAACTACATCTTTCAAATAATTTGCAATGATCCATGACCTATGATCATGACCTATGAACATGAGGCATAGCCTTCTTATTAGAATCTCCATCTTTGAAATTGCCCTTCACCCAAGATCATGGAGAATATCAATCATTAAGCATTTCAGAAAACTATAAAAACTGGATCTTAAAAACAGTCACCCCCAGGAATATTCGTGACGGCCAACCCGACAATTTTTCATGAACAGAATCTTCTAGGCCCGTTGACTCGTTTACAAGGTGACGTTCGACACTGGCGAGCACTACCAATATCCCTGCTCGGGCGCGCAGCATTATACAAAATGATGGCACTGCCCCGTTTCCTATATGCCCTACAAAATACACCATACAGCATCCCTGAAACGTACTTCAAATCGATAGATGGGGAAGTCAGAACACTACTATGGGATGGGAAACCGTCCCGTATTGCGGCACCTAAGCTGGTCAGGGGGTGGTATGACGGAGGGATAGCGCTACCAAATATTCAAGTCTATTACTGGGCAGCACAGCTGTCGACCATTAATAAATGGGTGTTCGGCACGCAGCAAGACCCGGCCTGCACCATGGATAGGTGGTTGATGGGCAATGGGGGATTTAGAGAAGCCTTGTATACGAAACCAGGTAGGCAGCAACTCACAGGCCCAACGGCCCTTACAGTGGCCCTATGGCACGCCGTCAACAGAAAACTAGGCTGGTGTAATAAAGTCACGCTGAGCACACCCCTGTGGCATACTGAGATACTGGGCAAGCTAATCAGATATCGAGGATTTGATAAATTGGATACCATCGGCCTGTCAACAGTGGGGGACCTTGTAAAAAAACGGAACATAAGCGCGTTTGTCGAGCTACAACAAGAATACGAACTATCTGCTGGGGAGGCGTTTAGATACATACAAATACAGCACGCTTTGAAGTCAGTGCTCCGAACGGAGGGTGAAGTGCCGGAAGCCTCACCTCTGGAGGACAGGTTGCTCACGGAACACATAGACCGTAAAATGATTGCACTTATCGCAAAATAATTAACAGCACTCCTGACCCAATGCAACAGTTACATAAGCGCTGGAAGGCAGACCTGGGGGACCTAGAGGAGGAGGACTGGCGCGATGCGTTATTCTCCACGCGGGAAGTCGCCATATCATCACGCCTGAGGTTAATCCAGTTAAAGGTCCTCCACAGCACACACATCTCATGCACATCGTTGGTTGAGATGGGCAGAAGTGTTGATGCTGAGAGTAGAAGGAGATCTGGGGGTACTGGCACCTTCTACCATACAGTCTGGGAATGCCCGGTCATCCAGACGTACTGGAACAACGTAGTGGCGGGGGTGTGCGAGGTTAGTGGCGTTACCCTGCCTGTGACACCCAAACTGTGCTTACTTAATGTGTGTGAGGCCTCCGACATGACCCGCACGGATCAACTCTGGGCTGCCCTGGGTTTTATGGTCGCTAAACGGAATATTGCCCGGAGATGGGGGGTGCCGAAGCCACCAAACCGGGAGGAATGGGAGCGGGATATGGACTGGTGTATGTTCGCAGAAAAAACGGTCTACAAAAGCAGGGGGTGCCCACAGAAATGGGACCGGTATGGGGGAAATGGAACCTACACAGGGGCAATATTGTTCTCCCCCCTCCGCTCCGGGAGGGGGACCACCGTGGTTAAGACATTCGACGGACACAATTGATGATGAAGGAGGAGGGGGAGAAATTGATGTGTGATCAACTGGGAATGAAATGCATGACTGTTTTATTTGATATGAGCTGTACTGATTTTATGGATGCACGCTGTTATGAAAAATTTAATAAAAAGATTTATTTAAAAAAAACAAAAAACAGTCACCCCCTTTGTAAGGAAATGCCTCTTTTTGCATGATCACCCCCAAAGTTTTAGACTAATGCTGCGGGTTTTTCGACTCTGAGTTCGCACTGAGGACTGCTAACCAGACTTCACTGCCTGTGCTCTGACCCCGGAAAGTTTGATTGGCGTATACCCAATTGGCATAAGTTAATGTACTTTATAAGTCCCTAGTACATGATACCCAGGGTGCCCAGGGCCTGTAAGTTAAAGTGTCCCTCAGAGGCTGCAGCACTTATTTTGCCACCCTGAGTGTGACAAAAAAAAACATGTCTTGCAGCTTGCCACTGCAGACTGGTAGATCAGTTCTAAATGCTAAGTCAACTTTGCCATTTAAACTGATGACGAAGTCCAGACCTACCTTTTTAATATATATGCCACTCCAAAGGTAGACCTATCAAGTCCTAAGGTAGGTTGCTGCATATTAAATAGTAGGACATGTATTTTCAGATGTCCTAATACAATAAAACCCCTAAATTGTAATTTTACTGTGGAGACTCTAGTAGCCCCTTTGGCAAGTACAGGGTTACACACTGACAACTCAGCTGTGTTAACTCCTGAATGGGACTAATAAAGTATGTACTTCAAGGTATCAAAATAATTGTTACATTAAACCAGACTTGATGCTCAAGTCGAATTAAATGTAATTTTTGAGTGAAAGGCAAGTTTAGAAACTACCACTCTGTTGCCCAAGTTTTCCAGTATTTGCCAGCATTTACAAATACTAGCTATAAAACTGCCATCTGCCCTCTTAGGGAAACATTAGAAGTCTGCCGTTGGAAGAGGTGTCACCTTTACCTGGCTGTAAGCCACACAGAGTGTGAGCCCAAAAAACAGGCTCCCTGGGGAAGGGTAAATGGTAGACACACACGACAGGGGCTAATGTTTGGCTCTGGTAGACTGGTTGGCGTGGAGGACAAAGAGAGGAAAACAGTTGCCTTAACAGTTTTCCCTTGGGCGTATACCCCTCAGGTTGCCACACCTTTAGGGTGGGCTACCAAACTCCACACACTGAGAGAAGGGTCTTGCCATTTTGGAAATGGCCAGAATATTCTATGATATCTATGTCCCACACATTGCAGGAAATCGTCATCAGACGGACAAAGACCTAGCAGCCCATTGACTAGTAACGACTGCATCCCGAGGGCACTTTCTGGGCATAAATATGGCACCCAGATCACGTTTGAACAGGAGAGATGACTGAAGAAGGACTGCCCTGCTGTTCCCTGGACCTGGCAGAGGGAGGCTGCACCAAAGACTGGACTGCACCTGCTTCTCCTGGGCTAGCAAAGAGGATTTTGCCTGTGGTGCCCTGCTTGAAGAAAGGTCGACCCGCTGAGCCCCACAGAACAGGTGAACACCAAGAGTAGGTTGGCTCCAGGGCCACAAAAGCTGAAGAAGCCAGCCTTGGCTAGTCAGTAGCCACAATTGCTTGATCGTCATTGACTACCGATATGCAGCCCGGGGGACCAAGTCCCAACGCTCAAAAGTTGCATTGAGTCTGCTTGACCCAGGAGAGTTGTTGGAGAAAAGGCTGGTCGCCCAAGGAGGTCACTAGCCTCCACCAAAGGGAACAGCTGGTTTCGTTGTGACCGGAGACCCGTAGTCCAGTGGCAACTGGACGTTTGCTGAACCCCGCCAGGATTACAAGGGAAGCTGACCCTGTGGCCAAAGTCAACCCATAAAGAACGTGGACTGAGTAATAACGCGAGGAAGCCCCACTGTCGACCGCACAGCACCCTCACCATCTCCAGCATCCTGTACCCTTGCATCAGGACCATCGTTATTCTTTCTTCGATTAAAAAAAATAACCATAAAAGATACATAAAATCAATTATAACATTCAATACAACACGACAATATTAAATATATTATACAAAAGAAGAAGAAACAAGCAGGACATAAAATATGCAAACATATGATAAAACATATATTCAAAGTGCAACTTAAGTTGAAGCACAGTCATGGGGCCAGATGACAAATGAATCTTTCCAGCCTAAATTACAAACACTTATCATCAAAGGATAGAAATGCCTGATATTCCGGCAGTGCGAGGGACATGAGGGACTGAGAGACCCTTTGACAAATTAAGGCCAGGCCTCCTGAAGCTTAACTGTGCAACTTAAAAAAATACCCTACATTCACACAGGTATGAACGTCCTTGAGCATTAAAAAATACAACATAGCAGGCCTCACTTGTTTAAAATTTAAAACCTTTAAAATCGGTATTAAAATCTTTTCCTTGGCAGAGTGAAAAATCGGCAAAATAGGAAAAATTAACAGCGGTCATCAGGACCACTCAACTGAAGTCTATGGTGGTTTGCCGATTGAGCCTGGAACTGGACTGGAGACTGCTTTTGTGACAAGTACAAATCCTCACTGCCCCCTTTGACTTGCTCCCTGCTAGAGTTGGTCACCCAGAGCGGACTGTAATGACCCAACACAACTTTACAAAAGTTTTGCAAAGTTTAAAATGTTTGCGCTAACCGCGGTAGTTGCAATTTGCTTATTAATCTTTATCTCCGGAACCATCGGGGGGATTTTGTTCATTTTGGTGTCTAAAAATTAAATTAAATAGGACCTATTTTTATAAATTGGGGTTAGATTTCTTTTGTGTGACTTTATTTGATTGGTTTGCAGTTGTTGTACAAGTTACTTACCTTCGGTAACGATGTATCTGGTAGAGACGATTCTAGCCGCAGATTCCTTAACGTAGAATTATCCCCAGGCGTGAGACTGGACCCGGAAAACTTTCTTTGCCCCAGCATCTCTGCGCTGCACGCGACTCCGCCCTGACGTCGTCCGCGGGCGTGACGTCAGGGAGGTCACATAAGCCCCACCCCGGCGCGCTGACATCAGTTTTCTTCGGAGAACTTTTCCGCGCCACAACGCGGAGCCATCACAAACAAAACTGTGGAGATTATGGGAACAGTGTGCGAAAAAGCAGTGAAAAGAAGAGAGAAACGAAAGGTGAGGAACAGCACCAAGTGGAAAAGTGCCAAGCACTAAGGTACCAAACAAGCCATAGCAGCGAAAGCCATAGCAGGGAAAGAGCAGAGCACCGCTCTGAGGAACAACCTTGCAAGCTAAGGCGACATCCCCCTGGAGGCAGAACATATGTGAAAAATGCTATAGCAGGAGAGAGAGAGAGAGAGAGAGAGAGAGAGAGAGAGAGAGAGAGAGAGAGAGAGAGAGAGAGAGAGAGAGAGAGAGAGAGAATCTGCAATCACAATCCACAACAGTGAAGGGGCAACAAGCCCGTAACAGAGGAGTAACAGCAATTCACCCCCAGACGACACCATCAAAGGGGGGGGGGGCGTATCCCCTGAAAGGAACGAAAGGGCCGAGGTACAAGCAAAAATAAAACCAACGCAGAGAACTGCAAGTAAAAGGGAGAAGAGTAAAAGTAGGCCCCTACACTGGAGAAAAAACCAGAGTGGAGGGATGCAGAAGCGCACATGAACCAACCGACCTTGTATTATAAAGAAGGGGTGGAACAATCAAGCAGAACGAGGCATCCTGTCCGGGAGGAGACGAAGCAGACACCCACAGAAGACAAGCCACCCGGAGGGAGGCGAGTGCAGAAAACCAAACTGAAGTTCCTCGCAGAACGGGGAGGAAGGGCGGGTCGTGAAGGAATCTGCGGCTAGAATCGTCTCTACCAGATACATCGTTACCGAAGGTAAGTAACTTGTACATCTGATAGAGACTACTAGCCGCAGATTCCTTAACGTAGAATAGATACCCTAGCCATACCCAGAGGGGAGGAGGGCCTGCGAGAGAACCTCCCCAGTAGGAAGAAACACAGGGCCCCAGCAGGGGATGTGTCACAGGGACAAGAAGGGCGGTCCAGCCCTCACCAAGCAGAAGTAAGCAAGAACGAGGCGAAGGGAAGGCCAGGAGAATCCAATCCCATCCTAGGTACAACTGCCAGAAAACCCCATAGGGGCAGACAGCGCCAGAGGAGCACCAAGGAAGAAAAGAACCACCCCAAACTCCAGGGAGAAGAGGTAGAACCGGAGGCAGAGCCCGCCGTAGGAAAACACAGACACAGCGATAGGGGGCAGCTGAACGTGCATCAGCCTCAAGGCAGCGGACAAGGCAGGAGCAGCTCCACAGCCAACAAGCATTGGCATAGCCAATAGGTCTCGCCTTGGGGACCTTATAAGTGTTTAGCCATGCAACAGTTGCATAACTAAATACTTATAAGGTCCCAAAAGCGAGACCTATTGGCTACACCATTATAATCGCGGCACCCGCGTTTTACTTTTAACATTAAAAGTAAAGCGCTTTAACATTAAAAGTAAAGCGCTGGTGCCGCGATTGTAGCAAAAGTAAAGAAATAGATTATTTTTCTATATCTTTACTTTTGCTACAATGGCGTGCACCCGCGCTTTACTTTAATGTTAAAGTAAAGCGCAGGTGCCGCGATTATAGCAAAAGTAAAGAAATAGAAAAATAATCTATTTCTTACTTTTGCTGTAACACGGCACCCGCGCTTTACTTTTAATGTTAAAAGTAAAGCGCCGGTGCCGCTGATATAGCAAAAGTAAAGAAATAGATTATTTTTCTATTTCTTTACTTTTGCTATAATCGCGGCACCCGCGCTAAAGTAAAGCGCGGGTGCCGCGATCATAGCAAAAGTAAAGAAATAGAAAAATAATCTATTTCTTTACTTTGAAGCCGCGAAAGTGATCGCGATCGCGATGCACTTAATAACCCGTGACGCGCGTGCACGCTCACGTGAACGCAAGCTGGTCGCCAGTGCTGTTTGCACTTTCAAAACCCGCTTACTAAAACTCTCGCCAGAGCAGCGCATGCGCTGGCTCAGGCGAGACCTAAAAAGCGCAGGCGAAGAAGAAAGGCACAGTTGCGCAAAGCCCCAGCAGAACAAGAGGCCATGGGTAGAAGGGTGGAAGGAAAGGCAGACTGGATCGTGCGGAGCAGGGCGATGGCGATGTAGGAGCGGCTGAGGCACCGGATCACCCGTAGCAGGACGCCCCCAGGCCCCCAGAAGAGAAGTATGGAGCGAAGCTTTGAATGGAAGAAACAGCTCCCGTCCACCAGAGCCCCGATGGAGAACCTCTAACAAATGGTCCGTAGGGAACGGGGTTCCGGGGTCGCCCATGCACAAAATGCCAGCGGCCGTGGAAATGGCCCGGACAAAAGCTGCATTCGCCTCTGTAGGGCGTCGTGGGGGAGAGAGCAATTCCTCCGTGGGCGATGGCTGTAAACTATGCTGGCCATCCCCGAGTCCAGGTGGAGGAACAAACGGCCAGCCCCTGAATGGCGGAAGATCGACGGACGAGTGGGGGGCCTGAGGTGCCTCCGGGGAAGGCCGAGGTCGCGGGGACGGCGAAGAGCCCTCCCTGGAAGACGCCGGGGAAAAAGCAACGACGCGGCGTCCCGTCTCCGGGGAAGAGGAGACAAAAAGTTGACAACCATCCGGAGAGGAGGGGACCTCTGGAGACGAGTCGACGCCGGCACGGCGCCGTGGAGTCCGCCACAGGCGCCGGTGCGACGTGGACCGGCGCCGGTGCTGTCACCGGGGACGCCGAGTCGACCCCCACCACCACTTGCGCCCCAGGAGAATGGGGCGGGGTCGGAGCGGCTAAAGAACGGCGCCGAAAAGGCGCTGACTCAACCTCCGACGAGGCAGCCGCCTGCGCGGAGGGCCGAGAGGGACCCGGGGAAGCGCCCTAGCCAGCACCCGCGGCGCCGCCAGGGCCAACAGCCGTCGGCGCCTGAGCGGCATCGGCTCGGCCTCCGGCAAGGCTGCCGCCTGCTCAGAGGACCGAGGGGGACTCGGGGACGAACCAGGAGTCCCGGCGACCTCCTGTGACACCACAGGGACCCCCTCGGGGGTTTGCGGCGAGGCAGAGGCGCCGTGGGCCGAAGAGGGGAACCCCGTAGGGCCGCACCTCGACGACACCACACCCCCAAAACCTGGAGCCGAACCCGTCGGCGCCGGAGCCGCCGGTGACTCCGCGGAGGGCCCCGCACGTGGCAAGGGATCCGCGGACGTCTCAGGAAGAGGAGGAGGGGCCAAGGAAGCCTGCAGAGCCGCAGCATAGGCTTCCATTTGGGCCCTCGTCGCCCCAATGCCAGGAAACGGCGGGTAGGGCGGCGACGAACGAGGCCGCATGTCCCGAGGAGAACCCGCGCCCTCCGCAGAACGGGGACCATGCCTCGGGGACAAGCTATAAGACTTACCGGCGGGCGAGCGACGCCCCTGGGGCCTCGGTGAAGGACGATGTCGGAGGCGGAATCGGCGGTTCTTGGGCCCTTCCGCGGGGGACGGACGCGGTGACGACACCGATCTGGACAAGCGGGCTGAAAGGAGTTTCATCCGGCGCTCCCGCCGGGACTTCAGCTTCAGATGCTGGCAAGCGTCGCAGTCCGCAGAATCATGGTGCTCGCCCAAACACCACATGCAAATAGGGTGAGGGTCCGTCGCCGACATTTGACGCGCACAAGAAGAACACTTCGCACACTGTTCCACAACGCAAAAGCGTGAAAAGAAAACCTGAAAACAGGTCAGGGACACGATTCCGGATCCACGTTGCACGCGGAAAAGAAGGAAACTGATGTCAGCGCGCCGGGGTGGGGCTTATGTGACCTCGCTGACGTCACGCCCGCGGACGACGTCAGGGCGGAGTCGCGTGGTACCGCTCCCCGGTGCGCAGAGATGCTGGGGCAAAGAAAGTTTTCCGGGTCCAGTCTCACGCCTTGGGATAATTCTACGTTAAGGAATCTGCGGCTAGTAGTCTCTATCAGATCCATTGTTTAAGCCTGACTGCTCGAAGCCACAGCTACCTAGGGTTGATCTAAAATTTTACAAATCAGCCTGATGGACCGAAGATGGTACTGTGAGTGTATTATACAGTGATGTCCCACAACCACACACCATATAATACACCACTTTCCTCATACCCTTCACCCACAAATTGCCTCCGGCATCAGTAAATCTGCACTGCATACAGACAACAATTGAATAATTGCCGCACAATACAATATAATATTATTGTTTTCATCCCAGTTTGTGGCAGACATATGAAACTGATAGACTGCATTATATTTCAAGCCCATGAGGTCAAAGCCATTCTGCAATATTAAATACATGTTTAGACTGCACAATACATATTAAATAGAGTTTAGAGACTTACAAAAACACTTGTGACACAAGAAAACAAGTTACTTACCTGTAACTTTAGTTCTCCAGTACTGGAAACTTTCATAGATTCCCATGCTTGAATCATTCCCCGTCGTCGAGATGGGAGTCCCGGTATATATAAAAATAGCAATACAAACCATTAGAAATAGAAACTAGGCCTACGCCCAATCTAGTTTTGTAACATATCCACCTCTTTTTGTAAAAGAGACCAAATAAAATCCACAACCAATCAGATCAGCCTCACCCTCTAGAACCCTCCTGAGAGAACCTCAGACCATCAGATTTTCGTAGCCGTAGTGCCACAGGATAACCATAAAGAATCAGAAGGTCGAGCTTTCCCAGGGGAGGAGGGTGGGTCGCATGTGAATCTATGAAAGTTTCCAATACTGGAGAACTAAAGTTACAGGTAAGGAACTTGTTTTGGAACAGTATTGGAACTTTCATAGATTCCCATGCTTGAATCAGAGTAGCTAGCAGTCATGAGCACATTTCTTTGTCTGTATTACTTTCAAGAGAGATCAAAAATGCATTAATAAGATTAAAGAAAGAAAAGAAATTGCCCATCTCGCAGTTTAGACATCATCTTTTTTTTTTTTTTTTAAACAGTGAAATAAAGATATCACCCAACATTGAAATGTGAATCAAATACCCATATATATACATACAGAAATAACAAGAAGCAATCAGTTGTATCAAAGAATGTGCGAAGAAGATTCAAAGGAAAAGGTAGGAGGGATGAGAAGGAAAGCTCACCACTTATTGATCGAGGTTCCTCAGGACTGCTTGGCACACTGCAGTGTCGCTGCGCGACGAAGAATCCAAGCAGTAATGTCTTGTGAAGGTATGGGCACTCTTCCAGGTCGCTGCTCTGCAGATGTCCCGGATAGGTACTCCAGCAAAGAGGGCCGTAGAAGAAGAGATCGCCCTCGTGGAGTGAGCACGGACTTTCCCTTCAAGGGGCCTACCAGCTGCTTGATGACAATATTGGATAGCGCTGGAAATCCATCGTGCAATCCCCTGTTTGGAAAGGGGAAATCCTTTACAAGGGGCGCTGTAAGCCACGAAGAGCTGAGGTGACTTTCTAAAATCCTTAGTTTTCTGAAGATAGAACTTCAGGCAACGTTGAATGTCTAATGAGTGAAGTGACCTCTCAGCCGGAGTCGTAGGTTGAGGGAAAAAAGTTTTAAGTATCACAGGTTCATTTAAAGGAAAGTCCGAAGGTACCTTCGGGATGAACTTTGGGTTGGTACGGAGTACTACTGTTTCATTTTTAAATTGAACAAAAAGGCTCTTGAATGGCGAGTGCCTGCAACTCGCTGACCCTTCTAGCTGAAGTCAAGGCTAAAAGAAGGGCCACCTTCCAGGAGAGAAATTTCAAGTTTGCTTTATGTATTGGCTCGAAGGGATGTTTCATGAGCTGGGTCAAGACCAGATTAAGGTGCCACAGTGGCGGAGGAGGCTTCACTGGAGGGAAGACTCGAAAAAGACCTTTCATAAACTGTTTAATTATTCTTGCTGACCAGAGCGAAGGGCCTGAGGATGTCCTCCTGAAGCGAGAAATGGCCGCGAGATGCACTTTAATAGATGAATGAGCCAGGCCCGCCTTTGCCAAGGAAAGAATGTAAGGAAGGATTTCATGCGCCGAAGAAGCGAAAGGGTGAACTCCCGATTCTCTGCACCAGTGACAAAACCTCTTCCATTTCATCCGGTAGGTTTTGTTTGTACTTTGAGCACGAGCCTGAGACAGGATGTCTCTACATTCTGTGGAGAGCTTTAAGTCGAGAAACTCTCTGTGCTCAGGAGCCACGCCGATAATTGAAGGGATCGGGGATCCGGATGCAATACTTGGCCCTGGGACATCGTCAGCAGCGATGGAATCGGTTTCAAAGGAACCGGATGCTCCAAGGATAGGAGAAGAAGCTCCGTGTACCAGTACTGGCGAGGCCAAGACGGTGCTATTAGGATCATCTTGCAGGGTTCCGTTTTTAGCTTTCTGAGCAGCCTCGGGATCAGAGGAATGGGGGAAAAGTGTAAACAAAGGCGCCTGACCATGCCATCGAAAACGCATTCCCCGAGGATCCCGGATGGTGATGCCAGCTTGCGTAGAACCGGCATTTCTTGTTCTCTGGTGTAGCAAAGAGATCTATGGCTGGCCTGCCCCATCGTCGAAAAATCTCCTCTAGAGTCCTCTGGTCTAGCTCCCATTCGTGGCTGACTAACTTTAGTCTGCTCAGTGGGTCTGCTGTCTCGTTGAGATTCCCTGGGAGATGCTCCGCTTTTAGTGAGACTCCATGCAGGATCGCCCATTTCCAGACAGCTTGAGCTTCCGCCGACAGCAGACGAGATCTTGTGCCGCCCTGCTTGTTGATATAATGCATGGCCATAGTATTGTCTGTTCTTATTAGAACCAACGAATTCTTTATCCTCGGGAGGAAAGCCTGTAGGGCTAGGCGAATTGCTCTGAGTTCCAGTAGATTGATGCAACAGCAACAGGCGATGGTGGTGTAACCATCGACCGCTTATCTGGAGGTCCTGCAAGACCGCTCCCCAGCCTTCCAGAGACGCATCTGTAGTAATAATCCGAGGAGCCGGGGTGACCATGAAGGAGAGACCTTGGGAAATGTTCTCCTCGAGAGTCCACCATGAAGCAGCATCTTTCATTGACATAGTGATTGTGATCATGTCTTCGAAAGACCCTTCTACTTGGCGCCACTGTAGGTCCAGTTGTTCCTGAAGAGGGCGCATTCGTAACCTGCAGTGAGGAATCAGAGGAATGCAGGACGAAATGGACCCTAGAAGGGACTTGTAGAGGCGAACTGAAAGTGACCTTCTTTTTTGAAGTAGACGGGCCATTGACATCAATTTGGCTTGTCTTTCCACTGACGGAAAAGCTTTGTTCAGGGATGTGTCCAATATGGCTCCTAGGAATTTGGCTTTCTTGGAAGGGCACAAATTTGATTTTTCCCTGTTGAGGGTAAGACCCAGACTTTTGAACAGCTGTGTACAAGCTGCCACTGACATCTCGGCTGCAGTCTTGGTAGGAGCCTTTAGCAACCAGTCGTCCAGGTAAGGGAAAACCTGGTGCTGTTGTTTCCTTAGAAAAGTCGCTACCGGAGCCAGTATCTTTGTAAAGATCCTTGGTAACGATCTGAGGCCGAAGGGAAGAACCCTGAATTGAAAGTGGCTCTTGGCTACTGTGAAGCGAAGAAACTTCCTGTGGGATGAATGTATGGGAACATGAAAATATGCGTCCTCTAGGTCCAAAGTGGCCATGAAATCTCCTGAATTTAAAAGTCGAAGTATGTCCTGCAAGGAGATTATCCGAAACGACTGTTTGATGAGATAGGTGTTGAGCTCCCTCAGATCTAGAATAGGGCGCCACTTTTCTACAGTCTTTCGAACTAGAAAGAACCGGGAGTAGAAACCCTCTCCTCTTTGAGAGACAGGGACCGGCTCTATTGCCCCCTTCTGCAGCATCTGTTGGACCTCTAAGCGCAGGAGACGAAGATGTTTTGTTATGTTGTCGCGAGGTGCTTTGGTTGGAGGAGGATGGACAAACTCCAAATGTGACCAAATTGGATTATATTGAGAACCCAACGATCCGATGTTATCCGTTGCCATTCTTGGAAGTAACGTGAGATCCTGCCCCCCACAGGTGTTAAATGAGGGAAAGGAACAGTAGACAGAGCCAGCAGGCCGCTATTGACGCCGAGAGGACTCCTTCCCCTGGCGCCCCCCTCTTCCTCTGTTTGATGATCTCGATTATGACGAGGACTGCCCCTGCCGTTGGTTATACTGCGGGCGGTAAGATTGTGAGGCCAGCGTATACGAGGAGTACCGATATTGCTGGTAACCTCCTCTGTATGAGGGAAGACCTCTGCTACTTGCGCCACGAAAAGGGACCTTTCGGTATTGGAGTGTCTCTAATGATCTTGCTGTGTCCGTATCTTTTTTAATGTCCTGAAGCGCATCGTCTATGTGCTTCCCAAAGAGCGCCTCTCCATCAAAGGGGAGGTCCAAAATCTTGTTCTGAACCTCAGGTCTAAATAAGGTCGCTCGAAGCCATCCCTGGCGACGAAGGACTGCCGCTCCAGCCAGGGAACGGAACGCAGTTGTTGCAATGTCCATTGCGCAATCTCTGAGGTGCCCTCTCTCCTTCCTGGAGAATCTTCTTCGCTTCGGCCCTGCTGTCATCAGGCAACTGGTCAAGGTAGGGAGAGAGGTCACACCACATTTGGCGGTCGTAGCGCCCCAAGATGGCCAAAGCGTTAGCCGCTTTTACGAGAAGGCTTGACATTGATGAAAACCTTTTGCCAGCATTGTCCAGGCGTCTGCCTTCCTTGTCTGGAGGTGTCGTTAGAGGAGCCGCCGGATTCTTAGACTTCCTCTGAGCTGCTTGCGATATCACTGAGTCCGGTTTTGGCTGACTCACCAGGCATGCTGGGCTATCCTCCGGGGCTTTATACTTTTTCTCTAAACGAGGAAGCACTGGAACCACTGTAGCCGGGGTCTTCATAACTTTGAGCCCCTCTTCCCAAACATGACCAACGAAAGGAATTGATCTCACAGATTTTTTAAAGGGCTCTTTGAAATTGTATAGGAAGCACTCAGACTGAATCGAAGACATAGGAAGCTCAAATCTTTTTGCTGCCCTCTCCAATAAATTATGGAAACCGCCCACATCTCCAGGCGGAGAATCCACTGGCACCGGTGAAGGTGAAGCAGGAGTAGGGATAATATACTCATCCCATTCCCTGTCTGGATCTGGGGGGACTGCATTTTCCTGGTCGTCATCAGAGGTATCATCCTGAATAATTGGAGTCGACGGTGGTGGATCCACAATTATTTGCAGTGGTGGTGGTGGCAGCTGAGGGGTGGAAGGCCCTGCAGGTGGAACAGCCGGAGTTGACACCTGTTTTTGAGCCGGAGATGTAGTTGGAAATCTCCTTTTATAGTCTGAGAGCATGAGCTGTAAGTCCGAAATCAAGGAGGATGGCATACAAACCATCTCCTTTTGGTAACCTCCATGATAGTCCTGAGGAGGATCATATTCCTGCTCTTCATATCCATCTTCTGAATCTAGGTCCTGGCACTTCACGTGCAGTTCAGAAGGGCTATGTGCATACCCATATGGACCTTCATCCTCCGAATCATCCTCTTCTAGGAGGTGAGTAGGCAGCAGAGGTGTCACTTTGCTGGGAGAAGTGAGATCCGGAGTAATGCGACGTTTCCTGATGATTACCTCAGAAATTTGCCCAGTCGACGAGGTCGTCGACGGTGTCGTCTACGATGTAGTTATTGTCATCGTCGGTACCGTCACCGATACCGTCGTCATCACCGTCGTCATCGACGACGTAGTCGCCGTCGTCACCACGGCCGTCGCCATCCTCCTCGAAGTCGACGACGACAACTTCGCCATCACCGTTGCATCCGTCGTCACTGGCGTCGACGATGAAAACTGCATCGTGGTCGAAGAAGGTAAGGAAACTCTCGTCGACGATCCCGTCGCCGGAGTAGGAAAAGACTGAGAAGACTGTACCTTTTCGCTGCGCGTCGACGAAGACGATGACGGTTTCTTCGTCGACGGTGTCGTCGACATCGTCGTCGACGGTGGAATCTTCTTAGTATGTTTTCCCTCCGAAGGTACAGAGGAGGGCTTTTTGAAGTCCTTTTTTCTGTCAGGAGAAGATGGAGAAACAGAACTCGACTTCCTCACTGTAGATTCTCCTTTAGATAGTCCTTCCCTCTCCTTTACACCTCGGTGAGGAGATTTGTTTGGACTTTGCCTGTCAGACCTATGAGAGGTCTTTTTAGGGGCTTTACCAGGCCGGTCTTCAGAAGAAGAGGGGTCAGATCTCGACCTCTTCAGGGATCTCTTGGAAGACGAAGCTGATGAGGCCTCATCACTATCGTCACCGGAAAAAAGGATCCCTCCTGGATTTCAGCTTTTGGGCACAGGTCAGGAGACGTCCCTCACGGTCTCTCAAGGTTTTTGTGGAAAAAGTACAGCAAACCTTGCAATCTTTAGCCTTGTGATCTGGATATAGGCAATAGATGCAGTCCTTGTGAGGGTCATCTATGTAAAGCCTTTTATTAGAGCAGGTGGAACAGGCTCTAAAAAGGCCTTTCTTCGCCTTGTCAGACATGTTGACACAAAGCTGAAGAAGCTGTTGAAGAAATCAGTTGAAAAACTCTAGGAGTAAAGTAATAAGGAAAAAACTGAGCAGAGCTCAGTGGAGACTCCCTAGCACAACGTGCGGTAGAAAATCTGATGGTCTGAGGTTCTCTCAGGAGGGTTCTAGAGGGTGAGGCTGATCTGATTGGTTGTGGATTTTATTTGGTCTCTTTTACAAAAAGAGGTGGATATGTTACAAAACTAGATTGGGCCTAGGCCTAGTTTCTATTTGTAATGGTTTGTATTGCTATTTTTATATATACCGGGACTCCCATCTCGACGACGGGGAATGATTCAAGCATGGGAATCTATGAAAGTTCCAATACTGGAGTAACCTCTATTATGCATAGGACTTGATCACTGTGTTATCAACCTTAGAAGAATGGAAGATTGATTCTGCATCAATAGACACGCATAATACCGTCAGCTTTATTATCACTTCTCTTCAGCAGGGGCCGTCACCTTTCACCTTCACCTTTAACACTTCACCTTCAGCTTTCTAAGTCTGTTTTGAGTAACAGACATGTTCCAAGACAAACCTTATTCAGCATATGGGAATGTGAAATGAAAACCACTCTACAGGACACTTTTCTTTGTCAAACACTAGTTGGTTGTTTTGCTTCTGGATCACCCAAACAATGAATGTGACTTGATGACATCTAAATGATACCGAGAGGCAATTGACCACTTATTTTTCAAAATACTGATGTAAGAGCCAAGAGCTGTTAGCAACTATGTAAACACCTAAACTGAACTGAATCAAAGTGCCTCGCCCATAGTTATATTCATATATGGAAAAATGTTTTAATAGTAATATATGACCCTTACAATAACCTATAATGTGCCCTTTCACTTCAATCCAAAATCCTTGTAATACTGCGATTGCCACTCATTCCCATTTTTCTCCTCTTGCCCTGTCACAGCCAATCAGCAAAACATATGTAGGTGTGATCATAATGATGAATCAAACACTGAAGTGCTGTTTGGCTATAACGATGTAGGAGCACACAAGTACAGAAATACATAGGCCCACCCCTGGGAGAAGAAAAAGGGTTCATTTTTGATGATCCAAGAACAAGAAATTCTCCTTTCATTGGATGATCTAAAATGAATTCCCCAGTGGAGCAATTATTTAAGTAAGATAATAGGAAGCAATCAGATAATGTGAGAATCCGTACCACACAAATACCCTTTTACAAACCCATCAACTCTAAGGGTATATTTATTTACATCACGCTGGGCTTAGGAATTCTGCACCACAGCAGGTTTGTTAACATAAAGCATTTTGGTTGGAGAGTCGGTTGCAGGAAGAAGTACTGAGATGTGACAAGAGCGGAAGCATAAAAGAGACAAAGTCAGTACGGGAAAGCTTGGGTGAACAAACAAAAAGGCTAAACATTAGACTCACCAGTTCTACTCTCTTCTTCCTGTAAAAAGGGCAAAATATCAGTCAGCAATTGGAGAGCTTAGCATAACCACTCACAGCATATTCACCTTCCCTGCAAAGAGCCATGCAGAAGGAAACCCAACTCCTGAACCTCCCCATGAGAATGTTGACTGACCTTTGCTGAAAAAAGCCTATAACCTTATGCAGAAACACAATCTAGTTCCCATACAATCAGACCAAATCCCAGGCATCAAACACTAATAAATCCCCACTTTAATCAGACCTGTGTGCCTTTAGCCACCCATGTTTGTCACAACCCTGATTCTTTATAATTCAGACCTGTGTGCCTTTAGCCACCCATGTTTGTCACAACCCTGATTCTTTATAATTCTCTCCAACATAAACTCACAGGTCCAACGAATTCTAGCAGGATCCCCACCTCAGTTGACCACACAAGATAAACAATAAGCCCTCTGCTCGTTATAAGCACTCTAATTCACCTCCTTCACAGGTGTTCTGTCCAAATTAAGGAAGATTCCTCCGTCCCCACTTACCTGTCGCGTCTGTGCACAGCAGAATGCCTGGTAACATCTTTTTTGTACACGCTAGTGTAGTCGCATTCATCACACTTGTAAGGCTTCCTGCCTTCATGGTTAAACATGTGCTCCTAGAAAACAAACAGACAGACAATAAAATGGCCTCAAAAGAGAGGCATGTTTCATTTTCAAATGAAAGTTCTTCACATTACGTCTCTTTTCTTTTTTCACACTTAATGGAAGTAGCTACCCACATATTATTATATTCTGGTATTATTATGTTTATCTGTAAAGGGACACAGCAACAGAGAAAGGGTGTTCCTACACTGTAAAAGGCTCCGTGCATCAGACAGAGGGCTTTCAGATGAATTCTACTCCTATTCGTTATCAAGTAGCTTGTTTTATGTGGAGTACTTTTTGACGTAAGAAGTAAAATGAGAGACAGTCTTTCTCAGATTTGCTAGTGTCTTTCTGTATCACAGCCTAGTGCAGACTGGGATTTATTTGGACAGTATACAGTCTTCCGTTTCCTCAACTCTCCTATTTCTCCTCTCTACAGGCTTTTGAAGAGACAACGAGGATGCTGTGGCATTCGAGAAGCTAGTTCCAGAATGGAACTCCAACAACATGGTTATGGCTTTCACTCCCGTCAGGTAAAGCCTCTACAAGTGGAAATGAAAGAGACAGTGGAATCGCAGATTTGAGTAAAAGTAACCCAGGAGAGAGGAAAAACTGAAAAAGCATGCACACATTGACTTCAAAATGGCAGCCATATTAGGTCACATGTGCCAGAGATTGAGCTTCTTGTGGGCTTGTGAAGGTGGAGCTCTGCATTCAGCAGTTGAGACAGAGTAGTTGACAACATCAATGGGGAACCTGAATTCGAGCCTGATTCCCTCCCTCATGAACAAAGTGGCAACTTCATGAGCTGGGGAAGATGTTTTTCCAGACAGCAACTCACTGTGCGGATTAAGGTCATAATAATTAATGAAGCAGTTTAAAAAAATAATTAAATTATGTTTGGGAGAGTTGTCTGGTTTGTCTGTGAGACTCTGAGCACTGTACTTTAACTTCCGAAGATCATAACCTGCGGGAGAAGGGAACTCCTACTACAACAATGGTACAAAACAAGGAAGCCGAGTTGTCCGATTTTTGATGGGGCACGCTGAAATGGATTTTTGCTTTGCGTATATTCACGGTACCTTAGCAGAATACTGGTAGCCATTCCACCAGTAGAGGAAGCCAATGTTACCATTTTTGTGATGTACTGTAAGTGAAGAGCTGCCCCTCATGGACAGGGAAAAGGTGATGTTTATAACTAAAAAAGACAGTTTATTAAAAAGGTATTAAAACATCACAAGGAAGTTTAATAAAAAGGGCAAATACAACCTTGTGCTGCTGGCCCATATAGACACTGAATTGCTATAATGGCATCTTGACTCTGCATAAATAGTTGAGGATAGATTAATAAGCAGAAATGAGACACAAAGAAAGGACATTGAATAACAGAGGGATAGGAAATGTATAGGATATTTACCATCAGAAAGAGTTTACTGCATGGAGTGGGTTGGGCTTACCATTACAGATCCGAATAAGCTGAAAAGGCAATTAGAATGAGGAACTGACCCAGCCCAGGAGTCCAGATGCATGGCTTCAGAGGTTGTTTCTCTGTCAGTGTTCAACACAATTATGCTAAATCCACTTATCTTTCTCCACCTTACCCCATTGCAGGTGGTGCAGTGCCAAGTTAAAAAAGAGTATGCTCTAGAGAAGTTGAAATTAACAATAACAACAATAACTTGCAATTAGGGAGTTGTTTCCAAAGTGCTGAGTGTAAGCAATAGGACAAGAACATGAAAGAGCTACTGTAAGAATTACTGATTAGTTTGATAGTATTGGGCACAGGAGATTTTGCTTCTGTGATTACCTGTGTCACTAAATCTCTGATCCTATTTATTGTATTTACTAATAAAAATGAATAGATAAAAGGTGTGGATTTCTGATCTATCACCTTCAGAGAAGACCAGCGTCGGCAATGGTAGTTGCACTGAAGACACTTGAAGAGTTGTGGATCGGAGCCCTCATGTGAGCGAACATGGAAGTTGAAATCTTCGTGTGTCAGGAAGCGAGAACCACAAATTCGACAGAGGAAGGGTCTCAGTAGAGGTTTGTTGGACTTGTAGTAATATCTGACAAAGTGATAAAATGCAAGGTCATTCTCTTACCTCTTTGTAAATTAGTAAATTATTTCACAGTCCTCTTTCTAAAAAAGATTTTGGCCTTCATTCATACTTATTTACTATCATTCACTGGCCCCGTCAATGAGTTAACTTTCTTCCTAATCTTCACCTTTCTCCGTATTACGCACAAACAACTGCTTCCTTCCTTCCAGTGGATCTTCTCTACAATCTTTGGATGCATTCCTCTCCAATCAGGTTTATCAAATGCCCATCAAATCCATTAAGGTGCTCACCACTTCCTTGGATTCAGGAGTTGGTCTCCATTCCCAAATATCACTTCCTCCACCCCACGTTTGAGTAATTACTTGACATCACCATCAATTCCCTCATAAATCAGAACAAAGTCTGTTTTCTACTTCTTCTATTCACATTCACCAGCATCTAACCTCCAGTCTAAATAGTTCTACCATTCTGTAACTACCCAATGCCATGTATTGACATCTGTTTCGTCAAGTGTTTTAAGACTAGCACTTTGACATGTGAAATAAAAAGTGGTCAGGCTACAAAGACAAACATTTTGGAGCTTTCAAAGCTAGAAATAAATGAAATGAGAAATGGGAAACATGCACATTTTTTGTAAAACAGACATGGCACTATAGGGATGTGATATTGACAATATTAGTTCTTGTCGCATATAGGCTACTGCATGCAGATCGAGTGTCTATTCTCCGGACTCTGCCTCAAGGCCTGCCAATCACTGCCATCGCCTGGATTGTGATCTGTGGTCTGTTTTAGTTCCTGCAGCAGCTACAGGAACAGAGACAGTGTAGCTGTTGTCAATGAAAGGATCTGTAACACCCTAACCTCCATATGCATCACATTTCTGCTACTAGTCCAAATCAATTTTATCAAGTTTTTCCACCCAGAATTCATTCATTGAATAAAAGCTAGGAATCTAGACTGAAACAAGACACTTATGTGACAAAGGAAGAAAATGAATGCCTTGACCTCGCACTTTTCAAATACACACACATAATACACAACCTTCAAAAATTACTATACACCCACCCACTCCAATGCCCATCGTTTGAATGCAAATATGCCATTAAGCAGATACTTTTGTAGCGTTGATCAGATGTTGGCCACAAATGCCTGAATAAAATTATTTGGTAAATATTTAGTGGCGCAGTAGTTCATGGAAAATCCTCCAACTTGTGGTGGAAGTCCGGAGGAGAGTTTGCCAAAACAATTACCTCCTCCATACTCGTCCTATTGTGGAGAAAATGACACCAGTGGATTCTCTTTCAGATTTAGCATATCCTACTTCACTAGCACTGCCCGAGACAGATTGTGAAGCTTCACATTGGCTGGCAGCATACTAGAGCACCCCCTTATCATCACAGGTGGGGCAGCTAGCCTTGAATACTAAATTTAGCTTCTCAGTTACTTAACAAAAATCTAACTACAATGCTGCTGTGTCATACCTCGATGTCTGACTGATCATATTAAACACTTGTTGATAGGCATCCCAGGGTGTAGAATCTATTCTTCAGTGTACAACTTCTCTTAGATTCTCTGTGACTGTGCTAATGTAAATCCAATTATGTTTACATATATGAAGTTGATCAGAACAGCAGTCGAGTGAACAATAGGAAGGACTTTCCTTCACCTGAAAAATTCCCAAAACATTTGAGAACATTTTGAGGAAAGCGTGAATTTTCCTCAGAGCTTTGATCAGTAGGAAGCAGGTGGCCATTACCTTGTTAATCTGGGCATGCATGGAGTCAAATATATAGCACAGATTCCGAGCTGTTTTAACAAGGAGAGAGTCTAACTGTTCACGCCACCATGCCGAGGCCCAAATAGATGGAGGAATACCAAAAAACCAAGACCTACATTTTATCAGAGTTTAATCTAAGTGTGTTGGCAGCCGTCCAATCTGCCATAGTGACCAAGCAGGACTAAAAAGTGTTTGCATTGTTGTCAGTAGGTCCATTCAACCTAATATAAGTTGTATATCATGGCAGTAAGTAAACATATACAAGGATGGTGTGCTTCATAGCCAGAAACTGTCACTGTGTGCCATTCCTGGCCTATGTTGATAGGTTGTTCTTTCTTTATGCTAGCTGGCGATTTTGAAACACTGGTACTGTGCAGATGTTTTATTTGTTTCAATTCACAAAGTTTACACTCAGAAGAACCGTGAATCAGAGGGACGGGCCATTGATGAGGTTTTCAGGTGGTTGCAAGGTTTTAGATAAAAGAATGTTTTATGTCAAGCATCAGATTTGGAACGCTGAATTTGGCAACAGCTCTGGTGATCACATGTGTAAATACTGTGAATTCCTAAGAGGAAATGGTACAGGTTTAAAGAAGAGGTCTACTAATGAGAATCAAGAGTTGTATTCCTTAGAAAAGGAAAATATCTATGCAGTATGCATTGAAAGTGTCTCGACCTTGCAAGGGCAATGACGTCTCCAGAATGACCTCCTCCTCTTCTTGGATTAATTGTCTTTTGAGATGGAGTGACAGCTAGGATTCAAATATGTAGGTCTGAAATGACACTGGGTTTAAATGGAGCACAATAGGACTAAGGCCTAAAGTTGCAAAGAAGAAGATTTGATGTGGGCTACAATGTATAACTTAATATCGACGTTCTTGACACTACATGAGACCTCAAAGGCAAATTAGTTCACAACAATGTAAAAGGTCAGCCACAAAACTCTTGACCCTGAACAATGAATTAAATGGCAGGAGCTGTACCATCAGCATACTTAGTGACCACTCGCGATGTTAGAGTCTCTGCAGGGCCCTTTGTATAGGTGATTTCACTATTAACTTTTGCTAGACTTGTATCCATGTGCTGAGTAAGCAGTCTCAAAAGGAGAAATGGAGTGCAACCGTTGGACTTCCAGCTTAGGAGCAAGCTGAACTCCTCCTTGTCTATTCAGGCAAATTCTTGACAAACTGGGCTCTCACTAAGTGTGAATGATGTCCACCAAACAGACAATGCACATTATCTGATCATTTCATTTCTTTGGACTTTTTCCCACCATAAACAGCATTCTATCACAATCTGCTGGTACAGTGCCTAGAAAAACAGCGGAGTAAAAATTATGTGGAAAAATGGGTTAAGGCAACCTTGTCGCCACCAAAAAGATGCTTTACATTGTATAGATACTTTCAAGAGATCTTGAGTTGTACCAAAGAAAAAGCTTTACAATTCAGCATTGTTAAAGCTTAAAAAGGAAAAAAAGGCAAAGTCTAATGATCAGAGTTTCTTGTACCAACAGTTCCCAAAGGATCACTTATTGGACCCCTGCTTTTCTATTTTTGCAGTACATCCCTAGGTGACACCATCTTGTCAAACAGATTCTATTATTATCTATATGTCAATAACAATGAAACATTTTTTTCCTTTTCAAACTTCCCCTTGTGCTGTAATCAAAAGTCTCTGATTGCCTCACAGTAATTCATCAGTGAATGGTCAGCCACGCACTTACTTAAATTTTGTACTGCCCTAACACCCACATCCTTACACCTTCAGCCAGAAACCTGGGTGTAGATTTCAATGTATAACCCTGGAAACCTACAAGGCTTCCACAGCAGTGGTATCAAGTACTTAACAGATGCTAAATTCATCTACACATGTCCCATCAAACAAACAAAACACTACTCTTTACAAACATCCTGGTCAAACTAGATTACCCCAACTGCCTATTTGTTGGGCTTCCCCAATACTAGTTCCTTCCATGAGACAAAGTAATAAACTATACTCTAAGAACCCTTTACAATTTTTCTAAACACAGTGATACCACTTACCATTTTAATCAAATCACCTGGTTAACTGCACAAAACAGGCCTCACACAAACTGCTAATTCTGGTTTTCAGATTTATAAATGATCTATTCCCCAGCTATCTGCCCTTAATGCTAAAAATATATGTGCCTTCTTGCAACCTTTGCTTGATTAACCGTAAACCACCTTGTCTCTCCCAAACTTCCCTTTGCCGCCTCACTATTGCACTCATTCTAGTTACTCAGACCATACGTCTGCAACCAGGTCCCAGGTGAACTGCACTCCATCTCCTTTCTTCCCGCTTTCAAACTTGCATAAAAGACTCATAAACAGTGGCATGAAAGTGGTGACAATTAATGCTTACCAACTAACTCTTGAAAACCTATGCCTTTGCATTAATGTCTAACGTAAATATACAGATTTCTATAAATATAAACTAATTCTCTAGCCTGTAAATTATTAATTGTTTTTAAGTCAGTATTTTGGTTCCCATTTAAACACTTACAATGATCTAAAATACAACTATCAGTTACCACCAAACTCTATACGGTTTTCTTGATCACTGTACTGCTGCTTTGTAAGCATAGCATGTTGAAATGCGTATTTCTTGCTCGATACATAAAGAAACAAATTAATAAATAGCTAAAAAGAAACTAAAGCAAAGTGGCACTAGTCTGCACTGAAGGAACATGGAGCATACTGCCTGACTGTCAGAGAACAATTTCTTTACTTACAATCACCCATTTTTCCAACCTTTTGTTTCAATTTCTTAAATGGCTATTTTTAAAAGGGGAATATAGATAATGCATTGTTTTCATTATTTTTTGTTATTAATATTGTTGAAAGTGATTCAAATTCCACACAGTGGCTCAAAATTCAGTGCTTATCAATGTCAATGCAAAGCCTGTGATGGTGATATCTTTGGAGATCAAGCATGGTGTTTTAAATTCAACTTTTGTTTTAGCTGGCTGCCAGTGCAAAGTCTTTAATGCTGGGGAAATTTGATTGAAATGCTTTAAACAATAAGGTAAGTCTGGTGGCAAGGTACTGATGCTTCTGTAGGTTGTGCAAAATGTTTGTCTTGTAATCCCAGTGCAAATCCCTTGGCAAAGGTTAGGTTAGTAAATGACAAGTGCTTAAACCAGCACAATCCTCTACAAAAACCAGTTGTGGGAGAATTCCCAGCAGGAGCCATTGGTGGAAGAAAGATAGTGTGAAGGCCGCGCTCACTTGGAGGGAAACAAAATAAGTCACCAGTGATAGCTGTCAAGAGTTCAAGAGTCAGGTGAATGTGAACCCAAGCTCATAGCTGGGTGTGTATCCAGGGAACAAGGCAAGTGTTGCAGAGGATCTGCTTCAAGGATGGATCCCTGCGGCTCATGTGATCAAAGAGGCTACTGTTTTAGAGGAAGGATGCAAACCATTTAGATTTGTTACATTTGGTGCATATAGTAGGTTCTGTGTGCAGACCTGGCCTTGGTCTCTAGCTTTAAGAAGCTCTTTCTTAAATATCCACTATGGTGTCAGACAATCTCCCTTACAAAGCAATCTCAACACCTGATTGGCCTAATTGGCTTATCTTTCTGTTTGTCCTATGTCATTAGAGCAGGGGTCTCCAACCTTTTCTGTAATGAGAGCTACTTAAGTTCAATTAAACTCATCTAGATCTACTAATATTATACGGGTTGTAATACTGTCCACATTCAACAAGATTACATTAGTGGCCACTATATGCAAGGTTACTACTAGCAATCGCCTCAGTGCATCAGGCATGCTTTCCAGCAGTAATGTAAAAAAGGCTTTCCCAATATGGAATGCCTCTACATGGGTAATACATAACAGCCGTGGCTGCAACACCTCTGGTACCAAGATAACATTTGTACAGAGACTTCCCAATACCATATGATTTATCACTCAAATATCTGCTTTAAATATATTTTGGAAATTCAGCTATTTATTTAGCAATTTTCTAAATATCAGCTCATTAGTTCTGAAAATAAACACATTTTCATCTTGAATGCACACTTTCATTGTTGTCATAAGCATAATAATTAAACTTCTAATTTAGTAGACTAAGCTGCACACAGGAGAGCTACTTCCAGGTTAGTGGAGAGCTACCAGCAGCTCACGAGCTACTGCATTATAGACTTTATTGTCTAACTTTAGAGGCATCAGCCTGGTTGCAGAAATGCAACTGAGGCATTGTGAACTTTACGCCTTTTTAACTTCAGATGCTTATGCACTAAATATGATACATCTTGTCTGATTAGGTTCAGTCTTACCTTCACAATTCCTACTAAATGTTTTAATCCCTAGACTTCAAGCAGGACATGCATTATCTGGGTATGGCAAGAGATTTTACTCGATGCGCTGGTAATATCAAGGAATTTACAAACTCTCTTTGGCTCACTAGCATTACAGGTAGCTCATTTGAGACCACAAATGTGTGTAGCTCTCTTTAGCCCACCAAAAACTATTCTGCTTAGTTACTGCTATGAAGGTCTAAGAAAACAGCTATATGAAACGTAAGCATACGCCTAATACATTGGGACCATACAGGCATCTCTATAAGGTTGCTGGATTCAAGACATACATACATTTACTACTTAACAGTAACAATTATGAGGATTTACTTGACTACCAGATAACGTGTCTACCTGGTGTCAAAAATTGATTCTAAATATATACTAGAAAAACTAATGAACTAGATAGGCATAACCCACGTCACATTCATCTATCTCTCTCGCTCTCTTTCTCCATTATGCATAACTCCAGACCCTCTCAGGTTGTCTCCCATTCTCATCCACTTATTCAGAAACTTAAAGGCATTTGGTTATCAGCTTTCACCCACTCACCTTCGTCCCCTGTATTTTCT
The DNA here is from genome assembly GCA_963921515.1 of Calotriton arnoldi. Classification (NCBI taxonomy): domain Eukaryota; kingdom Metazoa; phylum Chordata; class Amphibia; order Caudata; family Salamandridae; genus Calotriton; species Calotriton arnoldi. The sequence continues at coordinate 1,076,925 of CAWUFW010000661.1, forward strand.
GTATTTTTTGTTCAAGAAATGTCTTGATGGACGGCCTCGTCTCCTAGGAAGTACATCTAAGTCTTCAGATATTGTTTTGGAGATGGGATCTTTGTTCTCTGAATCGGATTGGTTGATGCTGAGCTCACCTATGTGATTATCAACTTTTGGCATGGCTTCTTTTTCTGGTCCCATCAAGCTGCAATCCCCAGAGCTCTGACTGGTCTGTGAAGTTATGACAGGCTCGCCCTCAGTCACTTACGCAATGGAAAAAGCATAGAACAAAGATGTTAACCTACATGTCTAGTTCTGCTTAATAACTGGGCCGATAGATGTCACTCAATGTTAGCAGTATTGAAGATTGACTAGAATTCGATCTCTCTCAATGTGCAGAATCAAATAGCATTCCTTACACAACTACATACATTTTCAGATATGGCTTCTGCCATCAGGATTTCAACAACCATGAAGTAGTATCTGAGATCCTTATTAGGCCATAGTTTAGCTAATGCAGGGCCAAGCTTATAATACCAAGAATCATGCTTTCATTTTGTGATAGATATGTGCAACTGAGGGTAGTTTATTCTCAAAAATTAAATTAATAATCAAGCAATCTCAATTCATCTTTATTCATTAAAAACAATCAACCATTAGAGATACAATTAAGAAACATGCACATAAAATCAACATACAATTCAATCAGAATCCAATACACTCTGGCTCTCACTGGCCCAGAAAGAAAACAAGCAACATGGTAACAAAGTGCACATCAAAGAAAAATTTAAGATATAAAAGTGGTAGTTTAACTTGGTTCAAATTAATTTTCTTTAACAGGAGACAGAACCATGTACTTCTTAAAGTACTATACATAGGAGAAACATGAGAAAATGCAGGGTGTCTTGTCTTTAAACGTTATTACATGGGCAGGGAGCTGAGTCAAGATGCTTAACCTAGCCCCTTGGGATTGTCAACAGATGGTGGGCAAAGTTCACTGTAAATTGTGTCAAAAGGAAGAGATGGTGATTAGATGTTGCAAAGCAGAGATATCAATCTATAGACTGGATGGTTTTAACAATTACAAATTGCCAAACCAAAGGTTTAGTCATAGCTCCCATCTCTTTTTGAGATTGTTTACTGAGGTAGAAAGCTTTTGATGTCCATTATATGTCTGCATTGGTGATGGAACTGGGGCAAAAAAGATCCAGAATGACCTAAGAGCTTAAGGCTCTGCTCTAGGTGTCTCTCCTGAAGTACAGAGATGATGTGGTCAAGGCCAAGAGAATCCTCCAAAAATAGCTGATTTAACTTGACCTAAGGTTTAGGCCACACATTGAGCAACAATGGGGGATGCTGTAACCTGTCAGAAATATAAGACATTCCCAATTCTTCATGCAACATGACCAAGTCAACACTTTGTGGAAGACCTAGCAATCTTCTTAAAAAGTTATTTTTCACAGTCTGTATCAATGGTACAGCAACACAACCCCAAACATCACACCCATGAGACATTATTGAGATATGCTTGGCATTATATATTCTTAACACAGCATTAATGGACTTATGAACTAATCTCCTTGCAAAGTCACATACACAATTAATGGACCTCTCAAAAGTTAAACTTCTCTGTTTCAATAAAGGTGCTGAGCTAAGAGCCAAGTCAAATAGTATTCCCAAATAAAAGAGTGACTCCAATTTACTTAGTGGGAAGCTGTTGCTGATTTGCATATGGCTGGGTCTGAACTGGGGTGGTGAAGTGAGCTAAAGAACGATGATGGATTCAACCCAGATCTGTGACTGGGGGTGAGTGTCTGAAAGGTTTCAGCACTTCGTCCATCATCTCCTTGTGTTTGCTTTGTTCGCCCTAAGTTAGCAGGGTATGCCCAGACGTGGGTCCCTTGCTCACTTTGGCACTGGATTCAAGCTAGCCTGGCTAATGAGGGGTGTTACCCCAAAACTGGTCCCAGGATGCTTGTTTCTGGTCCAGGGAAGATCTGGCTTGGCAGTTCGGGCTGGACTGTTCCCATGAGGAATAGGGTCAAGACTGATTTGTATATGGCTGGGTCTGAACTGGGGTGGCGAAGTGAGCTAAAGAACAATGATGGATTCAACCCAGATCTGTGACTGGGGGTGAGTGTCTGAAAAGTTTCAGCGCTCCGTCCATCATCTCATTGAGTTATCTCATTCAAGTTTGCCAAAGCTTTGATAGAATCCACTAAGTGTGATACCACAGTTTCTAGTTTAATTCTATGTCAGGACCGGAGGCTTCGGATTATGCTATCCTTTCTTTGCTTTATTCCGACAGCAGCCATTTTAAAAACTTGAAACTCAAACCACATTTCCCAAACATCCTAGGGAAAGTGGTTAACAAAAAAAAAAAAAACAAGGGACAACATATCCCTGAGTCCAAGGAGCCAATCACGACACTGGGTCCACTGTATAGTCCCTCTTCGTCCCCTTGATCATCCTCTTTCTTTGCTGCTCGCAGCCAGAAGATGAGTATTTTTTAGCTTTCCCTCACGTTTGCCTCAATTTGTTATGTCGTGTCCCATCAGTCGCGGGGGCGCGTTTTACCCCCAGCGACTGCGTGCCACGTTCTCTACATTGCTTGTTTACTGCTTAATATTGCCTGCATTGTATTTTATTTAATGTTAATTGCAGTTTTCACTGATATTACTGTGTGCGCGTGACGGCTCCGCACTGCGGGCCTATGCGCCTTTGTTTCCTCACCCGTTTGCTGTGCCGCGTGCATCGGGCATTTTTCGCTTCAGGTAACGGTTCGCTGGTCCGCTTTCGGGCCTACGCGACACCGTGGTGCCAAGCCCCTGCGGCGGAGCGCGGCCTTCACCTCCAGCCGCTAGGGGCACTGTGGAGTGCGCGTAGCGCGTTCCTGTCTCGCTGGCAACGACGCCCGGAATTGGAATTTGTGTTCGATCTTTCCACATTCCGCCCGCCATTGCCTGCTTGCCTCCGCCACCCCTGGAGAGAGATGCCCTCATTAGAGGGTCCGTACGCGCTTTGGCAGAGCGATTGACGCTCGGAGATTAATCTCTGAGTAGGTGTGTGTGTGGCATTTTTTCCTTGACGCCCGGTGGGTGTATTTGAATATTGCTTGTTTAAGCTACATCGTGGAACAGGCTGAAGTCAGGCCTGCGGGGACACGCTCCCAGGGGGATAATTAGGCCAGTTAATTAATTTGTTCACGCAGGGAAGTGTCCCAGAAATACTAACCTTATACATTGGTGCTTGATTGGGGCTGTGCCCTGTGCTATTAGCTGGTCCCCAGCACTTTGAGCGCAGTCTGTGAGGCTGTGGAGGTAGCCACTGGCAAGTGAGCACTAGTGTTCCAAGTGGTAGAGTCTGCAGACTCTCATTATCATGTCTGAGCGGGCCGACATGCAGTGGGAGGAGGATCCCCTGGCCCAACTGCCGTAGGACGACGAGTTTTACGACGCTGTCGATGCGTCCATTTACAGGGCAGTTGAAGAAGTGATGGCTCCCATGGAGGAGCGTCTGGCGCAAAAAATCGCGCGCGAGTGCGCTCGGTGGGCCCCACCAGCTTCTAACCCACCTAGCACGACGCAGGGTGCGCAAGGGGGGGATCCAGTCCCAGCCAAGCGTCCCAAGGTGGACGGAGTGGACCAGGACGCGTTCGAACGTCTAAGGGAGGCCTTCTTAGCTCAGAACCCGCCCCAGGCGCCCCCCTTTGATCCCATCCCTTCCCCTACTCCCACTAACCCCGTTAGTCCGACCCAAGGTGGGGATGACACCCAAGGTGACACGGATGAGGAGCCTGGGCCATCTAGACCCATCTAGACAGATACTTAAACTACACTGTAATTTGCATACGATCCATGCCGTGTGTCTCAGACAATCTGGGCAGCCGTTTAAACATTTCAAGGCATAGATCCATGACATTTATGTCACACTATGATTGAGCTTTAGACATACAGAGCTGCAGCTTTCAGTCAGCTGTGAGCCCCGATGCGCCCTGCCTCAGTGGTTCAATGGGAAGGTTTTACTCCACTTACCAGTGGATGGTAAAGGGTCCATCAAACGGGAAATCTTGCAAGGTCTCCCTGGCCGGCGACGCAATTTCTCTCCAGTTGAAGTTGAAACATTGCGCTGATGGTTCTGCTGTCGCCCGCAGGCCTCATCATTGGCTGGATTGTAGTCGCTGTCGTCTATAGGTTTTGGAGAGGGTAAAAAATGAATATTAGGCACTACATTGGGGAAGGTGTTGCAGCTGAAGACTACGGCTCTGGAGAGGCAAAATTACCATCTGCATCATCAATGGCACCCGCATCTACTATATCATCCTCTTCTTCCTCCTCCTTCTCCACTTCTTCCTGCTGTGGTGTGTCTTTACATTGGTGACCTTTCTTTAGCACACTTGCACCTGGAAGAAAAGAGAAAGATCAGACAAGCACCAGGATCCGTTCCCCTTCAGACACCTGGAAAAGAGTATCAAGAGGCAAGTTAGAAGGTGAATGGAGAAACCAAAGAGACCCAGGAAGAAATTATGACGTGGTTCAAGCCATGTGTTTTGCCTTCCTGGCTTGCGGGTCTTTCCTGGGAAGCAGCTCTGCCTGACTGATTCTGCAAGGACCACCCCTCCCACCTACTTTTTGTTACATCAGATAGGGGGTGACTAGGGTGGATGCTTAGAGGGCTTAGTTCAGAAAGACAAAGTGGAGTGACGGAGAAGTGATCAACGCAATCCTTTTTGTGCCTTACTACACCTAGATTGGAGATAGGGCCATGAAGCACCGCCCCTGGTGTCGCCAGAAATATTTTCACCGGTCTGTATCTGAAATATGCACCCCAGGAATGGGTGGTTGTAAGTTGGGTCAGTTATTGAGTAACACTGGATAGTCTCGTGTTTCTACACTTTTATGATCTCTGTAACACCATGCACTTGTGCATAGATTACACTTTTCGGATACTCCCCCCTGTCTATATACAATAGTGCAACACAGTCTGTACTGAAAAATACTCATGCTCAGATCAATTATATGTCACAGGCCTTACTTTTCTTTATTATCTGGCACATATGATTCTGTGGATGTGCATCTCTGTTATTCAGGTTATAGTATACATACTGATGGCCAGGATAGGGAGAGAGCACCGCCTTATCTTTAGTGATTTTTTCCAATTGTAAATACTGAAAGAGTTTCTATTTTTCTCTCCCAGCATAGTCTCATTAGTTAGCAGAAGCTGTGTTTTCATGGCTATGCTACTGTAATAATTAATATGCATCTGCAGATCATTCGTATGTGTCTACCGCATGCTGCTAAACTGTAGCCCTCCACAATTTCACTAAAATAGAAAAGCTTGAAAATGCAGCCCTAGTTTCTGCTTCACAGTAGCGATAAAGTAGGATTTAAATTCGTTTATAATTCTCACTAGGCATTCCAACACCAAGGCCTTTACTAGCGATGTGTACAGTAAATCTCAAAATGGGCCCTCAGAGCCTCCTTTAAAGGCTCTTCTTTCAGAAGTGCCAAGAAACCATTTCTTGTGATATTGCGCTTAGCACATCATAACAACATTTAGATAAACACTGGGGTGGTGAGGAGGGGAGAACAGATGCAGCCTGACCTGCTGGAAAGTGACGCTCCTTCACATGCCGGAAGAGTGTGTTCTTTGAAACGCTCTTGTACTGACACATTTTACATTTAAACTGTTGCACGACCACCACTTCCATCATGCCCTCCAAGTCCTGCAGATCTGGGTCTTCTGTGTCTCCGGCACTCCCTTGATCACGATTGTCCCTCTCACAGTTCTCCGGCCCATCGCTAGGTTGATCAGGCTGGGCTGGGATCAAGTGTCCTTCAATGTCGAACTGGTGAGAGGCACTGGCCGGTTCTGGTTCTTCAGAGTTGTCCAGGGAGGTGGAGGTGGGTCCCTCGGTTACAGCTTCTATTGCAAGGTGTGAGGATCCAATGAGAGATCCTAAAACACAAAAGAGATTGAACAAAATTGAAACTCTATAAAAGGGTACTGTGAGATAGGAAAGTGATTGAAACTATCACTGGAGAAATTCAGGGACACATAGGGAAGGCTGTTCAATTATGATGTGATGGAGATAAACACAGAAAATGACCCCAAGTCTGTGTCCAGCGATATTGCTACAATTTCAGCGTGCTTAAACCACGTACACATTGAGCCCGGTGACTGTTTCCAAAAGCAACTCGTTAAGAATTGTACTTTTTCGTACAGACAACAGTGCAACCTTTCTTTCTATATGCTTCTTGTGGCATACAACTCTTCCTACCAGTAAGCCTGTAGCCATTAATTTCACAGAACAAGTGGCTTGCAATACACTCACCATTTCTACAATGTAAGTTTAGTGTCAACAACCTACATTCTTCTTAAAAATACCTCAATAGTGTCTACTTGCTTAACATACACATTAGATAAAGATTGAAGTGACGTTTTCTGGTAACCAACTCACCATCATCAGGACCTTGCAGAATAAGGTAACGGGTGGTTTCAGCAACTCCGCCTTCAGCACTTGACACTTCAATGCAGCCTAATAAGGGAAAAGGGAAGTGGTAGATGGAGCAGAGGCAGGAGTATAGGTTAAAATGAAGAGAGGGACACATACAATTTATAAACCTGGGAGAAGAAGAAGAAACAGACAACACTGAAGGGATGGGTATCTTCGGATAGCAATACAGACTCAACAAGTAGGTGCTGTTAACATTAGAGATTTAGAGGCTGAAAGGGAATACAATTACATCATATAAGTATAAAATGGAGTAAAACTGAATTTAATAGGAACGTGTTCAGCCTCAGAAAGATGGATACAACACATGGTCACTCTGTAAAGCTGGAAAAAGAGGTCCAATTCTAGGAACATCCTTTTTAGGTCGAGCCTAGCGCAGCGCATGCGCTGCTCTATGGGAGGCTTCTTGTGAGCACTCCACACTGTTCCTAAACTTCTTTGTGGGAGTTTGTTAACTCCCACATATTCTATTGGCCTTTGCGTGTGGCTTTCAGTACTGAAAGCACGCAAATGGCCAAAGACGGCTGCATGTCCCGCCTTTTCTTTTAACGTTAACTCCCCTGGCCTAGGGGTCTCGGGAGCGAGCAGCGGCACACATTGTGCCAGCTGCATACCTCCCTTATCCATATCTTGATCTTGGCTCATGTTCCTAAGTAAACAAAGCATGGTCGCTTTCGCGGCCGCGCTTGTTTCAACTTTGTTTTTATCCCTCTTTCAAAACACTGGCGTCCTAAACTTCACAAAAAGAGTCAATGTTGCTGTTGTCACGCGACTGTACCCTTTTTTTGGAAATGAAATTTGCGCTGTGCGTTAAATCTTTTTTTGTTGTTGCAAAAATCTTTATTGCTACTTTAATCGCACTGCGCACAAAAATCAACACAGTACTTCAAGAGAGATCTATAGTACGCATAAGAATATAATGAAACTACGATTGTTCCGATCTAAATAGCTCCTCCCTCCTATCAGAAGTAACCACATATACACACCCTCTGCTTTTCTGCTTGCAGCGACAGCACAGTTATCAGAGGTCACTAACCGCAGCAGAGCTTCTCGGCCCTTTTAATCTGTTTTAAAAGGCTCTTTTTATTAAATAACGAAGAACAACATCTTTAAAACAGTGTGTATATATTAGAATCTGTCCGGATGACACATGTTCCTTTAAGAGCAAAGAGAAGCACTCTCTGGAAGCATGTGACCTTTTTTAAAGTGGAAGACGTAACTGAATAGCGGGACATAAATAAATCAAAAGCTTCGACGTTTTCCAGTCCAATTGGAGTTCTGAAATAGCCTGTTTGCGACACGCAGAGTTCGTCAACAGGGAGACGGGTTCGGTTACTCTGTATGTGTAACTGATGGGTTAAGTTCACTGGTTTAGATTCGCTCTCCGTAATATAGTTTTATGTCAGATAAACAATGCCAGCCGAGTGGAAAATATATTTCTGCCAATGTCTTGATTGTTGTCCATTCCAGCCACCCATGACTATTCAAAGTGCCCCTCAAGACACTTAATTTGAGTGTAATTAGAAATAGCATATAGGTTAAGAGCCGTAGGTTTAGCCCAGATTGTGTTTTGTGAAAAGCGTTACTGTTTAGCGTACTCTTCCTGTAAGATAGATTGCTTCCTTTTTAATGCGTACACTTTTTATTTATATTTACATAGTAGGGTTTTTATCTGCACCAAGGAAAAACTGTGAGCGCAGTATGTTAAACAAAAAAGGACGTTTCAGGAAATAGCTGGCTCCATCCCAAACCCTTCCTTTGCTCGAGTGTGCTTCCATTCACTGCTGTGAATGGACAGTGAAGCGTTCATTTTTAGGTGGAGCCTGAGCTAGCAAATTAATTATGACATCGCCACCACAGCATCACTCAGCGCAACCACAGCATCACTCAGCGCCACCACAGCATCACCCAGCGCCACCTCAGCATCACCCAGTGCCAGGTCAGCATCACCCAGCGCCAGGTCAGCATCACCCAGCGCCACCTCAGCATCACTCAGCGCCACCTCAGCATCACTCAGCGCCACCTCAATGCCAGAAAGCATCACTCAGGGCCACCACAGCATCACCCAGCACCACAACAGCATCACTCGGCGTAACCACAGCATCACTCAGCGAAACCACAGCATCACTCAGCGCAACCACAGCATCACTCAGCGCAACAACAGCATCACTCAGCGCAACCACAGCATCACTCAGCGCAACCACAGCATCACTCAGCGCAACCACAGCATCACTCAGCGCAACCACAGCATCACTCAGCGCAACCACAGCATCACTCAGCGCTACCACAGCATCACTCAGCGCTACCACAGCATCACTCAGCGCTACCACAGCATCACTCAGCGTAACCACAGCATCACTCAGCTTAACCACAGCATCACTCAGCGCAACCACAGCATCCCTCAGCGCAACTACAGCATCACTCAGCGCCACCACAGCATCACTCAGCGCAACCACAGCATCACTCAGCGAAACCACTGCATCACTCAGCGAAACCACTGCATCACTCAGCGAAACCACTGCATCACTCAGCGAAACCACTGCATCACTCAGCGCAACTACAGCATCACTCAGCGCAACCACAGCATCACTCAGCGCAACCACAGCATCACTCAGCGCTACCACAGCATCACTCAGCGCAACCACAGCATCACTCAGCGCAACCACAGCATCACTCAGCGCAACCACAGCATCACTCAGCGCAACCACAGCATCACTCAGCGCAACCACAGCATCACTCAGCGCAACCACAGCATCACTCAGCGCAACCACAGCATCACTCAGCGCCACCTCAGCATTACTCAGCACTACCACAGCATCACTCAGTGCCACCACAGCATCACTCAGTGCCACCACAGCATCATTCCGCTTAACAACAGCATCATTCAGCACCACAACAGCATCACTCAGCACCACCACTGCATCACTCAGTGCCACCTCAATGCCAGAAAGCATCACTCAGGGCCACCACAGCATCACTCAGGGCCAACACAGCATCACTCAGGGCCACCACAGCATCACTCAGGGCCACCACAGCATCACTCAGGGCCACCACAGCATCACTCAGGGCCACCACAGCATCACTCAGGGCCACCACAGCATCAATCAGGGCCACCAAAGCATCACTCAGGGCCACCAAAGCATCACTCAGGGCCACCAAAGCATCACTCAGCGCTACCACAGCATCACTCAGCTCCACCTCATCATCACTGAGCACTACCACAGCATCACTCTGCGCCACCACAATGCCAGAAAGCATCACTCAGGGCCACCACAGCATCACCCAGCACCACAACAGCATCACTCAGCGTAACCACAGCATCACTCAGCGCAACCACAGCATCACTCAGCGCAACCACAGCACTCAGCGCAACCACAGCATCACTCAGCGCAACCACAGCATCACTCAGCGCAACCACAGCATCACTCAGCGCCAACACAGCATCACTCAGCGCCACCACAGCATCACTCAGCGCAACCACAGCATCACTCAGCGCAACCACAGCATCACTCAGCGCAACCACAGCATCACTCAGCGTCACCACAGCATCACTCAGCGCCACCACAGCATCACTCAGCACCACCAAAGCATTACTCAGCACCACAACTGCATCACTCAGCATGACCACTGCATCACTCAGCATGACCACTGCATCACTCAGCATGACCACAGCGCCACCTCAGCATTACTCAGCACCACCACAGCATCACTCAGTGCCACCACAGCATCACTCAGTGCCACCACAGCATCATTCCGCTTAACCACACCATCATTCAGCACCACCACAGCATCACTCAGCACCACCACTGCATCACTCAGTGCCACCTCAATGCCAGAAAGCATCACTCAGGGTCACCACAGCATCACTCAGGCCAACACAGCATCACTCAAGGCCACCACAGCATCACTCAGGGCCACCACAGCATCACTCAGGGCCACAACAGCATCAATCAGGGCCACCAAAGCATCACTCAGGGCCACCAAAGCATCACTCAGCGCTACCACAGCATCACTCAGCTCCACCTCATCATCACTGAGCACTACCACAGCATCACGCTGCGCCACCACAATGCCAGAAAGCATCACTCAGGGCCACCACAGCATCACCCAGCACCACAACAGCATCACTCAGCGTAACCACAGCATCACTCAGCAGCACCACAGCATCACTCAGCGCACCACAGCATCACTCTGCGCCACCACAGCATCACTCTGCGCCACCACAGCTTCCGTGAGTGCCACAGGCAGAAACAAGTCGCCAGCATTGCAAGGACAAAAGAAAACTGAGGACATTTTTATTGTAAATACGCACCAAAGCACCACAGCATCACTCAGCGGAACCACAGCATCACTCTGCGCCACCACAGCTTCACTGAGTGCCACAGGCAGAAACAAGTTGCCAGCATTGCAAGGACAAAAGAAAACTGAGGAAAATGTATTGTAAATACTTTTTCTAATATGGTCATTCAGTTGTACATAAAGCCTTCTCGGTCATATATAAGGTAACAAAAATGCTTCTGACACTTTTTTATTATAACTTTTCAGCATGCTGCACAGCATCCACACTTCTCTACAGCACAGCTTAAAGACATTGGCAAAGTCAATAGCTCTGGCTAAACACGTATAAGGCCCCAAAGGCGAGACCTATTGGCTATGCCAATGCTTGTTTTTACATTGTTAATGGTTTGGGTCCCTTTAGATGTAGTGCTTAGAGGCTCCATTACCGCCTATAAGATCACAATGAATTCTTAAAGATGCTATTCCCGTTATGCCAATAAGGGACATGAAGCAAGATGCCTATCTTCCTTCTTTGGAATAAAGTTTATTTTAATATTGTAAATTGTTTCTTACATCTCATGGATCACTGCGAAATTAATAGACAACATTCTGGAGACTGGTACACAATTGACTTTGATGACCATGGCAAGTTCTTTCACTTATACATGTAAACAATCACAGGAAGAGTGCATATTGGGGGGAAACAAAAAAGACTGGGTAGTTGAAGAAGAAACATGTTAGATTCAGAGGCAAAGTGGGGCACTTGCATACCAGAAAGGAATTGATGAGACATTTTGGTTGTGGGGACGACTGAGACAACCACTCACCTCGTATTATGTCTGGTCCAATTGTAGACTCGATAATCCGGTCAATTGCAGCACCTAGATCTGAGGAGGTGCTGGATGTTGAGTCTGATACAATCATACACCCATCAGAAACCACACTGGAATGAACAAGGACATGTGGTGCCTCGGCAACCATGATGGACTGGGTGACTGTACAGACACTGGAAACGCTGGACTGGGCAACGGAAGAGGAATCTGGGAGGTAGGTAACAGAACTGGAGTCTGATGTCGAGCTAGTTTCAGACACCTGCTCCTAAAAAAACATAAATAAACAGGAATTTGGAGCAGGCAGTATGATAAAATAGGAAAACAAATAAAAAGACACAGAGTGGTTATAAGGGTTGAAATGAGATGGAATGGACAGAGAAGGACAGGAAATCAAACTGACAGAAAGAAGAGAGAAGGCTGAGACAGGGCGCAAAGAGAAGAAGAGACAAAAAAAGAAGAGAGGAGAACCAAAAGGCATGGAAATTGTAAGTAATAACACTGAGGGGAAAGGAATAGCAAATAAAAAGATACGGAATAATTCAAGGATGGAAACAAAGCAAGGGTTTACAGAAGGTAGAAAGAGAAGCAAAAGGGGTCCGAGGGGATAGAGAAGTGAGATGGTTTAAGGGAAGTGTGGGAGATGGGTTTAAAAGGTAATATGGGAAAATGACAGCACAAAAAGAGAAAAAAGTTGGATTAAGATGACACAGAAACAGATAAGACATAGGGAACTAGAGGGAGAGTGAAAGAAGAGATAGAAACTGGAGGGCACACTGCATAAAACCCAAGAGGGTTCCCACAAATCAATGCCTTTTGTACAGATCTATTTCCTTGATTTATACTGAGGAAGCTTTGGTGAACAGATTGGCAAACATCGTTAGGTCTCTCATCCACCCTCATCAAAATGTCTTCATGCTGGGGGAGCGACCAGACACAACATCAGGAGAGTCCATAATGCACTGGGACAAGCTGCACTCGTGAGGCTCCAGTGCTCTTCTTTAATTGATTTAGAAAAGGCCTTTGATGCATTGCTCAGCAATTACCTTTTCCTAATCGTTTTTAAAATGAACGTGGGACACAACTTTCAGTGAAAATGCTGCATACGAAGCCGAAGGCCAGGGTAAAGGTGTGCAATGCAACGTCCCTTGGTTCTCAGTTGGAAACTCAACAAGGACGTCTTCTCTCACCCCTTCTAGCCGCCCTTGCTATTGAACCCCAGGCTGAATCGATCCGCTGGCTCAGGGACTCAAATGGCATTGACTTCAAGATGATACGGTGTCCCTACCTACAGATGACCTTCTTTTGTCCGTCAGATGTATGTGGTTGTCTGGTAGAGGAGGGATGCTAACAGTCAATATCTATGGAGAATTCTCGGGCCTAATGACCAATTGGGACAAAATCAATCCTTTTAGTAGTGCAAGGTGGGGCAATGCGATTGACTGACAAACCAACATGCATTGTAAACAAATCTGATTTGAAGATCTTGGAGTCGCAATAATTTGTGACCCCGCAGTACCTTAGGACCCAGGCATAACCCTGACTGACACATGCCATGTAAAACTGAAGGTAGGGGGCATGCTGCCAATCTCATTCACGGGGTGGGTGGCTATTTTGAAAGTGGTGGCCTTACCACTAATCCTGGATGAACTACAAAACTACCCTTTTGAGCTCCTCCAGAAGTTCTGTAAAATTACAGCAGCTACAGTGTGCTCCTTATCATGGAAGGGTGGGGTCCCAAGGTTGCTGTGGACAAAAGCAGTCAGTGCACTTATGATAGTGGGCATGGGAAGACTGATGCCAGATCAAACTACTAGGATGTACATCTCATTATTGTGAATCAATGTTAGAAATGGGATTTCTGGTTGGCTAGGGCATGCGCCTAAGCCAGGCAGAAACCACCACTCTAGTCAGGGCAAGGGAGTTACACACTGAAGATAACCCCTGCTCACCCACTTGGTAGCTTGGCACGAGCAGTCAGGCTTATCCAGAGGCAATGTGTAAAGCGTTTGCGCAACACACACACAGCAGCAACACACTAGGTACACTACAAAAGAAACTCCACACAAGGTTATATTAAAAAATAGCCTTTGTATTATCCAAAACACACTAGAATCATAATCACACAATATACACTGTGCCAACTGGCACCAGGTAATAATTTACAGGGGATTATATACATGACATGGCCAATCGGGCCACTGTCAGAACCATCACAAAGCACAAGTAGTAAAAATAACACAACCAGTAACTACTGGTACAATAATGAACTCAGCATTATCAGAAGCAGCATAAATGCATTATGTCTGCATCACCTTAGGCATAAAACACATTATGCATAAACATCATAAGCATAAACACATGATGCAATCTCTGCAGGCATAAACACATTATGCAACAGGCATCACATTAGGGCCTTGCGCCCTACCAACACTGACCCCCGGCCAACTGGCCTTCTGTGGGGCTCAAATGCCCTTTGTCCCGAAAGTCAGGGCGCTAAGCTGCCACTTGCAGCCGGGTGCAGGCCCACCAGGCCAGCACCAGCAATGAGGGTAACACACTGGGGCAGGGGGGTGCAACTCACCCCTTCCTCATCAATAAAGGAAAATGCCCCCGTGTTGCAGCTGCCCGCGCGCTCGCGGTGCAGACGTGACGATCCACCAAGCACTTGGCACTAACAGTGCCCTAGGGAGCCCTTTTCAATGGGGCCCTTCCGGTACCGCTCTTGGCACCACAATGCGGCTAAGCAGAAAATTAACACTGGCACTAACTGTGCCCTGAGAGCCCCGTTCACTGGCTCCGTCTGGTGCACTCCCTCGGCACCAACACTGATGCACAACACCAGCCCCACTCACCGGGGCAGATCGGCGCCTGCTCCAGGCACCGACAATGTGCCTCTGTAGGTCCCCACTCACCGGGAGCTTCCCCGACGCCTCCGATCTCCGTGGCCTCCACCCAGGACTTTGGTATGGAGCCCACGAGGCTCCAGTCCCCTTCTGGAAGGCTCACCACTGCGGGGTAGGCTCCCGCCCACGGTCAGGCTTCCGCCGCCTGTCTTCCGGCCCTGGCATGGGCCGTCCTGACTAGGAGCTTAGTCTCCTTCTGCTTTCCAGCCTCTAGGCCCCGCCCACAACCAGGCAATCTTTGCCTGTCTTCCTGGCCGGCCGTGCTTCTCCTCTCCGGCTCAAAAGTGCTCCCGCCTTTAAATACACACAGATGCGGGGTGGGCTCCCACTCAGAAGCGCACAAAAATGCGGGGTGGGCTGCCGCTCAGAGCGGCACGAAAAATGCGGGGTGGGCTCCCGCTTTCCTTTGGCAATGCGGGGGAATCCCCACGTCGGGATCTCCCACTGACACTTCGCAGCCCAGCGCTGCCGGTTCAAAAACGCTCCTCTCTCCTTCTGCAAGGGTGGAGTCCCCCTCTCTGGGACTCCAGCAGCAAATATGGAGCGCTCACGAGGCGCTCGGTCCCCAAAGGTTTTAGGGCAAAGGCTGGGCACAGGCAGGCCAGCTCACAGGGCCCTTCAGCAGCGAGTCCCAAATCACAAGGAAGCACACTTTCATGGGGTCACAGCCCCAGTACTTATACTCATTTTCCCTTTGTTCTGCCCTGGCACAGGGCTTGGGGAACCAGCCTCAACTGGTTCTGGGGGGTGTTGAAGCGCTCTGTTTACCAGGCTTCCACCCTCCTTTGTCAGATGGGGCTCGGTCCTCAGACACACCACAGGGGGGCGGAGCCAGCATTCACCTAGGCAGGCACAGACCTATTCAGTGTCTGGGGACTACTCCTCCCACTACTCCAAATGCAGATCTTCCATTCAGCCTAGCGCTGACTCACCCTGCCTTCCCTGGAGCCACACACCTCACCAGTCCTTGTCACTCCAGAGCCAGACATGCAATACACATCAGGCAGGCAGACACATAGCACACAGAAATGCCAACTTCTAAAAGTGGCATTTCTAAAATAGTGATAAAAAATCTGCGCACACCATTGCGCAGCATTTATTATTACTATTCCAAACATAACAAACTTGACCACGCTGCTCCTCTCATATCAGGAATTACCACTGAAACACTTATCAGGGAATCCCCAATGCATTCCTATGGGAGGGCAGCCTCACAGCAGTGAGAAACCAAAATGGCTGTTTGTCACTACCAGGACATGTCACGCACTTAAGGTACATGTCCTACCTTTTACCTACAATGCACCCTGCCCATAGGGCTAGCTAGGGCCTACCTTAGGGGTGACTGACATGCAGTAAAAGGGGGGTCACAGACGTGGCACACACTTTAGGTGCCACGTCACAGCGGCAGTAACACTGCGCGCACAGGCCCTGCAATGGCAGAGGCCTGAGACAGATTTGAAAGGCTACTATGGTGGGTGGCGCAATCAGCATTTAATTTACTGGCCCTGGGTATCTGAGATACCACTTTACAAGGGACTGACAGGTAAATTAAATACTCCAAACAGGTGTAGACCAATCTTACCATGTTTACCACAGAGAGCACACGCACTTTACACTGAACAGCAGTGCTAAAGTGCCCAGAGTACTAAAACCACCAACACCTTGTCAGAAAAAAGGCTAGGAGGAAGGCAAAAAGATCAGGGATGACCCTGCAAAAAGGGCCAAGTCCAACAATAAATGTCTATTTGGAGACACAGATGAGCGGGTCTTCAAGCTGGAACATAACCTGTTTGATTTTACTCCTATGCTAAATTTGCTCTAGATCACCAAAACGCCAGAAGACTTTATTTTAATGCACAAATGTGGTATTCTCTTGCTAAAATGAATAATCCGGGAGAGTAGGGAGACTAAAGGAAGGCCATTATAGGTACTTAACACCCTGCACGGCCGACATTACGCACCTGCGATTGGCATTTACAACATGTGTGACGTATGGGAGGGCGAGCATGTCAACTCATCTGCAGATCTGTATGCTGAAGTTAACCTCTACAAGTATTTACAACTCAGACATGTACAGGTATCCCATCTTCCAGCCACATGTCGAATCTGAGACTTTAGCCCTCATGAGGCAAAACCAACAGTCAAAAGGAAGGTAGCCAATTTAGTGTCAAAGGTGTACAAACCTTTAATTAAGTAATGTCCTCGATTCCTTCGCAAATCTTACAGAAAGGTGGGAAGTGGACGAGGGGACCTGCGGAAGAGTGGACAAACACCAAGCTGGCACCCAAAAAAAATGCCTACATCAGTAAAACTCCATCTAATCCAGTTTAACTCCCTGCATAGGGATAATACTACCCCTTGAATGTCTGTGATGCATGCTTCACGAGATCCCACCACACTGCCTGAGATGTCCTCACCTGATGGGAGATTTGATTCAAGTAGTGTAGGAGTGCCCAGTAATCCAAATGTACTTGGAAGAAATTTTGAATACTCTGTCTGATGTAATGGGTTTTGGATAAGTTAGACCCCAAGGCAAACCTCAGTTTGGTCGAAGCTCTAGATCTCTAAAGAGAGGTGGGAAAGCGAAAGGAAGTTAAAAACAAGTGGAAAGTCAGAAAGAGGAGGAGGGGAAGAGAAAGAGAGCAAAAAAGCGAGGTGAAAAAATCACGTAGATAAGACAAAGGCTTGAAGGTAGAACAGCAAGTGAAAATAAGTAGGACGATTAAAACTGTACCCGGGGGAGGGGGTGGGCTTAAAGGGATGTGTTAAGAGAAAGGAGAAGCTAGAGTAGTCAAGATACAAGGAGGAATGAAGAGTAAAAAGAGGACAATGGGAATAATGTAGAGGACAAAGAAAATAAGCAAAGAGAACAGAATATAAAAGCAAGCACCAAAGAAGGGAAGATGGCAATAGAAACAAGGTATAAAAATAAAGCGGAAGTCAGAATGAATGATACTGGAGAATAAGTAAATAAAGACAGTCATGGAGTGTGAGAAAGAACACATACCACCAAGCCACTTTGATCGGTGCTCTGGCCCACTTCTGAGTCCACCTGCATGCTGCTGTTATCCGCTTCCTGCAGCCCATGAGTGACGGCGGAATCGCTGCTATCTGCAGACATGGCTTCCGAAGTCTCCACTTCAATTCCGCTCTCAGAGGGCATATCTTGCCCCATGAAAGGGCCCACATCACTGCTGCTCTCCACTTCGTTTTCTTCCATCTCCATTCTGCACTCGAAAGAAGTCTAGTAGTCCACATGCAGGCAGCCAGCTTCCCCGAGCTGTGGAAGGGATTCAGAGAAATTAGAATTCTAAAGAAGGAAGTCTGTAAAACAAAACAAGTGTGTCTTCAACGGCAAAAGAGGAGAAAAGGAACACACTCCTGAAAGTGTTAGTGAGAGAGAAGAGGGTACATTACATAAGATGGCATAAGATGGCATCGGCAGAAAAAGATATGGCATCACAAGGTTAACATGGTGAAACTTTGATCTGTCTACTCTCACACCAAAGATGTGTTTCCAGATTGACCAATAATATAGGCAACACCAGTGACTTGTCTACTTGTAATTAACAATGGCTCATGTTATCTATTGTACTTATTTGTCAACCTCAGAAAGGGGATAAGGGAGAGGCCAGTCAGAGACCCAAATCTGATTCTTGCTTACACAACTGTCTTTGCAACAGAAGCTCACCCACTTCTGCTTCTCACTCAAAGCTCATGACTTGTCCCAGTCCATCTACCCTCCCTTCCCTATCATCCCATTGCCAGGAGCACTGCTCAGCCAACATCATGACTCGATTGAATGGACTAGCATCCTCTGCCCGTCCCTTATTCCATTATTTACCCCTCTTAGACACACACTCCCCTGTTGCTGCAGTGAACTGAAATGCCCTAATAGCACAGTCAACAACCAAGACACCCACTCACCGCCACCTACACGTGCTGTTCATTTCTAAGCAACCACCACAGGGCAAAGCTTAGCCACAGGTGTCACCTTCTCTCACCATTCACATTACTCCTTTTCATGCTCTTCTCGTCCTCTTTAATGCATCTCTTGACATAACCAAACCCAATCCTATTCACCCTGCACGCTCTGTTTGTGTCATCAACAACAGTGCAAAATCCTAACCCACTGTCAAATGTTTGCCCTCAACACAATTATTTTATTTATGAAATTAATGTAGCCCTCCGCAGGAGGACAACATAACATTAACAGATATATATACAAATAGAATAAGAACATCTAATAAAAAGAGCAAAACGGTGCACTAATTGCAAATCCAATTGTAAATAAAGAGCAAAATAATTTTTAAAAAGAACAAAAAATCAAATCACTGTAACAAATTAAAGAATTAAGTCGAAACATGATACAAAGATAAACCTCTCCAGGGTTATATCCTTATAGCTAGTAAATACCAATCACAACAATTGTGCTCTTTCATGGAACAGGGCGAGGCCAAAAAATAGAACATAACATGTCCTGAATAGTAGGGTGGCACACATTGCAAGTACGGTCTTTAAAAGGAAGACGTTCCCAACTTCCGAGAACTGATCTAAGTCGTAAACCTGTGTTCTCGAATCTTGTACCATAGATGGATATGGCTGGGTTTACCACGTTTAACTGATTTTACCAAAATTTGGTAACATTTTAAGCAGTACAATGCTCCGAATCTAAATTGAAGCCAACATTTAAAATTCGTTCTTTTAAAATTGCTTCACTTGAGCAACTGAGAGCCAGCCTTTAATAGTTTGCTCGGAAAGAGATAGGGTTTTTAATGGTGCCAGGAAATGTAAGAAATAGCTTCCTTTTTGTCCTCAACACAATACATTTCTCACTTGCCGAGACCCGCCTCCTACCTGCAGAAGTCTCCACTAATACATGGACATGCATGCCCAAAAACTTGGATCAACCCAACCCTCTCTATGCATCATAAGCCGCATGACCACACTTCACAAACAAGTTCCACAGCACTGAAGAAACATTAATCTGCATAAGGAACCTCCATAAACAGTGTTCTTTTAAGACAGCCAAGAGCCATGTAATAACACATTCTTCATGGGCAAGAGTGAAAACGTCCACGCCAATAATGTAACGCTGAGCAGTTAGCGGTTCGCATTTACTAAATACCAATTGCGAAAGCACCACTTCTAGTGGTGCTTCATTCGGATTTTGGACAAGTGGTCAAAGTTGCAAGGTCTCAGTTAAACTAAAACATCTGCCACATGCACATCTTGAAATACTGCTGCAAATTCGGTCATTTCATGACCAGGGGCACCTCTGGTTTAAGTAACACCCAGCCTCGTTTTAGATTGATAGGAGGAGTCTTTGGGGGTTGAAGGGCCCACGCGGAGACACGTTCAAAATTACTTTTCAACCTAATTGACACGAAATAACATAAAAAGGGACAGTGATGCTTTACTATGACCTTTCTTTATTACATTAGAATGAAGGCTAGTCAACTCATTGAAATGCTTACATGATTGAAAGAAGTTTCTTATAACACACTCTGAATGCTCAAAAAGGACAAGTTTCCTCGACTCTACTAAACTCGGTCGTGAATTATAGAAATTTCCAGTTGTCTAACACTCACCTACAAAAATCTGCTATCTACCAAAAGTTGCATAGTCCAGTAGTTCTTTTGGGATCTGCCATTAGCCAAAACCTTTTTTTGTGTGTAAAAAACACAAAACGTACATACATACATACAAATATGTGAATACACGGCCTTTCAATCAGCCATCTTCATGAATTGGTCTTTTCTAATTCTGTTCTCATTTTGCTTTCGGCCACCACACCATACTACGTGGGGCAATGTGTGAGCCCACATTCGCCATTGGTTTGCTTCTGTATTAGCACCATGTCACCACCCATACAGAAAACAGTCCCCTTGGCAGGAATTATTGGGCCAATTTGTCTGTTCAAAACAAAGAAATCCTTTTTTAAATCAAAAAAATTATATATTTTGCAATAGCCCAGCAGCTTCCCAGACACAGCTACTGGGCACTTGCTGCGGCTTGCAGTGCACTGGTGTCCATTTTTAAAACAACATTAAAATCAATGAAAGATGGCCCTCTGTGCATGCCGGATAAACCATCTTGGAATGAGATTTAAAACCATTTACAGATGGCCGCCCATGAGTACACATGTGCAAGCATCGCATAGCGATTTTTGTAATACAGTAACAAAAACCATCCGAAAATGACCACTGGTTCCTGAGCATGCGCGGGATGACATCTCTGAATAGTTTTATTAAAAGGTATAACAAAAACCCTTAATGCAGCAGGCCTCTCCCACCCTCAGAGATGGTTAGCAGCATCAGTACCAAACTAACCATAGCTGAGCCACAAAGAGTTACCGAACCAATATTGAGCAGGCGGGGGAGTGGCACGATGAAATCTGCATCCGGACATACCCTGACCGGATGTCTCAGCCAAGCCCAGGCCTCAGCAGAGCAGAGCAGTGCTGGACCAAGCCCTCACTTGCTACCTCCTGCACAGCAGCATCTCATGGAAAGCAGTCATCCTCAAGAATAAATCCAAAAGTTCTCGTTTAGTCGTTTACAAAATAGATTTGTGCAGGGATGTAATAAAAGAATCCTACGTTAATGAAATTCAGTTAATAAATCATGCAGGCCTTTCTTTGTTTGAGAAATATGTGGCTTAGTGTTAGTTAAAAAACACATGGCCTGTCCTGGTGCAACCAATGGCTTGTTGAGCTTCAAATATGATGTCTAGTACGTGTACATCCTTGGTCAGTATTACTATTTATAAATCTGACTTTGCAGAGGAGTATTGTTAGCTATATATTAAACAAGCATGGGCAAAGTCAA
Source organism: Calotriton arnoldi (assembly GCA_963921515.1). Taxonomy (NCBI): domain Eukaryota; kingdom Metazoa; phylum Chordata; class Amphibia; order Caudata; family Salamandridae; genus Calotriton; species Calotriton arnoldi. Next base: position 1,098,256 of record CAWUFW010000661.1, read on the forward strand.
TAGACCTCACCTATGCACGAGCTAGTGGCTTTTTCACTGTGTTTTAGCCATGTTGTACACCAGCGTGGCTGCTATTAAGCATGGCTGCTGTTCAACATGTCTAAAAGTTAGTGGTGTAGAGAAGTGTGTCGTGGAGTGTCAGAGTGGAGTGGCGAAGAGTGGAGTAGAGTGTCGTGTATTGGAGTGGCATAGAGTGAAGTCGCGTAGACTGGCATAGAGTGGCTGGTGTAGAGTGCATTGGCGTAGAGTTTTGCAAAGTATAGTGGCGTGGAGTGCAGTGGCACAGAATTCAGAGGCATACAATGCAGTATCGTACAATGCAATGGCGTAGATTAGAGTGTTGCATAGTAGAGTGCAGTGGCATAGAGTGCAGTGGTGCAGAGGGTAGTGGTGCAGAGTGGAGTTGTGCAGAGTGGAGTGGCGCAGAGTGGAGCAGAGTGGAGTGGCGCAGAGTGGAGTGGCGCAGAGTGGAGTGGCGCAGAGTGGAGTGGTGCAGAGTGGAGTGGTGCAGAGTAGAGTGGCGTAGAGAAGAGTGGCGTAGGGTGGTGCATAGTAGAAAATAGTGCCATAGAGTCAGCGGCGTAGAGTGGAGTGCTGCAGAATGAAGTGGCGTAGAGTGGAGTGATGCAGGGCTGAGTGGCGTAGAGTGCAATGGCATAGAGTGCAGTGGCATAGAATGCAGTAGAGTAGAGAGGCATAGAGTTCAGTCAAGTAGAGTGCAGTTTTCCAGAGTAGAGTGGCGTAGAGTGCAGTGGAAGAGAGTGGCGTAGAGTCCACTGGCTTTGAGTAGAGTGGTGTTGAATAGAGTGGCCTAGAGTGCAGTGGTGTTGAGTAGTGTGGTGCAGAGTAGTGTAGAGTGCAGCAGCATTAAGTGGCGTACAATGACGTAGAGGACTGGTGTAGAGTGCATTGACGTAGAGTGTTGCGGAGTAAAGTGATGTAGAGTGCAGTAGCGTAGAGTGCAGCAGCATTGAATTCAGCAGCATTCAATGCAGCATCGTACAATGCAGTGGCGTAGATTAGAGTTGTGCATTGTAGAGTGCAGTGGCGTAGAGAGGAGTGGTGCAGAGTAGAGTGGTATAGAGTGTAGTGCAGAGTAGAGTGGCAAAGAGTGCAGTGGCATAGAGTGGTGTGGAGTGCAGTGGCATAGAGTGGAGTAATGCAGAGGCGCAGAGGGCAGTGATGCACAGTAGAGTGGCGTAGAGTGCAGAGTAGAGTGTCAGAGTTCAGTGGCGGAGAGTGCAGTATTGCAGAGTAGAGTGTTGTAGAGTGCAGTGGTGTAGAGTGGAGCAGAGTGCAATGGCGTAGGATGCTTCGCCTTAAGGTAGATAGGCGTAGAGAGCAGTGTGTAGAGTATAGTGGTATAGAGTAGAGTGCAGTGACAGAGTGCAGTTGCGTAGAGTGCATTGGCGTAGAGTAGAGCAGAGTGGCGGAGAGTGCAGCAGAGTAGAGTAGATTGTTTCAGAGTACAGTAAAGTGGAGTGGTGCAGGGTAAAGAGCAGTGGCATAGAGTAGAGTGGCGTAGAATGTAATAATGTAAAGTGGTGTAAAGTGCATTGGTACAGAGTGCAGTGCACTGGTGTAGAATGCAGGGGTGTAAAGTGAAGTGGCATAGAGTGGAGTTTTGCAGAGAAGACTTGAGTGGCCTATACAGGAGTGATGTAGAGTGCAGTGGCATAGAGTGAATAGGCAGAGAATAGAGTAGTGCAGAGTAGAGCAGAATGGCATAGAGTGAAGTTGCGTAGAGTGCAGCGGCATAGAGAAGAGTGATGCAGAGTAGAAGTAGAGTGCAGCGGCGCAGAGTGCAATGGCATGGTGTAAGGTGGAGTGGTGCAGAATAGGGTGCAGTGGTGTGGAGTGGTGCAGAGTGGAGTGGCATAGAGTGGAGTATGCATGGTGTGGTAGTGCACTGCCATTACAGACAACGCATTTTCAATTGAAATGACTACTACATTTATAGTTTCACTAATAAAACTATACAGCACAGAAACGATAATGTATGGAAACGGCATCACCTAGTGTATTGATTTGTTTTGATCATATTAAGGTATTTGTTTCCAACACACTTCAGAATTAAGATAAAATGTGCTACATTGAGCTTTCCTAATTCAGATATGTTCTGAAATACCTGCACAGTTTATTTAAATGTTGTTGTGTACTAGAAAAAAATCCTTTCCTCTACCCCCAGTATCCAGCAAGATTGTCACATAAATCCTCTGACTTTGAAGTCAGAAAAAGAAAAGTAAACACCAAGCTCCCTCAGAAGACAAAGCCTGACATTCGACCTCTGTCTTTGAAAGCACAGCAATGTGACAAGATAAGAACAAGATTTACAGGCCTGTTTACAGAAAGGAGCACTTGCGGAACATTATAAGGAGGGGTGTGTGAAAAGGCTTTGCTCTTGGGAGGGACAAACTCACGCTGGACAACCTAAAACAAATAAAGCAAGCAAATAGAAAGCCAGAAAATGTGAGTTACGAACTATAAAGCCAATGGTAAGCAACGGGCGGAATGCATTCCCAGGGAAGCTTTCTGAATGTCCCCAAGCTGTCTTTATGCTTTGACCTAATAATAGGGTAGGGTTGACTTATTGCTTTCTCTGACATGATTGAGGTCAATGGTCATATAATATCACAGCCTTTAGTGCCATCAGTTATGCTAATTAGAAAAATATCCATATTAACAGATACTTCATTTCTTCTGGTCCAGGTTGGAGACTCTAAGAAAGGCCCAAATTAGTTCTTGATAAGAATGAACGTACAGTGTCAGATCTCCTTTAAGAGGGCCCCGGGCCAGAAAGGGGCTTCTAGGCCCAAATGAAGGTGTGAGGCCTTTTATGCCTGCAGATCCGGACACAACCTATTATGGGTCCTGAACAGCTGCGTCAAGTACTATCGCTTAAGCACTTGACTCCCACTGACAGCATGGGTAGAGCAGTACAAGGCTTCTTGGCTCCGTGGGGGAGTGGATCTAGGAACAAGACACACAGACACAAGACTCAAAGTACGAACAGTAATCTCAATAAGCCGATTGTCCAGTCTCTCTTTTGTGATAAAAGTAGTATTTTTTTTACAGAGTTTTATATAGCGCAAACTTGACCCGAATCGGGTATCAGAGCGCTTTACATAGCACCTGTTTAATACAAGCATGCAAAGTATATCAACAGCACACTAAATATTATCCGCAGACTCGAAGATTGACGTACTAGCGTTGCCCTGGGCAGGTCTCCAAGTCCCACCTTCCCGTCTAACAGGACTGGTTATTCCCCATTTGATAATGAAGGCAACTTTCAGGTGTGGCCTACGCTAGTCACCACGTGACAGAGTCTTGTTCTGGCCCTAAGAGTCAATTTGAGCAGTCCTATGTGCTAAGTTTGTGCGAATACCAGGAAGGTCTGACAGCCTAGAACCGTCTTACCCAACCGGGGCCAGTTGGCAAGTTCAGGGAGGACTGGAGCATGTCTCCACAGGCTCCAGCCTCTCGATGCGGGACGGTTGCAGCATCTTGCAGTTTCCTCTGAATGACGCATTGGGCATCCGTAGTTTCTGGACGGCCGGTGGTGGCATCAGATGTCTTGTCCGCAGCTTCCTCTTCATTCGATAGGTGCTATCACGGGTGGTCTCTCGAGGTCAGGTTTCTCTTGGTTGATCCTTTGGCAGGGATCCTCTTGGCACAATGTTCCAGGGTGACGGTCCTAAGCATTATGTGGCCCCCACCAGGCATACAGGGTGTAGGAGAGTAGGATCTGCTTCTTATGGTTACCCCCACTTTTTGCTGATGTTTCACTGTTTTGTCGACTTTAGTCTGGCTGGGGCCCTGCTATCCAGGACCCCAGCCTAGCTGCTTTCTCTCTAAAATGGATTCCTAGTACCTTAGGTACACTTCACATTGGATTCTGGGGTGCCCTTATAAGTCCCTAGTATATGGTATACTATGTACCCAGGGCATAGGTGCCCCAGAGGCCTACCAGGGGCTGCAGCATGTAGTATGCCACCCCTGGGAAGCCTTCCAAAATGACACCACAGGACTGCTACAGCAGCCTGAGTGAGGTGGTGCATGCACCCCTTACTGAGATATAGGTTCACTATATCTCACCCTATCACTGCACATATAAACCTATCAGTCACCCCTATGGCAGGCCTTATCAATCCTGAAGGCAGGGTGCTTGGTTTTATGTGAGAGGGTGCCCATGCATGAGCAGAGCCCCTCTGCAGCCTTCGGAATCTATCCTCCGGGGTTGTCTGTGAGTGCAGCCTGACCATATACTCTTAAGTGCATTATAACTAAACGGTAAATGGTAACTTTGGGATGGCTGCACGGAAACATGTCGTGTTTGGTGTCAAACACCTTGGAATCATACCCCCACACCAGTAACTGGTGTGGGAGTATGATCCCACCCTTCTAGAGGGAGAGACATGACAGCACCGGTATACCCGGTACCAGCTAAACAGAGCCCTGGCATCACAAAATGGATGCTGCAGCCACAGACACGAGTCTGGCCTCCTGCTGCCGACCGAAACTCCGGCAGGGGAGGCCTGGACAATAGGTTTCCTGTCACAGGGAGGTGTTACCACCTCCCAGACAGGCTTTAGTGTATTGGGGCTGGGTGGGTGCACTCTCAGAGTGCTTTGAAGTCCTGCACTGGGGGCACATTTGGTGTCCCTGTGCATAGCCCAGTTCAAACCGGTTGCAGGGGCTACCAGCCCCTGCTCTGGCGCGAAACTGGACAAAGGAAATGGGTGTAGCCACCCCTCTTTCCAAACCATCCCAAAGGTGGGTCCCCTGAGTTAGTCAAACCCCTTCCTTGGGTATAAAATAGGAACCCCTGGCAACAGGACTTTAGATATTCCTGGACGAAACTCTGCAACTGAATCCTGGACCTTCGACGATCTGTTAAACGCCAGATGACTGAAGAATCTCCCTTGGAGTAAAGGAGTTACTCCCCTGCTTGGCAGGCACCAAAAACGCATCTGTCCGGTCTGCATCTCCGAAGCTCCCGCCGGACGCCGACGACTTTGCAACCCAGGAGGTGAGTTTCCAGACTTCCCAGAGGCTGACCCGAGTCCCCAGCAAAGCTGAGACCCGTAGCCCTCGTGGGTACCGTGGAACCGGAACCCCTGGACACCGTGCACATTTGCAAGTGCATAAGCTTCTGGTAGATCCTAGAGGCTGTGCTTTGGGTTACTCGTAGCCCCGACCCCGAGCAGTGAATCCACCGAAGATTGCCGGCCTGGCCACTCCCAGTGACCCGTGGGCTGCCATTTTGTGATTCCGCTCGAGGTCCCTTCGCGATCCCTTGTCCGTCGACTTGTGGGTCCCTCAGAAGGACAACTCTACTTTCAACAGGCCTCCCTGGTTGCTCCAGGCCTGCCCTGACTCTCCCTCGCTTAGGGAGTCCCTCGGACCTCGCTGGTCCGCACCGAAGCCTTTGTTCTCTTTCTGCGTGGGTTGCTGTTACCAAGGCTTGTTGGGTTCAATCCGGGCACCGACACCGCAGTCAGCTACTACCTTCGTGGGACAGCTCGATTCCAGCTCCGGTCATCGTCGACGCCTCCTGGTCCTCGTGGCTGCAGAGACAATCTTCACCTCTTCGAACTTGAAGCACCCGACATTGGTGGGCATTCGACTATCGTGCCCCTGGTCACTGGCTAGTGACCTAGACTCTGTCCCCTCTGCTTTCAGGTTCTTCTCATCCTCGATCCAGGCTTGGATCTCTTCGGACACTTCGCATCTTCCCGGCAGCAGCACCTTCCAGCAAGCGGCCATTGAAAACGACGGCGCGGCCCGACACCATTTGACACCTATGCACCCGGCTTCCCTGGGTGAGGTAACACGAGTACTCCGGTGCTTCCGTGGGTGTTGGCCCTAGAACCCTCTAAGTCCAAAAGGGTTTGTTCCTAGTCCACTCCGAAGTGTCCCTAAACTTTAAAACTCTAACCGCGACTTTCCCCATAGACGCTAACGGAGCTCGCGGCTGTGTTCACACACTGCACACGTCCCCCGTGGGTCCCCTGTGTCACTACCTTGGGTGGTTCCTTGGGGTCCCAGCGGTTCTACAGGCTCTAGGCCTTGTGTCTACTCAAGTCGTGGTTCTTATACCACTTTCTTAATATATGGTTTGGTACGCCCCTAGGGCTAATCGTATATTGTGCTAATTTACTGTGCTATTTGCCTTGTAACTTGTGTACTTCGACCTCTAGCCTCATAAAGAGACTAGTGGGTAGTGTTTAGTAATAAATACATATATTTTATATATATACCTGGTGTGGTTCTCCTTTCATTTGGTCATTCATGAGATTATAGACTGGTAAAACAAACAGCTTTACACTCCTTCAAGACTTAGCCTGAAGGCTGCTCTCCATAGCTACCACTAGGATAGCTTTCAAATAAGGTTGTCTTAAACCTATCATCAATAAAGGTCGTTTGGACTGGTGCAAGGTGCCCACTATAACTAGTGGACAGCATATGCCAGGCCAACTTCTCACACAGGGGTCGCCAAATTTTAACAGCAAGGGAAACAGCCCTAAACGTCACGGTGGCCCTTACCTGGAATATGGGGGACACTGACTTTCAACTAGAGGGGCTGACTGCCCACACTCTCGCTTACCAATATCAAAAGATGGGGGGAGATAGACGTTTTTAGGGGTAAAACAAATCAACTTCCAAAAATAGATTAATACATGAGAGTGGAGTCCCACCAACACCTTACTTAATGGGGAGCCCCTTGGGGGTTTTTAAAAGACCCTCGCCCACCGGAGTTATTCGGTGGCATGCTTTATCATCGGGTCGTCACTCAGTCCCTGAAAAGTGACTAAGTGGGCTCAACCTCCTAAAATGGGGGAGCTCTTCTAAAGGGAATTTTTGGTGGGATCTGCAAATTGTGAATTAGTATTACTTCGGATACCTCAATAAGGTTTTAATTATTATTTCTAGGTCTTCGTGTAAGATTAAAAACAGAAGGGGATGTACCTAGGGGTGATAATGACCTTCAACATCCTCCAAGTGAACTTGGTATACATGTTTCAGCCACCTCCTCCCACACCGGGTCTCATGGCTCTCCTCGGGACCTATTTATGACAGATCCCCAAGTGTTCAAGGCACTTACTATACTTATTATATAAGTCGTCACACTATGTGGTCTTTAAGTAAGAACGGTGTGCCAAGTAAGTCGAATCACTCATGAAGGTACAATAACTTACTAGTTTCCTGTGGACAATGGCCCGTTACCTATAGCATGAAAAGAAATCATACAAAGTAAAAGGTTGTCGTCTTGATGCTCAGAAAAAATCTCTCTGGACATAGGTAACATGCTAGAGAATAGCCAAGAACCTCACCAATAGTGAGTGTTGTGCTTTTAAAACTTTGATTCAAGTGTGATGGCAGATGTATGAATACAGACATATATGACAAAAAATGACATGCACAGAGATGATCCATTTCCATAATAGCCCTGCAAACTAGTTGTAAAGGAAAAATGGTACAGTGACACTACAGGTGAATGCTACCTAGGAGTTCACATATTCAGTATTTAAAATATTGTGACATAGGTACCATAATTAGGGGCTTACTGGGGCATGTAAGAGACAAGCAGACCCTGTAGTCACACACTGCGGATGTGGAGAAAATATGAAGCAAAGATGAGGCAAATTCAAAGACTCAATCAGTATAATGCTCGAAAAACAAGCGGGTTTGTGTCATTCCAAAAAGATCTGCGTCCTTCCCCCCACTTGCGTAAACCGCTTACTTCGTCCTCCCCCCGCAGGCGTAAACCGCTTACTTCGTCAAGGGTACCAGCCTGGCCAGTGCACCTACTTCGACAGCTACGCCCTGCATCTTGTGGGAGTGAGGAGCCATAGGGCTTAAAATGCTAAAGCGGGGTAATATTGTGGCTCCACCTCCCAACATACGTCAATGACATCGCATTACATGTGTGCAGGGCTGCATGAGGAAGTATTAAGCGGAGCTGCATATGGAGGTGGGCGAGAGGTGCTGAATCGGCACCGCGGCATTGTTAGGTATCGGCGGAGTCGTGTAAGGAAGTATTAGGAGGTATAGCGGCATTGTAAGATTCTATTATATGTGTAACGAGAACAAATCAGCCTCTAGTTACATTTTGGGCAAATAGTCATCTTGTCAATACAGAAAAATGCCAACATGTGAGGCTTGGCACTGCTCCTCATTCGCCAAATTGCAGGTCAAGGGAGAGTATCATGGTAAGGCACTCTCTGAATAGCTCCAACTGGTCCGGACGGACACTGCTATCTCCATGCGCTCATCCGGATCCTCACAGGGTCCGCTGATCGTCCCAGGTAGAAGGCTGGTGCTCCAGGCTGAGAGCAAGTGGACTTGACTTCCTGGGTGCTGCCCGCTCATTCAGCAGGGACATTAGCAGACCTTGGTCCCCAGTCCTGGAAGCAGCAGCTCAATGACTTGGTGATCTTCTTTACATGCTGATGAAGAGCTTGTGAGACGCATGCTCCCACTTTTACAGTACATTTCCAGACACAGATGTGATTTGTTGTCTGCCCCTTTGAAATTCCTATTGTGGGTGTCAACTCCTTTAAAGTGCCCTCTGCTGTGCCCTATCCTTTGTCAAAGGGACAGTCTGCCAGGCAGAGAGAGTAACCAAAGATAACTCCTGGCTGTCAGCCTAAACTGGAATATGCCTCACAAAGGTTCAAATGCCTAAGGGCCTGATTTAGATTTCGGCAGACGGGTTACTCTGTCACAACGGTGATGGATATCCCGTCCGCCGAAATCTAAATGTCATTATTTCCTATGGGATTTATATATCTAATCATGCCCTACGCCTCTATTAGGATTCTCTGGTCCCACAGTGCCATCCTTATCAGGCACACCATCTTGCTTGACAATAAGCCCAGGCCCTACTGACCAGAAACTATTCCCTGAAATGAAAATAACTTTGATGTTCCTAGAGCAGAGGTCTTCAAACTGTGGGGCGCGCCCCCCTGGGGGGGCGAGGATGTGCTGCCAGGGGGGCGCAAATAGGTCTGCAATTACATGTAAATGAACATAGCCTGGAAGCGCGAAAGGCGCCGTTCTAGGCTGTCTTCATTTACATGCAGCAGTTAAACGCCACAAAAAAAGTGAAAGGACGTATAAGTAAGTGGCACTGGGGAGGCCAGCGAGTGTGAAGTTAGGGTCAAAGACCAGGCTAAAAAGAAGGAAAAAAATTGCATTCCATTGTTTTCTGTTCACCTTGGAATAACTACATATAGAAACACGCACACAACTCGAGGACAAATTATCAATTAACGGTTAATTAGGCGTATAGGGCGTGGTGTAGTGCCGGGTCATCAGGCAACAGCGTAAATCTGTGGGGGAATGGAATGGAATGTCTGCGGAGGAACTAAAACCCAATCCTGTTTAAACTGAAAGTGTTTAGCAACTCGGAAAGGTGCGGTGGGTGATATAAACAGAGTTTCCATCCAAACTACCGGTGGTCATTGAAAGGTATCAAAGAGAAAAGTACTTAAGAACTACTTGTTGGGAGGCACAGCAAACCAGGGATTTTTCTTTTGTGAAAAATAAACTTTGCACAAGTACAACCTCACAGGACATACTGCTGCATTTTTGTATTTTGGAGCTGGTGAGAATAAAGTGCTCACAATGTTTCCGATTTTGTTTTCAAGTGTGGAGATTGCAGGCAGGAGAGTGATAAATGGATGGCATTTATCACCTAACATTCTCGTTGGGGCATTGACAGACATAATGGTGACTTGTCCTGCACTCAATTACTGCACCACAGTGACGATTGTAAAAGGACTTTGAGGTTTTGCAGTTAGAGACATCTGGTTTGTCATAGAAACTACATCTTAGTATCTGCGAGACTACATTACATTTTGTAAAATGCAATATCTAATGTATGTTCTATTTTTGAAGATGTAATTATATTTGTAATAAAGACGCACACACCTTAGTTGAAAAATAAATGCAAGTTAAACTAACCAAAAGGAAATATACTCTTACCTTATGGAACCTCAGTTAGCTAATGTGATCACTGCAGATGTCTTCGTGTGTGACGACTGAGTCACAGAATTAGATCCTGATTGGTGTAGTGAGGAATAGTGCTACAATGTCCCAGTCTGTGACACAAAGCACTGTGAATGTCATTGTTTTAAAATTGTATTCCAATGTATAAAACAGACTGCAGCAAAATACGGTTTAAGATAAAAACAAGTGCTTTAAAAATATACATTTTAGTGACAAGAATCCAGACTATACCTAACGTAAATATTTTTATATATGCCCATTAAAAGGGTGCACTCCTTTTAATAGACACATATATTACCTCTCAGAAAGAATAAATATTTGTCACCATGAAACTGAGTGACTCTAATAATTAAAGCCTACACTGGCTCCAATCATTGCACACATTTGCATTTCTTTCAGGTAGCGGGCACCTTGATGAGAAGGCATGTTCCTTCTTTAGTTCTCAATCTGTTTTGCAGCACAGGAGCCTTCCCCCTCCACACACACTCTGTAAGTGGGCACTAGATCTCAGTTATGGCAGTCTTGCTATGAAAAAGAACATGGGGTGCATTTTCCTTGCTAGCATTAGGGCCCAGGACACCATTGTTCCGCACGGAACAGGGCCCAAGCAGCGGAAGGGGGGGGGGGCTAAATGTGCTATTCGTGTGGTTATTTTTAGAGAAAGCCTGCTTTGGGCATCTGACCTATAAGTATTAGCCCAGCTGAGTAGACAGTCTGCTTTGCAGAGCTGTAGGCATCTTTGATGATGCAGCTGCATAAGAGCTCTAGGGCACACTTCCTGTGCCAGTGTTTCTTTGAGCCTTGGAGCAATGACCCAAGGGAGGGGAAAATTAAACAGAGGCGACACCTTGATTTGGGCATCAGAGAGATGTGAGAGTGAGGAGGGATGGGAGGGAGAGGGTTGGTGTGAGATGGGATCCCATGTTGGGAACGGTCAGAGGCGACAGCAAGGCAGCAGCTAATATTAGTGAAGCAAGTACAGTGACACTTTTGCCAAGGCAAGGGGCCCACTGCATCACAATTATGAATGTTTTACAATAGAATTTGGCCATGGGGGCTCATTTCCCTTGCTAGCATTAGGACAGATGATACAACTGGGGAAGCATGCAGTAGCTAATTTTCTTTCAGACAGAGCCTGGACTTGTTTTGAGATTGAAGTGATGGTCAGACATGGTGGAGAAGGAATGAAAGAAGAGGAAATAGCTTGTTTCTCAGGGCTACAGCCATCATTAGTGCAGCAGGTGGAGTGCATTGGGGCCAACGGCACCCCAATTATGGGCAGTAGTGTTTGTGGTCAATTCTGTTCTTGCTTGGTGCTGCACATTTAGTGTGGATTACGAGCTACACAAAAGCACACCTGAAATGGTCTCATGATCCCTGTCCCCTGTGATCATCCCTCCCACTCCCCAAATCCTTGCCATATAGTTTTGGAGGGGGGCCCAACTTGAAAATATTTTGCTTAAGGGGGGCTCAGACCGAAATAGTTTGAAGACCTCTGTCCTAGAGGATGCTCTGCTCCCCTTCCTCCAGTGTAGGTGTTCCCACCTCAGCCCCCAGAAAGTCAGCAATTCACATCTCCTGTCTGGGTTTACAGTCCTCAGTTCCAACTAGCCTTCCAAAATGGAACACACAAGCCTCCGTGTTATGTACCAGGCACAGGCACACACGCAACACAGAAGGCAAACGCAAGAAACACGCACTGCTCGGCGCTACACAGTCATCATGTAGGGCAAGGGTGAGTTAAGTACACAGCAGCGGAGCTTTACATCAGTGGGCCAATAGGCGCCACTACAGTGACACAGGTAAAGAGACCTTTTCACACTACTAATAAACACAAAATGGGTATGCCGCCACCACCGAGCTTTTGTCACTTAACACCTTGCTAGGGCAGTAGCCCACTAGATCTACGAAGATAGTACTTGATGCATCCCTTCCAGTCTAACAAGATCGCATTGCCACGAGGCAGGCTTAGTTCATGGCGAACACACGATGATCAATGTTCACCCATGACCAAAAATCAGTACCAGGGGTCCAGATATTCATGCAGCTGGGGCACAGTGGGTAGGGATACTTGTGCATCACCATGCAGGGGCCGTTTCCGCTACAAACATAACTAAAGAAATTTTAAATAAGACATTTGTACAATAATCGAAGAGCAGGAGGTGGCTGATTTGTCTAACACACGGATCTAAACGTAAAGCTTATAGAGGGCAAAATTATTCTTAAATGGTAGACATGGGGAAAAATTTGCCAGGTAAGCGGCCGATCACTGACCTGGGCAGAAAGCTGCCACACAACTTTAGTTATGTTGAACAAACTGCACCTGGTTCACAAAACTATTTGCATATGCATGTTCAAAGGCATTTATTATAATCTAACATGTCTCGCTTTTGAAATTTGAAAAGTCGGGAGGTAAGTTATCTGGACAAAACCAAATGGCCAGGGGAGCCCGACCCTCAGGTTGCACGCACTCCTCAAATATGGCACAGGGAACAGAAAATATCGTACAAGAGGGCTGGGGAAACAGCCTTTACTCCGAAGTTTTTACTTCGGGTTACATTTACCATGCATTTTTTACTATGAATAGACTATTACCACGCAAGACTTAAGAACGCAAGACTTCACCACTCAATTGATCAGTAGGTGGCAGTGTTTCACCTTGTGTGGCACGTTTTTAGGTCTCGCCTAGGCAGCGCACATGCGCTGCTCTAGGAGATGACCTTTAGAAATTGGTCATCTCCTTTTCAAGCACACTCGTGTTTGTGGTGGCATCCACCTTGCGGGAGCGAGCAGCGGCGCGCCAACCATCTTTTTTTAATTAGCATGGCCGCGCGCCGCTGCTCCCGCTCCCGCTAGGGGCAAGCTAGCACAAGCACGAGTGCTTTAAAACAGCTGTTTTTATTTTCCCTTTTTCTTCCCTTCTTAACTGCTTAGCTTGCACTTTTGCTCCGTCTCCAACTTTCCCGCTATAGCACCTCTGCAATAAATTTACTTTTTGCCACTTTTTCATTGTATATTGAGTCTGAAAAAACGAGTGCTTGTTTTTTTTTTTTTTTACGGCCCACTTAGTGCACGCAGTGTGCCATCTCTTTTTCGCGTGCAGCACCGTGCACACGCGCGTGCGCGCACGCACCACTCCCGGGCTTGTTGTTTTCTTTCAGCTCGCTCGCCGTCTCTACACCATCTACTGCCCGTAGCGCTTAAAGTACTAGAAAATGGAGCTTTAATTCCTGGACGAAACACTTTACACTATTGTCAGCTGAATCCGTTATTAGCCAGTACACGTTTTATCCTCTTAGTGATTGGAATTTTATTCCGTAGCTTCACTCTTCGCGGCTAAACGCTCTTTAATATACCGCCAGGAGAATCAATGACTGCAGGCAGGAGAGCGCTGGACACTAGGGGGCGGGGCGCTGACAAGGTGTGCACCCCCAAACCTGCGGCAGTGCATGTTCTTTACCCTCTCCTCGTCCATGCAGAGCTGCTGCTATGTTACTTCTTCTAGACTGTAGTGCTTTGAAGCCGAGTACACTGCCAACATCCGTGTGGAATTTCCAGTTCACGGACATAGCGGACTCCGCCTTTCACCCAATCCTGTAGTCTTGTAAAACAACTCCGCAGGTTACAGTTCCTGTTTCCGAGATCTTTCTGTAACTCATGCCCACTTTCTTGTATTTAATGTCCCCTGCCTTTCTTCCCCTGTTCCGGTCTGAGCCGCGAAGCCACATAGGGTTGACATAAGCGCTGCACTTACCAGGAAGCAGTATAACAAGGCATAATCCTCCGTCCTTGCCTTCCTTTCTCTAGGGTCCCCTCCTTTCAGCTGTTGTCCCTCTAGATGCTCTGGAGCAGCTTAGGGTTAAACACTAGCCAAGCAAGCAGTGTGACGTAGCATCATGTTCCCTCTTTCCCTCACTCCAATTTCCTAGAGTATTCCCTCTCCCCATGCCCTGTCATTCCCTCTTCAGTTGCATTGCAGCGCTTTAAAGATGTCTTAAACGGAATAAGCACTATACAAGCAAATACATTATATAAAGAGACATCCTCCCCTCGTCACTTCTGTGTACCTCTTCCCTTCAGATGCAGCGCTTTGACCCCATCTACACGTGGCATAAGCAAGATCCTCCAGCAGCCCAGAGTGCATGAAGCTGTCCACACACACTCGAGACACAGATGTGTATGATTGCGACAGAGATCACGTGAAGAGGCTAAAAACAACGACGTCACACGGGTGCTGGTTCTGAAGATACGGGAAGAGATTACCAACGATATTCATGCTGAAATAGAAATGTAAACTTTCAGCGCTGAGCAAACTATTAAAGAATGTCTCGCTTACAATGCCTGTTGTGAGAGGGAGTCTTTGTACGCCAGAGACGGACTGAGACTTGGTAGCATTGGTTAACCCCAGGGCTTCAAGTGGGCCGGGTTCTGCCGGAGCTCAGCACCGGCAGTTCTAAACAAGCATTGGCATAGCCAATAGGTCTCGCCTCTGGGACCTTATAAGTGTTAGCTATTAGTGCAGCTCCTTAAAACAAGCATTGGCATAGCCAATAGGTCTTGCCTTTGGAACCTTATAAGTGTTTAGTTATCCAGCACAATATCCTTGGTGCAACAACATCAACTGTCGCATGGCTAAACACTTATAAGGTCCCAAAGGCGAGACCTATGGGCTATGTTAGAGTTGAGGGTTAGAGTTGGTGTGGGCTAAGGTTCCTGTGTTTTAGGGCTCTGGGCACATGTGTTTGTTTTGTCCATATAGGACTTGGCTTTGTTTGGGTGTGTTTTGGTGCGTTTTTAGGGGAATTTGGCTTGTAATATCCTACAATATCCTAATATTTTAATATCTTTTTTAGTTTTGCACCTCTGAAATACAGTCTCATTTTACGATCTCAGGTTCCCCAGCACACACCATATTTAGTAAAGATGTAATATATAGCAATGATAAACAAAAAGAGTGCCTGCAGGAAAAAATGTAATTACTCTTCCGGTTTAAATAAACTGGATGTGCAGATATTTCTTGATTCTATGACAGTCCACGGAGGCTTCGTATTATGCTTCTCTTTCTTTACTGAAGCAAATACAGCAGCCAATCAAACTTTAAACTACATAATCCCGGAAGGACTGCCCCTCCTAGTATGCACCAATCACAATACCCCCAAAGGTATAAATGTCTCTGGCACCAATATCCGTCCTCTTTCTTTGCTGCTGCAGCAGCGAGTTAAGTGCACTTTATTTTACCATTCATTATAATGTGATGATTGTTTGTTGAATATTAAGAACCGATTTTAAAGGATTATTTCTGAGGTGTTTTTGAGTGGTTTGTGCTTCAGCGCTCATTTGTGGCATATTGTGGAGTGGGAGCAGGACAGACGCGCACTGCGCGCCCGAGGAGGCAGTATTATTTCTACTGCCACGACCTTAGCGCATGTGCGAGCAGCCGGATCGGGTTTTCATTACCAATCGGCTCCTTGCGCATACGCGGTCAAGTTCTGCACAAGTCCTCGGTCCCAAGGAACGCCCGACGGGGTGAATAAACGGAGAAAGGCACTGCCTTAGGGGAGATTGAGGGGTGGCTCCCTCCACTTGGATGATTATTATATTTACAAGATTCTAAGTAATTTTGCGGGGTTAGTGTCCAGTTCCTCAAGGTTAGGGACAGGTTAGTCAGGGCTAATAAATCTTGGACACCCCTGGGTTTTCTCCCCCCCGAACCTCTTCCACACCTCCACTAGCACGATGGCATACTACGCCGGGGAGGTTGATCATTGGGCAGAATTTGATGAATATGCTGAATATGAAGAGGTGCCTTATGAGCACCAAATGGAGGAGCAGCTAGTGGAAGCTCTGGATACCCATGTCCAGGGCTCAGTGAACAGGGCCTTGATAAAAGCCTTGCAACCTTTCACTAAACCCCTGAAAAGTTACGGGAAACGCACATTTAATGCCCCACTGGGTGAATCCTCATGCCACTCCTCAGCAGAGGTTCTATCCCGTATGGCATCTTCTGTCCTCAGAGACCATGGTTATGGCGGCTCCCTCCCATCTGGTAACTCATCACTCTTAACTCCAGGGGAGGTGGAGGAGTCTTCTCCTGCCGCTCCGGACACATCTGAGTCTGATCAAGATTCTGAGGCCCCGAAGAGGGCGGCAAAGCGTAAACGCAAGTCCCATAATGTGGAAGACAAAAATCCTATTAAAAATCTATTATTTGACCCCAAAAATATCGCCCACCCAAGATCAACAGAATGGGTACCATGTGTAGAGGTGGCACACTATGTTCAGGAAAACCTCAGGCAAGGTTTTGAGTGCGAGGTTCGCTCTACGCTAAGATCAGAATGCCCTCGCCCTTCCCTCCTGGGCAAAGTGGCAGATACCCCAGAGTTGGACCCTAATATGGCCACCTTTATGAGGAAATCCGCAAAAGATCCTAAGAAAGGGCTGGATAGAGCATGGAGAGGATGTCAAGATAAACTACTTGACATCTCAGGTCCCCTCACTAAGATCCTTGACGCAGCGGTTAAAGCTAAAGATTCCAACACACCGCTGAACCCCACTGAGATTATAGAGTGGGCACAGAGGGCATTATGCTTCCTAGGCAATGCAAATTGCGCCCTCTTGACGGAAAGAAGGAGATCGTTCCTGATGAGAATCGATCCGCAATTGGCGGACATGGCCACGTCAGAGAGGCGGAACCCTAGCGAATGGTCTTTTATTTGGAGACAAATTCTAAAAGAATTGGGAAAGTACGTGGCGACCTTTTCGGCCCTAAATAAGGCCCAAGCTAACATTAAAAAAGTTTTCCATACTGGCCTTTTTAACAGGGCCGGACGCTTCAGGGGGTCGAGCGACTGGCCGAGGTTTCAACCAGACCTCTAAAGGTTTCGACCAACGAGGCCGAGGCAGAGCCCAACGCAACGCTCCAATTTCTATCCCACCCGGAACTGCGGTGGCAGTGGCAAGCAGAACAGAGGAGGTTACAAGGGACAGAACAACACAGGAGACACCTCTTACTCAGGTAAACCAGGTGCAAGCTGGGGAAGTTATGGTGGGAGGCCGAATTGCTTTGTTTCTTCACAGGTGGGAGAATCTGACACACGACCCATGGGTACTTCAGACAGTACAGGGTTTTCAGATAGAGTTTTATGCCTCCCCTCAGCAAGCACACATTCCTCCACCTCTACATTTTTGCGATGTAGAAATGTCTCTCATAGACGAAGAAGTGGCCTCACTAATGGCAAAAGGGGCAATCACGGAGACGGTTCCACATCCTCACGGCTTCATAAGTACAATTGTTCTTGTTCCAAAGAAGGATCAAGGCTTCAGACTAGTGTTAAACCTCAGGGAATTCAATTCCTGGGTAGTGTATCGTCACTTCAAAATGGAGGGCATACACTTACTAAGGGATCTTCTCTTAGAGAAGGACTGGGGGGGGCGCTAGAGGGCGCACGGCAAGATGGCCGCACTCTAGTGCTGCTCTGCCCGGCCGGGCTGATATCCGCACATTATCTGCTAAATAACGGCACATCCACCTTCCACAACGGACCGGGTGTTGCTGCGGTGGGGTCCTGAGGCGGCTGAAGGAGTCAGACATCGTGTCGGATTGTTGTACCCGCTGTAAACGCGGACTTCTTGGCTGCCTGGGGAGCGTGCGCAAAATGGCGCCTACCGCGTACCACTGAGCTGCGGAGACTCGGCGAATAGCTGGTTGGTGAGGAATCCGGATCCCGTCCCTCATACAGCTCGTGAGGGTGCCTACTCAAGACGATCTGGAGAACCCGTGCCTGCTGGCTCCCGCGCTGTGACCCGGATCGCTGGTGGAGAGGATATCGAGAGCGGGGGTTCCCGCTGGTCTCCCCGATTGCCTGGGCTCCGGCGGTCGGCGGACTGTGGATCGCGGGCTCCCTACGGTCGGCGGTGGTGAGTAGTGTGTGGCGCTGGCCGGCCTTGTGGCTGCGTAGGCGGGTGGAGGCCCGGACTTGGCGCGGCGCACTGCGAGCTGCTGCTGGGCTGTGGGGGGGTCTGTGAGAGCTGACAATCACTGCTGTTATTGACGTGAGGAGGGGTGCTGCGCTGAGACTGTGTCCTACTGCATCTGGTGGCTGAGATTGCTGCGGAGCTGGCGGACCACGCAAAGGCGTGCTGTGGGGGGTGCAGCTGCTTTGGCAGGCTTTGAGGTCCTGGATTGCCTGAGGATTCCCTGCGGCCTACCCCCATAGGTGGTTTCTTAGCGCTGAGTGCCCTGCTCTGTGCGCTGGCAGAACCCTGCCTGAGTTTCTGCGGTGGCTGGTGTTGGGCTTCTGGTGGTGCTGTTCCGCCTCCAGGGGTGCCGGATTGTGTGCGCTGGCCTCTCGCCTGTGATTTGCCTGCCGGCTACGGAACGAACTGCTTGTTAACAGCATGGGGCGCACAGATAAAACGCAGACTCGCCTAACGTTTGATGCTCGCAAGACCCCTAAATCCACGCAACGCGCTGCTTCGGACTCTGAAGCGGATGGCCACAATGATGCCCCCCCCTCGCTGGAGACCACGTTGTTGGCCATGCAGCGCAGTCTTCAGTCCATTGAAGGCACGATGGCAGCAGTCAACCATCGCCTAGATCTTATGTCTGGACAATTGGAGAAGCAGAATGCCCGTATGGGGGAGGTGGAGCAGCGCGTGTCAGCTGCGGAGGATGGCCTCAGCGCGGTGTCCGGGAAAACACTGAACATGGAGAAGGTGCTCTCCCTCATTCAGGCAAAGAATGAGGATTTGGAGGCGCGGTCCCGTCACAACAACATCAGACTGATGGGGCTGCCGGAGTCCACCAACGTGGGGAGAATGGAGACTCACATGGAAGCCCTCATTAAAGAGCTCTTTGGCACAGAGCACTTGTCCCCCATGTTTATTGTTGAACGCGCCCATCGATCCCTTGCGGCACGTCCGCCCCCTGGTGCGGCCCCTCGCCCCATTATAGAGAGACTTTTGAATTATAGGGATCGCGACACTATCTTGCGCCTGGCCAGGGACAAAGGGACGATTGAACATCAGGGCAATACACTGGCGTTTTTCCCCGACTTCACAGTTGCGGTGCAGTCTGCCAGGAGGGAGTTTCACGCGGTGAAGAAGTTCCTGCAGTCTGAGGGAGTGCCTTATGCCATGCTGTACCCTGCACGCTTGCGTATAGGGCCTGAGGGAGACTTTAAAATTTTTGCGAACCCTAAGGCTGCCATGGATCACGCTAAACAACTCAAACGCAAGCTGCGTGAGGGGAGCACACGTCTTGATGAAAATGACTGAAGTGCGTAGCTACATTGGACAGTTTGGCAGCTGTGTATAGCTGTTGATTTTCAGGTGTTTTCTGTGATTCTCTTCCCTCTGTGAATTTTGCTGTATCCTATGAGATGGATTGGTCTCTATGTGTGGCAGCTTGTAGCTCCCACGTGCTTTCACAATGTGGGGGTCTCTGCTACAGTCGGACTGGGAGATCAGGTGGGGGGGTGGGATTGGGGGGGTGGTGCGCTGGCCACCTGGCGATCAATCCTGAGTCTTTACTTTTTTCTCTTGATATGTACTTCAGGGATGGGCTACTTTGTGGGTAGATTTCAGACAGCTGTGATAATGCTTGTCCTGGTGGTGCATGTTGGTTACTCCTTGCAGGGTGGGGGCTACAGCTCCTACTGTGGTCACTGTATGGTGCACTTATCTCTCTATGTTGGTAGAACTCATCTTTATATCCATTGTTGCTTGTGCGTTCTCGCTCTTCATGCTCTCTGGCTCGGCACGGGACTTGATGGGTTGGGCCAATATGTTGGTCATTGTTCATGATGAGACGGGACGGGACGCATGGTGTGCTGAGTGCCGCACATTGAGAAGTTCGTTAATTTGGCATATACTTAGATCTGCCCGGCCACCTCCTACTTGTGGGAGGTTAGTAGCACTCTGTGCCCCCGATTGGGTGTACCCCAAAATACTCTTTTTGTTCTCAGGGGATTGTTGGGGGGGGGTGTTCAAAGGGGATGGCTTTGGCAGGTTGGGGATGCTGAAGTGGGTGGGGGTGCGGGGGTTTGGTTCAGGGATGGAAGACAGACAGCGTGATTGAATCGGTTGGTACTGGTTCTGGAGCACTCTGGAAGAGGGGGCACGATGTATTTGTTTTATGGTATGAGTGGCTAGCTCTGAATGGATGTACACTATGAATAAGTCAATCAGGGTTCTCACCTGGAATGTCCGTGGGCTGAATAGTCCCAAGAAAATACGTTCAGTTTTTGCATACTTGGAGCGCATGAGAGCGCAGGTGGCTTTCTTACAGGAGACGCATTTGACCAAGGAATCAGAAAAAACAGTGGGTGCCCGTTGGGCAGACGTAAGGGTGGCATCCTCCTACTCTACTTACTCCAGAGGTGTGCTGATTTTGGTGAAGAGGGGTGTTCTGTTTAAGGTGATTCGCACAGACACGGATGAGCATGGCCGAGTGGTGATTGTCCAAGGTCAGCTGGGTGATAAGGGGGTACTCTTGGTGAATGTGTATGGCCCCAATGTGGATGATCCATCCTTCTATTCAGATGTATGGCGTCGCATTTCTGCTTTCCCTCCGGCTGCGATTATATGGGGCGGGGATTTTAATGTTTGTCTGGATGCCACTATGGATAGAGCTGGGAGCGGAGAGGTGAGGGCTCGACAAGCTGCGGAATTGATTAAGGGACTATTGGATACAGAACAACTACATGACATCTGGAGAATGCGGAATCCCGCGGGCCGGGAAAGCACTTTTGTGTCTTCAGTTCACGGCTCTTGGTCCCGTATAGATTACTGGCTTCTATCGGGGGAGGTGTGCCCCTGGGTGGTGGGGGTGACTCATGAGGCTCGTACATTGTCGGACCATTCTCCGGTCACCTTGGAATTGCAGGTCCCCACTTGCGAGAGACCGCCCTTCACGTGGCGGCTACAGCCGTCTGAACTAACGGATATAGTCTTTCGTCAGACCGTCGCGGACGCAATTACAATTTTTTTTAGGGAAAATGAGGGGTCGGTGGATAGTGCGGGGGTCCTTTGGGAAGCATTCAAGGTTACCATCCGAGGGGTTTGTATAGGGGCGCAATCTGGGGTGCTACGAGATCTTCGGCGCCGAATAGGGAAACTGGCATCTGATATATCAGTATTGGAACGCGCCTATGAGTCCGATTCCTCTCCAGCTGTCTTGGCGAGGATTTGGGATCTCATATCAGAACATAATGCCACGGTTGATCAGGAATTACTGCACTGCTCTCGGCGGAAAACTGCTCGATACTACGGTGAAGGGGGCAAGCCTGGTCGCTCCTTAGCACAGAAGTTGGCGGAGCCACGAAGCCAGGAGCGTATCACAGCACTGCAGGATATGGATGGGGTTACCCGCTGCTCGACGGCTGAGCTTTGTGATATTGTATTGAGGTTCTATACCCGGCTCTACGCAGCCCGGGACTCTCCGTCGACGGAGGAGATTGATACATATTTGGATGATGTGGCGCTGGGGTGACTTTCTTCTACACATCGGGAACACTTGGTACAGCCGTTCACGGTTGAAGACGTTAAGTTGGCTATAATGGCCTTGCCCACGTGTAAGGCTGCGGGTCTGGATGGGCTGCCCAGTGAATTTTATAAAGCTTACGCAACGGATCTAGCGCCTCATCTACTGGCTGTATATGCGGAAGCATATGACACGGGCACATTACCGCCCACCCTTCGGGAGGCCTTGCTTGTGACGCTGTTGAAGCCAGGCAAGCCTCCGACCCACTGTGAATCGTATAGGCCCCTCTCGATTATTAATATTGACGCTAAAATTTTAGCAAAAATGATCGCCACCAGGATACAGCCCCTGGTTCCGCTCCTGGTTTTGCCTGATCAATCGGGGTTTGTTGCGGCGTGATCCACGACTCACAATTTACGCACAATTTTTTCCACCCTACACTACTTTGGGGCTGACTTCCAGGCCGTCGCTGTGCTGCTTGACGCAGCCAAGGCCTTTGACTCTTTGCAATGGCCCTACATGTTCGTGGTCTTGACCAGGATGGGTTTTCCACCATTTTTCTTACAGTGGCTCAGGGTTCTCTATGATACTCCGGTTGCCCGGGTGAGAGTAAATGGGTGGGTGTCCACGACGATCCCCATCGAGCGGGGCACGCGGCAGGGTTGCCCCCTGTCGCCAATGCTGTTCTCGCTCGCACTGGAGCCGCTTGCTTGTCGACTTCGCCAGCGACACGCGGAAGCGGCATTGCGATTTAAGCAGCGGCCGCTGATCGTCTCGTTATACGCGGACGATATGTTGCTCTATGTCCGTGACCCGGCGGTATACCTTTCTGCAATGCTTCGGGAATATGTGAGGTTCGAAGGGTTCTCTGGTCTGGGTATAAATTGGTCAAAGTCAGTGGTGTTTCCTCTGACAGAGCGCACGACGGAGGTGCCGTTGGACTACCCCCTGGCCTGGACGTCGGACCCGGTGAAGTATTTGGGATTGTGGTTACACAGGGACCCAGAAAAAGTAGTTTCTGAAAATTACGGCCGAACGATAGCGCGCATTACTGAATTGACGGAACGTTGGGCGCATCTCCCCCTTTCATTGGCTAACAGAATTGCGGTTGTTAAGATGGCCTTTCTGCCTAAACTGCTCTACTTTTTTATTAATATCCCCATTAAACTGAACATGGCATTTTTTACGTCGCTCCAGTCGTCCCTTCTCTCGTTTGTGTGGGGGGGCAAGAAACCTCGCTGTCGGTGGGATGTATTAACTCAGCCTTTTGAAAGGGGAGGCTTTGAGGCCCCCGATATCAGCCTCTACTATCTGTGCGCTCAGGTGCAATTCGCCCATTACTGGCATTTCCCCCAGCGCTTTCAACCTCATGTCGCTGTTGAATCTGATGCGGTCTCCCCAATGCCGTTACAGGCGGCGGTCCTAATGGGTGGCTCGGGTGGCCCGCGGACTGAGATCAACCCCGTGCATTGTACGGCGTGGGCTTGGCGAATGCTGGCTAGACGAGCTCAGGTGCCGTGTCTCTACGCTCCGTCGTTGCCCTTAACTTCGCACCCTGATATCTCTGCGGCGCGTGAGAGGCCGGCTTTGCGCGAATTGGCTAAGGTAGGCATCTCCCGGCTGGGAGACCTTTATATAAATGGCCGTTTTAAGACCTTGTTGGAGGCGCAGAATGGCGAGAAGCGCGGGTTTATGTTTGACTTTACCTATGTGCGGGTTCGACAAGCGATTCGGACGGCCTACCCGGACTACCCGACGGAACCCGTTGCTCTACGGGCATTGCAGGCGATGCTGTCGGGAGCGGGGCGCAAGGGTCTTGTTACTAAACTGTACAACGCTTCCATGCGTGAGCGGGACTGTGAGGACCACCCCTCCTTTTTGCGTTGGAGGGCAATGTTGGGAGGTACTCTTGTGCTGGAGGATTGGGCTGCGTGCTGTAGGCTCACGGGCCGCCTCACGGCGAATTGCAATCTTCGAATAATTCATTTCAAATTCCTTCATCAACTTTATTATACCCCGTCTCAACTATGCAGATATGGGTTGCGAGAGACGGCTGCTTGTGTGCGGTGTGGGATGAATGAGGCGGACTTTCTGCATGTAGCATGGATGTGTGCAGGTGTGCGTATCTTCTGGACTGAAGTGGTGAAGATGCTAACAGACATTGTATTGGAACCTGTGCCGTGCACTCCGGAGCTGTGCCTTCTTGGTATGGTACAACGTCTTAAACCCTGTAATAGGCGGATTGTGGCTGTGGCTACACTATTGGCAAAGAGGGCGGTGGTACAGTGTTGGGGGGCTAAGACAACCCCCACGGTAAAGAAGTGGCTTCGGGACCTGTTGTATTGCAGGGATCAGCTTCTACTGTATGAGGAGGAATTGCCGGAGGCCTCACGCCTGAAGGACTTTTGGGCCCCACTGTCTGCATACCTCCTGTCCCGCACGGATGTGGAGTGATGGTTTCTGTGTGTCCATGACTTCTGGGGGATGGTTCACTCTTCGCCTGGGTTTCCGCAGGTCACTGTGGGCTTATGCCTTATGCTCCTGTTACTTGATGTGCACTATGAATACCCTGTATATTTCATCTACTGTTCATATTGATATGTCTACATATGCCTCTCATTTGGTGCTTAGGTCATCTATGGGTGCCTTGAAAATGTTGACGCTGTCTGCCTGGGATAGGGTGGGGGGGGGGGGTTGCCCTGTTGCTCTTCTACACGATATTCTGTACGAGACCTATTTGCTGTTGGCATTTGCTTTCTGAAACTCAATAAACAAATTTTAAAAAATAAATTAAAAAAAAAAAAAAAAAGAGAAGGACTGGATGGGGCGCCTGGATTTAAAGGACGCCTACCTGGCAGTGCCCATTTTCCCTCCACATCGGAGGTTCTTACAGTTCCAATGGAGAACCCGATGGTTCGAATTTTCCGCCATGCCATTCGGACTCTCGTCCGCCCCTTGGTGTTTCACCAAACTGCTCAAACCAGTGGTTCAATACCTGAGAGAAAGAGGGGTGAGACTCATAATCTATCTAGACGATATCCTTATTATGGCACAGAGTGTGGATACAGTACTTCTTCATCTAGCTTGGACGATCCGACTCCTGCAGGAGTTGGGGTTCGTCATCAATGCAGACAAGTCTATTGTAACGCCGGCACAATCAATGGAATTTCTGGGATTTCAGGTGAACTCGAATGTAGCGCAATTGCTATTACCACTGAAAAAGAGAATAGTAATCAAGAAGGAGTTGAGGAGAGCACTTGCCTCTCCGACTATATCCTTGAGGACGTTGGCACGTTTGGTAGGTCTCTTAGCTTCATCAATTCAGGCGATATTTTCGTGGCCCCTACATTATCGGGCACTTCAGAGGCTGAAAATCATGCATTTACGCAAGGGCCTGAGCTATGCGGAACAGATTCTGCTATCCACGGAGGCCAGGACAGAGATTGCCTGGTGGTTGGAATACATGGACGCGTGGAATGGCAAGGCCATATTTGCGTCAATACCAGAGGTAGTAATAGAATCCGATGCCAGCCGATGGGGTTGGGGAGCCCGGTGCGGGTCAGTGGAAACGGGGGGTAGATGTTCCCCGGAGGAACTCAAACTGCATATAAATTGCCTAGAGCTACTAGCAGGTTCATTTGCGATTCGGACACTTTCCCCACAGAAGGCGAGTTGCTGTATTCTCCTGCGGCTGGACAATGTATCGGCAGTGAGATACATCAGTCGTATGGGTGGCACGAGATCTCGCCTATTGGTGGAGATAGCCAAGGATTTCTGGCACTATTGCCTCCTACACCACATATCAGTGACGGCAGAGTACATCCCGGGCAGTTCCAATGTGGTGGTAGATTAGAACTCACGGTTCCTACAGGACTCCAGCGATTGGAGATTACATCCCAGAATATTCAGATTCCTGAACAACAAGTGGGGTCCATGCTCAATAGACCTGTTTGCGTCCAGATTAAACACGCAACTCCCTCAATTTTACAATTGGCGACCAGATCATCTGGCGATCAACTCGGACGCATTCCTTCAATCGTGGACGACGGGTATGCATTATGCCTTCCCCCCGTTCGCCATGATTCAGAGAGTATTGGCACAAATCCGCCGGCAGACAGCGGAGGTGATATTGATTTCCCCATGGTGGAAAGCACAAGCCAGCAAATGACGGATTATCTCACAAACAACTGTCGGCAAAACTTACACTGGTGCTATGTTTAGTATTCAAAAATAACAGTTGATGGACAGAATGCAGAACAATGTCATACATTCACCCCAGTACAGAGATCTGGGCCTAAATCCATCGTTTTTTTGCTCACCATGCCATTCCAGTTTGAACCCAGCCATATGCAAATCAGTCTTGACCCTGTGCCTCATGGGAACAGTCCAGCCCGAACTGCCAAGCCAGGTCCTCCTGGACTGGAAACAAGCATCCGAGGACCGGTTTCGGGGTTTCACCCTCTTCAGCCAGGATAGCTTGATTCCAGTGGCATAGAGAGCACGGGACCCACGTCTGGGCATACCCGTCCCACTCGGGGTGACAAATGCAAAAGTAACAGTTGATGGACAGAATGCAGAACAATGTCATACATTCACCCCAGTACAGAGATCTGGGCCTAAATCCATCGTTTTTTGCTCACCATGCCATTCCAGTTTGAACCCAGCCATATGCAAATCAGTCTTGACCCTGTGCCTCATGGGAACAGTCCAGCCCGAACTGCCAAGCCAGGTCCTCCCTGGACTGGAAACAAGCATCCTAGGACCGGTTTCGGGGTTTCACCCCTCTTCAGCCAGGATAGCTTGATTCCAGTGGCATAGAGAGCACGGGACCCACGTCTGGGCATACCCGTCCCACTCGGGGTGACAAATGCAAAAATAACAGTTGATGGACAGAATGCAGAACAATGTCATACATTCACCCCAGTACAGAGATCTGGGCCTAAATCCATCGTTTTTTTGCTCACCTATGTTTAGTATTCTGCAGACGTGTTTCAGATGTACGAGCATTACATCTAGCAGGTAGAGTATTCACTCCTACGGGAGTTTCATTTACAATTTCAAAAAGAACAACAAGCATTTGCAATGCAATAGGTCTCGCATTTACGCGAGTTTGAGCTATTGGCATTGTAAATGACAATAACTTTTATTTCTGTTTTGGTTTTTAAGACACAAATAAAAGGCATTAACATTTACAATGCCAATAGCTTAAACTTGTGTAAATGTGAGACCTATTGCATTGCAAATGCTTGTTTTAGCTCTATGTGCGTGAAATTGGGAGACTTCAATGACATTAAACAGGTTCCCAAAAGAGCATTTTTACTCTGCCCCCAAAACGAACAACAAAATTACTTTTGGAAGGTAGCACCCATTTGAAATAACGCTACGGAAACATGAAACCAATGTCTGTATAGGAGTTTCACCAATAAATAATAGAAAAAAATTAAAGCAAATCACCAAAGGGAAAACAAAAAAAATGCTATTTTTAACAAAAGCCTGCCACACTACAAAAATAATATTAGCAATGTCCAGAGTTACGTCCCAAAATTTTGACATGTTTAAATTTCCCACGGATTACAACTACATTCATGATAAAACAATCTTTTTTCAAAACGCTTCCTCAATGACCTTTTTTTCCACAAAATGCTGCAGAAGAAATACCTTCTGTCTCTCTCGTACCGTTTTTCTGCATCTCACGCCCTCTGAAAAGAGAGACGAGGGGACAGACAAGTGACGTGCATGCACCATGAGACTCTAAGGACCAAACTGCTAAAACGTTCCCAAAAAAATTACATTTCAACCTACCGATCGAAACATGTTTTATATAGGTACTGCTCGGAAGGGGCAAATGTTGGTTTAAAATGCCAATGCACGAGGGGAAAGTTTATTTCGTTCTGTGCCAATACATTCAGCGACATCAGGAGCTAGTTGGTGAACCCTAGAGTGTCTCCCGGGTCAGCCCTGGATATTGTGTGTGTCCCTGGGCAAAGACCAGGCCTCTCTGCAGTCCTCAGAAAAGTTACTGCAAGTGGTCTGGAGTTTTAAACCCTTCTCACACACCCTCTTTAAATAACACATGAGCCGTTCTCCCAGGAAATTCATCTCCAGAAACGGATAGTTTACAAACGGAAACACAGGGCACCAAAAGGGGCGAAAACATTCGCCTGCAATTGAGACACGGTAATTTACAAAAATCAAATGTAGAAAGGAAAAATGGCCAGCTTTTACATTACGGAATATAAAAGAAATATGCATCAAGATTTGTAATGTTTCCCTGCAATACTGTGATTTAAAAATTAAAGCATCGCTTTACCTGTCGGCCGGTCCTTGCAGTCTCCTTGTGTGCGGCGAGGGCGTCTGGCAGAACCCTCTGCCCTCAATGAGAGTGGCGTTACAGGGCACGGGACTGGCATGGTGGTGGGGAGGGGGTGGGCCTCTGGTTCAGGGGCAAGGGGGCTACGAGAGATGTCAGTGTCTGGGCCTGTGCACAGCCCAACAGGGTATGAGGAGATGTGAAGACCCCTGTGTCCCACATGCGATCCCTGGTGCCCCGCCCAAAACACGAGCTGAGCTGCAAGTCTTGACTTGTCCTCAGCGCACCGGGATCCTTAACACCTTTACACAGCATCCCCCATTGCACAACCGGTGGGCACCGGCAGCAGCTTGGGCATGAGGAGCGGGAATGTGAAGCATGCAGCGGGGACGGGGCCGGGTGGAGGGTGCACCCTAGGGTTGTGCAGCATTAAATTAAACTCAATGGGCAGAAAGCAGATGTGACAACACTGTACACAATTAAAAATAACCCGCATTTATAAAAAAAAAAAAAACACACGGGCGCCATTGCGAGCCACATATTGTGAAAAGAAGATGCACAGGCGCCATTACCATCGTGCCGCGTTGTCAGAAGAAAACCCATACACTGTTTAAAACAAGCCCTCAAAATATAGCTTTAAATTGTTCTGTTATCGACTCCCGCTCCTGTTAAAATAGTATCCACCAACTTCCTTCGGAATCTACCATCGAAGGGGGAGGGGGGGTGTTGAGGCGATTGCCACAAGTAAATCAAATTTCTAATTCTATGTTCTTCAAAAATGGTGAGAAATGCCATTGTTTTAGGGTTAGCCTCCTGATCGACAGCCCCCCACCCCCGCGTTGAATTGGTTATTCTTCTATCCCTCCCTACCCCTCCGCTTATTGTAAATGGATTCGTCTGCACTTGTATGGGCGGACAGGCATGACTCTTTGTTTTTACATTTCTGGACGGAGCATGCGCGAAGTTGTTAACGTAACAAATTGTGTCGTTGGAGCTGGAAGTAGAGCTTTGTCCGTCCGATCTCAAGTCGGTGATACTGTCCTGTAGCCATGCCGGTGAAAATACACGTTGTCTACTGGTAAGATGGCGCAGCTGTGGGTGGAACTGCAGCAGGGTGTGGTGTGAAATGCAGCAAGATGGGGTGTGAAACACGGCGCCGTAAGCGTTTACCTTCACGCTGGATCCGCTGATGTGAGTGTCCACCTCCATGCTCTCTCCCCGGTCCTTCTTGCACGAGGGGGCCCGCAGCTTGTATGTGGAGGTGGGCTTTACTGGAGCCCCCGGGGCCCGACAGCACTCTGCCGGGGCCTGGCAGCACTCTGTAACAAGCATTACGGGCGTTGTATCAAATAAATATAAGGCCACGGCGATTGCTGCTTGTTACTCTTTGGGAGGTGGGAGGGGAGCCACAGCGATCGATGCTGTTTGGGAGGTGGGAGGGGTCAAAGAAGAAGACGCTTCAGGACGTCGTGCGCAGCCCGGTAGCTAGCAAAGATGTGATCGTGCGTGTGCACATCTGCTGTCCGGGCGCAAGCTGAAGACACGCCGTGAGTGCACATCGGCTGTCCGGGCGCAAGCTGAAGACACGCCATGAGCGTGCACATCGGCTGTCCGGGCGCAAGCTCAGCATTGCCAGAGAAGACACGCCGTGAGCGTGCACATCGCCTGTCCCCCTTCCAAACTCAAGTCGACAATAGATCTCGCTAGCGACAGCGCTTCGCGCTGCGTCGCTAGGCGAGACCTAAAAACGAATTCTAAATGTATTTCATATCCTGCTTTTCCACATCATAGCAAGTTGTGTGTGGTACAATGTTTAAAGTGTTATGAAGATTGTACTAGAGAATTTAGGAATGATGTAGCGGGTCAATTATTAATTTCATTACAGAGACCTTTCCACCTAGTCACTGCAGCAACTTTGGTCAGGTGGGTTACTTGGTGTTAAATCAAGCCGGTATTGATACTTCGGCATTCGGAGCACATTCCGTAAGAGGAGCGATGGCTTCTAAAGCTTTTTCTACTGGTTCTCGTTTACAGGACATTATGACTGCGGCAGATTGGTCGTCTGATTCAACTTTCAAAACGTTTTCTCATAAACGAATTGTTGATGTGGCATCTACGGTGGTGGCTCAATTTTAAACTAGCATAATACGAAGCCTCCGTGGACTGACATAGAATAAAATATTTTCTAGCTGACGCGTCAAGAATTTTCAATTCTATTAACCCCTTCGATGCTCATGACGAGCTCAGCTCGTCATGCTGCGCGGTCGCGCTGTGCGCATGACGAGCTGAGCTCGTCACGACCACACCCGCGATCGGAATGTCCAGCACCTGGGCGGAATTCCGATCGCGGCGAAGCGGTTAAGGACACGGAGGCAAGGATTATCCCACCCTAGAATTAATTGGAAAACATGCGTCAATGGTGCATGATCAATATTGATATACGATTTGAATATATGTCTGAAATAATGTTGGGTTACCCGCCCGTGTTAGATTGTTGAAGTATATCCTGTGATTAGTGTATTACGGCTAGTATTCTCTTTTCAGGAGATCAGAGCAAGGCGACCTTAAGAGTCGGGAAGACACATTATCAGGGTCATGTGAAGGAGCGCCTTTGTGGAAGTTCTGGTTCAGGTCGATGAGGTTAATCGACGAAGTTCAAGTTCATTGGTTCGAGTTAAAGGACTGAGTTGTTGGTTCGCAAAGAAAGAGGACAGATATTTGTGCCAGAGACATTTATACCTTTGGGGGGGGGTATTGTGAGTGGTGCATACTAGGAGGGGCAGTCCTTCCGGGGTTATGTAGTTTAAAGATTGATTGGCTGCTGTATTTGCTTCAGTAAAGAAAGGGAAGCATAATCCTCGCCTCCGTGCCCTTAATAGAATTGAAAATTCTTGCCGCGCCAGCTGGAAATTTTTAGGTCTCGGCCTGCACCAGCGCTTGCGCTGGTCTGGCCGAGAGTTTTAGTAAGTGGGTTTTGGAAGTGCAAACCCACTGGCTTTCGGCTGGCGACCAGCTTGCGTTCACGATGGGTGTGCACGCGCGCAGCTGCCATCTGGGTTTCCTATCTCTTCCTCATTTCCTCGTCATGGCTCATTAACTCTCTGGACTCTGATGTTTCAATCGCAGCAGCAGCTCACATTATCAACTGACGGCCCTGGACTACAGTCACATGAAAAACAACAGCAATTAGCATTGAAATGCAAGCTTTTTTTTGTCTAGTTAGAAATATTGCTTCGGTGGGTTGATTTCACCTTATATCGCTATTTGTTTTATATTGGGAGTCACAGCCTAATTACCAGTATTTTTGTCTCACTCTGTTTTTTTTTTTATATTTATTCGCGCAAAGCACAAAGCTATATTTAAGGTTACTTTTTCCGCGTCACTTCTTCACTCTATTTAAACTCCACACCCCCCACTCTTATTGTCTCTCTCCTTCTCTCTCCCCTCTCTAATTCTCTCTCTACTTAATTAACTCTCCCCTCTCTATCTTTTTTAGCCTTTCATTCTCTCTCACCCCTTTATCCGTTTCTCTTTCAAACTCCTTCATTCACTCTCTCCCCCCTTCTTTCTCTCTCTCTATCCCGCTCCACTCTTTATTCTATGTACACCCTTTCTCTCTCTTTCTCTCTCACCACCCTCTCTAATTGGGCATTATATCTTCACTCTATCTCTCACTCGGCAACACCACAGCATCACTCAGCATCACCACAGCATCACTCAGCGCAACCACAGCATCAATCAGAGCCAGCACAGCATCAATCAGAGCCAGCACAGCATCACTCAGCACCAACACAACATCTCTCAACGCCATCACAGCATCACTCAACGCCATCACAGCATCTCTCAACGCCATCACAGCATCACTCAGTGTAACCACAGCATCACTCAGTGCAACCACAGCATCACTCAGTGCAACCACAGCATCACTCAGTGCAACCACAGCATCACTTAGCGCCACCACAGCATCACTCAGCGCCACCACAGCATTACTCGGCAGCACCACAACATCACTCCGCGCCACAACAGCATCACTCAGCACCACCATAGCTTCACTCAGCGACACCACATCATCACTCAGGGCCAACACTGCATCACTCAGCACCACCACAGGATGACTCAGCACCACCACAGGATGACTCAGCACCACCACAGGATGACTCTGCACCACCACAGCATCGTTCAGCGCCACCACATCATCGCTCAGCGCCACCACAGCATCACTCAGCGCCACCACAGCATCACTCAGCGCCACCACAGCATCACTCAGCGCCACCACAGCATCACTCAGCGCCACCACAGCATCACTCAGCGCCACCACAGCATCACTCAGCGCCACCACAGCATCACTCAGCGCCACCACAGCATCACTCAGCGCCACCACAGCATCACTCAGGGCCACCACAGCATCACTCAGGGCCACCACAGCATCACTCAGGGCCACCACAGCATCACTCAGGGCCACCACAGCATCACTCAGCACTACCACAGCATCATTCAGCACCACAACAGCATCACTCAGGGTCACCACAGCATCACTCAGGGCCACCACAGCATCACTCGTCGCCACCACAGCATCTCTCAGCGCCACCACAGCATCTCTCAGCGCCACCACAGCATCACTCAGCGCCGCAACAGCATCGCTCAGCACCACCACAGCATCGCTCAGCACCACCACAGCATCGCTCAGCACCGCCACTGCATCGCACTCAGCGCCGCCACAGCATCGCTCAGCACCACAACAGCATCGTTCAGAACCGCCACTGCATCGCTCAGCACCGCCACAGCATCACTCAGCGCCACCACAGCATCACTCAGCGCCACCACAGCATCACTCAGCGTCACCACAGCATCACTCAGCCCCACCACAGCATCACTCAGCCCCACCACAGCATCACTCAGCCCCACCACAGCATCACTCAGCCCCACCACAGCATCACTCAGCGCCACCACAGCATCGCTCAGCGCCACCACAGCATCACTCAGCACTACCACAGCATCACTCAGAACTACCACAGCATCACCACAGCATCACTCAGTGTCACAACAATATCACTCAGCACCACCACAGCATCACTCAGCACCACCACAGCATCACTCAGCGCCACCACAGCATCACTCAGCGCCACCACAGCATCACTCAGCGCCACCACAGCATCACTCAGCGCCACCACAGCATCACTCAGCGCCACCACAGCATCACTCAGCGCCACCACAGCATCACTCAGCGCCACCACAGCATCACTCAGCGCCACCACAGCATCACTCAGCGCCGCCACAGCATCACTCAGCGCCGCCACAGCATCACTCAGCGCCGCCACAGCATCACTCAGCGCCGCGACAGCATCACTCAGCGTCGCACAGCATCACTCAGCGCCGCCACAGCATCGCTCAGCGCCGCAACAGCATCATTCAGGGCCACCACAGCATCGCTCAGCACCACCACAGCATCGCTCAGCACCATTCAGCACCACCACAGCATCACTCAGGACCATCACAGCATCACTCAGGGCCACCACAGCATCACTCAGGGCCACCACAGCATCACTCAGGGCCACCACAGCATCACTCAGGGCCACCACAGCATCACTCAGGGCCACCACAGCATCACTCAGGGCCACCACAGCATCACTCAGGGCCACCACAGCATCACTCAGCGCCACCACAGCATCACTCAGCGCCAAGACAATATCACTCAGCGCCAAGACAATATCACTCAGCACCACCACAGCATCACTCAGCGCCAAGACAATATCACTCAGCACCACAGCAGTATCACTCAGCAAGACCTGAGTATCATTCAGCATCACCTCAGCATCGTCTCCGCAACAGTCACCACCACCACCACTACCACCTCAGCATCACTCAGCACCACCTCAGCCTGCTCTCGGAATCTGGCATCTGTTGATTCTCCCCTAGCGTCTGGTCGCTGCTAGTGTTATAATACATGTACTAGTTCCCAACCTTCACCCTCCGATTGTTTATGCCCCCTCAAAAAAAAAAGCTTTAACAAACAACCATTGCAATAGGCAGAAACAAGTTGCCAGCATTGCAAGAACAAAAGAAAACTGAGGAAATTTTTTATTGTAAATACTTTTTTAATATGGTCGTTCAGTTTTACATAATGCCTTCTTGGTCATATATAAAGTAACAAAAATGCTTCTGACACTTTTTTATTATAACTTTTCAGCATGCTGCACAGCAGCCACACTTCTCTACAGCACAGCTTGAAGACATTGGCAAAGTCAATAGCTCTGGCTAAACACTTATAAGGCCCCAAAGGCGAGACCTATTGGCTATGCCAATGCTTGTTTTACTCTTCCTTCTTCTGTGTCACTTCTATAGTCCTTTTTCACTTTCAATAAAAATTCGAAGACGTAGGGGCTTGATTCTGAATGTCTCTTTTTACTGAGAATAGAGTATTGAAGCAGGACGGACGATCGGAACAGAGAATGCTGCATACAGGTAAGTACGTTTACTTTATATACTATAACAAGAAAGGGAAAGGGTATGCGTGGTGAAAGTGTGCGTGCTTGTTGTTTGCGTGGTAAGTGTGCTTTTACTGTTAATGGATGAACAAGCGTGGTAATAGTATGCGTAGTTGAATATGCGTGGTAAAGACGTGCGTTGTAAAACCACGCGTGGTAATGTCATACAACCGAGGGCTGCTGTCAAACACGAATGACTCATTTATAAAAAAGGGCCAGCGTAAATTGAGAATAGTGCAATAGTTTTTGTTTTATTTTAAATTTGGGGGTGAAATTGGCGTAAAACAAAATATGAATATGTGATTTTTAAGGCAATGTATACATAGCACTATTACAAGAAGAATTGACAATGACTGTAGATCTGGCTTTACAGTGATAATGTATTGAAATGTAACGTTTTACCTTTAGGTAGTATCATAAGGCAAATAGTTATACAGATTGGGAAGCATAACTG
The DNA here is from genome assembly GCA_963921515.1 of Calotriton arnoldi. Lineage (NCBI taxonomy): Eukaryota > Metazoa > Chordata > Amphibia > Caudata > Salamandridae > Calotriton > Calotriton arnoldi. Next base: position 1,133,001 of record CAWUFW010000661.1, read on the forward strand.
AGCCTTTAGGCGATGGCCTTCTGTGACGCACGAGTGGGTTTATATTGCAATACGAAGGAGCAACAATAGGATCAGGAAACTTGCAATGAAAACGGTGAAGTGGTCATCAGGGATTTACATTTAAGAATTATTGAGACAAATTTTTTAAATATAGCTTCGTCGCACTCTTTCCAAATTATAGTGCTATGATGAGCACAGGCACAAACATACTGAGCACAGCGTTGGCCAATTAGTAGATGCGAGAGGTGAGTTTATTATTGTACGATGACCAGTCTGGTTTAAGACCAGGTAGATGCTTTGCTTTAAACTTGAGAAGGCTAACAGGTGTCTGAGACTTGCTTGATAGAGAGCAGCCATACTGCAAACTGGTGGTGTTGGACTTAAAAAAAGGCATTTCATATCCTGGAGTGGAAATACATGGCGCAGGTGCTTAAAATGTATTTGACCAAGCTTTTCAAAGGTGGATACAGGTAGGATAAAGGTATGCACAAGCATCATCCGGGATACAAAACAAAATAACATAATTTCTGATGTTGGCAGGGATAACCCCTCTCGCCACAGCTCTTAATGTTTACCAGTGGGTAGCATGTTAGAAAAGTGCTCGGTGTATGGGGTATCACAATAGGTACCATCACGCACCAGGTATTGATGTATGTGGATGGCACACTGGTCATCTGCGTTGTCCTGAGTACTCGGTGCAACTACTGTTAAAAGAACTGGGACTGGGTAGAGAGTCATGACACACCTTAAGTGTTTGTCCCTTAATGTCAAGGGCCTCAACGCCCCTAACAAGAAGCGACAAATATGGAGGTACCTCCTTATGCAGGACCCAGATATCATCTTCATTCAGGAAACTCATCTCTTGCAAGCGGACACTCAGCGCATGCTCCACCCTAAATTCCCCACACAAATCTGGGCCTCAGCACAAACCAAAACAGCAGGGGTAGCCATTCTCTTCAAAGCAGGCACTCCCATGCAAGTCACTCAAACGGTACGCGACAAAGAGGGGCGCTTCCTAAAACTAACACTTCTCATGCAGGGACACCATCTCACGCTTCTCAATGTATACGCACCTAACCACGCAAAAGATGCCTTCCTGCGAAACCTGCTTCAGAGCACACTCTCTCGGGAGCTGAACCATGTTATTCTCGGGGGGGACTTAGTGTGGGATCCCGCTCTCGATCGCACTGCCTCCTCTTTCCAGGGGACGGGAGCCATGTCGGCAGCACTAAAACAAGAACTTGAAGCCTTGGGTCTCACGGACGCCTGGCGCTACAAACAGCCTGGGTCACAGGACTACACATTTTTCTCTCACGTGCACCAGTTGTATTCACGCATCGACCACTTTTTTCTGTCTCACTCCCTTATTCTCATGTTGGAAACTGCGGAGATTTCTGATATATCCGTATCTGATCATGCCCACCTAGAAATTACCCCGATGGGTCTGGGAAGGAACCCCGCCTCCACTCCCAGGTGGCGCCTACCCCCTCAGGTGCTCCTGGACCCGGTTGATGTGGCAGAATTGCGCCAGGCGATACAAACGTACTTTGCCACCAACGACCCTCCAGACACCCACGAACATGTTCTGTGGGATGCCTTTAAGGCCACAATTCGAGGCGCTATCACCTCCATTTCAATAGCCCGCACGAGGGAGTCTCGCCTGGTGGAAAATAAGCTTGCCAGCGATATTAGAGCCCTCAAAAGACTGACCCACAGGGCGCCCACTAGGCAAGTACGGAAACAGCTTGCCTCACTCCGGGGACAACTTAAAGTCCTGCGAGTTAATAAGGCTGAACGCTCTCTCTTAGCCCTTAAACAAAAATTCTATGGGGGAGGCAACAAGGTCGGCTCCATGCTCGCGCGTCGTCTTCGTCTCCAGGTGTCCCGTAACCACATCTCTAAAATTGCCCTGCCGGGAGGATGATGGGCCACTTCAGAACAGGCCAAGCAACAGGAATTTGGCGGGTTCTTCTCTACTCTATATGATTGGGGGACATATGTGCGAACCAGATTGATCCCTTTCTCACCTCTTGCCCTTGGCCGCCGCTCGGGCCTCAGACTAGGGAACAGTAGGAACCCATCACAGCGGAGGAGCTCCAAAAAGCCTTAAAAAGCTTCCCAACGGGGAAATCTCCAGGCCCTGATGGCCTTACCCTAGCGTTCTATCGCCTCTTTTACCCGGAGCTGCGAGATCCACTAATGATACTTTTTAATTCCTTTTCAGAACGGAACGCGGTCACGCCATCGATGACCGAAGCCGAGATAGTGCTTATCCCAAAGCCAGGGAAAGATCCGACGCTCTGCGCGTCATACCGCCCAATATCATTGTTAAACGTCGACGTTAAATTATATACAAAAATTCTAACCCAACGTCTTGCCCCTCATCTCCCCGGCTTAATCGACCCTGACCAGGTGGGATTTATTCAGGAACGCCAGGGGGCGGATAACCTCCGGAGAATAGCCCACTTGGTGGAGAAGGCTCAACGTCGGGACATTCCGGCCTTTCTCCTGTCCCTTGACGCTGAGAAGGCCTTTGACCGGGTCGACTGGTCCTTTCTCAGAGCAGTGCTACAGAGAATTGGCCTGGGCCCGGTCATGATTGCACGAATTATGGCCCCCTATGCGGCGCCATCAGCACGGATCAGAGTTAATGGACTCCTCACTCCCCCTTTTTCTATCCGCCGGGGCACGCGCCAGGGATGCCCACTGTCACCCTTCCTTTTTGCCCGTGCAGTGGAGCCTCTAGTGATTGCCATTCGCCTGAAATACGAGGCCTTCACCTCGGAGGGATTGACCATAAGATCACCCTCTTCGCTGATGACCTCCTTTTGACGCTCACCGATCCCGCGACCTCGCTGCCTGCGCTCCTGGATATACTTTCCCAATTCGAAATGATCTCGGGGCTAAAAATTAACCTCACAAAATCGCAGGCGCTTAACCTTATCCTTCCCCCACATCAGCTTGAAGACTTGGGAGACACTATTCCCTTCCAATGGGCCCCACGCTCTATCCGATACTTAGGCATTAATGTTACAGCTACTTTAGACACATGGACCCAGGCGAACTGGCCGGCCTGCCGAAAATCAATATGAGAAGACCTCCGTCGCTGGAAGTCACTACCCATTTCCTGGCTAGGCCGCCTTAATGCGGTTAAAATGTCACTCTTTCCTAAGGTTCTCTACCTTTTTCAGGCACTCCCGACGCCAATACCGCACAGGGACATCCAGAGTCTCCAGCGGGATGTAACCACTTTCATTTGGGGAGGGGGAAGGCCCCGTTTTTCCACGAAGGTTTTAATGCTGCCCCAGGACCTGGGGGGACTGGCATGCCCCGACTTCCTAACCTATTACTGGGCGGCACATCTGCGCTACATCTCGGAGTGGACAGTGCGGGAGAGTGAGAAGCACTGGTTCCACATGGACAGGGCCGTGGCCTGTCGACCGCTGTGGGACCTAGCTTGGCTACCGCAGGAAGCCCGACATCGCAGTGCCTACATTGACACCCCGACGAAAACGGTCCTGGAGATCTGGGACAGGATAGCGGTGCCTAGGGGCTTAACCACCTTTCCCTCCCCCAACACACCCCTAGCACGCAACCAGGCATTCCCACCGGCCCTCTCCCCAGCATCCTTCCCCGCGTGGGCTGCAGGTGAATGCCGGGTAGTGCAGCAGCTCTTCCAAGAAGGTCGATTCAAATCCTTTGAACAAGGTAGGACGGACTTTCATCTATCTAGAACGACACAGTTAGAATATTTCCAAATCCGCCTCTGGCTCCACTCCCCGGCCTACACGGAGGGTGCGACACGGCAACTTACACCGTTTGAGACCTTGGTTCGATCGTTCGATGGCTCCCGGGTGCTGATCTCTAAGACCTACAAAGTTCTTCAGCACACTCAAGTAAGACCTCCCAAGCTATATCAAACTAGCTGGCAGACGGACCTTGAGAAAGGCATTCCCGCCGATCAGTGGGAGCAGCTCTGGCGCGATATCCCCGCATTCTTAAGAGCACCGCACAGCAGGAATCGGCGTACAAAATAATGACCCGCTGGTATTATACTCCTCTTCGCCTCCAAAAGATGTTCCCGGACTCCTCTCCCCTGTGCTGGCGCTGTCAGGTTTCCCAAGGCTCCTTCCTGCACATATGGTGGTTCTGCCCCCTTATCACTATCTACTGGAAAGAGATCCTAAGCCACATTAGGGAGGTGGTGGGCTTTCCCTTCCCACACGACCCGGGGGCAATACTACTAGGGATCCGCCCGAGGTCCCTTAAAGCTATGACGCATTCAGACTGGCGCCTGATTTTTCACATGCTCACGGCGGCGAAGCAGGTCATTGCGCTCCATTGGAAGAAAGACTTCACCCCACCCTACACAATATGGCTCACTCGTCTGTGGCACGTCATGGCGATGGAGCTCCTCTCCCACAGACTAGCACACACTGACGCTAAATTTGAACGTACATGGCAGCCCTTGATCACACACCTCTCTAAACTGGAGCATGCCCGATCAGTCCCACCCCGCCTGAGAGCCCTCCAACTATTTGCTGACCCTATACTTCCAAGGGGAGGAATATGCGACGAGGAAACAGGATAGGAGCTGGGGGGAGTTCACTCTCCTTCCTGCAGAATGTGGAGGTAGTTCTACGCCAATGATATGTACACATCCTTACCTGGGGCGCCCCTACACCAAGAAGCTACGGAATCACCTTCTCTCCCTCTCTCCTCTTTCCTGTACTATTCTTTCCTATTTCTATCTCTTTAGGTCTTTTTGATGTTGGGACTTCACCCATCCTTTTTGTTAATTCCCGACAGGCTAACAGATGACAGGGGACATGCCCCTGACTCCTGCATACTGGCAGTATCTGGTGCTCCCATAAACGGTGGGCTCATGGTAACGACCCTAGATAGTGGGGAGGGCAATGTGGACAAAACCTTAATGAGGTGCAAATATTTTACACATCTGTTCTTGCCCGATGCAATGCAAGGTTTTAATTCATGTCTTAGCCTTTAAAGTCTCAACACTGTGGACTAATAATGTGCACTGTATCGACTGCTTGCCAAGCTCTGCCAGTAATACTCAAAGCCTGGTGTCTGTGAATGTTACTATTCTTGTTGATGAAAAATGTAATAAAAGAGATTTAAACGAAAAAGAACTGGGACAAATGGAGGCACTATCGAGGTTGCGTACGAATTGGGAAAGGATAAGGTGTTCCCAAACTGGGGATCGACTAGGAAAGCCAGAGAGCTATACCCAGAGACTACAGGGAGGTGGATTCAGGTAACACATAAGGTAAATGATCAGTATAAATAGAATATGGCAGCCTGCTTACTAGTACAGTTTTGGAACACCTTGCCTTTTTCTGTAATGAGGGTAGTCTCCCTGGCCAAAATGGTCTTTCTGCTGAGGTGGTTATATGCAATGCAAAACTCAATAGGAAGGCCGAGACAACATGAAAACAGATTTGTCCAGCAGGAAGGTATATCGGTAGAGAGAACAAATACTTTATTTTTATACAAAAAATTCCCATAGATCCAAGGAACATCATAGGCTATAATACAAAAGGATCACAGGATGGGTTCACTGCACAACTTTTTTCCGGAATTTAACAAACACCAAACAATACCCTGAGGCAGTAGGAAGACCAATAAACTGGAATTGTAACTGGAACAACAGGCTGGAGTGTAGGCTCTAACTGCGATATCTACTATTAACAGGCATTGGCAAAGCTAATAAGTCTTGCCCATGCAAGATCTTTTGGCTTTGCCAATATGTTTTAGCCATGTTGTAAACCAGCGTAGCTGCTGTTCAGCATGGCTAAAAGTTAGTGGCGTAGAGGAGAGTGGCGTGGAGTGGAGAGTTGTAGAGTGGAGTGTGGAGTAGAGTGGAGTGTCATGAAGTGGAGAGTCGTGGACTGCAGTGTCGTGGAGTAGAGAGGAGGGGTAGAATGGAATAAAGTGTCACAGACTGGCATAGTAGGAGTAGCGTGGAGTATGATCGTAGAGTGAAGTGGTGTGGAGTGGCATGGAGTATAGTGGCATAGAGTGAAGTGGCGTAGACTAGAGTGGCGTATAGTGGCATTGAGTGTTGTAGAGTTGAGTGTCAGAGTGGAAGGGAGTGGATGGTCCGTAAAGTGGAGGGGCATATATTAGAGGGGCGTAGAATGGAGTAAAGAGTTATAGAGTGCAGTGGTGTACAGTGGAGTGGCTTAGTGCAGAGTGGTGTAAAGTGTCAGAGTGGAGCGGCGCAGAGTGGAGTAAAATCGCATGAGTTATCGTAGAGGGGCTTAGAGTATTGTGGAGTGGCGTGGCGCAGAGTGGCCTAGAGGGGAGTGGAGTGGAGCCTCATGTCATAGAGTGGAGATTTATGTTGTAGAGTGGAGTGTCGTGTCAGAGTCGAGTACAGTGCTGTGGAGTGGAGTGGCTTAAAGTGGAGTGTGCATGGCGTTTTAGCGCACTGCTATTAGAGACAACATTTTCAATTGAAATGAGCATTACATTTGCACATACAGTTTTACGGATAAAACTATACAGCGTACAAACGTTAATGTGTGGAAATGGCATCACCTGGTGTACGGATTTGTTTTGTGCAAGAATGCAAGGAGCAATGGTCAACAAGTTTTGCTCCAGGGGAGGGACGAAGACATGCTGGACAGTCTAAAACAAATAAAGCCAGCAAATAGAAAGTGAGAAAAAGTGAGTTTCATAGAACAAAGCCAATGGTAAGCAATGAATGGAATGCATTCCCAGGGAAGCTTTCAGAATGGCCACAAGAATTCTTTTTGCAACCAGACAGCTGTGCTGTCTGGCAGGATTCACTAAAAATGGATACTCATGGTGTATCTGCAGTGTGTATTGAGACAGGGAATACCAATAGCCCTCCAGCTAAAAGGAATAATCGAAACATAAGCTCCTTAGAAGTGGCTTGATTCGCCAAAAGCATTGGACAGATATATCCTTTCCTAATCAGATTAAAAATGTAGCCTGGCCATAGAGTCAAATTTTGCACTTCTAGAGTGATGGTCCCTTTAAAGAGTTGTCTGTAATGCATCTATAATCCAGAGACTTGTGAGGCCACCCTAAACCACTAGTAGCTGCTTCCTAATGGGCTGGTTTCAGAGATGTCGCTGGTAAGAGTCTCAGTCAGGGCACCCTTCTGACCAGTTGCTAGTGGGACACCTGTCCTCCAGTACCATGGTCCTTGGGTGTCCTCGCCCCTCCCCACCACCCCAGGAAATCTAAACCCCAGAAAGAGGTTCTGCATACAGGACCCTATAAAAGGGAATATGTAATGAGTTATGTCCCATTAGCTACCCCTCTGTCCCAAACAGTAGTCTAGTTGGCTTTGGGACTTAAAACTCCAGTGACTGAACTGAGCAACTAGCACCAGTGTCTTAGTTTCCCTGCAAAAGGCCACCCCAGGGATATGCTAGAAGGAACCACAAGAAAATCATAATCAAAGATGTCATCTTCCTCTGTTTGGATTTTTAGGCCAGTGATGGCTGTTTACATTACTCAGCAAAACGTTATCTGCAATCTGCACTGGTTCGAAAAGTCAAATATATCAGTTACCAATACAATAACAATGCACCTTTTTGTCAGACACTACTAGACTAAAGACATGAGCGCTTGCAAGAAGTCCAGAACCAACCCAAAAATCCGCCACAAGCGTTAGAAATGTACTTCTAGTGCCTAGAGAGTTTGGGGTTAGCATTTCTGATTTTCTGTTTATTATATTTTTAAGTGCGATATTAACTTATCTGCCGTTAAAGTCCTTTCCCTTCTTTTAAAGTTAAAAATTGCCAAGACATTCACATTACTAACTGTTATCAATTCTGTCATGCTACATTCTGAGTTCAAAGCCCTCTCCACCTCCTGGGCAAGCCTTCTTTGCTCGATCTCACTACCCTGATAGTAAAGTAATGCAAGGGAGTTCATGACTATTAAATGAAATGCAAAAGCGTTGTGGAGCTGGGACACTAAGTATAAACAAAACTCACTCTACAGGAAGAGGGCCCAGTAACTTCTGACTGCTCAAGAACCCAACAAATAGCTTCATAAAGGACATGTGGTTGGGATGCCTCTCATAGAAGCAACTTCTTAAGTAGTTTAAAACTTTTTATTGAACACAAGGTAGGCAGATTCCAGGGACAAACAGTCAGCCACACAACAGTATATCATGACACTGGTCTCAGCACACAACTTGCTGTTCATTTATTTAGGTTTTTGCATTGCTTCACAAATCATTGGTAGTAGCCTCAGAGAACCAATTTAGGCAATACATAGGAAAAACATTTCAAAATATGACAATCACAGCATATAACCTAATACATTACAACTCATGGGGCTCAGAAGGTTCCACGTGTGAGAAGAGGACGTAGAGCAAGAATTTGAGTTGTTTGGGAAGATATGACCCTTGCCACCATAATAAAGACAGTCTGTTTAGCCCAAAACAGTTCCCAGAGAATTTCTTCTCAATCCCTGGTAAACTATGTACCAAGCAGCAAGTAATCCCAAGAGAAGTGCATGCTCAGTTCAATCAGTGCCAATAATTTTAAAGTACTGAACAGCACTCAATAAAAATTTCCAAACTGATTTGGAAAGTTATAGGACATTTTAACGAGCAAAGGGCCAGATGTACGACCGATTTTTGCAGTCGCAAACGGGAAATGGGCCCGTTTGCGGCCGCAAAAAAGGGTCCTGGCATGTACAAACGCTATTTTGCAAGTCGGTGACTCGCAAAATAGCGTTTGCGACTCTCGCTATTAGGAAGGGGCGTCCGTTCCTAATAGCGAGTCACAACGGAATGTACCATTGTTTTGCGGCTGCAACACACTCACAGTTTACCACCTACTTCAAGTAGGTGGTAAGCCACTCACAAACGGGAAGGGGTCCCCAGGGGACCCCTTCCCTTTGTGAATGGACGCAAAAATTTTTTTAAGAGCAGGCAGTGGTCCCTGGGACCACTGCATGCCCTTAAAAAATGAAACAAACGTTTCATTTTTCTTTTTTAAATGCATCCCGTTTTCCTGTAAGGAAAACGGGCTGCATTTGAAAAAAAAAAAAAATGCTTCATTTAAAAAAGCAGTCACAGACATGGTGGTCTGCTAATCCCAGCAGGCCACCATCCCTGGGAGTGCTTGCCATTCCTAATGGGGTCGCAAATTGCACCTGCCTCATGAATATTAATGAGGCATGCAAATTGCGACCCCATTATGAATAGCAAACAGTGTCTGAGACATTGTTGTACATTCCAATTTGCGAGTCGCAAAACGACGCAATTTGAGACTCGCAAATTGATAGGGTCGTACATTTGGCCCAAAAAGTTGCCAAAATCATTAAAATTGGGTGAGGGGGGACATAGGTATGATTTATTAAAGTTTAAGGCAAAAACCATCTAGAAAATGTAAATGCACCATTGAAAAACATCAGTTTGCAGTTGACAGGGGCCTAATTCCGATTTCAGGCTTACTGCAAAGGAGAAGAGGTCAGATACACCAATCGGGCCGTCCAAGTCAAAGTTTATAGCTTCGAACTTAGTTTCTGAAATTGAAGTCAAGTCCTTCAGTAAGGAAAGGTATAGGGCTAAGACTGGTGAGGGTCCCTTGAAGCTGGCTACATTGTTCGCTGAGATCCCACTGGAGCTGTTTTCCACAAAAACTCAGAGAGGGACAAAGCTCGACTTCGTAGCTGCCAAGGTCGTTTTGACATTCAAATGGATATGCCACCTTTCTCTGGTCCAACGATCTACCTTCAGATTTAGACACTTTTTTGGCTCCTAAATCCTCCAGTCATGCAAGGCTTTAAGCACTAGCTGGACAGGGTTCCCCAAGGCCAAATATCTTTACTGAAAGGTTCCACTGGACCAGCTTTTAGCACAGCAAAAAGCTCAGAGTGGGACAAACCTAGTTTACTTACCCACCTTGGGTGAGATCTCCCTAGCACCTTGTCCCAGGCCTTCTGAGGTGGAAAGAACTACTAATTTCCACTTTTCTCCAACTGCTATGAAAGGTCTTTCTGGTTAGACCTACTGCCTCAAGTCCTCAGATAAGGCAACAGATCTTGCTCTAGCCAAGACCACTTAAGAGTCCTGTCCATTGTGGTCAGTTGGGCCCTCTTGGGGTCAGGAGTCCTGCTACTTCCTGTGCCCCAAGAGCAGGCGAATAGGAGGCCAACCACTTGAAACTTGTAGAGTAGTGCCAGCAGGAATCAGTAGTCATTGAGTCGTTGCCTCCTCTGCGTTTAACAGGAGTCAAGAGTCTTCTTTCTTCTAGCTGGGCCTTCTTCAGGTGTAGCTGTGCCATGTACAGGAATGTTCAGAGGTGGCGGTGGTGAGGTGCTAGTCTTATCCTGTGTGCTAGCCATTTATTGGAGACGTTTTCCTGTGCTTTCCCGTCTATTTCTCCCTCTATGCTCACTTACTTTTGCATTACTTCCTCTTTACTTCAACATAAAAATTCCAAGGAGCTCTAAATTCAAAATAGATGAACCCTTCTTACCTCTGAAGGTGCTCCAGGCAAATAACTAGTCACATTCCCATTTACATTGGCTCTTGTCCACAATTTTTGCCATTTCCCATAGCGCATAGGTGAACATAGCTAGCAGGCAAGTGGCATAATTGATCGGAGTCCAGCACTCATCGTAGATGCACCACAATTGTGCCTCCTTCTTCATTGCCTTCTTGTGCATGAGGCCAAACAGCTCACACAACTAGACGTCATTCTTTGGTCCTAAGTACCACAAACAGCTCTTGTGGGGTTCTGAAAAGGGCCTCTGTCCATGAAAGGTACAGCAGAGCTTAAAACCTGACTTCTTTGGCATCAACTAAAGCACTGCAAAATGTCGAAACATTTTCTGAGCAGCTTCACAGGGAACTCCAGATCCAAGTCAAAGGGAGTGGAAAAAGGCAACTGGAATTAGAGTGCCACTGTATGGCTCCGGTAATGTCACATCTGTCAGCAGACTCCAACTACTGGCACAGGAGAGCTAGTACAGAGAAGTTCTGATCCAATGTGGCGTCTGGGGACATACAAAGAACAAGGAATCTGCAGGTAAAAGTTTTCATCAGGATTCTTCTTCTAAAACTTTCCAAAGTGAAGCTGTACAATTTTTAAACACACTTAGGTATGTCTTATGGAAAATGTGGTTGAACCAAAACAGTGGAAATAGATGTTAGGCCTCAATTACTTTGAGAGCAGCACACTTTTTAAATATATAGTGTGTCACTTTAAAAAAAAAAAAGATATATAATATATATATATATATCCGATTGCAACTCCAACGTGCAGTCACACAAAGAGATACGGACAACTTCATACGCTTAGTGCCCAGTGAAGCGCTTTATTTTCTTAGTTCAGTGCAAAGTCGATCAGACGCGTTTCGGCCAACGCAGTATATATATTTGCACCCTGCACTGTGGGCTTATAAGGCACACTTTAGAGGTGAGTTATTAATATATAAAACTAGGTTTTTGTACATATTAAAGGCACTTTTCCTGTCAGAAGCATACTGGTACTCCTGGAAGCCATATATGTTCATCATATATATTGGTGGTTTAAATACACATTCCAGCCCACAAACAGCACTGAACTTCCACCCCAATGGTGCAAGCTCGAAACCATCAATCTTGGCCTTAAATGAAATCTAAATAGATCAAATGGTTGAAAACAACTGTCAGACCTAGTTTCGGGAGGCACAGTCTAGACAGGACCCACTAAGCCCAAACCATGGTGATTAAGGTTATTTGCTACTGGTATCCTGGGGTCATACTATGGCCCCACAAACTGGGTTAATTACGATCCTTTCCACATTTGACTCTCAGGATAGCAAGGGCGAGCAATCACAGGGAGGTAGTGTGAGTGACATGAGATCAAACTCAACAACTAACAGACACAGTAATATCAATGTTCAGATCAGTGCTTGCTTTTTTAAAGCAAGTACTTTTTAAACTCACAGCCTTACTGACTACTACACAATTCAATCCAGTATACAGGCAGTGATCCAGGTTACGGTTCTCACTTTTGGCACTACATCCACTTATTCCTCTTCATGCTATTGCCCCTCGGTGACCCTTGATAAGCTTGATCCCTAGGAAAAGGCATAAATCTCTCTTCGTTGCAGATTCTGGTGCCCCACAGGTCCAATGCACAATCAGTTCAAGCGTATCACGGGTTCTGTGCCCTGGTGGTTCAGTGGGTAGGAAGTTCTCTTCATGCAGGGACACACTAGGCTTCTCCTCCAGGCCAATCTCTCTTCCTGCAGTGCCAGGCAATCTTCTTCCATCTCTCAGTAGGCAATCAGGCTTCTAGGCACCAAGTTGACCCCGCTCCTCCAGTAGAAAGTGTAGACAAAAGCCGATTTCCTCTCATCTCAAGGAACCTGACTGTCAGGCAAACCACTAGCCCAGGCCTTAGAGCAGTCATTAAGTACTCCGAGGAGCACTTGCTTGGTTATGAACTGTTCCGATATGGACCAAAGTACGGTGGTTTGGGTCCCACTTTTATATACATGTACTAGAAAGCAGATGTGGATCCACTGTCACAACATTCAGAACCAGTTTTGAGTGTTTCTTAGGCTGCTCTCCAGACTCAGCCCTTGTGTAGAGTGATTTTCTCAGCAGGTACCACTGGGGGTGACTTCAAACGGAAGTGCACACAACATGGGCAAAATGAGGTGTGAGGTTTCTGCACCTGGCTGTCACCAGCATCTCTGAAGCAGTAATCGCGGATATAAAAAAGGCCAGGCTGGACGGAAACGTTCTCATCTTGCACAAAATAAACTACAGGCTCATCCCCTACCGTCGACTAAATGGCAGTGTTCAGCAAGAACTAATCAGCAGCACCTTCCAAACAAAAGTCTTCATGGCATTTGTAAAGGAAGCCCTGTCTCCATCCTCCTCACTTTAGTGTCTGATTTCCTCCCTCCAGCCACGTGAATGTAGGCAACACACGTTCACATTGTCTGGGTAAGCTGTCCTCATCATCCATGTTGCGCCATAACAAAGCAAGGGCATCCACAATTGATCTCAGTAGCTTCAGTACTCGGACTCACTCGCTCTACTACAACACATGTGCCACAAACACACTACACACACACCATACACACAGAATGTCAGTGCAAGGTGCTGGTCAATCATGTAACAGCAGAACTTTACACAAGAGGTATGTGCAGGCCATACTCTCAGTGACATAGAAAAAAAGGTTGCACTACACCCCTTAACCCCATTAGTGCGGGTGTCGGCGAATGGCCGACAACTGCACTCCCTCCCTAGTGCATCTGTCGGTCTTTGTCCGGCACTGGGGAGGGCTGAAAAGAGGATTCCTATTTTTCTTTTAAAGGACAGGGGAGACACGGAATCGTTTCTGCATCAGCCCCCGAATCTGTGACGTCAGCTCACCGCCAGACACGCAGACGTCACAGATTTCACACCGGAACGGCGAAAGCAGCAAGTTGAGTGCTCTCCATTTCCGGAGGGGGAAAAAAACCTAAAAAGGCCTAGCCACGCTTTAGGGAGGCCTCATTGGAGGCCTTCCTGATAACAGTTTCGTGGCTGTGGCTTGCGGGTGTGCCGCGATCCACAACCAGGAAACCCACTGGACCACCAAGGAAATTTATATGGGGGGGGTCGGCCATCATGGTAAACGGGCGGACGCCCCCCACCCCAGCTGGGAAGTGTTTTTTTACCCTGGTTTCGATCGTGCCCCCTGGGGAAGTAAAGAAAAATAAAGAAAAAAATACATGAAATTGCTGGGGCTGGGCCAGGGTGGGGTGGGCGGCTCTTGTGTGAATGGGCCGTCCCCCCTTGTGGGCATATAAAAAGAGAAAAAGAAGTGCTTTTTCCCCCTGGGGAACGTCATCGGCCCCCTGTGAAGAAAAAATATAATTTTTTTTTAAGTTAAATTGTCAATGGGTCAGCCCTCCTGTCCTGACGTGTTTTCCCTGGGAGCCGATTGCACCCTCAGGAGAAAACACACATTAAAAAATATACATATAAAATAGAAATAGTAGGGGTTTGGCCCTAAAGGCATGGGTTGATCCCCTTTGGGGCCCTTTTAAAAAAAAAAAAATATGTGTGCTTTCTACTAGTGGGGCGATTGCACCCTTCCCCCCCATGGGAAAACACACATTTATGTATATAAAAAGCCACACTACACATGTGGCAACAATTTACTGGCATGCAGTGGAAGGCACTGCATAAAGTTAGTGGGTCATCTTTCAGTTGCTTATTTCTTTATTTGGTCGTTATACTGGTAATACAATGAGGTGAAATCTTTGCCTGGCAAGTATTATCATGTTTTGAAATCACTAAATAATGAAGTAATACTATCAAAAAAAGTGTTGCTTTATAATGTAGTCAACCCTGTTGCATAATTGGGTGCTCTCCCGCCATATAATTCCAGTGGCTGTGGTGATAGCACTGTGTGTTGTCACAAGGAGCACACCTGCACACAAAGCTGCAGGGGATATTATGTGACCGTGTGCTTCTTGAGTACAAAGGTAGATGGCTGGCTTTAGCATATTAGCTTTAAGCTGGCAAAGGCCCAGCAGCTCCACATACAATAAGGTTTTGCATATGCCATGACAAAAGTATGCTGAGGTATTGGTTATGTGGTAAGGCAAAGTAATACGGTGTCTTTTTTTGTTTTTTGTTTAGCGTCTTTGGAGAACCTGCAGATTCAAGAAACCAGATAAGTAATTTTGTGTTTATGTACTGTTGTACACATCTCACACCTACATACCCACCGACTGATTTAGAACAATACTGCTGCCTTCTACGTAGGACAGTGTTTTAGCCAGTAGCAGAGATGGCGTCTCAGTGGATGTCTGCTACCCAGGCCCTAACTCGAACTATGGAGGACGGCTTTTAGGCAGGATCAGAGACAGAAGATAATGAGACAGCATCTGAGGAAGAAGAAAATGGATCAGAACCAGGAAGTGATTTTTCAGTCGGCGGAGTTCCATTTGACGACTCATCTTTCAGCAATTCTGAGTGACATGATGATGGCAGCTGTGCTGTCCCTTCACAAGCCCAGTGTGTGCAGTGGGGCAACCGTAGCAGATTAGACCAACCCAGAGAGTAGGCACGTGTGGCGGCAAGCACAGATGAAGTGTTCTCTTGGCAGCCCCCCAATTTAGTTCAGCCCCAAATTCTGCCTTTCATTGATAACGCTGGATGTAAAGTCGATACGACCAATTTTTTGCCAATATGACTATGTCCATCTCTTTTTGCATGTTGACTTCCTTGAGCAAATTGTGCAGCAAACAAATTTGCGTGCCGAACAATTTCTGAGGGAGCATGGAGGCATTCTAGGGCCTCATTCTAGGGCACACCAGTGGACTCCCACTTCACTTGAGGAGTTGAAGATATTTTTGTGTCTCAAAATGAGATTAGTGCACAATCCCAACTTGCAGTCCTACTGGTCTACTTACACTGTTTGGATAACCCCCATCTTCACACCGTTCATGAGCAGAGACATTTTTTTACTATTGCAGAGCATGCTGCGTTTCAATGAGAATTCTGCTCCATTGCCCCAAGACCATCCAGACTATGAAAGGTTGTCCAAAATTCAACCAGTCGTGGAACATTGGTTTGCCAGGTTTCCAGAGATGTATACACCTGGAAAGATTATAGCCATCGATGAGTCCTTGATCCTGTACAAAGGGTGGCTGCTGTTCAGGCAGTACATTGCGAGCAAAAGAGCTGTACAAGTGTCAAGTTATACATCTTGTGTGAGAGCTCAACTGACTATGTGTACAGCTTGAGAGTGTATACAGGGAAGGACTCCAATCTAAACCCTGTAGGTTGCCCTCTCACACTAGGAGTCACGGGAAAGATTATATGGGAGCTTGTCCAGCCACTCCTTCACAATGGTACTAACCTTTATGTGGACAAATTCTATACGGAAGTAGAGCTGTTCAGTGAGCTGTACAAAGCTAGCACTGTGGCATGCGGTACAGTTCGATGTCGCCGCAAAAGATACCCGCAGAAGCTTGTTTGTAAGAAGCTCCAGAAATCCCAGAGCATTGCGTTGCAGTCCAACGAACTGCTCGCATTCAAGTTCCTTGATAGGCGTAATGTGTATGTACTCACCACAATTCATTATGAGAGCATTTCACCCGATTTGACCAGTAGTTAGTCTTTGGGTCTCATAAGGACAAAAGTCGTCTGACTAAAGTTCCATAGAATTCCCTAGAAACAGTGGAATCATGGGACCTTCAGTAATGCATCCTGTAAGCAATACATGCAAGAATACTTCAATCAAGTCAGAGTCTATAATATACATCAGGCTGCTCGGTTAGTTGCACAGTTCCAGTGAGGTAAGCAAATTATTCAGGAAAAGTACACCTTTGTATTATGTGGAGAAATTGGCCACACCTACAAATACAGGAGTACTCCTAGACAAATCCAACAATGCAAAATTGGCCTCTTGGTTCTAAGGGAAAAGCACATCTTTGCATTGTGTCACGCCACCAACATGATTGCAGATCATGTGACGGCATGACACAATGGAAAGGTGTGCTTTGCCTGAGTAATCCATTTACCTCTACGGAACCGACTAAGGAACCGAGCGGCCCATTTTGCATTATTGGCTTTGTCTATGAATACTCTTGTATGTGTAGGTGTGACCACTTTCTCTACACAGTGCAAAGGCGTACTTCACCTGAAGAATTTATTTACCCCACTGGAACTGTCCGACTAACAGAGCAGCCTGGTATATATTGTAGACTCTGTCTTGAAGTATTCTAGCATGTATTCCTTACAGGATGCCTTACTGAAGGTCCAAGATTCCACGGTTTCTAGGGAACTTTAGTCAGACGACTTTTGTTCTGATGAGACCCAAAGACTAACTACAGGTTGAATCGCTGACATCCCCTCCCTAAGTTGCTTTCAAAACAAGTTATGATTCGCCAGGAGATACCATATATGAACAGACAGGATCACTGTTTATATTTCTTTGATATGAAATCCTATGCAACCTTGGGATCTGTTCAGTGTCTTGTTCTATATTATATATATATATATATATATATATATATATATATATATATATATATATATATTTATATATATATTTGTTTGATGTCTGAGCACTGCTTCGTCTGCACTAATTTGCATTCACAATGAAATGTATATTGTCCTTATACTAAAAATGTGAAAACAATCATCATACAAGATATTGTGTCCTGTACCCTTTTTCAATAACATAGGTTATGATATAAGTTACTAATTAAGTTTTCACACTTTGAAAGCAAAGGTAGAAGTGTCGGTGAATGAGTCCCACAGGACATTTGTTTGGCTTATTACTTTAGGGAACTTACTATTTCCCAGCATGTTTGCCTTAGTTTCTCAGGCAGATATGCACACGCAGTTCGGGGAAAGTAGGCATGGGAGACATTCTCGGACACCCCCAACTTGCATCCACAAAATGAAAGGAGCTGGATTTAGTACAGTGAGTGCGCTGAAGGGGCATGAGATACGTTTACTTGAGCTTCAAGTAGCTATTGATGGAAGGCGTTAGTATAGGTTCACTTGGCAAGTATATAGGATAAGTGGGGAATTTGATGAGGATAGAGACATGAATAGGTAGGAAAAGCTTAGGCTGGTGTGCTTTTACAGGGATATTGCATAGGTAGAAGGCAGATAGTCAAGGCAATACAGATACACATGCCAATAGTTCATCTTTTTAATGAAGAGAGGACACTGTATTTATAAGGAATATCTTCTTTATTAAGTTACATTAAATGGCCCTGGTCAGTGCTTGATCTCTGTAACCGTCTGCTTCACAGCTTTCCGGAATCCACACACCGGATTCCAGAAGTGAAAGCCTACCGTCACTAGAGAACATGCAGTTGCCAGGTGACATTAAAAGATAAACATAACACATCTCCTTTCCTTAACAACCTTTATGCACACTCAAATAATTTGTCCCTCTTTCTATGTGCAAACATAATCCTCCAATGCCCTTTGTTTACTTTTGATACGAGTGCTCGGCTCCCTTTTCCGCCTTGTGGCTCTACTCTGCCATTCTCCTCACACATTCCTGCCCACTCTCTTTTCTCTGCCTCACTGCACATAGCCACCTTCCTGGTATTCCAGCACTTTCCATCAGACAATTTGACATTATTTCCCCTCACTTCAACAACCATCCTTGGAACCGATAATTTGGAACTTCCCTTCCTTTTCGCATGGCCCACAACAACTCTCACCAACACTCCATTTGTAAACACCTTGTTGCTCTTCACTATTTTCTCGTTCTGTCTCAGACTGTACTTGGCCTGATACTCATCAACCCTTTTGCGCAATCCATCATAGTCAACATTGCGAGGGCCCGCCCTTGCAACCCAGGTAGAAACCTATACAGTACACAGTAACCTGCCTTTTAACAGACAAAATAGAGTCTACCCTGTTGCCAAATGCTGTGTGGTAAGATAACTCCACAACTTGTCCCTTACTTGACTTCTCCAACACTTGTTGCTGGCGATGGCTAGTTGAATGTTTTCCCCCAGCACACAGTTAAAGCATTCCACAAGACCATTTCCCCTGGGATGATAAACAGGGGTCTTAACATGACCAATCCCCTGTCTTTTCAGAAAAGAGCTAAACTCAGCAGATACAAACTGGGGACCGTTATCCATTAGGATTTCTGCAGGGCAACCTTCTCTTCTAAAGATGTCCTCACAGAAAACAACTACATTACTAGATTTCACTTCGTTCACAAATGCCACTTTAGGCCAATTCGAAAAATAATCCATCATTACAAAAGCCAAACCCTGGAATGGTCCACATATGTCCATGGCCACTCTTTCCCAAGGAAGTTTAGGCAAGCCACTTAATCTGTGTCTATTGCATCACATGTGACTTGTCGCTGCAGGCACAAAGAATACAATTTCTGACATGTCATTCAATCTGTTTGTCCATGCCCGGCCACCAGAAATCAACTCTGGCTTTCCTTTTCATTGTTGATCTACCCCCTATGACCCTTATGAAGCAACACCAGAAATCTATCTCTCAAGTCAACAGGTACCACCAGTCTTTCATTTTTTCTCACAATATCCTCCACGGCTGACAACTCCTCCCAAACATGTTTAAATATCTCCAAATTCTCATCACACCTCCACTTTTGTGCACTCGGCAGAGCTTCAATTAACTTAACCAACTAGGGGTTCCTTGACACAGCTTCCTTCCATTCTGTTTTCCCAATGGCTACACAGACGTTCGATATTTCCGCTACCATCCATTCATCATCAGCCGCCCCACTCACACTCTCAATAGGCAACCTAGATAAACAATCTGCGTTGAACTTCTTCACCCCTGGCATGTACCTCTCAGAAAATACAAACTCCTGGAGACAGTACAGCATTTTGCAAAACGGGTTGTGTCCGTTCCCGCCCCGCGGTGGTGAAAAGATCAATCAACGGTCTATGACCTGTTCGCAGTTCAAAATTCACTCCCCACACAAATATACGGAAATGATGTACCCCCACCAGCAGGTCAATGCATCTTTCTCCATAGCAGAATAAGTGCCTTCCGCACCTTTCAAGATGCGCAACGCAAAGGCCACCACTCTTTCCATGCCATCATGCACTTGCATCAAAACGGCTCACGATCCGCAACTACTAGCATCAGTCACAACAATAGTTTTGTCATTGGGGTCAAAAGGTTTAAGCGCCACTGCTCTTACTATAGATTTCTTTACACTTTCAAAAGCCCGCCGACACACCTTCGACCAAAAGAACTTCACTCCTTTCCTTATTAAATCACGTAAAACATGTACTATGTCCGTGAAGTGGTGAACAAACTTCACATAATACTCCGCAAGTCCAAAGAATGATCTTAACTGATCCCTGTCTTGCGGAGCAGGAGACTTTTCAATCGCATCTACGGGACTCAACTTAGGCTTCACCCCCTCACATAACAATGTGTGACCTAAATAGTCCACCTCTTGTGTGCCAAATTTACATTTCTCCAGACTTATCGTGAACCTGCACCCTGCAACTTCCGTAACACTTAAGTCGAAATCACATCATGTTGTTCTTCACTCTCACTCCATACCAGTACATCGTCCTGAAACACCAATACCTTTACCATATCTTTTTACACTCCCTGCATAACCCTTTGAAAGACCACGGAAGCTAACCCGAAGGGCATGCGGATGAACTGGAAGGCCCCCTCCAGTGTTATAAAAGACGTCAGATGCCTGGAACTCTCCTGTAACCGCACCTGATAAGCATTGGATAGATCCAGCGTAATGAAATACCTACTCCCTCTCACACTTGCAAGCATTTCACCAATGTGGGGAAGAGGATGGTGATCTATCCAGATGCAACAATTAAGGTCTGAGGTCCAACCACATGCAGATTTTTACATTAGGCTTCCTTGCAATTACAATTGGGCTAAGCCACTAGTTGCTTCAACAGGCTCTATCACACCTTCGCTACATAGCCTCGTCAATTCTTCCTTCAACAAACCCTTTAGAGCCAACAGAACGTTTCTCACCTTATGCACTCTTGGTACCGCCCCTTCCTTCAACACGATCCGGTGTTCGAACTTCTTCAAACATCCTCATTTCTTACTGAACAGTTCAGGAAATCTGCTCACCCATTTATCCGCACTCTATGGAACAGTCAGCAACACCTGTTGGGAATGATTGGGATTCAATACCATACCTAACGCACGCTGCTCTCTCCATCCTAGCAAGGATCTCCCTTTTTCCACCACTTACACTTTTCCTCGGGCAGATCTGCCTTGAAAACTCGATTCTGTTACCACGTATCCAATAACAGGTAGTTTTCTCCCACAGTAACCCTAAGGTTCTACATCAGCAGGAATCAAATTCCCTAGTTCCAGCTCTTGCCATGTGGACTTGGTAACCTAATTGAACTGGGGAACATGAATCCACCCACACTTGCACCTCTTTCCCGTTCATGTAAATGATACATTTTGGAGGATGAAAAGCTTTCTCCTCAAACTCAGGCTCACTCACCACCAGTACTTCTACACAATCATCCTCACTCCCACTAGATTCATCCAGGCGATGTGCTTGTCCATCACTGTTTACCCAATTAACAGACTTCTTGTACCTGGGTGTATCAGCCATTCTACAGACCCTCGAAAAATACCCTTGTTTTTTTACATTTGAAGCATCTATTACTAGCAGTCGGATAATTCCTTACCTCTGCCATATGTCTGTTACTGCCACACCTAAAACATGTTCTTTCTTTGTCCCCCTCTTGATTTTTTTGCTTCTTGATGCTATCTTGCTTAGGATTCCGCATGACCTTTTTCACAACGCACACCTCATTAACCTTTTCTGCATCCCCATTACTTTTAACTGCCGTTCCTCCCAACTTTTTTACATATCGGAAGGTATTTTCCATAAATTTTTCTCCTCCATAGTTTAGTCAAGAGTGGGGTCCTTCAAGCCTAGCAATTTTTCAGTAAACTTTCATGCTAAATGATCTATTAATCATCTGATCTCTAATAATCTCATCTCTGAGATCCTTGAATTTGCGGCTTATCTTCTTAGTGCTGCTACATATTGATCAATTGATTCACCCTGTACTTGGGCTCGGGGAAAAAACGTATGTTGCTTAACCACAATGCTCACTTTTTCCCCATAGTTTTCCTCCAAAGCACTCAGAGCAATTCCGTACACATCTTCTTCATCATTGTCCGATTCTGAATCCGCATTCCTTCCCTCTTCTGACTGCCTAGGTAAAGTCTTTAACACTTTCTAGACAGTGCTTTAAAATTGCCAACTTCCATTTTGCAACATACAAATCTCCCCCAATGGCCTCCAAGTACGTCTCAAACGCATCTTTCCAATCCTCCCACACCATACTGGGTTGACCAGAGTTTTCTAAAAATGCCGAAGGTATGTTTTGCAATGCCATTGCTATTAAAGCCCAAAGTATCACTTTGTATACAATTTTTTCCAGTCAAATACCTTGAACGTATGTCAACACAGCTGTTCTTGGGCCCACAACACAACAAAAGACAAATGCCTGTCACTACTCAAAGCGTGCCTATCACTGATGCTGAAAACCCAAAATTGAAGCTGCAGGTATAACGATAGGCTGTCACTGAAAGCGTGCCTATCGCTCGACCACTGGTGCGTGTATGGAAATTGGTGGCATTACTCCCCAAATCAAGAGGGTGTAGCCTCGTCTCGACACAGCTGACGTCCACAAGCCACTTCCACGGAGCTTCCTTCAGTGCTCCTTACGACATGCACACCATTCCGCAACAAGGTTCCGTAGACTACGGCACGCAAACATCTTACTGTGCCTCTGCAAACGAATCCTCAGCAAGGTTTCAGGCTTAGGCCACGGATTTTGGCCCCAATTCAAATGTCGCCCAACAACGTTCACGGTACCAAAGGTGGGAAATGATCATTAAAACCATACATGTAGTTGATGATCACCCGCATGTTCACAGTAACGCCTGGATGAGCCTCACACCACTGCAACAGACCAATAAAAAAACAGGCAGCACTTACACCAATACAATCAGGCTGCATGTACTTTGGGATGGTCCTCAGCCCAGTGAATTTGGAAGAATAACACTTCTCAGTCTCACGCCGTCTGCGTAGACCCTCTTCTGCAAAGCACTACTGCCCAAAACAAACAGGCCACAATTGAACCAGAGGCCGTAGTGTCCTTATTTCTCTGTTGAGCTCGCATCGACAAAAGCCCTACGCTCAATCCTAGGTTGACACAAAAATAATCCTTTACTGCACAGCATCCTGCATAATCCTGTGTCACCACTAAGGAACATCTTCTTTATTCAGTTACATGAAACGCCCCTGGTCGGTGCCTGATCGCTATAAAAGTCTGCTTCACAGCTTCCCAGAATCCACACACCAGATTCCAGAAATGGAAGCCTACTGTCACTAGAGAACATGATGCGGTTGCCAGATGACAGTAAAAGATAAACATAACAATCTTCACCTACGGATTCAAACCCATTGGCGCTGCACTCACCCACATACTGAATTACTCCCTCACTCAACTAAGCAGATGACTCCAAACCATGCAGAACACAGCAGGCAGCCTCCTCCCTCAACATAACAACACGCACACACCCTGCACCTCAAACAGCTTCACTAACTCCCCATCCACAGCTCTTTTCAAACTCCTGAAGCACACATTCAAAGCCTTAGGCAGCACTGGTCCAGCATACCTCAACACCGCTTCAGATTTCAGAAACCTTCCAGAAACCTTTGCTCAGCTGGACCCGTTCACAGTCAATGCATAGGCAGCACCAGAACAAGGAGAATAGACTTCTCCTAATTGGCTCCAAAATGGCAGAATGGCCTGCCTCTACACAAATGCGTCGTCTCTAAAAAATAAAAATAAAATGCGTGCATTCCGCACAAAGCTGAACACTTGGCTCTTCGACTAGGTTAATCCATGGATGAGCCCTGATTGCTCTTGCGTGCGCAACAGGATACCCTCTCGATTGATAGTGCGCTTTACAAAAAAAATCATAAGATTACAGAGAACTCTGCACCCAACGCTAGATGTATGGGTACAATGTTTGTCCTGCTTGCCATGTTCATCCTCCATCAGAACTTAGTATATGTTCAGTCTACTGCATGACAATTGCATTACAGTCACAGCACTGTACACAACAGTGGATGTGACATATGCTACGTACTCACTGACTACCCTGTGTGTCAAAAACTAACGTTCCTTGTAGTTTGTAACGTTCTATTTAGGGAACTTAGGCAGTATTCCCCAGCATGTTTGCATCAGTTTCAAAGGTAGATATGCTCACTCAGTTAGAGCAATGTAGGCTTCGGAATGCATTCTCGGACACCCCCAACTTGCATCCACAAATTGGAAGGAGTTGGATTTACCACAGTGAGTGTGCTAAAGACACATGCAAGACATGTCTTCCTGAGCCTCATATGGCTGTAATGGAAACCATTAGTAAAGGTTCACTAGGCATGTGTTCGGTAATGTTCAGAATAGGGGTGGTTACTTGACAGGTGGTAAACACTTACTGTTTTTTTATTTGTGAAGGTTGTGGATGCACCAACTGTCAATATCTCTGAACATATGTGTTTACAGATGTTTGTTTGTGGTGTGCAGTTTGGTTGATGACTGGTTGAGAGGTTGTCTTGAATGGGGATTCCGTCCAGTGGGGTATGAATGTGATGGGCCCTTGAATGATGGTGGTATGTCGATGTGAGTGCACTGATCTGTTGGATTAGGCGCGAGGCCGGCGATATGAATGGCCGTGTGAATGGACCAGAAAGCTGTTGATGCCTTGACATGGATTTATGGCTTACCTTCAGCAGTGTTGGTTTCAATATTCAGATACTTTGATAAGTATTTGTGCTTTGAAACTAGCATTTCTGGAGGTGCTAAAACCAACCAGTGTAAGTAGTGGATTAACTTAAAAAAATTAATACCAGATTTATATCTGTGGCAGTAAGAACACTCCGTCGCAATGAAGATAATGGTTTGGCTGCCCGATATATATGCCGAAGGACCATTGGTGTAACCGTGGGGAAGACTACTCCATCTCTGGCAAAGTTGCACCCCTCCCATGTCCTGACTGAGTAAGGTCCATCTGCGGCTGACCTCTATGTTCGCCCACCTAATTTAGATGTGCAGACATAAAGGTCAGTTTTCACTGCCCGTTACCACCTGGAAAACCATGGTGGTAAGGGGCAGTGATAACTGTCTAATGCCCCCCTTATCATGGGAGAAAACTCCCATGGTGAGAGGGGCATTTTTTTTTTCCAAGAAGAAAATACGGCTTTGGGATTTTGTTTTTGAAAATAAAAAAATAAAAAATGATAGGCGGCTGCATCATGTTGATGGAGTAGTGCGTCAAACGTAAAAAGGCATTGATAGGAAACGCCATAACGGCGGCTCCTGTCAATGTTTTTGAATTGACTGCCAGCCTGGCGGTCATTTCAAAATTTGGCCAGTAGAGTAGTCTCAGCATGGCAGACGTTAAGTCTTCCGCCAGGCCAACGGAGTCTTCTTTGTCAGCCAAAAAGAAAATATGGCGCTCACTAATAACTCATCATTTTTATTTTTGGAATTTGTGGGTAACTGTGGATTTTGGACCCTAGCTCAGCGGGCACCTAGGCAAACCTGTACATTTTTGTCAACCAGGGGAGTCCAGAGATGCATGACTTGCATGGCTCTCACCAGGTACGTTTACCCAGAAGCACTTGCAAACATGAAACTTTAGTAAGAGACACACATTTTCCTCACACTTCTGTGACGGAAAGACCTGGAATCTGTGGGAATTCATAGGTTTCCTACCACCATGAGTTCCCACATATCTCCTGATAAGAATGGTACCCTACTTGTGTGGGTGGGCTAAGAGACAATGACACAAAAGGCCCTAAATTGCTATGTTGAGAGATAAGCAATAGTTGTAGGTGTTGTGCCACCCATGCAAACCTACAAACCACAGACATTTTCGAAAACTAGACAACCGGAGGAGTCCAGGGTGGAGTGCCTTGCAAGGATCACACAAGGTTTTCTTACCCACAATGCACCTTGAAGGATCTAATCATATGATCCCTTGCTGAATTCAGAATTTTGTCTATGTTTCAGAAATCTATAGTTTTCCCCGACAACCCATGGGTTTCACACTGGTTTATACCGGAAGCAGGTTGTGGTAGCCGGGGGTGAGTCGGGGTACTTTTGTGGGATGGGGGGTTGTTTTGTGGGCTGGGTCGGGGTTGTTTTAAGTGGGGCTGGGGGTGGGTCGGGGGTAGTTTTGCGGGCTGGGCGTGGGTCGAGGGTAGTTTTGTGGGTGGGGTCAGGGAATTTTTCTGGGCTGGGGTGGGTCGGGGTAGTTTTCTGGGGTGGGTCGGGGGTAGTTTTTGTGCTGGAGGTGGGTCGGGGGTAGTTTTCTGGGCTGGGGGTGGGTCGAGGGTAGTTTGGTCTAAACCACAAGTGTTCTGACTCCGCAAGCCCTACCACGCATGCCTTAACCACGCATTGCGCAGTAGGGCTTGCGGACGGACGAAAGCAGGGATAGCTCTGCGGTGCGGTAAGTGGGGCTGGGTCGGGGTACTTTTGTGGGATGGGGTCGGGTTGTGTTGTGGGATGGGGGTGGGTCTGGGGTTGTTTTGTGGGCTGGGGGGTCGGGGTTGTTTTGTGGGCTGGGGTGGGTCGGGGGTTGTTTTATGGGCTGGGAGTTGTTTTGTGGGCATGTGGTGTGTCGGGGTTGTTTTAAGTGGGGCTGGGGGGTTAGTTGGGGTACTTTTGTGGGCTGGGGGGGGTCGGGGTTGTTTTGTGGGCTGGGCAGGGAATGTTTTGTGGGCTGGGGGTGGGTCGGGGGCAGTCTAACTTCAGACGGACGGAAGCAGGAAGCAGGGAGAAATCCGCAGTGAGGTAAGTGGGGCTGGGGGTGGGTCGGGGTACTTTTGTGGGATGTGGGGGTTGTTTTGTGTGCTGGGGGGTGGGTCGGGTTGTTTTAAGTGGGGCTGGGGGTGGGTCGAGGGTAGTTGGCTGGGGTGGGTCGGGGTCGTTTTTGGGCTGGGGGTGGGTCGGGGTAGTTTTCTGGGCTGAGGGTGGGTCGAGGTAGTTTGGTGGGCTGGGGGTTGGTCGGGAGAAGTTTTATGGGCATGGGGTCGGGGTAGTCTTCTGGGCTGGGGGTTGCGTCGGGGTATTTTTCTGGGCTGGGTCGGGGTAGTTTTCTGGGCTGAGGGTGGGTCGAGGTAGTTTCGTGGGCTGGGGGGTTGGTCGGGAGAAGTTTTATGGGCATGGGGTCGGGGTAGTCTTCTGGGCTGGGGGTTGCGTCGGGAGTATTTTTCTGGGCTGGGTCGAGGTAGTTTTCTGGGCTGGGGTGGGTCGGGGTAGTTTTCTTGGCTGGGGGCTTTGGGCTAGTCTTCAGGGCTGGGGGGTTGGAGGTAGTTTTTCAGGGCTGGGACGGATTAGGGCTAGTTTTCAGGGCTGGGGGGGTGGGGCTAGTTTTCAGGGCTGGGGGGGTGGGGCTAGTTTTCAGGGCTGGGGGGTCGGGGTAGTTTTCAGGGCTGGGGGGGTCAGGGGTAGTTTTCAGGGCTGGGGGGGTAGGAGTAGTTTTTAGGGCTGGGGGAGTGTTGGGGTAGTTTTTTAAATTAGGGGTTAGGGCAGTAGTTCCCAAACTTTTTCGACCTGCGGCTCCCTTGACCCATTGGCAATTGCCCGTGGCTCCCCATCTTTACTTTTTTTGGAGGGTGGGGGGGGATGTAAGCCCCGCCTCTGGAGTACTTGCATTTTTCTCCCTGAAAATAATTGGGATGAAGCTGATGAAGGTATTATAATCTTATACACAGGGTGTTTCGTACTACTAAGACGGCGTCTTTAATAAAATATTCCTAGTTACACCCCTTTGCCCATGGGTTTTTAGAGTACCCTCTCAAACTTTTTTTTATCCCACTTACAGTGCAAGATAGCACCCCTATGCATTCAGCCCCCATTGCCAAAGTGTTTCTGCACTTGAAGAATATTTGCATGCACTTCCATTTCTACCCATGTCATTCGTGCCAACACCTGTCTCAGCAGGGTGACTCACGATTTTTTAAACCACATACAGCTTTATTTTTGCTGTCTCCTTAAAATTGCCTCCAAATCAATGCAAGCCAAATAAATTCCTCATTTTAAAAAAAAAAAAATTTTAAACGTCCCTCTTTCTTGCTTCCAAATGTTGCCATTATGCTGTATGTGGTGTTTTACTTCCCTGTGCTCAAGGAGAGAGCAAGCCTGTCTGGAAATGTGTGTGTACTGAAAGAAATATGTACTGGAAGTACCTATATTTCAAGTACTAGTGTTAATACTTAATAATACTTAATGTAATGTGTTTAATAGACAGGACAACTGTACTTTCCTGATAACTTGCATTGGTGTAAAATGCATTTGGGAAAAAAACGAAACTATTAACGAGTCTAACAAAATTAATCGGGCATCTTCCGCTTACTTTGGGAGTGTTGGAACGTGGGGATCCAGTGAAATACGGAGGTCATCTCCCTGGACATGCCATCAATTAAGCACTACGTTTACAGCTTTAGGCATGCCACTTACAAATCATCGACATCATGCGTTTAAGTCTAATTAGTTTAACTGAAGCTAACAGACCCTTCAACATTAAATGCATTAAAGTGCTTGTTGCGCGGCTCCCCTGGCTAGGTTTGGCGGCTCCCCAGGGAGCCACGGCGCACAATTTGGGAACCACTGGGTTAGGGTATTAGGCCTCAGGGCAGGGGGGGGGTGGAATGGGGAGTTGGGGTAGTTTTTAGGGCTTAGGGGAGGACGGGCAGTTCTTAGGCCAGGGTCACGTTAATGGACAGGGTTAAGGGACAGGGTTTTAGGCATTCGGGCAGGGGGGGACAGGGTCAGGTTAAGGGACAGGGTTTTAGGCATTAGGGCAGGGCACAGCGTGGGGGTTGGGAGGGGGTAGGGGTATTTGCACCTCAGGGTGGGAGGGGGGTGGAGTTTGTGCCTTAGGGCGGTGGGGAGAGGGGTGGCGGCCTTAGCCACGCATACCCCTTTACCATAAATGACTTTACCACGAAAATTCGTGGTAAAGGCATACGTGGTAAAGCGATACATGGTTAAGACGCTGTCGTTGTTCAGACCGCGTTGTTTAGGCATGCAGGGTTAGGGATTTTGTTGTTCCGTCATACAACCAGACTGGTCTGATCGCTGCTTATTAACATTCACCATTCCAACCTCAATAAACGCCTCCATGAGCAACAATGCAGCAGAGAAAAAAAACAGATTCCTTTCATATACAGAACATGGTAGAATCCAGAATAGCAGACTTTTGATACCAAATCTCAACATGATTGAGCCCTCAACGAATGTAGACTCAGCAGTAAGTTTTTATATTGTGCCTAATCAGCAGTTTTTCAACACCGAAGCCTCTTTTAATTTCAAACTATCCAGATTCAAGCACAACCAATCCTGGTTCATTAATATCCTGCTCATGCAAGCTTAAAAATTCCCCATTTAGCCAGCCAAACTCAAAGCTGTAACAAAAGAACACAGACTATTCTTGCAAAAGCCCAAAGCAAATTATTTTCAAGAAACCTGAAAAGTTCACTTTCCAATTTCATTAATGAGATCATCTCTCCCAGATTAACCCCAGCTTCTTTACCTAGTCCATCCAGATGTAATTACTTTTTACGTTTCCACAACATTACACAGAAGGTCCCAGAAAATTCCAAGCCCTCTCCTCAAATGCTTCAACCAAAGATGCTAAATATTTGGAGAAGCTTCTTCCTGCTTTCCATGGAGACCACAGCCATCATAAAAATGCAGTTAAAACAAACAAGTACTTCCAAGACTTTCTCCCAGCAAACATCATTAAATCTCAGTTCCATTAATTGAATCAACGCTTCACTTATGCAAGAATTATAACTCGCGCCCTCGACATACACTGCTTCTACCTTTGCATATTGCATCACTTGTGACATGCTGAATGACTGTATTGATAACATTCCTAATGACATCTGAAATAACATCACTGATAACAACACTGTGCATGGCAAGGATGCGAATTATAGTTACTTTAGGGCATGAGTTACAGACACTTGAGATAACTATAACCAGTGAATTCAGTGGTTTTGTTAGTTTTAAAAGTTATGTTTTAAATTAAATTTTCACTTAACTGTAATGTCCCTTAACCTTTGTTTTTTAAGGAAATAATATATGCGTGTGTGCTTGTGTGTAAAGGAAAATGTTACTTACCCGGCAAGAATCTGTTCATGGAATGTAGAGCTATAGACTCACATGCTTAGCATAATCCCGCCATCTAGTGTTTGGCTCGGATGTGTCCAAGTTGTTTTTCTTTGAAGAAAGTCTTTCGAGTCACGAGGTATGGTGAATCCTCCTCTTGTTGCATCGGCTCTATTGTTAGATTGTTTTCCCGTAAGGCGGGAGAGAAAGGAATGTGGAGCAGACTGTGGTATAGTGAGATGTCCATGCTGAAAAAGTTGTGATACCATATAAGATTATCTGTAACTGGCACAGGTGTCCAGGGAGGAGGGTGGGCGCATGTGAATCTACAGCACTACATGCCACAAACAGATGCTTACTGCGTTAGTAACATTTTCTGTTACATGCATGTGTGGCTATAGATACACCTGCTTAGCCTTGACCATAAAGCAGTCCTCCTCCATAAGCGGTGTCTAACCTGTGGAGGTTACAGTTGTTTGAAATATTGTACGTAGAACTGCTTGGCCCACATTAGCTTGTTGATGGGTCAGCACATATACGCAGTAATGTTTTGTAATTATATGCGGTGTAGACCATGTAGCTGTTTTACATATGTCAGCTATAGTTATATTACCTAAAAAGGCCATTGAAACTCCTTTTTTACGGATGGAGTGAGCTCTAGGAAGGATAGATAAAGTTCTTTTATCTTTAGCATAGCATATTTGGGTACATTTAAAAATCCAACAATTTAGAAATGGATCTTCCTTTGTGTGGTTTTGAAAAGGCAACAAAGAATTGTTGTGTTTTCCTAAATGATTTGGTTCTATCAATATAATACATGAGGGCTCGATTTACGGTTAAGGCATGTAGAGCCCTTTCCGCAACTGAGTCAGGTTTGGGAAAAAAGACTGTCAATTCAATAGATTGATTAAGGTGAAATTGCGACACCAACTTTGGAAGACATTTAGGAATGGTACACAGTAACACCCTAGCTCTATGTAGCTGGAAGAAGGATTCTTTCAAAGTTAATGCCTGAAGCTTACAGACACGTCTGAGTGAAGTGATAGCAACTAGGAATTATACCTTCCAGGATAAAACCTGGAGGGGGCAGGAGTGGAGGGGTTCGAATGGAGGGCCTATTAATCGTTAATACAATATTGAGATTCCAAGTGGGAGCTGGTGGCACCCTAGGAGGAATGACTCTTTTATGACCTTCCAGGAAGGCTTTAATGACTGGGATCCTGAATAGGGAAGTGTGTTGTCTGTTTTGTAGATATGCAGCACCTGCCACTAGATGTAGCCTTATAGATGTAAAAGCTAAACCAGAGGTGTGTAAATGAAATGAGTAACAGACAATGCCTTGAACCTTGGCTCCTAAAGGATCAATGTGTTTGGAATAACAATAGTGAACAAATCTGTTCCACTTCGCAGCGTAATAGGCTCGAGTAGTGGGCCTGCGTGCTTCTTTAAGAATGTCCATACAAGGTAGTGGTAGATTCAAATAATCAAACTCTAGGACTTCAGGAGCCAGATCAAAAGGTTGCGGGACCTTGGGCCCATGTGTCTGATTTCTCCATGGCTCTGCATGACAATGTCTTATCTGTTCAGCAGTACTTTGTGGGGAACTACTGAGAGTTTTAGGAGCATGGTGAACCATGGTTGCCAGGCCCACGTGGGAGCCACCAGGATGAGGGCGAGAGACGTCTGCCGACGTTTGTGAACCACAAACAGAAGCAGTGGGAGAGGTGGAAAAGCATAAGCAAATATCATGGACAAACACATCCATTGTGCGTTGCCCTTGGACTGTGGATATGGGAACCTGGAGGCGAAGTTTGGGAATTTTGCGTTTTCTGCTGTTGCGAAAAGGACTATTTCTGGATGACCTCAACGCCGGAAGTATGGGAGGAGGACTTGTGGGTGGAGTCCCCACTCGTGGACTTGTTGGCGCTTCCTGCTGAGGAGATCTGCAAAGTTGTTGTGCACTCCTGGGAGGTACTCCGCTAACAAGTGAATGTTCTACTGGAAGGCCTACCTCCAAAGGGTCTGGGCTAGATGAGAAAGCTGAGGGGACCTGGTGCCCCCGCTTTTGGAAATAATTAATGGCAGTCATGTTTTCTATTTTGATCAGGACTACCTTTGTTAAACGGTAAAAATGTATCCTGCTAACTTAGCCTCCGCTTTCAGCCATTTTGTCTGTGAACATCCATTTTGTGTTTCTGCGTTGACTTTGTAAGGTCAGGGAGTTACGTGTTCTCTGAAAGCTAGTTGTGCTGATAATACTTGCGTGTCAGGGTAGAGGCCCTGCCCTGTTGAAAGGCCCCGAGCACGCAGATGTTCCTATCTACAAACCCACCAACGCCTGTAACCTCCCCAGCCTATCTATGAAGATGACGTGGGTGGGGGTTTATCAGGAGTCAACAGTTCTGCATTTGGGCATGACAAAGGGGTTTCAGTGAGTGTCATGCTGCACCAAGACTGTATAAATACTGTGTTGGAACCTATGCTTAGTAGTTCCCTCTCAGACACTTGCAGTGTCTGTATGACGGAGCCCGCTCATGAGATGTAATAAACTTGTATTTTGTTTCCACTCCAGTGTTGATCGTCATTTGTGAGCCCGTAGACTAAGGGTGTCCCTGCACCAGTGGGATAGAGATAATTCCCATTTCTACAATTGGCGCTGCAACGTGGGGCCCCATTGAAGACCACGGCTGGACCAGAAGGAGGTCGTTTCGACAGGACAGAAACACCAAGGGGCGCCCCGCAAAAGGAGACTTGTTCTCGCGGCCGAGGTGATTTTCAGCTAATCGACCTGACCTTCGTAGCGGCTGTGGGTCTCAACTGGGGCTCTTCGGTTGGCTTTTGATGGTGATCTATTGATCTGAGGATCGGCAGGTGGGAGTTGAAGAATTGCGATCAGGTAGGATCAAAATGGTTGTCTTTTTGGTTTTGTCTTGATAAAACATTTGCAAATGTTTTAGGCAGGTAATGTGAGAAATTTTTCTCATTTCTCAGTTTTGGTATAAGAGTCTCTTAACAACATTGTTAAGAAGAAATTGGTAAACATGCCTGTTTTTAGCACACTTCGTGCATTGTGGTGTTGTTGTGACAAGAATAGAATATTGGAAGAAAGACAGCCAGCGCCTATAGAAGGAACTCCTAATTATGAAATGTACGTTAAATACGGAATTTCTTCCATACTGTTTAGCACATTGTGGAATAAATATACGAAGGCAGATACTAATTTACAGTGGCCACTTAATGGTACCTTTGACTTAAATAGATTACAATTTGTAGAAGAACAGCTCTTTAAGAGAAAGAGTAGACAGAGTATGTTTGACGCCTTAGGATTATGGAAAAACAAATTAAACAGAGACAAATTAAAGAAGAGAAAGATAGGAAGAAATCTGAAGAACAGCCAATTTTACAGAAAATAAAAGAGATAAGATTAAAAGAGCAAGAAGAAAGTATAGAGAGTGAAGATAGACGATTTAAACTTCAAATGCAAAAGGTATATGTGGCTAGAGATGGGCAGGTTAATCAGGGTTTAGATGATGACGATTCAGAACTTGAAGAATTACTCTGTCGACCATCCCCGCCTCCTTATGCGCCGAATTCCAATGGGAATAATGCGGCCCCGACGGCACCTTTCCTGCCACACCAAGTACCACAGCTGTATCCCCCATTACCTACTGCTTCTGCCGCCACTCCCGTACTTGACAGAAAGGTTACTACCCCTGTACTTACACCTACAACTAAAACACGACGTCACAGATCCGTCCTTACAGAAAATGATAAAGTAATATTGATGACTAGGGCACATGATTGGGTCCGAGATGATGATACACGTGTGGATGAAGTCCTCACGTCCTTGTCTCAACACCCACAAATGATTCAGCAATATATTGTAGGGGAAATGGCCAATGCGATAATAGAGGACTGGAGATCTACTGTTAATGAGGAGGCCCCTAGAGTTTTAAGTAGAATATGGAAAAGGTCGAATGAAGGTATGTTGACTGCCGTTCCCTTAAAACAAGCGGTGGAGGATATTTTTTCTCATAAGAGGAAGCACAAGAGGCTTATGTCAGCTTCAACAAAAGCCTTCCCCATGCGGGAAGCGGCTCCTGTGTATCAGCCAACCACAGGAGATGGTCAGGGTGTTAATGCGGCCCGATTTCAATTCCAATGGATCTATTCCCCTTGGAAACGATCGGACGCATTGACCCTTAAAGCTTCCTTGCCCGACCCTAGAAAGAATCCCAGTGCATTTTATGAAGAAATGAGTGCTGCATTGACTTCTTGTGTCATGACCTTGGCAGACATTGACATGCTTTTCGGACTTACATTGCCCCCCTACCTTTGGCGTATGGTTCGTAAACAGGACCATGCGGACTTCGGAGGCACCTGGGCACAGCTGGAAGCAGCTGATATTGATAGGAAACCAGGGGAGAAACCACCACAGATTATATTAGATCTACCAGATCACATAATTACCTACATGAAGACGGTAGTGCCCCCAAAGAAAATATCATGGGCGAAATTGGCGGCTTGTAAACAGAAGAAAGATGAGTCAGTCTCTGATTTCTTCACCAGGTTTGAGGGGACTTTTCACGATTATAGTGGGCAAGACACAGCTTCGGACACAGGCAAACACCCATTTGTAGATAAATTTGTAGCCAACTTGTTACCCGATATTTCGCAAAAGTTACGAGTAGCTGAGAGTACATGGGCTACTTCCACTCCACCTAAAATTCTGGATATGGCCCAGTATTATGAAAACCAAATTAATGATGAACAAGACAAGAAAGAAGGTAAAAATAAGGAATTTAAAACTAAAATATTGTTTCAACAGGTCTATGGATCGCAGAGAGGTAGGGGTCGAGGGGTTTTCAAGGCTGACCGCCCCCCAGAAGGTTTATGCAAGATTCCCTGACGTCTGACCCATTAGGGCCAAACCAATGTGCATACTGTAAAAAAGAAGGACACTGGCGATCTGAATGCCCAGTACTCCGCCAACAAGGTAGAGGAAGGGGAATGACAAGGGGTCCACTACAACGGCCTTTTGTTAGCAACAGACGGAATCACTTTGATAATACTGCCCCAACAAAAACTTATTATGCAGACGACTTTAGTGCATCAGATGCCACAGGCATGTATTTAACTAGGACAGCGTAGGACGAGAGGAGGGATCAGTTTCTATACCGGTAGATCAGACAGGCCCATATGTTACTGCTAAAATATTGGGGACCCTGCAGCAATTTCTGGTAGATACTGGGGCTACACGAAGTGCAATTTCCCAACAACGGATCCCTGGGACTCCCTCGTCTGGCTAGAACAATGTATCTGTAGGCTTCGCTGGAAAGCCAATTCTTAGTCCAGTGTCTAAGCCCCTGGATCTTACTATTGGTCCGTTTACCACCAACATGCCATTTATTCTCGCGCCAAATTGTCCCGACAATCTGCTGGGACTAGACTTACTCATTTTCATGCGCGTATTTATTGTTCACCGGATGGTGTATACATTACGTTTGGTAAGCCTAGTCATGATAAGCAGTATGTTCTCAATGAATTACCACATGAACTATCCACTGTACCGCCTTCTGTGTGGGCAGAGGGTTATACTGATGTTGGCTTATTATCCATTGAACCGGTACACATACATGTTAAACAGAATGCCGTTTTGCCTCGAATACCGCAGTATAAGATATCGCAGGAAGGCGAAAGTGCATTAGTTCAAATAATAGTAGACCTCATTGAAAAAGGGGTGGTGGAAGAAACAGATAGCAATATTTGTAACAGCCCTATTTTACCTGTTTTAAAGCGTTCCACCTCTGATAATACGAAAGGAAAAGTCTATAGATTTGTTATCGAGCTACGTGAAATTAACAAAATAGTGATACCACAGTTTCCTGTAGTTCCAGACATTACTACACTATTAACAATGATCCCGCCAACAGCATGTGTTTTTTCTGTCATTGGCCTTAAAAACACATTCTTTTCTATTCCTATTGCACCTTCTAGCAGGTATTTATTTGGATTCTCCATTAAAGGACGGTCCTTTCAATTCGGTCGTGCTCCTCAAGGGTATACAGAAAGCCCGAGCATTTATAGCCAAGCTCTTAAACGCCAACTTGACACCTTACAGTTATTCCCAGGCACCTCTTTGTTACAATATGTTGACGATCTGCTAATAGCAGCCGACAACACAGAACTTTGTATTGAGGCTACATTGATGTTATTGAATCACCTTGCTAAATTGGGCCACAAAGTGTCTAAGAATAAGTTACAGTTTTGTCGACCAGAGGTTACCTATTTAGATCACCTCTTGTCGAAGGAGGGAAGAACGTTGACCAAAGACAGAATCAAAGCTATCATACACACACCTATTCCTCAAACACAAAAGGAAGTTAGGGCATTGATTGGTATAACATCCTACTGTCGTCACTGGATCCCCAATTTCTCCCTCATTATCAAACCTCTTCTTGCCCTTACGACTAAGAATACCCCATCTCCTTTGCCTTGGTCTTTTGAGTGTCAAAGTGCATACCAACAACTCCGAGCAGCACTATGCTCTGCCCCTGTGCTGGGAACACCTGATTATACGAAACCATTTTTTCTTTATGTACACGAACGTAAAGGTTGCGCATTGTCTGTCCTAACGCAGCCACACGGGGACAAACAACGCCCATGTCCATACTTTTCTGCAGTTCTGGACCCCGTGGCCAGGACACTCCCTGGTTGCCTGAAGGCTGTGGCAGCAACTGCCATTTCAATCAGGCAATCAGCAGGACTTGTACTGGACCACAAACTGACGGTTTTTGTTCCCCACTCAGTTGATGTATTATTGAATCAGACTAAGACACAACACTTGACGAGTGCTCGTCTTACTGGGTACGAACTCACTTTGTTAGCACCACACATTACACTTAAACGCTGTCTGACCTTGAATCCAGCTACCTTGTTGCCATTACCCTCTGAGCAACCTAGTGACATACACGACTGCATTTTTACCACTGAAGAACAAACGAAGGGTCGAGTGGACCTTACTGATATTCCCCTGCCTGACGCTCAGGGTGACTTGTATGTAGATGGATCTTGTTTTAAGCTACCTGATGGCACCACTACCGCAGCTTACGCTATCACTACACTGCAAACAATTGTGGAGACAGCTCGAATCCCCTATAAGTCCGCACAAGCAGCTGAACTTATTGCACTCTTGAGAGCTTGCGAGCTTAGCCAGGGACTATCTGTGAATATCTATACAGATAGTCAATATGCCTTTGGAGTTGTACATAACTTCGGACACTTATGGCAGGAAAGGGGGTTCTTGACGTCCCATGGCTCGAAAATACAGCATGGGGAATTAGTTCAGAATTTGTTGACTGCACTAACATTACCAAAACGGGTGGCTATTGTTAAGTGTAGTGCACACCAGAAAATAGTGGATGATGTAGGTAGGGGCAATGCTTTCGCAGACAGCACGGCGAAAGAAATAGCACGTAGCCAACAGGAAAAAATGTATGTAATGTACTCCACTGCAGAAACAATTGCAAATGTGAATGAAGAGGTTAGAGAGATCCAACAGATGGCAACAAAAGAGGAAGTAGAACAGTGGAAGAAGACAGGAATATCGGACAGTGAAAATTGTTGGAGAAAAGGGCCAGATGGGGACAGGTGGAAATTACCCAGTTCTTATGTCCTACCGTTTGTCTCTATGGCGCACGGTCCAGCACATGTCAGCGCCAAAAGCATAGCCACACAACTAGAGCAGGTATGGGAACATCCAGACATAAGAAAGATAGCTGAACACTATGTTAGACATTGTATGATTTGTTTGCAACATAACCCGGGAAAGGGAGTAGCCACCCCAAAAGGAGGGTTTTCCCCGCCCAGTGCACCATTCGAAGTCCTACAGATGGACTTTATAGAACTTGAAAGATGTAATAATCTAAAATATGCTTTAGTAATAGTATGTGCTTTTAGTAAGTGGGTTGAGGCCTATCCTACAAAAGATAACACTGCACTCACTACAGCTAAAATACTCTTGAAGGAATATTTCTTGAAGATTTGGAATTTGCAGAATTTTATGGAGTGATAATGGACCTCATTTTATTGGACAGGTTATCAAATTGATTACTGAGAGTCTAGGTATACGCCAGAAGTTCCACGCTGCTAATCATCCACAATCTGCAAGATTAGTGGAAAGATATAATGAAACCCTGAAACTTAAATTGGCCAAGGTACAGGCATCAACAAGACACAAATGGCCAGATGCTCTGCCCCTAGCACTCATGTCGACCCGCGCTGTTGCGCATAGCAAGTCCGGCCTTAAGCCCTATGAGGTAGTCTTCGGGAGGCCAATGAATGTATGGGGTCCTCCACGTCCAAAGAAAATAAGAGACCTTGAATATCCTATTTTGTTGGATTATATGAGAGAACTGACAGACAATCTTTCTTTGATTCACCAACAGGTACATGATTCACTGCCTGACAATTCTGAAGGTCCTGGGCACTTGTTACAGCCCGGTGACTGGGTTTTGACCAAGAACTTTCAGCGCTCAAAGAACCTGGAACCTCGTTGGAAGGGGCCTGAACAGGTCCTATTGGCCACACGGATGGCAGTCCGGGTCACTAACAGAAGGAATTGGATCCATGCTTCGCACTGCAAAAAGGTGCCAACGGATCTGGCTCAGACAACGGAAACTGAGAACGCAGGAGTTGCACACAACATTCTCAGTAACGAGGAAAAGACGGACCATCACTTTGCCACACCTGAGGAACTTCTCTTTATGGATCCAACAACAGCCGGAAGAGAGAGGTACAATTTGAGACCTCGTGCTACCAACTGAATAAAGACTTTGAGAAAAAGGGGTCCGGCGAGTCTGGTCCGGTTAGAGGGCCTACTTGGCAGGAGACTCTGTGTTACGGAAGCGGCCGAACTAGGTTTGGTGCGGTTTGTGGCCTGAGTATCTTGAATCCGTGGAAAAACCCTGATTCTCAATGTTCCTACTATCAGACTTTGTGGCAAATCCGTCCTGTAGTATCTGAATGGAGAGAATAAGAGGATTCCCAGTGCAGAAAACGACTAACACTATTCGCGTTCACATTACAATACTTTGTCCAGGATTAGAGATTGAGCTTCAAATTTCCACTACTTGGCCAAGGAATCCGGTGAAAAGTAAAATAGCTGTTGCCTGCCTTGGACCACAGCTTCAGTTCCCTGACTGGTCCCCGACTGGATATTACACGGGACCAGAGTTGCATCCTCTGAAAAAGGCAATATATCTAACGGTCCTTCAGGCTGTCGTAGATGTTATGTTATGTTAGGAGTGCTTGTATAGCGCATGGCTGCCCCAACATCGGGGCGTCCCAGCGCTCGCGGACGGATGACCAGGGAAAGTGATGCTTGCCAGATGGAAAGACAGCCAGGTATAGTCTGTTTCTAAAAGCCAAGGGAACAAGAGCGCAGCATGCGCACACACGTGTGCTAGATGGATGAAAACAGCCAGGTTTTGATCTGTTTTCGAAATGCCCAGTGATCTTGTGTGCTGCGCGCCGTGAGTGGAATGGAGTTCCATAGGGCAGGGGCCAGGGACCTTAAAGAGTGCCCCCCCGCTCTGCTCCTGCGCACCCTAGGAGGGCAGGCCAGATGCAGGTCTGCGGAGCGCAGTGCTCGCGTTGGGACATAAAGTGTACAGAGCCCCTGCAGTATCTGGGGGCCCTGGCCGTGTAAGATCTTATGGGTGGTGCAGAGAGTTTTGAACTGAATTCTCTGTTCGATAGGCAGCCAGTGTAGACGGTACAGGAGATGGGAGGTGTGACAGTGCTTAGGGAGGGCAAAAGAATGCGGGCGGCCGCATTCTGTGCCCTTTGGAGTCTCTTCGTGACAGTTTTATTTACGCCCAGTAGCAGCCCGTTGCAATAGTCGAGACGTGACAGAACCACCGATTGAATAGTCACTTGTCGGGTGGGAGCGTCAAAAAACCCCAGGATGGGTTTCAAACCACGTAGGTGGCCAAAGCATGTACCTGCCACTTTTTTGGCATGAAGCTCGAAAGAGAGGGAGTTGTCCATCAGGACCCCCAGATTCTTAACTGCGCTTTTCGGTTGGGGAGGAGTGCCCAGTGCCGCAGGCCACCACTGATAGTCCCATTTATGGGAATCCCGGCCTACCAGAAGCACCTCCGTTTTTGAGGAATTAAGTTGAAGATAGTTATCCGCCATCCAATCTGAGATGGCCAGGACGTCTTCACGGAATTTCAGTTGGTCTTGAGCTGGGTTATTGGTGAAAGTGAATATCAATTGCGTGTCGTCCGCGTATGATATCATGTTAATCTTCCGGGCTTTGGCCAAGAGGGCTAGGGGGTGGACGTACACGTTAAATAACGTGGGGCTCAGAGCAGAGCCTTGGGGGACACCACTGCTGAGGGGGTAGGTACTGGACAGGTAGGGAGGGGCGTGGATCTGAAAGGAGCGATCGGATAGAAAAGACACAAACCAGGCCCAGGCCTTACCACTGACCCCGATCTCCCCGAGTCGTTGGATGAACTTGTGGATGACCTTCCTTGAGTACCTGCTATACTGACTTATCATTGCCATAGTCATCCTTGGACTGCAAGTTCCAACGATTTTGTTCAGCTCCTGGTTTGGAGCCTGTCGAGGTAAAATTGCGTTTGTTCGCCTCAAATGTTTTGTTTTTCTTCTCATCTTCCCCACTGAATAACATATGCACTGTGCAGAGAGTGCAAAATTTGAGAAGGAATATTTACAGACTAAGTCGGCAAGTTATAAGAGACAATACAGTTAGAGACATTTTGATATTGCAAATGCCTATCATGGAGGAAGATCGCCTGAATATTCAACACCCTACATCTAAAAGGATCAAGCATAAACGGACAATTATTTGTTTGATAGCGAGTCTCCTTGGTGTCATAAGTATTTTTGTAATAGCTTGGTTTTTGCATGCGAAATTTCCTGTGCATATACTTGTACCGCTGACACCAACACCCCTAGAACATCACTACTTCACCCTTTCACTGCTAGAGGAAAAGTATAGGCTCTCTTATAAGAACAATTCATTTATTCGAATGTTGCACTATACCCATAGCATTGCTAACATTAAATTGTTGGGTATGTGGATTGTTACCTGCATACCAGGAAAAAGGGGGAACACCTCTTATACCACTCCCATTTTCCCACAATGGCTCCTGTCGTGCCTGGTTTGAGCTCCTGTGGGCTGCAGAAATTAATAACGTTTCTAAAGCGGATGTAGGGGGTCTTAATAAAGAGCTAAATACAGCATGTTATCCAGATGACGAGGGCAACCCACAAGCAATGGGGTCAGCATGGGAAACTGAGGAATATGCTGGAGGTAACTCTGCCACAAAATACGTCTTTGCGAAGACACAAACTAAATTGGGAAAAGGATTCCCTGTTGTAATAGTAACGGAAACACGGGCGCCCCTTTGCGTAAGGAGTGTTGGCATCATTCCCGTAGGGGATAGCAACTGTACCACTATTCTGACGATCATAAGTCCCAATCATAGTAGTTTTCTAGCGTCCCATAATACATATTTTATTTGTGGGAATAAGGGTTATTTCTATTTGCCAC
Organism: Calotriton arnoldi; assembly: GCA_963921515.1. Lineage (NCBI taxonomy): Eukaryota > Metazoa > Chordata > Amphibia > Caudata > Salamandridae > Calotriton > Calotriton arnoldi. The sequence continues at coordinate 1,174,276 of CAWUFW010000661.1, forward strand.
AAGGTTGGTCAGGAACATGCTACGTGTCTTTCCTCCTCCCTCCCGTCTATCTGGCCCCCGCTTCTTATCACAGAACCCGACTACTGCCTCACGGTCCTTCCTTAGCCAGGACCAAAAGAATGATAGATGTCAGTGCAGTAGACCAGACTGACACCTCATTGCAACAGTATGTTGATGTAAATTTAGGTTTCTTTTTCTTTGTTAGCCCGCCTCTTAATAGTAGGAACATCCGAAGACTCACCAGGGTAGTTGAGGCAGTAGTTAATCAGACCACAACAGCTCTTGGTAACATTACCGAGGAGCTCCAAGCTACGAGACTCGTACCTTTGCAGAACCGTATGGTTCTAGATGTCATCCTTGCGGATCGCGGTGGTGCATGCCGAATTATAGGTGCAAGTTGTTGTGTTTATATAACTGATAACGCACCTTCTGTTTATCAGGCCATCTCCAAGTTACATAAAATAGCGGCCGAAATACACCAAGACACTGGAACATGGACCTGGTCCAGTTGGTTCTGGGGCATTATTATGTCATGGGGATGGAAATTACTCATCATAGCTGCCTGTGTAGTAGGCGCTATTCTAGGCTGTTGCCTTTGCATTCAGTGTATGCCCATTATATGCCCCCTCTGCACTTCTTTATCCATGTCCTGTATCCCTAAGAAAGTAAACATCCATGATGTTAATAAGCAGCTTATGCTTCAGCAACAAATAGATGATCTTATGAGCATAGATATGAGAAGTTTGAACGATGATGGAGTGCCCTAAGCTGTTGCAGTATAACACACTGACTTAGCTCATTATCTTTGATGTTTTCTGTATTTGCAAAGCTTTATGTGCCTGAAATGTATTTTCGTTATTTAATTAGACAAAATGTATTTAGCAGAGGCTAAAAGGAGGGACTGTTAAACGGTAAAAATGTATCCTGCTAACTTAGCCTCCGCTTTCCAGCCATTTTGTCTGTGAACATCCATTTTGTGTTTCTGCGGGGACTTTGTAAGGTCAGGGAGTTACGTGTTCTCTGAAAGCTGGTTGTGCTGATAATACTTCCGTGTCAGGGTAGAGGCCCTGCCCTGTTGAAAGGCCCCGAGCACGCAGATGTTCCTATCTACACACCCACCAACGCCTGTAACCTCCCCTGCCTATCTATGAAGATGACGTGGGTGGGGGTTTATCAGGAGTCAACAGTTCTGCATTTGGGCATGACAAAGGGGTTTCAGTGAGTGTCATGCTGTACCAAGACTGTATAAATACTGTGTTGGAACCTATGCTTAGTAGTTGCCTCTCAGACACTTGCAGTGTCTGTATGACGGAGCCCGCTCATGAGATGTAATAAACTTGTATTTTGTTTCCACTCCAGTGTTGATCCTCATTTGTGAACCCGTAGACTAAGGGTGTCCCTGCACCAGTGGGATAGAGATAATTCCCATTTCTACACCTTGCCAGTGAGGTGAGGAAGGAAGGAAGACTTTCAGCGCTAGGTAAACAGCTAGCAACTCCAAGTGATTGATATGGAGATGTCTCTGGCTAAGTGTCCAGTGTCCCTGGGCAATTAGATCTAGAGAATGCGCTCCCCAGCCCGTGAGGGAGGCATCTGTTATGGTTCTGTGCGAAACTGGGTGTAGAAAAGGCCGTCCTTTTAGGAGATTGTTGGTGTTCCACCACTGCAGAGAGGGGCAATCTTGACGGCCGACCAAAACTAGATCTTCCCATTGTCCTGGCTCTTGAGTCCTTTGTTGCGCTAAGCACTCTTGCAACGGACCCATGGTCAGTCTGCCATGAGGTAATATGGCTATGCATGAAGCCATCAAACCAATGAAATGCATGAATGTCCTCACTTTTACTTGCTGATGAGGCTGGAACTGGGGAATGAACACCTGGAAGGATTGAATCCGGGCTGCATTGGGGTAAGCTATCCCCGTTGTGAGTCGAGGATGGCTCACATGTATGGTTGTATTTGAATGGGTTGGAGGTGGGATTTGACTGCGTTGATGGTAAAGCCTAGTTGATGAAGTAGGTTTATGGTGGCCTGAGTGTGTTGGAAGCACTGTTGACGAGTTGCACTATTGATGAGCCAGTTGTCTAGATATGGGAAGACATGTATGTTTTGACTGCGCAGGTAAGCAGTTACTACTGCAAGACATTTGGTGAAGACTCTGGGGGAGGTTGTGACCCCAGAAGGGAAGGACTTTGAATTGGAAATGCTGTCCGTTTATTACACACCTATGGTATCAGCAATGTTCTGGGTGAATAAGAATGTGGAAATAGGCGTCCTTGAGGTCGAGTGCGGTCAGGAAGTCGCCTTGTTGCAATAACGGGATGACATCTTGAAGAGTGACCATGTGAAAGTGCTCTGAGAGAATGTACTGGTTTAGAGGTCTGAGATCCAAGATTGGTCTCAGTGACCCAGCCTTTTTGGAAATAAGGAAGTAGAGTGAATAGACACCTGTGCTGTGCTGGTGTAATGGTACTGGTTCTATAGCCTCTTTGGTGAGAAGTGCCTGAACTTCTTCCTTGAGTAACTGTAAAGGTAGTGGTGAGAATTTGTGTTTGCGAGGTGTAATGTTTGGAGGTATGGAAGTGAGTTCCAAACAATAACCATATTGAGTAATATCCAACTCCCACTGGTCGGAGGTGATGTTTCACCAGGCAGGTTAAAACCCTTGTATTCGTCCCACGACAGGTGTTGCATGGTCAGGAGGGGGATAGTTGGGAAGTCAAGGTTTTGTGGCAGGTTCAGAGGGTTTAGTGAAACCGCCCTTTCCTTTGGAAATGTTGCCCCTGTAGAAGCCTCTAAAGTATCCCCTAAGCGAAGTGGTTTGTGCCTGGGGACAGTGATAGGAGCTGGAGGTATCTGTAGAGGTGGATTTTGTTACTCCGCGATAAGCAGCAAAAAGAAACGCATTGTCATGGTGTATACAACTCTCCCATGGCTTTGGCCCTTTCATTGTCTTTTTTGATTTTCTCACGCAGAGTGTCTACCTGAGGACTAAAGAGGTGTTAAGTGCAAGGATGTTTTGCTGCACTTCAGGTTTGAAACCTGAGACTCTACGCCAGGCATGTCATCTAAAGAAGATACAGGAGTTAATGCCTCTAGCTGCGGTGTCAGCCGTGTCAAGGGTGCAGCGTATACAAGTATTCGCAATTTGTTTGCCCTCAGAGGCAATCTCTTATGCCAGCTTCTTGTATTTGTCTGGGAGATGTTGGAGAAGCCCCTCCATCTCATTCAAGTGGGCTCTGTCATAGTGCGAGAGGAGGCCAAGCGTTGGCGATCCTCCATTGGTTCGCAGACTGGGCAGTCACCCTTTTACCCGCAGTATCTATCTTTTAGCTTTCTGTATCTGGTGGGGGCACCTACCCAGATGTTTGCGTATTTGCCCTTTACCTTGCTGTGGTGACCACTAACGAGCCAGATGGTAGTTGACCTTTTATGTATGTATGGTCGGTAGAGGCTGTTTTTCTTTTTTTCCTTTTGTAAATCGACCCTTGGTGTGATGACAAGGACTTTGACCGGGTCGTTGACAATATCAGTGTGTGTCTGAGCAGGACTTTGAGCATCGGCAGGTATTGCACCTAGAGTTGACTGGAGGAAAGGGTTTCAAATAAAAAAACATCCTCCAGTGGTTCAGTGTGGAGCTGTGATAAGCGGCAGCCCTACCTATGATCTCATGATAGGTGGTGGTGTCGTCTGGAGAAGGTTTGGCCGGATACAGATCGGCGTTTGCGTCGGCATGTGGATCTGTGCCATATGTGTCCCATGAGTCATCCTGTGGTGGAATGGAGAATTGATCTCCGTCATCCCAGGCTCCCCCTAAACAATGGATGGAACTCTCTGGAGAATAAGGTGCTGGTGCAGAAGGTGAAGGGGGTGGGGAATGTGCGTGTGGTGCAACAGGTGGTGGTGGGCTGAGGTGCGCTGGGCTTGTAGCCCCATCTGCCTTTTTCTTGTGCTTTGGTGGGATCGGTGTCTCCAAAGCTTCCTTGAATGTTAATTGTCTCTTGGCTGGTTGTGCCCCTGTATAAGTAGGTCTTGCTATAAAACGATCAGTGTCCGGGTATATGACTAGGTGTTTCTGCCTAGAGTCAATGTCATCCTGCATCCGTTGGAGCACGGATTCCACAGGCTCGAATCCGAGCTCTTGCTTGGAGAAGGAGTAGATTTAGGCTCCGACGCAGACTTCGGTACTGATGGTTTCGATGCCAAGGGTCTTGGATCCGAAGATGCAAATTTTGGGGCCAAGGTGGAGCGATGTATCGACGCTCTCGACTCCGAGGGTGTAGGAGTCGGGTCGGAAGTGTGAGTCTTCTGCTGTTCTTTCGGCACCGAGCCAGGGCTGGGCATCTTTGATGCAGCTGTTTGGTGCCAACCATGGCCCAAGGGCAGTGGTGGCCCAAGTGAAGACTTTGGTCAGTCTTAACTGGATAGGCGACCCTTTGGAGCGGTTTGCTGGGGTTGGGGCCAGGATGGAGGGGGCACAGTACTCACTGCTTGACCCGGTGTGATATCCTGCATCTCCATCTCGGAGCCTAAGCTGTCTTCATGCAAAAAGGTGCCCTCATCTGCTGCTGACACCTGGGCGAGAGCCTCATGATGAAGGTAGTCGGGTCCGAAGAGGTCCTATGTGCCTTCGGCACTGTGGCGGGACATCTCGAGTCATTGAGCTAGTGGGTCATGCAGCACCTTCTTAGACAGAAAGGATCTGCAGGCCTTGCAAGTAGCTTCCCGATGGTCCTGAGAGAGGCACAAGTTACACACATGATGTAGGTCGTTGCGTGGAAACTTGGCATGGCAGCGAGGCAGAAACGTAAGGGCATCCACTCCATCACCAGATGGACAAGGCGTGGACGGAATGGCGAAAATAGAGAACTGACCTGAAGGTCAAGCACCCACAGGGGCTGGGATTGATTCGAGTCTCCCCGATGAGATCGATGTCGACGTAGGGGATCGAGTAATAACCGCGATCTAAATAATACCGACATTAAGGCCTAAACACTAAAAAGAAATAACAATGCCAAGATGAAGAAGAGGAGCACACGTCCGAACCAGACGGTGGAAGACATCAATCTAACAATGGAGCCGATGACCATACGCATTACCAGCAAGAAGATGAGTCACCATACCTCGTGACTAAAAAGACTTTCTTCGAAGAAAAACAACTTGCACACATCCAAGTCCAAAATTAGATGGCGGGATTATACTAAGCATTAAGTGTGTCTACAGCCACACATGCCTCCAACATGTATTTTAGTAAGCCCGTTAGACCTTCCAAAGAAATTCTAGCATGAACTATCACTGTGGGAGTCTTTTTTGTCAGAGGATGTAATCAACAAAAAATCCTTGCCCACAGAGGTAATCGGTGATATTTCATGTAACAAAATACATATCTGCAGGCTTGAAAAGTCTCATTAACAATCCACCCTTAAAGGTATATTGGCTTTTACATATATGTTTTACAATAAAGTCTGTTGTCTCTGTTGTGACTTTTATATAAAAAAAAAAAACTGAGCACAACTACAACATCTGGCATAACTTTTCCCAATGAGTCAATCAGGCCTGTAGCCTTTAACATGGGCTTTTTGTCATACCCAACTCAGACATACTGTATTGAACATAGCTTTTACGCAAGGCAACCATCAGGTAGTCAGCAATGAAATTACAAATATGTACAAAGTTACAGACCTCAAAACCATTAAAAATCCCTCCTAAAAGGGCTTATTAAGGATTATAACACTTCAAACCTATCACCGCAGTTTGTTTGAGTAAGTGACCAACTCCAAAATCCTTTCATACTACGGTAAACTATGAGATTCCATTGACCAAAATGCCTGCCTACAGGCTTTGACTACGGTGTAATAACAATTCACCATTAAAAAGCCTATTGTTCTTAATACAGTTTTTTCACAGTAAGTAAGCAAAGCCTTCTGTCTTTCCCTTAACTATTCCTAATAAACAGATTTCAAATTAACCAATACGGCCTATAGCCTTTACCAGTGGCTTGACACCATAAGCAAAACGGTGCTACTTAAGTTTGAATCTGCTAGTAACCACCATGCATAGTTATAAATTACAAATATTCACAAAATTACAGTTTGCAAAACAATATACAACCTCTCTCAAAAGGGCGCAACAACAATTATCACAATGAAAATCTTCTATCCCTGGGTTTGCCACAGGGGATGACGAACACCAAAACCTTTACCAACTACAGACTGCAATACAGAGTGACAACAATCCACTGGTAAAGGCATATTCCCTTCTTTAACAAGTAGTTTTCCTAATAAATAAGCCACATCTACTGCCCAGGATGCTTGTTTCCGGTCCAGGGAAGACATGGCTTGGCAGTTCGGGCTGGACTGTTCCCATGAGGCACAGGGTCAGACTGATTTGCATATGGCCATGTCTGAACTGGGGTGGTGGAGTGAGCTAAAGAATGATGATGGATTAAACCCAGATCAGTTGACTGGGGGTGAGTGTTTGATTAGCTCAAACGCTCCGTCCATCATCCCCTTTGGTATCGCTTTGTTCGCCCTAAGTTGGCAGGGTATGCCCAGACGTGGGTCCCTTGCTCACTTTGCCACTGGATTCAAGCTAGCCTGGCTGATGACGGCTGAATAGCCAGAATCCGGTCCCAGGATGCTTGTTTCCGGTCCAGGGAAGACATGGCTTGGCAGTTCGGGCTGGACTGTTCCCATGAGGCACAGGGTCAGACTGATTTGCATATGGCCATGTCTGAACTGGGGTGGTGGAGTGAGCTAAAGAATGATGATGGATTAAACCCAGATCAGTTGACTGGGGGTGAGTGTTTGATTAGCTCAAACGCTCCGTCCATCATCCCCTTTGGTATCGCTTTGTTCGCCCTAAGTTGGCAGGGTATGCCCAGACGTGGGTCCCTTGCTCACTTTGCCACTGGATTCAAGCTAGCCTGGCTGATGACGGCTGAATAGCCAGAAACCGGTCCCAGGATGCTTGTTTCCGGTCCAGGGAAGACATGGCTTGGCAGTTCGGGCTGGACTGTTCCCATGAGGCACAGGGTCAGACTGATTTGCATATGGCCATGTCTGAACTGGGGTGGTGGAGTGAGCTAAAGAATGATGATGGATTAAACCCAGATCAGTTGACTGGGGGTGAGTGTTTGATTAGCTCAAACGCTCCGTCCATCATCCCCTTTGGTATCGCTTTGTTCGCCCTAAGTTGGCAGGGTATGCCCAGACGTGGGTCCCTTGCTCACTTTGCCACTGGATTCAAGCTAGCCTGGCTGATGACGGCTGAATAGCCAGAAACCGGTCCCAGGATGCTTGTTTCCGGTCCAGGGAAGACATGGCTTGGCAGTTCGGGCTGGACTGTTCCCATGAGGCACAGGGTCAGACTGATTTGCATATGGCCATGTCTGAACTGGGGTGGTGGAGTGAGCTAAAGAATGATGATGGATTAAACCCAGATCAGTTGACTGGGGGTGAGTGTTTGATTAGCTCAAACGCTCCGTCCATCATCCCCTTTGGTATCGCTTTGTTCGCCCTAAGATGGCAGGGTATGCCCAGACGTGGGTCCCTTGCTCACTTTGCCACTGGATTCAAGCTAGCCTGGCTGATGACGGCTGAATAGCCAGAAACCGGTCCCAGGATGCTTGTTTCCGGTCCACGGAAGACATGGCTTGGCAGTTCGGGCTGGACTGTTCCCATGAGGCACAGGGTCAGACTGATTTGCATATGGCCATGTCTGAACTGGGGTGGTGGAGTGAGCTAAAGAATGATGATGGATTAAACCCAGATCAGTTGACTGGGGGTGAGTGTTTGATTAGCTCAAACGCTCCGTCCATCATCCCCTTTGGTATCGCTTTGTTCGCCCTAAGTTGGCAGGGTATGCCCAGACGTGGGTCCCTTGCTCACTTTGCCACTGGATTCAAGCTAGCCTGGCTGATGACGGCTGAATAGCCAGAAACCGGTCCCAGGATGCTTGTTTCCGGTCCAGGGAAGACATGGCTTGGCAGTTCGGGCTGGACTGTTCCCATGAGACACAGGGTCAGACTGATTTGCATATGGCCATGTCTGAACTGGGGTGGTGGAGTGAGCTAAAGAATGATGATGGATTAAACCCAGATCAGTTGACTGGGGGTGAGTGTTTGATTAGCTCAAACGCTCCGTCCATCATCCCCTTTGGTATCACTTTGTTCGCCCTAAGTTGGCAGGGTATGCCCAGACGTGGGTCCCTTGCTCACTTTGCCACTGGATTCAAGCTAGCCTGGCTGATGACGGCTGAATAGCCAGAAACCGGTCCCAGGATGCTTGTTTCCGGTCCAGGGAAGACATGGCTTGGCAGTTCGGGCTGGACTGTTCCCATGAGACACAGGGTCAGACTGATTTGCATATGGCCATGTCTGAACTGGGGTGGTGGAGTGAGCTAAAGAATGATGATGGATTAAACCCAGATCAGTTGACTGGGGGTGAGTGTTTGATTAGCTCAAACGCTCCGTCCATCATCCCCTTTGGTATCACTTTGTTCGCCCTAAGTTGGCAGGGTATGCCCAGACGTGGGTCCCTTGCTCACTTTGCCACTGGATTCAAGCTAGCCTGGCTGATGACGGCTGAATAGCCAGAAACCGGTCCCAGGATGCTTGTTTCCGGTCCAGGGAAGACATGGCTTGGCAGTTCGGGCTGGACTGTTCCCATGAGGCACAGGGTCAGACTGATTTGCATATGGCCATGTCTGAACTGGGGTGGTGGAGTGAGCTAAAGAAGGATGATGGATTAAACCCAGATCAGTTGACTGGGGGTGAGTGTTTGATTAGCTCAAACGCTCCGTCCATCATCCCCTTTGGTATCACATCTACTGCCTTTGTCATGACATTTATAATAAAGTGATGGGACCTATGGCTTCTGACGTAACTTCTACAAGTAAACCAACCAGACCTGTACTCTTTATCATTAGCTTGTCACCGTAACAAGGGCCAATGGAAATATGTGATGGGAAGAACCAATATTATAAGGCAGGTTGGACTATATTATGCGGCAAGAAAATGCTAATTATGTGGCGTAATGCTGTACATTTTGTGACAGTATTACTTTATTTTGTTATTCTTGTTATTTTTAACACTGTTGGGGTAAAGGCTTCGCCTCAGTTCACACCCAAACACATCAATGAACAACTGAAAGGTGGTCAGCCTACCTCTGTAAAAGACCTTCAACATGTTCTGCATTTTTAGTAACTTTTGATCTGTTTGACCTAGAAATAATATTTTGTAAAAAATCAGTAGATTATGCAGCATGATGATGGATTAGGTGGCAAAGGTGGCAAATTCATCATTATGTAGAGAAAGCCACTGCCACATATTTGCATAGTCCCAGTGGCTCTGACCAAAATGAACTCAAGCCTACTGTACTGAGTGTAAGCTTTCCAATAAGGAAACTATCAGGCATAAATTCACAAAATTATAAATGTAAACATTAGTTGTCAAAAGAAAATACTAGGTCTCCTAAGAGAGCCTAACAAGTGGAAATCTTCGATACCAACATTTTGTCAGAGGGGTTAACCAACATAAAACCCTTGCCTACTACGTTAACTCTGAGATTCTATGCACCAAAATACCTCCTTCTAGATTTTAATAGAGTAATAACAATCCACCATTAAATGCTTACTGACTTTAAAATATCCCTTTCACTAAAAATAAGTCAGGCCCGCTGACTTTATCGTAGCTTTTCATGACAAACAGTTCTGCCTTATAGCTTTGGCCATTGGAATGCCACCGTAACCAACTAAGCCCAGCTGTACTGAGCATAAGCTTTCATACTTGTCGGACTGAGAAGAACAACCACTACTCCATTCATCGGAGCAGCATGGCTGCAACCAAAAGGTCAAACACAATAGCTTAGCTTGATGGAGAGTCAGACTCAAGCAGCTGGATGAATAAATTATTATTGCTTGGAGGGTAGCCATTCTCTCCGTGGAAGCATACAGCTTTTGACAAATCAAAAACTGTATTCAGTTGAACCAACACCTGGGAGGAGTCACAGCCCCTCTTTTTTTTTTAATCACATACGGTCTGATGACAGCTACTACGCTGTCAAGCCAAACCAACTGACAAACTGGTATCCAAATTTACATGGGCATGGAAAAATTAGTGAATGTTGCTTGGCCACTCAACTAACAATCTTAATCACAGCAATGTTAGAGGTGCTTGATGACATTCACCGCATCTTACATGAGGAGAACCTTGCTTCTAGACCTGTTGGATCTTTCTGCAGCCAAAAATACCACCACAAAAATGTATTGGTTATGATGGAAATCGGATGGGTTTCATAGAACAGGTTTTGAATTTGTTCGATGCATTCCCATCAAAAAGGAAACAAATGGTGAAAGCAGGGTCACACACTTCAGGACACAGGTCTATGTTATGCAGCTTCCCACAAGATTTGATAGTCTTGCATATCTTATTTAATCTCTACCCTGAACCACAAAGACTATCCCTGGAAGAATTAGGTATCAAGATCGATATGCGGATGACTTGCAAACCTAACTAAAGATGTCCTTCATAAAAGACAACTTAACATTCTGTACTTGCTCTTAAGAAAATTCAACAATGAATGGTGAATAAGCTATTAATGCTTAATCAGCAGAAAGCTGGGGGTGCTTGGCCTGGCACGTAAGATGGTGGGCATGTTTTGAGGGGGCCTTGATTAATGTCTACCATCCGAAGGTATCCTGGACAAACCAACTGATCTGAGCCACTGGTGCGACTCCTCTGGGGTAAGTGGACACACCCCCAGGCTGCAGATGAAGAGCGTGATCTGACGTGCTGTAGATGGGGGGCCTGTGGACGGCAGTCGGTGCAGTGGCCCAACTGCTGAGGAGTCCATGGCGGCGGCGTGGTACCACCAGTGCCCGAGGAGGACCGGATGTAACCAGGTCGGACCCCTGGTGGAGAGTTGATAGATCCTGCAGGAACCAAATCTCTACTTGTGGTCCCCCGCTGTAAGAAGGTCCGGTTGGGGGTGGGGGAAAGCCTTCTTCCATTTAGCCCCCTCCCTCTGGAACCAACTTCCAATTTATTTGCGGGAATGCTCTGATCTCCCGAGATTTCGCAAGCTCTTGAAGACCTCATTGTTCTAACTCATTCCCTGTTTCTGTCCAACTATGCAGTCCGCAAGCGCAGAGATACCCCTTGGGGGTGATTCAAGCGCTATATAAATTCTAAATCAAATCAAATCAAGGGGCTGATGGAAAATCAGATCCATTGGCCACAGCTGGGGGACCACTGCGGAATGCCCAATGCAGACTTAGGGATCACTACGACCGGGAGCTCCAAGGGTCGTATTTGGATGCTGGGCCAACACTGGCCTACAGACAGGCCAGAGGCAGGTTGCTCTGACGCACCTGAAGTAGCGCAATTCTTGGAAGCCTAATCAACTGAAAGATCTGACTTCGGCATACCGGTGCCAGAGGGGACATCTTGCACAGACATGAAGACAGCACTGACCAGCTGTACAGCCTAGCTCAGACATAATACCAAGGGAGCGGAGAAAGCATTTCACTCTATGAATCCATAATTAGACTTACAGCCCAAGATGTGACCAGGAATGCTGACACATTTCCATGCACATGCTTAACCATGGGCCTGATCACCTGAGATGTTGAAGGGGGGGGGGCTAATGCCCCCAGGCCAACATAGACATCAGCACTGTTGATCACTGTGTTATGATGCACCGAACTTGGATACTTGATGGCAATTGTGCTTAGGCGCTTGTTCCTATATTTAAAACTGTGGGGAGACTGACTCACTGCTGTCCCTGAGACGCCTGCTCCAAATCCTATGCTGTGGGTCGCATGCCTATCTGTGTACACAATGGGAAGACGCAGGCAACTGGGCCACCCGAACAACAGAATACGATTGGCAAATACGCTAAGCCAATGGCAGCACCAGGCCGTTATGAAGATGTACTCTATCTAACGGACCCCACAGAGATTACCCCCGAGAAAATATTCCAGGAAATGTTCACTACACGCACCACCCTTGAGGCACAGATCAGAGGTATGAGGCTGGAAGTGGGACTCCTGCGACAAGATCTCCAAAAGATAGCTGATCCGGTAAAGGAGGCAGAGGCCAGAATATCTACGGCAGAGGACACAGCACACACTCTTAACTCAGATGTAAAGCGCCTGAAAGAAACTGTAAACCACCTAGCTCTAAGTGTCGAAGACACGGAGGGCAGATCTAGAGAAACAACCTCTGCTTCGTAGGAGTGGTGGAGGGAATAGAAGGGACAACTCTGAGTGTTTTCTGAACTCCTGCTTGCACACCTGGATGCCTGCAGAGACTCTATCCACATGTTTTGTTATTGAACAGGCGCACCAATTTCTCGTGGCAAGGTCTTCCTCTGGAGCTTTGCTGATGCCCAAAATAGCCTGCTTCCTAAATTATGCCAGTTAAAGTTAAACAACAATGGGGTGACCCTGTGTCCCTCAGAACCTGGGTATGGATATATAAACAAAAACAATGGTTCTGTTGGGCGTGCGAAATATTTCTTTTGTAAGCAATTATTTCTTATATATTATTTTATACAATCTTCAAACAATGATATCCGAGATGTTTAGAAACATGGAACACATAGCAAAAAACACTGACGCAAATTGGTGAGTATTATGGAATTTTATATAAATTAAAGCATTTATATATACTCACACATTTGTAAACAAGGCTGTCAACGCAAGGTGAAGCTTACGGTGCTGTGTGCTACAGTGACATGGTGCTCAGTGATGGAACTCAGTGCATATATTATATACAAAGTGATTAAAATATGTACAAGGAAAAAGAAGGCCAGAATATTATGACAATCACAATGACTCTGTTGCGTTATACAAATTAATCAATCACTTGCACTCAGAGCCTTGGTAAATCTGGACCACAGGGGATCATCGACGTTTCAACCCAATCTATGCTCAATTAAGAAGTCGAGGCGGGTCTTCATCAGGACAGGTGTGGGGGAGTAGGGGATGACAGCCCTCACTGAAACACAGAATTAATCCTGATCATTTGATCATCAATAAGAGCAAACAATCCAAGTGGTTCGATCATGCGTGATCTTGCCGCCGGTGTGGGAAATCTGAAGGGATTCTTTGAAAAAGCGCTGGAAAATTCCAATCTGCAATGCGAAGCCAGGCGTGAGTCCTGTGTCGACGTTGCCGATCCGTAGCATACGGATCGGCAGCGTCGACACAGGACTCACGCCTGGCATCACTGAGCACCATGTCACTGTAGCACACAGCACCGTAAGCTTCACCTTGCGTTGACAGCCTTGTTTACAAATGTGTGAGTATATGTAAATGCTTTAATTTATATAAAATTCCAGAATACTCACCAATTTGCGTCAGTGTTTTTTGCTATGTGTTCCATGTTTCTAAACATCTCGGATATCATTGTTTGAAGATTGTATAAAATAATATATAAGAAATAATTGCTTACAAAAGAAATATTTTGCACGCCCGACAGAACCATTGTTTTTGTTTATAAATCCTAAATTATGCCAGCAGAAACGCGATACTTCAACAATTGCACCTCCCTTGAGATTTACATATAAAATTCTTGAGGGTCAGTATCTTCCCCAACTATAAGATACAGGTGAAATAAATGAGGTCCTTCCTCACTGTAAAGCATAAACTGAGGGCAATTGAACTCACCTACATAACTCTTCCCAGCAAAATTAAAAGTCATCCATGTGAAGAAAACACACTTTTTTTGAGAAACCCCAGGATGCATGGGACTGGTTAAAGATGGCGGACCATCGAAATAGGGGACATGACGACCCCTACTCACAGAGACCCATTAAAGAGGAAAGAACTTTAGCCCCCTTGCGAGGAGCGATGCAGGTGGCACACCGATCGTAGAAGAACCCAACTTTGGACCGATGGACATTGTCGGCCAGACAGCAGTAGTGAAGGATCCTCTGTGCCTGAAACTTTCACCTATCCAACACAGGTGGAAAAGAAAGCCCCAGATTAACTTTCAGAACTTTTCATGTGCCTTAATAATTTTCTCTCCATTACTAATTAACTAAATGGTTGGGGATAAGGTGGCTAGTAGGTGAACTCCTCCTGCAAAGCACACATCAAATTGATGGGTCGGCCATACTTATTCTTTGTTAATGCAATGCTTAGATGGCTCCTTGCATGATTACACCCCCAACTTATGATTCAAAAGTTGAGGAGGAGTGACAGATACTTCGGTGTGTGTTGTGAGGAGGAACTGGGATTATATTTAGATTTGTGTTACATATTTGGGCTCCCTTATTTAAGCAGCAGCAGCAGCACACAACATACATGATAATCATATGTGAAGACCCACCATGACAGTTGCTCAAGACATTTTCAACCTGATCTCCTGGAACATGAACAGACTCAATAACAAGGTCAAGCGAGGGGCCATATTTCAATACCTTACAAACACACGCTTCACAGACAATCCTTATGCAGGTAATCCACTTACTGGTTAATAGATGTGTGATTCTGCTCCACAGTCGCTACACCACATCCTACCACTCGGGATACACTAACAACTCTCGAGGCACAGCCATCCTCATTAACAAACACTTCCAAATACAAATCACTAAAATTCATATTGATAACCTGGGGAAGTTCACCGCAGTGGAGGGCAACCTGGGGTAGGCCAGATGTACATTTGTCTCGGTGTATGCACCTTCAATTACTGGTAGGATAAACAGTACTGAGCAGGGACTTTAATTCAGTTATGGATTCTAACTTAGATACTAAAGGTGCCACCACCATTCACAGATCCCATGCACTGGCTGAGTGGGCACAACCGCTTTGCATTACTGGTACCTGGCGTGAGACACACTTACACGACAAAGAATTAATGGACTACTCAGCAGCACACAAGTCGCCAGCTCAACTAAACTACTTCTTCCTGCCAGCTGTCAATATTGGCTATCAGGATGAAGCCTGCACCCGGCAACAGACCATGCACCTCTACGACTTCGTATCCGGCACTGAGGTACAAGATGGGGCAGAATGCGATAAATGGGCGCATGGCAGCTTTGTGACCCACACTTTGAAAAACATATGCAAATCCAAATAACAGATTATTTTCAAAGAAATACGGGCACGGTTATGAAATATGGATTTGTACAGCATGCTAATCACACGTCAGCGTAGTGAGGTGCTTGACCAGGTTCGTAGGCGTGAGGCCCCGCAGAATTAGTTGAAGAGCTAGGTCTTCAGTTTCTTGCAGAATTGAAGAAGCGAGGAGGTTTCTCTGATGTATTGTGGGTGGTTGTTTCATATTTTGGGTGTAATGTAAGAAAATGCTCCCGATGTTGAAGACGTGGTGGGGACAGGGATCCGTGGGTGCACCAGAGTGCACGGAGTTCATGATGGAGATTGCGGCTTGAGTTGTGAGAGGGTTCCAGTGGGTGATCAGGTGCTCAGGATATGTGTTTGTGGGTGTGGACAGACTGATGCTGTCTGCTGCGGTGGGTTGGGGTTTGAAGTTTTTGTGGATGACGGAGATCTTGTTGTGGAAAAAGTCCGCCAGGGTGTTACACAGTTCTTAGGAGGGGTTGATGCTGTTCACGGAGGCTACAGGGTTGGAGAACTCCTTCACAATGGTAAAGAGCTCCATGCAGCGGTTTGTGCTGGCTTCTATACGGTCTGCTAGACCGATTTTCTTTCTTTCCTTCAGGAGGTGGTAGTACTGGTTGAGCTCTGCCTTGAAGGTGGTATGGTCTCCTGTTTTTTGCTGGTGCACCACTTCCTCTCTAGTTGCCGGCAGCTGCATTAGGTGGATTTCAACTCAGTGGTGAACCAGCTGGCTCTTCTGGCAGGTCCTTTGGATTTGGCTGGCTTGGCAGGGGCGATTGTGTCGCCACTTTCAGTGATCCACTGGGAGAAGTTTTTTGCAGCCTGCTCTGGTTTGGATGTTGTGTCTGGGAAGTCGGAGTTGACAGCCTTGTTCCACTGGCCTTCTGATATCTTTTTTCCAGTGTCTGCACATGGAGCTAGGGGGTAAGGTGCCAGTGTTGGTGGGTCCTGAGAAGGTGAAGTGGACGCTGTAGTGGGTAGACCAGATGAGCTGAGAGACGTGGTAATACTTGACTGTCGCTGGACGTGAAAATGGGGCCGAGCGTGTGCCCTGCCATATGGGTAGGGTTAGTGACAAGTTGCTAGAGGCCGATGTTGCTCATGCGTTCCAGGAAGTCGGCTGTGTTGGTGTCGCTGGGGTCGTTGAGGTGGAAGTTAGATCTTCTAGGAAGATGTAGTGTTCGGAGTCAATGGCGATTGGGGCGATGAGGTCAGGGATGGCGTTGCAGAAGCTGGGGCGTGGTCCTGGTGGTCTGTAGGCGAGGGTGCCTTGGATGGTGCTTTTCCGTCTTTGGTTGTGAAGTTGTGCGTTGAGATGCTCGATTATCGGTGGTTGCTCCGGTGTTGCAGGTGAAGAGACAGTGGGGACAGATGAAAGGTCCTACTGTTGATCGCAGCAATGCAACGCAGCAGTTGTTGTTGCCGCATCCGTGGTCGAGGGCTCGGACCTCTGCTGCGGAGTATCTGTGGGTGGCAGGAGGACCAGGAGTTCTGGCGCTGGGCGCGTATGTGCATTTGGATATGTATTGTCTGACACATGTTATTCAACTGTTATAAACCAATAAAAAGAGTGAAAAAATATTAGCAGAAAACTGAATTCCTACTCATCACTTCCTAAACTTCACAATAGGCTAGACTTAACTCTTCTAAAACTGAACACTGAACAGTTCAGCCCGACTCTGGCCTTCGAAGTCAAGTCACTGCACTTCACTTTGATATAACCCCTTTCCTATATCCACACATAGACAAGCTTACCAAATGTGCCACCTATAAACACTCACTGAAAGAAAAAAAAAATCAAAAAAGTTTTATTTACCAACCAATTAAAGCAGGCAGCTTATTCTTCGATCATTTCTTGGCTGTATTCTGGAAACTTCATCTTGGATAGCACTTCCTAACCTTCACAGGTTCTTCTAAATTCTGAACTTCACTCCATTGCCAGACTCGACAGAAAATTTGACTACCCTACATCTATACTTAAAGACCTTCCCTGACTTCTCCTTCAAACAAGGAAAACATTCAGAATCTCTTGTCTGACTTTTAAAGCTAACCACCAGTAAATAATAATTTCCTGGCTAATCTCTTATTTCTGAAGGTCAACATGGGCTAAGAAACAAGCAAGATTCCATTCCAAACTGAAATTCAGAACATCCCAAGCTTTAAAACATTTATTATCATGAACTGCAAATAAAATACGGAATTTTCTCTCCACTCTTGGGAATTCAACCCACCATTATCATCTGTAGAAAGTTATTAAAGACAGCTATTCCAAACAGATCGAATCTCAAAAACTTTCTCCACACTTAAATCCACCCTTCACTGATAAAAACCCATCTCTCTCTTCCGAATGGTCTCGCACGAGTCGTCTATTTACTTATTAATCTCTCCTCTTGCTCTTTAATGTAAAGTGTGTTATTATTATATGGTGCAGCTGTGCTACAGAATAATATTGAATTAATACCTTTCAGAAAGGCACTGTGTCTCAGGCTGCCCCCCCCCCCCCCCCCACTGTAGGGAGTTGTGGCACAGGCCGGATTGCCACAACCATTAGGGTGGTGGAATTTAATAAAAATATCTACTTGTTCGTGGGGCAGGTTGCTTCATAAATCTACTTGTCCTGTGACAAAATCCACTTGTCTCTTTTGTGCCATGTAATACGGCGATAAATTATGGCAGCAATCTCATTATATAAGAGCTCTGATATAGCCTCCCTGATTATGCCAGGGATCCTTCCATAGTAGAGTTTGAATACTAGAAATTCCCTTATGTTGCCACGTTTCCGCAGATCTACATACTGGGGCTGGAGGTAATGGTAATCAACAGTTCCAGGGTTGAAATGCCCTTTTGAGTCTGTGCAAACCTACTAACTTGCATGTTTTAAGGGTTTTCACCAACTCTTCTCTAATCTTTTCCTATTTTGAGCAAGGTTGGAAATGTACTCCTGACAATGCCAGACATAAAACTTCTTCCAGGGTTGGGAAAAAAGTGGATGGAGGGAAAGTGATGATTTCAGGAGCAAATCTACACATGCATATTTGCTCATGCTAAAATGCAGTTCACAAATATTTTCTAGCAGTACTATTTCTTGCCTAATACTGTAAATTCTTGTGAATTCACGAAAGAAGTATATCTGCAATTAATGCAAGGACATATATCAGAGAGTAAAGTTGTCTCTAAATCAGAAAGCCACCGTTGTCTCACTGAGGTTCTTCTGCTGCCCGCAAATACTTGAACATCATGGCAGCCTAGTTTACCTTCCCATCTTCTTCCCGCACAACTGGTGACACAATTCAAGGGACAAGAGTTTTGTAAACATTCCATGGATTTAGGATGGATTGTTACTTAAACCCAGATTAGCACTCCAGACCAAACTCCATAAGCTTTTCAGAAAACAGGGGTAGGGTGGGGGGGTACTGACAGACAAAGAAATTAAGGTTCTCGCCCAAGAGTGGTTGAAATTTGTGGCTTTATCAGCAATGTATTTCTTGAACGAAAAAGTAGAAATCTGTTGTCGGATCAGTTATAACACTAAGCAATTCAACGGTTGGCAGATGGAAGGTGCTAGAATTTCGAGATGTATAGATGTCTCTAAGACATTCTTCTACATGGGGATTGGTTGGTTTGCATAGAAAGATGACAGATTTGAAAGATGCATATCTAATCGTTCTTATTTTCACTCCTTAATGGCGTTTCCTACAGTCTCCTGGGCATACCAAACTGGGAATTCACTGTCTCCATTTCGTCCTCGTCAGCACCATAGTGCTTTAATAATCTGCTCAAACCTTGTATGGTTTCTAAAACATGTAACGTGTACTAGTAAGTCTGCATTAATGAACACATCATGCCAATTTATGTTTCAACTACCACCATTAACAAAATCCTACTTTGTGGATATAAGCAGATACTATTCAGTGTTTGAATTGGATTCAAATCCTGGCAACTCCACTTGAACTGTGTGTTCTTTGAGTAGGTGGGCAAACAATGTGGAGTTGGGGGATTAGGGGGGGTTTGAATGAGTCAGACTTGCCAGGACATTACCCTTTCTAAAAACCACCTTCACTCCCCATTATGCAGAATCATAAAACAGTACACCTAACAAGAATACTGGCAAAAATTACTTTATATAACTTGTGGGAAAACAAATATCTTACATGTTGCAGCCAGTTTAACTTTGTCAGCCTGTAACCTGAAATCAAACTCCATATACATTCTTAATCCTTACAAAGTCATCTTACTGTATTTTATTCCTTTATTTAGGTTTGTGGTTCGTTAAAATGTAGTCGAGTAGGATTTCAGATTGTACATATTTTCTGAAACAGCTGTCTTAGCAAATAGAGCACTATTATTCCCTACGTTGAACACTGAACGACAGAAAGCAGCAACAGTACACATATCAATCTATTTAGTCTAAAGTGGTTTATGCTATTTGCAATCTTTTATGACTGAATCACAGCTGGTTTACACAAAAAATGTTTTATTATTTAGCACTAGAAAAATTTATGAGGTTTATATATTCTACAAGTCAGTCCATTTAAAATATTGAAACAAATTAACTTCACTCTTGAAATGGAAAGATCCAAAATCATCTGCCCCAAATTGAAAAAGAAGTGGCAACCGTGGCTTGATTGAAGACTCTTAGACTAGAAACGTCAGGGCCAAAATCCAGACTTCCATGTTGGGTCAGTTAACATGACCCCAGGCGAACAACTGTACATCAGTGTGCTTGCTGACAATTTTGAGAGGACTAACATGTATATAGTCTTATGCGGGTTGCAACAATGTAATGTTGCTTCACATGCAATGTTATGATCAATTTATAAAGTACACACAAAGATTGTAACTGTTACTCATCTCATAGGAGGCAAAGTCGCCCAGGTAGTCTCTGTTAAATCTTTCTATATTTAATATAAACAAGTTTTAAAAAATGCCACACAAAGCTAGGGTTACCACGTGGCCGGTTTCCTATCACCATAACCGCTATTTTAATGTCCCAGACAGTACAACATTTTTTTAAATCTCCTAAAGATGATATATCAGTACAGTAAATGTAAAAATAAAACACCTAAAATGTGTTCTATAGTTGCCCTAATAACTGCCTGACTTATAATTAAAGTAAACAAAGACAGAAAGGCCTTGTTGAAAAGTGAATACAGATGATTTAATTTAAAGTTCTACTTAAGAATCATGACCAGGCCTTTCCAGAATGGTAAAAATGGGATCTAATGTGACACAAATGAAAAAACAACTTAATTTTTTTAGTAATCTTGTCATATTATTTTACACTTCAACTGTTGAGTAATTTACATGATAGGTTAATTGTTGAGCGATTTACATGATAGGTCCTTCCAGGGCACGAGTCGGGGTACCACGCGGGTGGACGGCGTCCCCCCACTTATTTTACAGGGTGGTACAGGGTGGACGCCGTCCACCCTACTCATCAAAAACGCCGTCCACCCTACTCAGCAAATGTGTGATAACTAAGAGCGCGCACCAACCAATCAGTGGTCATAGCAGACGTCACTGGATGGGTGTGTCTGCAACTCGGCAGTCCCGCCCTCGTGCTTCATGCCCTGTGTGTAACACAGGGGGTGATTCACACTCTGTGCGTCCCCACCCCCGCTGCAGCCAATCCCCTGCAGTTATGCGCAGCATTTGCCCGTCATATCGCTCTGCCTTCATAACTGAAAGCCAGGCTGGCGGTTTCAACCCACCGGCCTGCCTTTTAATGCTACACTCTCTCTAGTGCGGGCACCAGTTCGCACTTCTACTGGGGACAGCAGAGTGCTTGTAATATGGCACACTGGCATGTGCACTCTCTCGTGAAGGTGCGCCAGGCACGGACTAGGCCAAATGCATCATTTTACTGAACTAATCCACGTGAGCGAATGAGCTGCAGGCGGCACAACTCAGTGACAGCTTTGTTTCCAAGCTGTGACGCCTGCAGCCAGAGGCGCAACTAGAGCCAAATTTCGGGGGGGAGGCTAAGAAAAATTTCGGGGGTCTGATTCTTCAAGCAATAGGCAGAGTGGAGCTGCAGGGGCTCTAAGAAGGGGTGAAAAACAGCAAAGCCTCATTAACAAGCAAATGGTCTTTTAAAGACCTGTGAAGTACTCGGGTGCGGCTGTGTGTGTGCCCGGGAACTGTCTCAGCCCGGGCTGCCTCACACGACAGGGGGGCTGAGGCCCTTTGAGTCCAATGGGCGTTAAGCGCCTGCCTGCAGCTCACGCACTAACTCACACTGCAGTACTAGAGACCCTGGCTTTTTCTACACCTGGCGCCCTAACTTCAAAAGACCTTAAGCGGTAAAACGCTGTGTGCTTGTTTGAAATGTTAAACTACGAAGAAATCACGGATTACAATTAAATTACCGACTTTAAAAGGACATCTTCACCCGCCTTAAGAGATTGCCACAGGAAATTAAAGTTACCTCTTCACTCGTCAAAATAGGATTTTACTCCAAAGTACTGAATGTAGGGAGTAAAATGGCGCTCATTCAGAATCTAATCCGCAATATATATGGTTTAACTGCTTTTCGTGTTTAGTGCGTGTATTATTAAACTCAGTAAAAGGCCAGGTCTGCAGATACGAATTTTTTGTAGCGTCCATGTCCAGTTCTCCTGCAGGGTGTGTCTGGGTGGATAGCTGCCCCTGCTCATCACAGAAGAAAGACCTTCACCTACCTAGACCCATCAAGGCCAACCTTCCCTGTCCACTCCCCTTCGCCCTCGTTACTGCATGTGGGATGCCTCGCCGATACAATCTCACAGCAGGGTCTTCCCCCTGGTGCACCTCATGCCTAGCATGGAGTTGTAAATGGCAGACAGTGAAGGGTCTTAATTTTAGACACCTTTTGCAGGTCAATGTGATCAGATCTTCAATATCATATTGTCAAAATGAAAAGTCCTATGACGACAGGTCTCGAGACTGTAGGGGTCCATGTGGGCCTAGGTTCGAGTACATGAAGGGGTGCCGTAGACCAGAATTAAGACACACAAGTGGGGATTCTGTCCCAGCACTGGACTAATATCAGGCGCCATTAGCCGGGAAGGAGGTACACTGGCTGCACTGTGTCTCAGTACGTGACCAGTATGCGAGTACTACCAATCAGAACCGGTGTGCATTGGCATGGTGCGCACTGTACATTTTGTGGGTATTAGAAATGGAACAATACAATTAAGACTGGTGGCATTGGTTGAGCTGTGTGCGAGTCTCAGTACTAGAATGGTAGGCCTGCTGATGGGAGCTGTAGTATGTGGCTCTTAAACAGGGCACGAGTCGGGGTACCACGCTGGTGGACGGCGTCCCCCCACTTATTTTACAGGGTGGACGCCGTCCACTCTACTCATCAAAAACGCCGTCCACCCTGCTCATCAAAAGCGTGATAACTAAGAGCGCGCACCAACCATGCATTTCTGGGTGATTGCGGCTGAATCCGGAAATTTCTCGGACTGCCGGTCACCACACCCCTGCACCTACTTTCGTAAGTTGCCTTGCCCGCCTATTTTGAGCGCTACCTATCGAAGCTCTTGCTTTGGTCTGTGAACCTGCCCCCATCACCTCGTAACCTTGCCAGGGTACCTACCAGTAGACGCTGTGATCTGCGACCAATCAGTGGTCATAGCAGACGTCACTGGATGGGTGTGTCTGCAACTCGGCAGTCCCGCCCTCGTGCTCCATGCCCTTTATTTTTCGGGCTTGTCTGCTCTGGCTCCTTTCCTTTTTGGAAGTGACCGGATCAGGATATTGACGTGTCTCGCCCTCCCTTCCTGGCCTTGCCTGCTGCCTGACCTGCCTTCCGCTCGAGACTTCCCTTCCTGGCCTCGCCTGCTGCCTGACCTGCCTTGCTTGTCCGTGGCATCTACACGTAGGAAAACATTTTCGGCTTCAGCAGCTTCAATTGTTAAATCTTGCAATATATGCAAATGATAGATCTGCTGCACATGTGATGTCACTTCCCGTCGTGATGTCACTTCCCGTCGTGGTGTCACTTCCTGTGACACCACCTAACTTGGAGAGTCCCCCCACTTCTTTTTTTAGGACTTGTGCCCTGGGTCCTTCTATGTCTTGGTTCAATCTTTGGGCCATGACAGACACGTAATCAGGTCTTCGCCAGCTGCTCCTTGATGGCACTCGAGCCTCCCCTAGCTGGAATAGTATCAACAGAGTTCTCAAATTTCCAAATTCCATGACTAAGAGAAACTCGTGCAGTCTATGAATTTCCTTTGAATTTAGGGTTTTGTAGTCACTATTTTATTAGGACATAAACAGAACTACATATTCCAGCGTGCACCAAATAAAAACATGGTCTAGGTGGGCTACTCACGCATAGAACTGAGTTACTTTAGAGGCCTGTCCTAAGGGTACGCACGCACAAAGCTTTGTAAAAAGACCCAGACAACTACCCACCCCTCAGGGGGTCGAAGTTCAACGCAATCACATTTCTGTTGCAGATGGGGAGGAACAAGAAAGTTCCCCGTTAATAGAATCGACAACCTCCACTTGTGACACCTCCGCCTGGGTGCTCTCTTGGCCGACCGAAGATAGACCCCACTTCCTTCTCGCAACTAGCCCACTACCGGTGCCTCTCCCGACCCTCCAGGTACTGGAAGACATGAAGACCTTCGGGACATTGTTAGACACCACCTAAACGGCTACAACGTGGTTAGTTGCGCCTCCGTTGCTTCAGGTTTCTGGGCCGCCAAGTCTGACGACTATTACTTTTCTACGAAGTCACACTGTTGTTTTCGGGTAGGGTGGGGAACGTACTGCCAACACGACCTATCCGGAATCAGTGGGGAACGTACCGCCAACCCGACCTATCCGGAATCATCATATTTCGAGAAATCACAATGAACTACTTCCATGAACACAACCAAGTTCCCACACCTTCCTGAATGAAGGTGGGCAGTGCGCTGAATCCGCCTAGGCCCTCGGCGCGGCTGCCCCCCGCACTGCCTGAAACGCAGCCATCTTGTGTGGGTTACGCTTTCTGCTCAGGCAAGTATAGGGACCTCAGGGTCCTCAGCTGGCCCTAGGATGGATGACCGCTCCAGCGCCGGGTAACGCGCCGCGAATGCTCCCTTACCATGTTCCAATTGAAGACGTTTCGTTCCCTCTCTGTTCTGGCATTCTACACAGGCGCCATGATCGGTCTCCGTCTGTTGGCGGAGTGATACCACAGCCCTTCATATCACCCTAATTTCATTTATGTGACTGTGTTTCTGCGTCGGTCTTTGTGTCATCCCATTGAATGCGGTACACAGATTCTCACTAACTGATGTGCTGGTCACCTACCGGGTGTTGTATACCGAGACTTAGGCTGAAACTGGGTACTATTTTTCTGTACAACGAAAGCGGACTTCGATACGTGGAGAGTAAAAATTTACGTGGTGGCGTCACTTTAACGTCGTTGAGTGTACCGAGGCTGCAAAGAAGGGGGTCGCAGAGTCGTGCAAGATTTGCGAATACTGCGACTGTTAATTTACTGTCTAAAGTACTACCTTTCCTCCTAAATAATTCAAGGGGTTTATTTTTGGGTTTTTTACAATTCGAACGCTAGTATTGGAATATTGCAAAAACTCTTCAAATTTTGAGAGTAGGGTTGCAATATTGTGATTCAGCTTGCTAGTGTAACTCCGGTAACTGCTACCGCCATAAGGGGTGTTTTTTGTGGAGGGTCGTTAGGGACTGTCTCGCACCAGTAAACATTGCACCTCTTGCGATTATGATCCTGATTGTAGGTTCCTGAAGTATTTATTGTTCAGCTCAGACCATAGTTCTGTCAATATACAGTTATTTCTAGGTCGAGCCTTGGCAGCCGATGCTCTGCGAGCATGCTGTATTCAGGTAGGGACTTGAAGCTCCGCAAATATTTTGCATTGGCTCGTGTCATTGTCCACTGTAAACTCTGTCTGTTCATTGGTCAATAGGTGTAGTAGTCCCGCCTTAGTACTGCCTTGTCTCATGTTGTAACCTCCCATGGCGACAGCCCCTGTTACGTGTGTTATTAGGTAGGCTTTAATTACAGCCTCCGAGCACTATTTTCTCAAATAGCTTTGTCCTGCATGCTGTTCCAGGCAGGACACGCGCTCTCCTAACACTTTTAAAAATGTTTTTATAGCACTGGCACCAGATGCATTTGCAATGCAGTAGGTCTGCATTTGCGAGAGTTTAAGCTATTGGCATTGTAAATGACAATGCCTTTTAGTTATCTGTTTTAAAAACACATAAATAAAAGGCATTGTCATTTACAATGCCAGTAGCTCAAACTCTCGTAAATGCGATACCTATTGCATTGAAAATCCTTGTTATACATACTGCTATGATTTTGGGGTTCTTAAAAGATGTTGACTCATTCATTTTAATGGTTTCCTACAAACGACAATCTTATTTCTTCAGTTCAGCAGTTTTCTTTTTCAGAAACTTTCAGGTCAGTACATTTTTTGGTGTGGGAGATCAGAGGGCTTTTCCCTTGCTGCAGGCAGAACCTTTTTTCATTCTACAACCAGTTCAGAGGGAGAGAAAACATGGGAGCCTCTACATTTCATAAACAATTGTTTTCATTTTGGCCCCATCTCCTTGTGACATTCCAGAGAGTCAATCATTTAAAGCAACAACATTTTGCATGTTAGGAATTTTCGA